>CP099846.1:21765200-22365200 GCA_030062745.1 Capitulum mitella
CCGGCCGGCAGCCAGTCGCCGCACGCGCCGGCCGGACCGTACCCGCCCGGCATGCAGCCGTCGCACAGCGCGCCCGGCGCGTACCCGGCCTCGTCGCCGTCGCCGTACACGTCCACCAGCCAGGCGGCGCCGACCGGCGGCGGCCCGTACCCGGTTAGCTCGCAGGGTGGCCACGCCACGCCCAGCGCGGCGTACCCGCCCAGCAGCCAGCCAGCGCTCAGCAGCGCGTCGCCGCACCCGCCCAGCTCGGGCGCCGGCCCGTACCCGGCCAGCAGCCAGGCGGCGCACAGCGGCGGCGCCCAGTACGCGCCGGCCAGCAGCCAGGCGCACGGGGCGCCGGCGGCGTACCCGCCCAGCAGCCCGGCGCCGTACAGCGGCCCGGCCGGCGGCCAGCACTACGGCCAGGCGGCGGGCTACGCGCCGCACCCGGGCCAGCCGCCGCAGCCGGCGCCGGGCCAGCCGTACCCGGCCGGCGCGCAGCCCGGCCAGCCGTACCACTACCCGCACCACGGGCCGGCCGGCGGCGCGCCGCCGCAGGGCCAGTACCCGCCGGCCGGGCCGCCGCACCCGTCCTATTTCCAGCCGCCGGGCGCGCAACAATACCCCGGCTACCACCACCAGCAGTACCAGTACCGGCCGGCGGCGCCCGGCGCACCGCCGGCCGGCCAGCCGGCGCAGTACGGCTACCCGCCGTACCAGCACTGAGGCGGCCGCGGGTCGCGTGCGGAGACGGCGGCGGTGAGGGGTGGTGGTCGCTGTTGCTGGCCCTGCCGGCGACGAAGCAGGTGGATGGGAGTTGGCGGGAGTGGAGGGAGAAATGAGGTGGGAAGAAAGAGGTGTAGCGAGTTGGCGCATGGTCTCAGTCTCAGTATCGGTACGTAATGGTGTACGGAAGGGAAGCCGATGGCAACTCGACATTGGTTGATTATCCATTTGCAGCCGACCTCGGCTGGTTTGAAACGCCCTTTTAGGCTTGCTTGTGGTAGCTGTTACTGTCGGAAGCTTTTAGTAGGCCACCTTTGGCTTAGGTATGAACGACGAATGTTGTGCGTCATTGGTACATGAACGTATTTTCCCGACGTGCGGAAGAGACTGGTATGAGTGTCCGGCTCACGATTGGCGTGTTGCTAGCCGCTGGGTGGCTCGTTCGCCTGTAATTTTTCGAGCAGTTTGTGGTATTGGGAGCAGTGTTCTGCAGCGTTTGGCGAACGTCCTGTCCGTGGCGCATGGTGAGACGTTCCGCGAGAGGAGAAATCGAATGCAGTGGTGCGCTGTGCAGGCGGAACGCTTGATGGCTCCGCATGCTCACGAATTTTAGGTGCGGTTAAGGCGTGCGTGGTACGTTCTGAATTAAAAACTAGATGCATCCTCCTCGGAACCTCGTCAGCTGCAACAGTCTTGGATCGGTTCTTACCCGTCAGAAACGACCCGTTCTGTTGTCATAGATGTATTGTCGTCAATAATAAATAGAGCGGACGAATTAATGTCTGAACGAACGCGAATCACACACGATTATGGCTAGTAACAACAATGATTGGCTAGCGTCGCTCGCCGGCACCACTTCACCAGCGCCGTCCGCGCGGCACCAACGGGCGTCCCTCGAGCGGGCGGCTGTCACCACCGCGCATCACCAACGTCCACGCCTCGCCGCCTGCACAGGCGGCGACCACCTGCTCACCACTGCTCCACCGGTCTCACGTGGCCCGGGCCGGCGGCGGCGGCGTCGTCGGCGGGCTCTCCTCGAACGTGGCCATGCTGGTGCTCATCCACTCGAGGTTGGGCTGCAGGGCGTCGAAGCTGCGCGGCCTGGCGGGGCCCGGCTGGGCGCAGAGCTGGCGCGCCGAGACGCCCACCAGCCGCCAGGAGCCGGCGCCGGGGGCCTCTGGCGCGGCGCGGCACACCAGCCCCACCCCGGCCATCTCGACGCCCTGGGTACACACGGCCACAGCGCGGCATGGCGTCAAACGACCAGCCGCGGCGGCAGCAGGCAGCACCGTCTTGTGCTATGTTCACCGGGAAACCGCACACAGAGAGGTGGTCGCTGGAATGCAGCATTCAGATACTGCGTGTCTGTTTACATGCAGACCCGTATTCAAATCAACCATATCCACCACCTTCCTTGGGGGAGAAAAATTACGCAGCGGAGAGCGATAAATGGTTTAAGAACAAGCCGGGCTGCTAGTCTTTCACACGTGTTTTACCTCCAGGCCTCCCCAGAAAAAAAAATCCAGGGTGCATCCCTGCTCACAGTCATTCACAGTGAGTTTCGTACCTCGCATTCCACGTCGGAAGACCTGGGCCGAGCGCAGACGGTGGCGTTGGTGACGGCGGTGTCGTTCAGGCAGTCCTGGTCGAGTGTCGCCGAGTGCGGCAGGTACCTCATCTCGCCGTCTGAAACGGACGCAGAGACCCCATGAGTCATTGCCGCTGCACGCCGCTGTCTTCCTCTGTCGGAATGCTGGGCTCTTCCAGCCGGTTGGTCATGCTGACGGAAGGGTTGAGGTTCCGTTCGTCTCGGTAGGGACTGAACCGAAATGTCATTTCTGATCTCTTTAAACAAGTGTTATCCAGGCGCGGCCGATTGATTTTACTCTTCAGTGTCAGCGAACGGAGGGCAGCAGCTCAAACATAGTGCTGAGCGGAGCGCATCTTTTTAGTTGACAGAAGGGTGGCTATCGCTTTGTAGACACATAATCGATGTACAACCGTTGGTAGTCTGACAACAGAAACTGAAGAAGCCTGGAGCAGTCCACAGCTCTTTGGCAGCCCCACTTCCCCTCTCAACAGCCTGTACCTGTTTCATTCCAGCCGAGAGTGTAGCAATCGATGACGTCACCGTCCGTCAGCGGCTCGCCGTCGGCGCAGGCGGGCCGCACTTGATCCGAGTCCTGCGTGGGCGAGGCCAGCCGGAGCAGGGTGATGGCGCTGCCATCTAGCGGCGACCGCACCATGCCGGTGACGCGGCGCACCTGCTGGTGCGGCGGCTCGCTGCCGGCCCGCGTCGAGCCGAACACAGCCCTCCAACGAGTACGCGGCCGCCTGGAACCGGTGTGGGGCACGACGTTAGCAAATACGGTATTTGTCATGGCACACGCAACGGACTGAACGCAACGTGAAACCTGTGAAATGAAGTTTGTGCTGCGAACTGCACTGCCACTTGGTGGCCATCGAAGCTATCCATGTTACATCCGTACAACGCCATGACCTTTACAGATGCAGTTGAGCTGACAAACATCAGAACCCGAAAATTCTCTGTCATTAAACCCGGCTGGAATCACACGATTTACCCTACGCTTAAAAGAAGAAAATCTGATATATATATATATATATATATATATATATATATGTGATACGAATATACACATATATATATGTATATATTCTTATGTATGTATGATATATATAAGAAAATCCGGTATATATATATATATATCTTATATATATATATATAGAAGAAAATCCGACATATATGCATATATATATATATATATATATATATACACATATGTGTATATACAAACCCTGTGTACGGCGGAAGAGCCATCGCGAATCCACCACACAGCGAGCCCGGCGCGTGAATCGCAGGACACGACACAACCAACGCACCCGGTGAAGCAGTCTGCCGAGGAGACCAGCCACTGGTTGTCGATGAGCGTGGCGTCGCAGAGGTGCTGGCCGTCCCTGAGCAGTCGCGCGTGCCAGGGAAAGTCGGCGGCGGTGGCGTGCTCGGCCCGGAGAGGCTGCAGCGGCGCCTGGCCGGGTGCCACGCCGCACGCTGCCGTACACAGGGGAAATGGGGTTCACACCGCGCGGGCGAGGCTGGCTTCGGTTAGCGGGAAACACTGGGCGGGGCGTCATGAACGATTTCAAAGGATTTTTAAGTGCAGACGGGAGAGATCCATCGGCGTTCCGACGTGACTGGCGCCAGCGACGGCCCGCCGCGAAGTTCTCAGATGTACCACTGTCCGTTATAAGTCCAGGAAGGCTCGGCGACGTGCTTTCAGAACTGTTTGCTGTTTTACACTTTTGAAGAATATCGTCAAAATAATTAAACTGCGTGAGGCATTTCGGATTCCGGGTCCAGGAGGCTTCGTCCCCGTCCTCCGCATGCCGTCCTCCTCCCCAAAATACTGGATCCGCCGTGTCAGTCCGCAATGCGCGACGTCAGTGATCGTGGAAAATTACTGGAAACTATGGAAGGATCTAGATGTCAGTGAGAGAACCATCGCCACCCCCTTGGAGTATTCGAAGCGCTACCAATGCGAATGAAAACAATGCCAACGTGGACCAAAAAGGCGGAACAAGTAAAAATGAAAGGGAAAGCAAGAGCAGAACACTCGAAAGGTCGTAATTCGAGAGCCCACCGAGGGGAGCCTGTCCATTCCTTGGCGGATGCCTGTATGCCAGCGCCCGCCGCTGCTCCTCGACTGACCGAGGTTTGAGCATCGGACGTAGACCGCCTGGCCGGAGGGGCAGGCGGACGGCAGGAAGGTGCTGGCCTCGTCCGAGAGGCCCTGCAGGTGGACGAACTCGGTGCCGTTGTCGTCCGCGGCGCCGGCCACCAGTCGGGACTCCACCACGTCGGTCGTCCTGCAGATCAGGCGGCCGGTCAGACCGACTCGACACGGATGGCAGGGAAATTTTTCTCCAGCAAGCAGCTGGTGCGGTCGGTTAGGGGCGAACGAGTAGGCTGGTAGACGGATGTACAAATGTGACTGTGAAAGTGGGGCAATGCCGTAAGGGCTAACTGAAGTGCCACAGTGGCTTTTTAATCTGGTGGTACTAATGACGCTGATGTGAACTGAATGTTAAAGCAATGCTAGCTAACGGAAAGTGAAAGTCCTACTGTCATCGCATTACAGGCATTCTATAGAACGGATTTGCTTTGTTTTGTAAATCAGCACCCAGCTCGTGAATAATGACCTCCAGGAAGCACCCGCTCTCGGCGCCCTGTGACCGTTCCCACCTGTAGGCCAGGAGCGAGCAGGCGAAGCTGAGGTTGGCGAGGGCGGCGCCCTCCGCCGGGCCGGGCTCTCCCTCCCGTCCGGCGCAGATGTAGTGGTGCCGGCCCCAGCCGTTGTAGGTCAGATACCCCTCCACTCCGGCGCCGGCCGTCACGCCCTCCCGAGAGTCCAGGCTAACTGGAAAGTGGCACGGCCTGGTCGAGAAGCTCGGGAGGAGGACCAAATTATACGAACTGGGCTGGCACGATGATCGGTACGGTGACATCCGTTATCGTGTGGAACAAGTGCTTTGCTATTATGACTAACTGGTCCCCTCCACGACAGAAGCAGACCGAAATATAATTCAGCAGATAACTGTGAACGGTCGTTTAAATCATAGCTGACATATGAGGAATGAACACGACCAGGATTTCAGAACAGCACACCGTTTCCTGCTTTCTTCAAACAACAGTAGCACAATACATCTGTCAAACACCAAGAAGGTATTTCACTACTCAGCACAATGTTACAAAGGGCCAACGCAAATGCAAATGGTTTGAGCATCGCCTGAGACAAACTGCGCCCCAACGCGAACGCCCTACTTTCGACGCACTGCGAGGATATTATTCGCACGTGTATCGGACTAGCAGAGCAGCCGCTCATTTCATGGCGACTAAATCACTCTACACTAGCGGCTCTGTCCCTTCCCCGGCGGTTCATGCCAGAGAGACCAGTCAAACCCGCCGTCGTCCCAGACAGCCTGCGCCACACCGGCCAGGGGCCACATCGGAGACTGCCAGCATGGCTGCGCGTGGCAGCGGCGAAAATGGGGTTGCGTGGACCGCTGATGTGGGCCCTGCTCGACCGCTGGGGTTATATGAGCAATGCGGGAGCTGCGTAAACGGTCCCAGGGGCTGGAGATGAGATCGTTCGGGACGAACGCGAGCGGAGTTACGGAGACGATTATGGCCCAAGCCGAATTAGATGAATAATAGGAGACACATAGACGGGGACGGGAATACCTGCAGAGACTAGGGTGTGAGGGTTCTCTGAGAATGCCAGGGTATGGTCGATAGAGACGGACACGGCATGCGTTGCGGTTAAGGCCCAAACAGGATCTGCAGAATAGGTGCAGTCTGAGTACCAGAAAAAAACACGGGTACAGCGTCAGCACCCAGGAAGTTCACAGGAAGAGGAAAACACACACCAGGACCTTAAAAGGAGCGTCAACGGGGTGTCACGCCCAGACACGCATCCCTTCCTGTACGGCAACATACCGCATGGCTCCGCACGCTATCGTATAGCGGGGGGGGGGACACGCAAGGTTCCAGCGACCCCACCCCGCGGTCGGCTGGCGACGCCCGGAGATCCGGGGGCGTCGTCGGCACCACTCACGGCAGCCCCGCTCGTCCCCAGCCAGCGCGCAGTCGTCCTGGCCGTCGCAGAGGGCCGAGGCCGGCACGCAGCTGCGCTCGCCGGCGCAGCGCACCATGCCCGGCGGGCAGAGCGGGCAGTCGGCCTCGTCAGAGCCGTCCGGGCAGTCCGGGGTGCCGTCGCAGACGCGCCGGCCGCGCCCCGCCAGCTCCAGGTCCCGCACACAACCTGCCGACATCACAGCCGCGTCAGAGGAAGGGAGCAGCTCCAGCCCCGCCCCCACAGCCTGTCGACGTCACAGCCGCGTCAGAGGGAGGGAGCAGCTCCAGCCCGCCCCCCCCCCCCCCTCCCACAGCCTGTCGACGTCACAGCCGCGTCAGAGGAAGGGAGCAGCTCCAGGTCCCGCACACAACCTGCCGACATCACAGCCGCGTCAGAGGAAGGGAGCAGCTCCAGCCCCCCCCCCCCACAGCCTGTCGACGTCACAGCCGCGTCAGAGGGAGGGAGCAGCTCCAGGCCTCGCACACAGCCCGCCGACGTCACAGTCGCGTCAGAGGGAGGGAGCAGCTCCAGGTCCCGCACACAGCCTGCCGACGTCACAGTCGCGTCAGAGGGAGGGAGCAGCTCCAGGTCCCGCACACAGCCTGCCGACGTCACAGCCGCGTCAGAGGGAGGGAGCAGCTCCAGGTCCCGCACACAGCCTGCCGACATCGCAGCCGAGCCTGGGCAAGATCAGGACGGCTTGAAAGAGCGGTGGGAAGGGGCTCAGACGAAACGTACGTATGAACGGCGTCAAGGACAGACGACAAAGTAAAGACAAGGTCAAAATTATTCTGCGTTTGAGGAATGCTGTAGCCCACCAAAGCGCATATGATACATAGCAAATACATTATGTTTAGGTACATTTGCTATCGTAAACGGACAACTTCATCCAAGTTTACATTAATCTAACCGTTATTGGAATGCTTTACTGCTTTCAAAACGAAACTGTGCGCATAAACTATGCCACAATCGTACACACAGTTTGACATGGTTTTGGTACGCTGGTATAACATACACGAAGTCTGTCCTCTGCGTTCGTGGATATCTCATACAACCTGTGCTGTCGTTTTTGTTTCGGTAAAATTACCTGGCCGCGGCAGGCACTGTTGTTCTCCGTGTGCCGGAAACTTGTCGCAGAGAATCCTGTCGACAAACTGTGCGGGCAGGCGCGGGTTGCACTGTGAGTAGAAGTCGTGGCAGTAGTCCCGGCACGGCAGGATCATCTGGTCCTCCAGACAGGCGGGCTGCAGCAGCTGGCAGACGAAGTCGTGCGCCAGCCGGTAACATTCCGAGTCGACCACCTCCCTGCGGGAACAGCGCAACAGCAGTCACCGGCCGGGCACATCGTAACACTCCGAATCCGCCATCTTCCTGCGGAGAGTGGCGCAACATTGGTCGTGGGCTGGACACGAGGTGAAGCACCAGCGAAGACAATTTACCTAACGATCTCAGCTGGGAGAGAGGGTGGGACAGGCCGGGGAAGAGAAAGGAGGCTGCACGAGAACGATACAAGGGAAAGAGTCGAACCACCATGGAACGCACATCAGAGACGGAGGAGAACGGCTGTAAATAAACTCGGGTAAGACTTAATTGGCGCCATTGCCATGCGGAGAACAACACCACGCCGACCAAAAAGCTGGTCTCTTTGTCTTGTAAATACGTTTACGCTCTACATGTTCCATGCCGCATACGCAAGTCACAACTTTTCGCTTTGTTCGGCACAAGTTCGAGGTGTGAAAGCGTAACATTCGATCAAGCGCATTACTGAGGTCAACAAAGTGATACATCTCATCAAGAGGCAATGCACTGGCCGCACGAGGTCAAGAGGTTGGACAGTGAAAGGAGCACGATTCTAGTCACTAAGATATGTACCTGAACGAGATCAGATGTTCGTTGATCTCGCGTAGATCCACGTGACCCAAAACATTGGGGTATGACGTCATGTTGTACGGCATGTGAGAGCAAAAGGTCACTTCCAGCGGCTCACACTGCCGCGGACTGAGCGTGACCTCTGTGGCCTCTGTGGAGCGCGGGGTCGTCTGAAGGTCAACCAGCGGATCCAGATTCGGGGGCAGCGACTCCATAACGTTTGTGCGCTCTGAAAATGAACCGAAATGAGGTTACGACTACGGCCCACGTTGTACCGGTACTATGAGCGCTTTTAAAGACTGTAAAGCTAGAGCCATTTTTGGGTAAGTTCTTCCCATGCAGCGCCACAGGGAGGACGCTGAGGCTGCCAAAGTCAGCAGGGCCACCTTTTTACTTGTCCTGTACCTTTTTACCTACCTTTTGTACCTTTTTATGTTACCTGCACCTATGCAAACGACTCTTGCATCAGGCCTCGAGGCAGACCGAATCAGGGAACGTACTGGCATGCGTTAATTTATCATCAAAGTGACACTGCACGCAACTGTTACAGCTATCCCTCTCAAATCGTGCAACCATGCATAAATAACAAGCGTTTATGTGGTATACAAATGGTGACATTTCTAGGCCTGCTTCGATCTCGTGCCTGAGAGCAGATACGCAAGATCACACTAACTTTGACCAAATGGGTTCGGAAAGAAAACGTCTGAGAGTATGTGGGATTCACAACGCCAGCAACTGCAATTTGCAAGCCCGGTGCCAGTCCAAGCGTTGTACGAGTGGTAAATCGCCGACATGTTTCGAAAACTTGAGTGGCAAATCAGGCACACGAACAACAGCTTTCATGAGTGAGGCCCTGAAAAACGGGAAAAACTGGAACCCGACTGTGGATATTTAAGCAATTCTTTTTGTGCAATACCAAAGACCCAACGGTAAGAATGACAAATGGTGGGGTCGATGAACCCCTGGATCTCACCATACGTACTCATGCGTTGCAACAGAAAACATGTCTTAGCTAGGAGAAAGCAGAAATAAATGAAAGCGAGTCTACGGTTACCTTGAGACAGAAGAGGTTCATGTCTTGTTCAGACTCGTATCACCTATAGGTGCCCTGAACGAAAACGAAAAACACCAGCGCTCGTTACCTTGTATCTGGAGACTGTCGTGGTCGATTTCATACTGGCTCAGTACGGTACCCTCCCGTAACTCCTCGGCCAGAACGATGTAAAGATCGCCGGCGTCCACCGGGATCTTTCGTGTGTCCACGCGCAGGTTAAAGTGAACGATCAAGTCCTCCTCCGGGTGGCTGGGAACGAAGAAACTTGCGTGACTTTTTTATGTGCATTTTTTCTTCAGGAGGCTCCGCGGTGCTGCATGTACAGGCTAATCATTTCAAACTGAGACGAGGCATTAGAATGAAACGGTGGTTCAATTTAATCAGCACGAAACCAGGGTGAGACGATATAACACGTCCGTGAGTAACATATAATGTCCAAAATTCATCGCAAGTAACAGTTTGTCGGCCCATATTGCTAACGGACGACAGCACGGATAAATGAAAAACGGCCTTGACTAATGTGAGTCGAACTAATCCCTAGGCAATCGCCATGTTATCAGCGGTTGACGCAGGTCAGAACTGCTTGATCATCGCAGGATCAGAATAATCCGAGCATTATTGGAATACACGAGAACCCGTGCATTCCAACAGAACGTGCATTCTACCATGCATTTGCATGTACTTGACGGAAACCTCCGTATCGCTGCAGTTCACGGAACACCATTGAAACCCGCAGTTTCTCCGATCCAAGTGAAATCCCCGCCGAGACAAAGGATTCCGCCAGCGAAGCCACAACCGCCCGGTTGCATGACGCGGCCGGAAGGCGCCGACCGCACCGGCTCCTTTCCCGAGCCTGGTCTCCGGCGGCGGCCGCGGGCGCGACCTGTGACCCGCGGCGGGCGCGGCGCCCCGCCCGGCCGCCGGCCAGCGCGGCCGCGCCACGTGGAAAGTCGGCCGTGAAAACGGGGCAGCGGTGCGGCGCGAGGGCCGCCGGCCGCCGGCCGCCTTGCTGACCCGTGACCGACTGGGTAGAAAACCGGGCTCCTCGGTGGAGGTACGGGTCAGCGGGCAGCTTTTGACGCCATCGGAAATGATGGACTGTAGAAATGATGGAATGGATTCACGAAGAGATAGGTAGACAAACTGCGGGAAGCAAAATGCCGTGATTAGCCGAGGAAGTATACAAAGGACGAGCGAAGATAGACATCGGTCGTCGTGCGCGTGGTGTCGCGCTTCAGCCGTCAGAAAGGCCGCAGAAGAAAGTTTCGGCTGTCCCTCATTTACACATGAATTGCGCTCGAGAGTAAACAAGCCCGGGATCACCGCGCCGGGCGCGCCTATGCCGGCCGTGCTTTGATTCGCTGCGCCTGCGCCTGGGCGCGGAGCGAGAGCCGCGTGCCTCGTCGAGATCTTTATCTTGTCCCGGAATCAATCGACCGGTACGGACAGCGCGCGTCGCCGCTGCTCATCACGGCTGCGTTTGTGAGAGCGGGTTTGTATTCGTTCCCAGTCTCTGAGGAACTACGTGCAGCATGAATAGTGGTCTTCCTGGGTGCTGCAATGGAGCTTTCCATGTTGTTTTCGTCCTCTGTTATTTCGTGATGTTTTGCCTTTATGACAAAGAATTAGATTTTAATGTGCATATTACATGGGTGCCGTGTTGCAAGTCACCCGTGACTATCGATGTTTTCTTCAGTGAGTGCTTTTATTTATCCTCTCTTTCTCTATTCCCGTGTCTACTCGTGGCCCACTATCTCAGTTTCATCCATGGGCGCAAGAAGGCCAGCTAGGGTCCATCATGGTGCTGAATGATTCGACTGGTAGTTTTCATGTTTAGCTGTGTTATTTTGTGATGCTGTGCTTTTTCCATCTGTTCAAAGGCTTTTTACGCATTATCCTATTGTTTGTCTTCGCACTTTAAAACGATCTGATGTTACTCTGGCCGATTTCCTACTGGGTGCGTCTTTGTTGTCCTTTATCAAAAAGTGGCAAACAGTTATTGACTTATCGTTATCTCGTGTGCCCAGACTGCGTGTTGTCCGGCAAAGACAAATGGTTAAACAAGTAACGCCCACACCCCTTTGTTCTAACATACCTAAACAAAGCAAAAAACCCATCATTATTCCTGATTCTATGGGAGATATTTGCAGAACCCAAGGCAAACAACAGCTCACCCATCCAGACCGAGAATCTCCGTTCCGACGAAGGCCGATTTGAAGATTGAGTGTTTGAAGATGCTGTCGAGCTTGGTCCTGTAGAAGCCGGCCTTGCGGACGTACTCGGCCGTGCTCGGGTCGGCCAGCTCGCGGGAGTAGCTGTCGCCGGAGGTCAGACGCAGCTGACCCCGGAACACCCTCAGGTCGTCGACCCGCAGCGACCTCAGCTGGTCCGACAGGACTGCGGGAAACAGACACAGCGCCGTGTCATCGCACAGAGCACAGACACCTGCGGCAGGGTGGGGAGCACCGTTAATGTTGCGGAACCACGACCGGTTCGTCGGCACTGGACAAAATTGTGAAAACAAAGCACGTTGGGAAACAGCAAGGCAAACCATATCAGCTGCCAAGAGCTACTAGATACTGCAATATAATTAAGACACACCATCCCCGACGTCAAGGCTGGCACTCTTGGCTCCCGTCACTAGGAGTGGTTAGGCCCTCACCAAACAACTGCGTTATCGTTATCGGTACAGGCCCAGGGCCAACTGGTTGTGACTTATCGTAGAAACAGCGCCCGGTACTAATGACAGCTCAGATGAAGGATTGAATGACGCAAGAGTACAACATTTGAAGGGCTTGTAGATGTAAGTAAGAGTGCAACATGTAAGGGCTTTTTCTTTGTAAATTCGGTCCGGACCTTCCTGAAGTGGACGGCGTTGGGATCAGGGTCCTTACGATGCAGAGCTTGTTGTGCAGACCCTGACGCCGCCGCCCAAATGAACCCAAATGTGGAGTATTTTTGCCCCAGGCAACGGACCGGATAATCCTGAGGGATCTTTTACGTGCCGTCAGAGCCACGGCACGGCCGCCCCGTGGTCCGGGTGACCTTTCCTGTTTCGGGTCAAACGGCGCTGGCTCCTTGTGAGTATCGGACCCACAGTGCCTACCACACAATTTCCAGTTTTCTTTAACTGTCAGAAGTCAAGAAAAGTCAAAAACATAGTAAATTGTCTGAACGATACAGTACAAAGTTCGGTTAGCGCAGCTGAAACCGACTGCCAAAATTACGATCGCCATCATGAGGTTCGGATTTTATGTCTGCCCTGTATAAACAGTCAACGATTTCCTACGGAAAGGACAGGGTTCACCATTTTGATTCCTGCATGGTGGCTGGTGCTGCGCGCGATGTATCATATTCACCGGCCTGTTTATCACACTTTGAAACGCTGTGACGGTTTGCGTGGGATATACTACACAGACCGGGTCTCATTTTCTTGAGCCAGTGAAATCAGGTGATTGACGTCGTAGTGTCGGTAACGTACTACATTCGGCCATGTGTCTTCATCGCGGCCAAGACTACGCCTGACTTGCGGCGAATGTCCGAACAAGGTAAACATACCCGAAATTAGGCGTAACCACGGGTAATCTCCGCCTTGAATTTACGCATAATTGGGTCGGGCGACCACCACCCATTTCGGGAATGCGACAGGGTCCATTTCGAAGCGACGCCAGTAGGTCACTGCGGGTGGATCCTCCAGTCATTTACACAGGCCGATGCTCTTTAAACTACAATGCGTAGCCGCCTTGGAGGCGTCACAAAGCAACGTGACTAGGCGCTGACCCAAGCCGGCAAAACGGACCGGAAGTGGAATTGCCGGGCCGTGGCCGGTCAAAGGTTACGCCTCACGATGACGGCGGCCCGGCGGCGGCGGCTTCGAGCCGCGCTCGGAGAAAGGCGGCAGCGGCGGCGGCGGTGGCGGCGACGGCGGCCGCGGTCCAGTGACCTGGCCTGACCTCGACTGGATCCGCTACTGCAAGAGGGCGTGACCGGACTTCGGCGGCCGGCCGACTTTTGAGGCCGGCCGTGAGCGGACCGGACAATGCGCGGACAAACGGCGGCGCGATGGGTCCGGTCGGAGAACAAAGCTGGCTCGCCGCGGCACAATGGCCCGCGCACATGATGGTGGGGACGACGGGGAAAACGGATCGCAACGACGCGGTAAATTCCGAGCCTGGAGGTCGCAGACGTTTTGTTCCTCCGCTGCTTTGCGGAAAATGAAAACAGGGTATAATCAACTTACGATGTTCTTTTTGTGTGCCATGTATCTGCTCATTTATCCTGTGGAAAAATATAGATCACATGTTTTCGTGAGTCTTTTCAAAAAATGAGGACGAAATCCCAGCTAGAAAAGAAAAAGTACGTGCGTTTCCAAGAAACAAGTCTCATGAACTGAAACAAGCTGGCCAAAGAAAGCAAATTCACGACATACAGATTATCCCCTATTGTCTCTCTCTGCCTCATTGCTACACCGCTGGTCATTGCAGCTTGCACTCTCCATTAAACTCCGTCACGTCCAATTTCGCAAAACACCCAAAATTAGACATCATTACGCCACCCGTTGCAAACGTCTCACATCTCCGCAGAACAGGCCTGTGTTCACCAAAGCGCCGATCTGGCCCGCGAACCTCCCGAGTCGACCCCATAACTCACGGCATTCCACCGATCAAGCCGGCGAGACCCGGTGAAAAGGCCTGGGAGCCCGGCGAGGAGGCGTCCGGTATTCGAGCCCGCCTCAGGCCGTTGGCGTTCGTGGCGCGTGAGAGAGAGAGAGCGACGGGGGCCGGGGACACGCTGTCGCGAAGCTGGCGGTCGTCGCGGCAGTGAGCCGGCCGCAGAATCAGCAAGAGTCAGCCGACAGTCATCGTGACCACGCTGATGTCAAGTCACCGCCGCCAGCGCGTCGTCACGAGGACTAATCAGAGGACGATTAGCCGGTAGATAAAATGCGCAGAGCAAAACCGCCAAGGCAACTGGGAGACATTCTGGAGTGCGTTTACCGGAGGGACAAATATTTCGGCTCGGCATTTACGCATACTTATATCAGGCTTAACCAATGCGGTCTCAAGTGTTCCCGAAGATCATGTAGAACTATGCGCGTTTTATTGACAAAAATGCACTGATTGGCTTTCAATGAATAGTTTGGTAAACATGGAAATGACGTTCAAAAAAATATGCAGGGATAAAGAGTGGCACCGGATGTATGAATCGGAAAACGACCGGAATTCTACTGTTTATGAGTTCTTAGTAGTACTTTCTACTCCTTATTACTTTTTCCAAAAAACCTCAAAAGATACATCCGATACGGGACCGCCTTAGAAGGGGACAATGATGGTTGCGCACTGGAGTCTCTCACACCTGTTCCGGATAGGCCAGGTCATGTTCTCAAGACTTACCAGGGCCCCTACACCCAAGTTCTCTGAAGAGGAATCGGCAGCGGTTACTCCCGCATTGAAATCCCAGGTAGTTTTACGAGCACCATCAGGGACTTTCAGGACACCTTGAGAGTGTCGTAACACCTCAACCCTCGTCCCCATGATGCGAGACACCTTTAATAGCGTGATTCTCTGGAATCACGCGAAGCGCGATTCCAGCAACTACGCGAAGCAACTACAGCATCTATAACTTTCAGCACCGGCAAAAGGTCGGCCTGATATATACACTCTCAGCACCACGGAAAAGATACCCACGCCCAGCAGACGCCCTGAAGACCAGGACGGCACGTCCCAGACGGCGCCCGAGTCTGCGAGCAGTACTCACAGCCGAAATAGATGCCGGCCGCCGAGCCGAGGCCGACCATCAGCACGGAGAAGACTGCGCAGAACACGGCCAGCTTCGAGCACCCGCGCTCGCGCGTGAACGTGATGTCCGACGGCGCCGTGGACGTGGACGAGTTGGACGAGCGCGACCACGACGGCAGCGGCTTCTTCTGCTCCTGTGGACGCACGGCCGGGCGCTGCTGAACTCGGCAGAAAGCACAGGGTCCACGTGACCGGCTCGTACGCGTGAGATCGTGCTCCTGACACGGCGCATCTGGAACGAACTGTTCGGTACGCAAAAAATGTTCCAGTCGTGAAAACAGGCATGACGTGGACACCAAATCAGACGAAATCTAACAAGAAAAAGGACAAATGTAAAAATGTCTACGTCCACGTAAACTAAAGAAGCACGTCAGTGTGGGAAGGTAACTGATAGCCTTCCATAAATAACGTATAGGGCCGGGAGAGAAAGAGGGATGTCACAGGCGTTACACAGCTGATGAAGAAGCAGGTCTTAACATGAAAAGCATTATGCGTCGTAAAAGATATGGAGCAGAATAGCATGGTTTTAATTATGTCTAAGTCTTTCAGAGGCAAGAAACGCCTTCATTTCGAGGGGCATGGACCGTTCCCGAAAGGCCGAACGTCTCGAGGGAAAACATGCCAGTTGTGCCGCTCCCAATACTCAGTCTTTTAAGCTCTGATTTTTTCAGTGTGATGTAAAAACAATTCACTTATCTGAGACTCAATCTGTCTATGACAATGCTGTATTTCGACCTTCCACCAGGTGGCGGTGTTACAAGCCCCGATGGCTTGCTGTGTGTTGCTGGAGCCAAGGAGACAGCGAAATTACAGCTTGGCTCCCATATTCGATAATAAGCGTCCATATTCGACTTCCAAAATAAAACATGTTTGTGTGTCGCCGAACTCTATATAACTTCTCTCCCTATGAAAAGGGCTATTTGTTGTTTTTTTCAGTTACAAACCAGCCTTTATTTTCATGGGTGGTACGAAATCAAAGGCATTTGTGCCACACCGTGATGGTTCTTGTGTTCAGGCGCATAAGAAAAGCCCATCTCCCACAATATCTATTGTTGTGAATTGTGAAAGAAAACGCTTTCACTCGTAACAGCACCAGTCGCATTTACTTTGTGCGATCTGTCCGTGTTGCGCGTGTGACGGTTGGGCCGCCATGCGCGCCGTTTTGTACAGCGTCACACGTGAGCGAGCGGCCACGGTTCCCCTGCAGGCTCCATCGCCGGCGTCACTCTCGAGACGTCACGCGCGGCGCTCGAGCGGCCGAAACGGCTCTGTTACGCCAGTAAAACACGTCAGGGCAGATATCCGGCGCCGGCAGACGCGCCCGCCTCCGCGCCGGAACGTTCAGCCGTCGTTAACCACGGCCAGCGGGCGACCGGCAATGTCTCACGATCTCATCGCGGCAGAGCCGGGTGAACTCAGCCTTCGCGGCTGTAACGACCCGGTGAGCGCTGCGGCCGCTTACCGGCAGAGCTGCTGGAGAACGCACGCGCCGCCGACTTCGCCCCCTTCACGCAGAGTGGATGTCAACAGCTCCACCCTCCGCTGGCAGCACGATTGGCCGAGATATATTGCAGAATAACGTGACCAGCGGGCGGCCCGGTGTTGATTTGCCGCGCCAGGCCGAGCCGGCCGGTCACGGGCGCCCGCGTGACGTCAGGAGCGCGCTGGACCGGCGCTGCTCGCGGCCGCCTGCCGACACGTCGGCGTCCCGGCGTGACCCACATACCCTCCCGGCGGCGGCGCGCCGGGCCGCGCGAGTTAGGCGGAGGCTGTCAATTACAGGCGTCTCTGGCGAGACGGGCCGGCGGGTGCGGTCGCGTCCTGATGCCCGTCCTCTCTCGATTCATACATAGCCGCGGACTTCAGGACGTGATGCCCAAAATTTTTTTAATGTTCATGAAGACCATGATCATAGGTTCCGCCGCGGGGAACGGAGAGTTGACCTTCGCTTTGAGCTATAGGTAATCAACATGAGACGATTTCCAACTTTTTTGCAATATTTTTCCATACGGCTGAACTCAAATTTTCAAAAAGTGGGGGCACTGGGCCCTTCACCCGTTTCCACACCTATGTGTCGATGCCACAGCTAATAAACTCATGGTACTCACCCCACCACTAACCCCTTGTCCCTTATGCTTTGGCCCCTTTTTCAGGCGATAGGATCGTTTCGCTCCTGCTTCCGATTGCAATGTATTATAACATCGCCTTTGAAAATGTCGAGACAAAGGGTTGCGTTTTCCCTGCACTCAGTACCGTAAGAGATATGAGGCCAGACATGGCTCGAGTAAGGAAAATTGCTATGGCAAACAGGACTGAAAGACAAAGACAATGCTGAACTTAGTGCGTCCACCTGCAAGGACTGCAGAAATATCTAAGCTGCGTTCCTGATCATTGATCAATCATGCGATGGCACACCACGATATGAGAAAAGATCTCAGAATAGCTCGTGACATATTCACTGTACTGCAAAGATGGTTTGCACTGCAGGCTGCCAACACTAACATGACCTAATTGGCCATCTGATGAGCTACATCTTCATGTCCACGCGAGAACGTTGCGAAAAACTACCGAACCGTGAGCTCAGGCGATCTTATCAGAGATGGCATCAGCACGTGCTGCGGAACGACTCTGACCTCTTGGGACCAATGCACTCCCCCCTCCCTTCCCTTCCAAAGAGCCACGCCGTCCGCAACACATCAAGCTAAGTAGCACGGCTCTGCCGACGAACGATTCACACGGCCGGACAACCCATCACTCCTGTAATCAACAGTTGCGATCACTCGAGACTTCTGTCCCACGCTGCTTCCCGTCGGCGCACTGACTGAGTCCGGCTTCCGGTGTGCCACTGACCTGCCGAGACCGCCGTGGGAACGGCCAGAGCGCCGGTCTGGGGTCACAGGGCCGGCGAATTGTCAGAGGGGCAGACTGGAGTTTACAGCACCGGTGAAAGGTCAGAGAGGCGGTGTGGGGGTTACAGGGCCGGCGAACGGTCAGAGGGACAGACTGGGAGTTTACAGCACCGGTGAGCGGTCAGAGAGGCGGTGTGGGGGTCACAGGGCCGGCGAACGGTCAGAGGGACAGACTGGAGTTTACAGCACCGGTGAGCGGTCAGAGAGGCAGACTGGAGTTTACAGGACCGGTGAGCGGTCAGAGAGGCGGTCTGGGGGTCACAGGGCCGGCGAACGGTCAGGGGGGCAGACTGGGGTTTATAGCACCGGTGAGCGGTCAGAGAGGCGGTGTGGGGGTTACAGGGCCGGCGAACGGTCAGAGGGACAGACTGGGGTTTACAGCACCGGTGAGCGGTCAGAGAGGCAGACTGGAGTTTACAGGACCGGTGAGCGGTCAGAGAGGCGAACTGGGGGTCACAGGGCCAGCGAAAGGTCAGATGGGCAGACTGGGGTTTATAGCACCGGTGAGCGGTCAGAGAGGCAGTGTGGGGGTTGCGGGATCGGTGAACGGTCAGAGCGACGGTCTGCTACAGGACCGGTGAACGGTCAGAGGGGCGGTGTGTTGCAGGGCCAGTGAACGGTTAGAGAGGAGATCTGCTGCAAGGCCGATGAACGGTCAGAGAGGAGGTCTGGAGTGTTGTAGAAGCGGTGAACGGTCATGGAAGCGGTCTGGGCCGATAAACGGTCAGAGCGCCAGTTCGAGGGTTTACGGCACCGGTGAACGGTTAGAGAGGCGGTATGGGGTTAACCGGGCCGATGAATGGTCAGAGGCGGTCTGAGGAGTTACAGGACCTGTGGACGGTTAGAGAGGCGGTCTGAGTGGAGCAGATGGTCAGGGACGCGCCCTGGGGGGTGCGGGCTCTAAAGACATCCGCCGAGGGCACTGAACCTTGCCAAATATTCGTGGGACTCTCATGTCTGGCAAAACCGCAGCAAAACCGTACAGCAAGCAAAAAAGGCGCTCCCGTGAAATGCCAATAGAAAGCTGGATAAACAGTCTGCAATATGCAATCTACTCAAGGTCCCTCCTGTAAGCCAGTGTGCCTTGTTTAATTGTACTGCATGGATGAATGTACATGCATGATGTATCAAATGACGTTTTCAAATTACGAAATCATACTTCAAACATCACCAACCCGCGACTTAAGAGATGGTTTCTCCAATCATCTACCCTTTTGGTTTCTCACCACGACTTCTCACATTTTCTGTACCCTTACCTAAACCTCACCGTTACCGCTGGGCAAAAAACTTAACCAGGTCATCATAGGACAAGCGCCTACTTGCTATGTCATAGTCTGAATCATAGTTGCTGTTTTCAAGCACATTTACCACTGCTACGTCCGTCCTATCCTTGCGACATGTCTTGCAGCGAGCTTCACCATCCCTGCTTAACACTGTTTCGCTTTGACGTAACCAGTGACGTCATCATCGTGCTTGGCAGCAAAAGACGCGTTTTTTGGTGTCCTTAACTGACGGTCCTGATTTTGACTTGATTCTACGAAAACGACTTATTAAATCTCGAGATAGATGGCAGAGATGAAACTAAATGAATGGTGAGTGGCAAAATGCCGCAATAAATGCTGGGTTCATGGGCCAATTGATTGCTTTGTTTGGAACTAAATGGTTTGAGTAATAAGTGCCTCTGTTTATTGTACCGATTGTGTTCTCTGACGAGTTTGTCTTCGACAGAAACGCATTACTGACAGACTTCAGACACTTGTTCGCAGGTTTCTAATTTTAGTTCCAAAACGCACTCTTCCTGTATGTTAAAATACCTAGTGCCATGTTGCGTGATTTCAGCTATGCCTTCTGTCCAACTCCAATATACCAGGAGGATCTCCCATACAAAAGCGCGGAAAGGACTCTCTGCCACGACAAAGGCAGCACCCTGCGCCGGATCTGGGGCCAGCCGACCCCCTGGAGTGTTAGTGCTGCTCGATAGCGTTGGCGGCCGCGGTCCTGACAGCTGACGGTAAATGGTCCGCCGACGAGTGCTCAGAGTAACGGCTCCTCGCGCGGCCATATGGTGAAGAGCTCACGTCACACCCAGGAAGACCCAGCACGTCGGCCGCGCCGGACAGCGCTGGCCTCGGCGTCCATTGCGTCGGCAGTGGGATGGCGCCGCAGAAAATAATTCCCTCTTTGTTCCTCTCGCAGGTGATTAATGGTTTGGTCTTCATTGGCTACCATTGATTACTTATTGATAGCGATCACCTTAGGGGAGCATGGAGTCATTTATTTGCTCGTTCGGAGGGCTCTCTGCCCTCTCTATGTCTGCTCTGTCAGAAGGTCGTGAAATATGCCTCAGTTTATCGACCGGTACTAGCCGTTCACGAAGTGCATTAATTTGAGCGCACAGGGTGAAGGAAACCAACTCTCATCACACGGGCTAGGTCTCCAAGACACATACTCGGTTCCTAAGCCTGTTCTGGCGCATGACTTGTTTCCACGATGACACATCAAAACATTACTTCATGCCGTTCCTTGGCAGACGACAATCAATCCTTCTCGCGCAGACTGTACATGACAAATACAAATAGTGGATGCGGTCAGGTGGCGACCTCGACTCGCATAAAGCAATACGCCATTGCACATTGAACAGTGAAGGACACATGAAACACCTGGATTACTGTGATGCGAAACAGTGATATTCTTGACTGGTTCACAACTTTCTTTTCTGGAATAAAACCGAACAGCCCTTAAGTGATGTCGTCGTCTTCTCATTTTCCGTCGAAAAACAGTTTTAAAAACTGTGCTTTGAAATCGATTTCCATAATGTAGCCCTTGCTGGAAGTACGGATTTTGTTCTACGCTCCAATCTAGGTGGTTTGTTTGCCATCGTTCGTTTCATTCCTACCTTATAATCCTTCAATATAACTAGGATGTCGGAACAAGGCAAGTGACCGGTTCAGACCTATTTTGGGGTCATATAAGGTCCAGTGAACACACACGACCCTGGAAAAGTTACTGAATTATGTACCGCAAACCGAAGCCAAATCGGGTCATACTCCCAAAAAAAAGAAGCCAAAATGTAGTCCAAATCTACTATCTGGTTTACAAGCCTTCGAGAATGAAGTCCAGCTCGATTGCCTGGCACGACCTGGTAGCATTTTTTGTTTTGGAAAAGATGAGGCAAGGCCGTAAGGTCATCCACGAAACATTTCGTGCTACTGATGCACGCCGTTCACCAGAAGCCTAAGATCTAGATATTACATGTAACATTCCTATTCGCGCTACTCATTTGACTTGCGATGTAGCGGTATCGTTCTGCGTAATTTTGAGGTGGGTTTGGTTTCACTTGGCGGGCTTCATTCAAAGCTAATTAAGACTACAAAACATTGAGGACTTATGAACTATATAGACGACTACATTGCACGTAAAACATATCCTGCAACAGTTACGAGCTCCCCCATTGGACCAGGCCCAGATCAGTTCCATAAAATCAGTATAGTAGGAGCACAAAGGAGAATCTAGTGCTAGGATGTGCTATCGACACCTCCATTGCATTGACTGAACCTGAAAGTTGGTTAAACACATAGTTTGACGAGAACTACGTCAAAATCAGATTGTTAACTACCAGATGGAAACAGCATCACACCAAAACAAATGAAAGACAGAAAAGATCCGAGGAGAAGGCTGATTACGAAACTCAATAGATTCCTAATAGATCGGTAGCTCATGCTAATTCAAGGGAATCGATTATGATGATTTATGCAGAATCACGTTCCAAGGCATGTGCGTGTCCGGGTTTCGCCGTCTGTAAATAGCTAGCACGAGAGCAACAATGGGGCTAAGTCCTCACAGCTCAGCGAGCGTGAAAACCAGACACGTTGCCTACTGAACACGTCTCAGAAGAGCAACGAAACGGACAAGGACCATCATGACTCAGTGGACGTACAAAACCCACAAGCGGCCCTCTCTCTCTCTCTCTCTCTTTCTCTCTCTCTCTCTCTGTCTGTCTGTCTGTCTCTCCCTCCCTCCCTCTGTGTGTGTGTGTGTGTGTCCCTGTGTCCCTGTGTGTGTGTCCGTGTCCCTCTCTCTCTCTCTCCTTGTGTGTGTTTCTGTGTGTGTGAACACCTAATGTAGACCCGGCGAACTCACCTCGACGTCGGAGCGTTTCTTCGAGAGCTTTCCCATGGCGGTCGGCGGAGTGTCGCTCGGTATCGATCGACCGACAGTCACGTGACGGATCACAAATTCGCGGCCTCTCACTCGCGACCTCTCACATCGTCACCGGACGCGTCCGGTCGAGGTCAGCGCCGGTCCGAGCGGCGGCCGGCTCACGCGCTCCACTCCCAGCCTGTTCGTCCCGTTCCGCCGGAAGTCGCGGAAAGAAGGTAGGCGTCACCACAGCCCGGTCTTCACGGCCCTCTTCCCAGTGTCCAGGCCGAGCGGGCACACGTCAGATGTGTCTCCAAATTCGGAAGTGAACCGGGTACACCGCGGACTCTGCCTGTCGCTGGGCCAGAAGGGTTCTCAGTGAACGTCCACACCACCACCAATCTCTGGGCCAGAAGGGTTCTCAGTGAACGACCACACTAGCCGACACCAATTTCTGGGCCAGAAAGGTTCTCAGTGAACGATCACACTAGCCGACACCAATCGCTAGGCCAGAAGGGTTTTCAGTGAACGACCACACTAGCCGACACCAATCTCTGGGCCAGAAGGGTTTTCAGTGAACGACCACACTAGCCGACACCAATAGCTCTGGGCCAGAAGGGTTCTCAGTGAACGACCACACCAACACCAATCTCTGGGCCAGAAGGGTTCTCAGTGAATGCCCGCTCCAGCCAACACCAGCCGACTCGCCGCTGCCCAGCTCACAGGAAACCCATCAACGGCAGGAAAACAATGCAATAGGGATAGGGTGGTGCGGCGCAATCAATAGGCAGCTCCGATGGACGACAGGGCATGGGCGGCTGCAGGAAACCCGCCCAGGGAGGAAACAGTCGCACAGCACAGGTCGTGCTCATTACTAAACAAACACTGGGCGGTGGGCACGCAATGACAGGGGTGGGAACAACCGCACTCAGCGAGGCTCATTATCGTACTGCATCACTAGCCGTGCGTGCGTTTTCGCCGGAGGTACATTAGGCAACATGGAAAATCGCTTAATTTTGTCTTAAGGATCCGACGTAGATGTTCTGTCAAAACGTCTTTGGAATTCGGGCACAAGCGGATTATACAGTTTGACATCGGAACACTGTCATTTGTTTACAGCGCCAAACAAAGCTTTGTGTTTTTCAAAACGAATTACGTGATGCATTTTGTACAAGTAAACACCCGACCGAAGTAAAATTTTCAGGTCAGTGGAACGTTATTCCGATTCCCACCGATAACAGATTCCATAGGGCGCCAATAGTACTCCCAGTTCACTTCCTCCATTCAGTTACCAGAAATCAAAAGCTAACCGTCTCGTGTATTCCCGCCTACGCCACTCGAGCGCGGCGGAGTCTCGGACGTGCGCTGGAGGGCTCTGAATGTAGGACGACTCGGGAGAGGCGAGGTCCCGCCTCGCCGGAAATAGGCTCGCTCGAGTATGCATCGCCATTACGGGGCCGGTAAATAGCCGCCGAGCCGCGGAGAAAGTCGGGCCAGTCAGACGAGACAAGCCGACTCCCGGCTGAGCGGCTGCCGACAGTGGCAGCGGGGCAGAACACGAGACAGACCGGCCAACAGAGGAGCGGCTGCCGGTACTGGCAGCTGAGCAGAACACTAGATGGAGCGGCCAGCAAAGGAGCGGCTGCAAGTCCCGGCAGCGCGTCAGAAGGCCTCAGATGCCGCGTAAAATAAGAAGTGATCTGAAGATCGCATGGATATTGGCCTTAGATACACGAGGCTCACAGCGGGAGAATTTGCTTGACGGGAAGTAGTTGCTCCGAAGCCAAAACATTATCCGCGTGCGGGAGCTAATTTTCTTTCCATTCTTTTCCGGTGCCAAAGTGAAACCATTTGTGCTGTGACGCTGCAAATTCGCAAAAGTTTCCGTATACATGTTTGCAAAATGTTGCAGAATTTAGAGTTCCTAAATGATACGGGACCGGATCCAGGATCGATTTCACGGAGGCATGTTGAGTCAATTTGCGCTCTTTTTATACGAATGCTTATCACTTAACTTCCTGGCACTCAATGTCGTTATTTAATAGTAAATGATATAAAGGCGCCGCGTATTTAATCAGAAACCAGCCATGTTATTGAGTCGGTGTTTAGTTATTCTCAAGATCGGATGCGGACATGTAAAGTTAATGCAGTACTCCCGGTTGAGATCGGTTTTCATGTTGGAAAGGGCATATGACTCGATGTTTAAAGTCCAGGTGATCGATAGAACAAACATGCTTCGAAAAGTGTGCCTCAGGAAGTTACGGTATGTAGCTCTGTTACCGTATAAGGCGGTGGCGGGCGAAATTTCTTAACTAGGTTCTCCACAAATTAATCTTATCACTGTTTCTGCGGTTAGCTGGTGAAAAGTTATCCGGAAAGGAGAGGTCATTGCCCTCTTCTCCTAACAGGATTCTTCAGGACAAAAATGGATGACTCCTGGACGGTAACTCTGTCACGGCCCCAAATTACCCCATATAACCCCAAAGACAATGGGATATGTGTCAGACGCGGCCACAGGCGTCCTCCCCTAATACCCCTGGGTCGGCCACAAAAACTGCGGGAGGGGGCCGGCGAAAGAATGAGGAACTGGTCCGGTCCCGTGGAGGAGGCGCCGCAGCGGCGCCGTATCCGGCTCCGGCGTGATTGGACGTTTTGGCGGGCCGAGGGCGCCTTTTTGTCGCCGGCACGGCGGCCGGCCGCCGCCTATTTGGGTCGCCCCCGGACCGGCCCGTCGGCTCGGCGGCCGGCGGTCCGGAGCCGTCATCGGTTCCCGCTCCGTCTCGGCGCCGGCCGGTGCGGCCAAGAGCGACAGCCCTCTGTCAGCGGCGTCCGCGCCGAGCTCGCCGCCCGCACGCAGCGCCGCCGGCCGGCCGGCAGCTTTGAAAACGGGACGCGCCGCGAGGGAACTCACCGCCGCCGCCGCCGCCGCCAACGGTCGATCGCTATCAGCGCCGCCCGGCCGGAAGAGAAGAGCCGGGGCGTCGGCAGCGCCAGGTGGTCCAATTTGAGCCGGAACTGGACGCGCGGTAGGCGGGAGTCACCCCACCTGCCTCTGCGGCCTGTCTGCGGTCGGTTACCGAGGTGGCTGCCGCGCGTGCCGAGCATGAGATCGGTACTAATAGTAACTGATTCGATCGATAGCGCACGTGCGCCACGTGCGGCGCTCCCTTTTTTGACGCAATCATTGAAGCAGACAGCAGTCTTACGCGAACTAAACCAGTGGGTAAAGTGCATACCCCGATCAAAAGCCCACCCAGAAACATCAAGCTTTTTCCCGATATTGCTCCGGTCGTGGTCACGAGGCCAGTTATCCGCGCTGCTGCAGCCGCAGCATCACGTGAGTTGCCAGAAAGCGGGGCGCCGGCGGGCGGCCGGTCGGTTTTTGCAGGCGCGCGCGCCGTCGCCGGCCGGTCGCGGCGTCTAACGGTGTCCGCTCGGGTCGGGGGTCGCCGGCTGGTCAGCGAGCGCACCGCTGCCGCCGCCGCGCCGCCGCCGCGGCTCGGTCAGCGGGTCAGCCCGCGGCGGCGACCGGAACTGGACCGGGGCCTGCCGAGCCGGCCCGGCTGGACGCTGAGCAGCGCGCCCGAACGTCACTGGGTCACTGGGCGATGGATCAGGTGACTGGAGGCGTGTGACGTCATCCCAAACGCGGCTGAGTGTTGATAGCGTTTTCGAAAGTTTTATTTCTTGGGTGGGGGAAATGAAAACGCAGCAAGCGTTAACAGCAGCGAGCGTTACAAATTGGTAGAAAAGTTGGCAAAAACAGGTAACAGTGTTTGCTGGTGCATCGAAACAATTGTGCATATTTTTACCGAGAACTTTCAGCTTTTGAAAGGGAACATCAAAGCAATTACAAGGTGCACGCCACTCTTCCTGGCAGTGGAAGTTGAACGTTCATCGTACCACCTCAGGCGGCATTGTCTCGTGTGACAAAAAGTAAGCGAGGTGGGGAGGTTCATAATGAATAACGAAAACAAGACCGTGAAGCAGCTTTTCACCACGTGAAGTTGGCGCCAAACCTCAACGTGATGGTAGCTGCATAAGTAAGAAGCATTAAAAACTGAAAAAACTGACATGAAGAGTGAAAAGGATACTGCTTCTCTTCCCGCAAACATGGCACAATCCTAACACATAACTAACAATATCAGCCATTTACAGCCTTGAGTTGAGGTAGTTAAGAACTGACTTTTCCCCGCAGGAGATTGAGTGCCAAACAAAGCAAGAGACATAATAGATATGTCGAAAAAGACCTTTTTGCGTGACAAAGCAGTTTTGCTTCAACACTGAATTTACGAATTTATCAACAGCCCTCGCAACCAAGAGTCAATGTAATAATCCCTTTTATTTCCTTCATCCTCGCATCACTATCAAAAGCGAAAAAAATGTAAATAAGGCAAAAACGGCGCTGCCACAGGTATTGAACCAGTACATGTTCGTTCATTAGTCACATCTCATTTATGAATGGAATACTGCTTACCGCTGTAACGGATATTTCTTTCCGCTGTTTCTAAGAAACGCCATAGGTTGGACGATGCCAGAATCGTGTGGTCAAGGACTACAAGGATCAGGTAAACAAACTGCCATATCTGAGGTACGCTCACTGAGAACCACTTCTGGCACACATCAACGGTAATTTCAAGTGTCGCCGAAACTTTGTCACCATACGCCTGCTTCGAGGTCCACAAGCTAAGAAATGCAACGCTGATATGAAATTCAAGGCAAGGGACCTTGGATGGCGAAAATAGCTCCGCAACTGGCCGAGGTGACAAGACAAGAAGTGAACCACGGGACTGCGACAGCGGCACAAAACGACCGTGCAGCCGCCGTGCCGTTTGAGAGACGGCAGCGGAAAATCGCAGCCGGAAACTGCGACGGCACCACAAGACGCTAACCGTGCAGCCGCGCTGACGCCGCGGGACCGTCTGGGAGACTGCAGAGGCTGCACAAGGCCGTAACCCGCAGACTGTGTCACCACACGCGCGCTCGCGGCAACCGCGGCCGGCCGACTGCGGCGCGTGGCGGCGGCGGCGGCGAGCCGCTCTCGAGTCACCAATCAGCGCGCTAGAGAGCACGCCGCGCCGCGGCTGACTCTCCCATCACGCGGCGCCGCCGCCGGGCAGGGCAGCGCGTGCGCGCCCCCGACGTGCCGGCCACAATGCTCGGCCATTGTCGGATGCGCCGACTGTCGGGTGACGAGGTGGGTGGCGGTTGTCCCCGGAACTCGGCTACACGCCGTGCCGGGCAGGCAGGCCACCCTGTCTGATGCGGACTTGAAAAGCTTGCGTTCGTCACGTTGTGCTTCTGTTCTGAGCAACTTCAAAAGACACGTCTTCCCGCGACCCATTTCCGACATGAAAAACTCATGGCACTCATATAAACTTGACGCGCTATATCGGACTTCCTCACGTGCTTCACATCAACACGCTTCATTAGATGCTTCGTTAGCCTTTCTTCTGAGCAGTCACGACGCACGCACATGCTGCCGGCTCTGTGGGGTCGGCGTGACGCGTGACGTATTCCACCGATTTTGCTCGGCAGCTGGCGCGCGGCGCACCGTGCTCGTGACGGCGAAATAAGGCGGCGTGACCAGTGCGGTGGCTTCCTGCACCGTCTGCGGTGACGGAGGAGCCGGCCGCTCGTGACGACTCCGCGCCGCGGGGCCGTCACACATGGCCCCAGCGGGTCGACGCCGGTGGAACAACGTGGAACGCATACTGACATTGGGTAGTGCATTGTCTGAACTTACCAGAAAATTAAGCAAAAATGAAACATAGAGTGATGAATGACGTGATCCGGCCGGATTTTTAAGATGATCTAAAATCCAAAACGCAGGATTCTTTAAAGAAAAAAATCGCTTTCTTTGATGTTGATGGTTGATGTAACGCAGCTTTCACTTGTGCCTTACCTGCAACCGGCCTGCTTAGCTGAAGCAAAAACTCACCGGGGAGTTGAACGTGGACGCCCTTAAACTGAATGTCCGCTCCGGCCCGAGGACGACAAATTTGTGACCACCAGACGTTTGTGCGGGCTTCATAGCGAAGTTTGTCTAGAACGACAGACATACAATTGGTCAAACATTCCCGAAATCTAAAAAAAATTGTTAGCCATGGGACAAGACTAACACATCACTTTTGTATATGAGGAGATATGGACTAGCTTGTGGGGTGCTTCTTTTCAGGGAAAATGTTGTACGGAACACATCGTTCACCTCATCATGGCAAGGCAACAGCCCAACAACAATCGTCGACGTCGTAGAAATGAACACCTTCACTAACAGGCAATTAACGGATCATTTGAAAAGTAAACTTTGCAAATTAAGCTGCACAATACCCTTTACGTTGAGCACACCTGTTTCGACAATAATTTTTAATGCTAATGCCTCTCGTTGCAGGAAAAAACATAATGATGGAGCAAACACCTCCGTACACTTCCCGCAACTGCATAACACTGCAGCGAGAGGCA
The DNA here is from genome assembly GCA_030062745.1 of Capitulum mitella. NCBI lineage: Eukaryota > Metazoa > Arthropoda > Thecostraca > Pollicipedomorpha > Pollicipedidae > Capitulum > Capitulum mitella. Next base: position 21,793,792 of record CP099846.1, read on the forward strand.
AAAAAGTGCCCCTTTGACCTGGATTTATGGGCTTAAAAATCTGCCTCTGATTCCGGCGGGGAGGTCATTAAAAAGAGACCGCTCTGGCTGTGCGATATAAAAACGCTGACTTCCTTTGTCGATCGTGCCCCGTGAACAATATTGCTGCGGTGCATCAGGATTGCACTCAAAACCCCGACCACTGCATAGTTCTTATCCGTGGTGGACGGCTCATGAAAAACCTTGCGGGCCATTCCATACACCGCTAGCCCACAACTCTCGATAGATCCAAGCCAGTGGAATAGCAGCGCCGGCAGTTTTTCTCACGGGTGTCCGCTACACCAGACGTTCGCTGACCACACAAAAACAGCCGGTCATTTGTCGGGAACTCGACGGCAGGGAGCCGCGCGTCTCGCCTCGGCCGCACCGGCCGAACGGTGTCGCCGCGCTGCGCAAACGTCGCATCGCGACGCTCCGGTCGGCACTAACCGGGCAGCAGTTCGCCAGAGGGAACGACGCCCGCCCGAAACCAAGTGACGCGGTGGCACAACCGGGCAGCAGTTCCAAGGACGCCCGCCGCCAAACGTCGCAACGTGACGCTCCGGTCGGCACTAACCGGGCAGCAGTTCGCCAGAGGGAACGACGCCCGCCGCGGAAACGTCGCAACGTGACGCTCCGGTCGGCACTAACCGGGCAGCAGTTCGCCAGAGGGAACGACGCCCGCTGCGCAAACGTCGCATCGTGACGCTCCGGTCGGCACTAACCGGGCAGCAGTTCGAACGACGACGTCGCATCGTGACGCCACGGTCGGCACTAACCGGGCAGCAGTTCGCCAGAGGGAACGACGCCCGCCGCGCAAACGTCGCATCGTGACGCTCCGGTCGGCACAACCGGGCAGCAGTTCGCCAAGGAACGACGCCGCGCGCAAACGTCGCATCGTACGCTCCGGTGGCACAACCGGGCAGCAGTGAACGACGACGTCGCATGACGCCACGGTCGGCACAACCGGGCAGCAGTCAACACACGTCGCAGTGAGCCACGGTCGGCACTAACCGGGCAGCAGTTCGCCAGAGGGAACGACGCCCGCCGCGCAAACGTCGCATCGTGACGCTCCGGTCGGCACTAACCGGGCAGCAGTTCGCCAGAGGGAACGACGCCCGCTGCTGCGTTTCCGCGCCAATGTCTCTCAATCATCAATGCCAGCCGTATGCGTTCTCCAATGTCTCTCAGTCATCAGTGACGGCCGTATACGTTCTCAGCCGAGCTGGTCGGGGTGCTTGTCTTGGCCAGCCCGGCAGGAATACAATGTGTTGGCGAAAATCGCATTAATGCGTAGGCTGGATGACATTAAATGTTGTTGCACAGAGTACGGCGTAGAGTTACATACCTCGGTTGTTACGTTTAGGGATTCTCAGTCGTGGCAGCTTTGTTCATCACTCAATGACAAGATGTGGCACCGTTGCTTTTTGTCACCGTATTCCCACATAACACATAACACTAAAAGAAACACAAACAATGTAAAATACTAGGGAATAATCCCAAAATGAGGTAAATTCCGCGTTTACCCTGAGTTTTCTCAAACCCTCCCTGCTGCCCTTTAATACGGTTTCAGCGTAGTTTGCCACCGTGCCCACCATTTCTGCGACACTGCGGAGCAAGCTGGCTTTCTCGCTCATTCATGACCCGCGATCCACTGCTCCACACCCGCGATCCATCCGCCCAGCACCCCTCAGGACGCACCGGGCCCGCTGGCACAGTCCCCTCAGGTCTGCCCGCACCCGCATCCAGTCCCGCCCAGTTACCCCTCAGGTCACTGCGACGCACCCGCGATCCAGTCGGCAGTCCCGCCAAGTCACCCCTCAGGTCACTGCGACGCACCCGTGGCCTGGCTGGCAGTCCCACTCAGTCATCCCCCACCGCGGCACAGCCCTGGTCCAGTCGAGGCACCAAACGTGGCGTCCGGCGTGACTGGACCAGGACCGGCACTCGCCGCGCGCGACTCGCCGGTCCCGCCACGGTCCGCGTGGTCCCGTCGGTCCGCGGGACCGCGCGGCTGGGTCTCCACTGGGTCGGGCCCCGGTCGCCCGAGGAAGTCGGTCGTTCCGCCCGGCCGTTGCTGCGCGTGATTTACGGCTCGGCCGGCAACAATTTGAAGTGAGTCGTCACTTCTGGCTGTGGCTGCCGATTTGGCTGCGAATGCTGAGTCAGAAGAGCCTTGTGAGCCAGTCATAACGGTTGGTTTTCTAAAGCGACTGGATTTGGCGCGAAACGAGATTTGCATTGGACAGTAAAGAAACGAAGATCGTGAAGTGAAAATTACTTCTGGTTGATGTGAAAGTTATGCATGAAGCATGGACCTTTGGGCCGCATCGTAAAATATTATCTGTATGACAATGCTTTTCTTCGAAAGTTTAACGGCACCGACCTTTAGGGGACCAGTGCCAAGTGTGTGCACTAAAAAATTCGTACTTTTCGACTTTGATAGACGAAAGAAAGCTGTCTTCTTAAACATCTTCTACTTGATTAATTTTTTACTTAAATCCACCTACTCCAGGGTCAGTGTATTTGCATTACTTGTCCAAACGTGAGGGTATAAAATCTGCATTCCTGCTGTAATGGCGACGACAAAAGGAAGACTCGATTCAAGTACCGTCAACTTCCATCGATAACATTAAAACAGGATAGTGTGATCTCACACTGACTGTCAAAACTACCGCCAAGGTGCCGAAGGCAGCTACTTTGGATTCAGGTCAGACTTGCACCCACATCAGTATTAAAGCTTTGAACAACAGGGCCAACCCGTATCTCTGACGGCCTTTCACGTCCTATTTCCCTCTGAAATCGCTAGGGCGACTTTTTCCCTTTCTGACCACGAGAGACATCCAGAACCTGAAGCCAATGATTCAAAACTATTAGTCGAGGAATGATGCCGATTGTTCCACTGCCGATCATCTGTGTGGCGTACCGGAACACATTTGACGTGTATCTGCTCGTCGTTGGTTAGACAATGACCCGACTTGGTTTACTTTGGCTGCAGGTGATTATCCATATAGACCGTACCAGAAACCATTCGCGGTAATTGTTTGGAGGCTGGATGTCGCGTTTGAAAGTGAAACCGGGAGCCTTCCGTGAGAGTAGTGAACATTCCTTTACAGAAAACTGAACTGTCTTCAACTCTCTGCTAACGAGAGCAGGCCGCTGAAAACTGGAAAAAGCACCAGAGCACAAGTGGTTCACTTTAATCAACCGGACTGGCGGTTTGGTACACGTTTCTAGCTTCCTCTTCCTCGTCCGAAAACAGGACACGGGCCCGGCTAGGAAGATCTCGCCGATATCCCCAGGCTGAGCAGGGAGTGGTGAGTGACCGAGTCCTGTCGGCAGGTAACTTCTGCCACCACACAGGGTAAGGCAGGAGGTGACTCCTGCCCCTCAAGACGGCTGCAGCAGTGGGTCTCTCCTACCACCCCGGACAGAGTACGCCACAAGGTGACTCCCACCGCCTTAGACAGTGCAGAAAGGAGAGCCACATCACCTGGGGACTCCTCAGAGCGCTCCCTCCGTCGAGAAAAAACGAACGTGTTCCCGTGACAGGCATGTAAAGGCTGACCAGTCCGTTGTCTGACGCTCTCCACCGCGGCTGGTTGGTGTACCGTGAGATGGCCTTCGATCCTGTCCAGGCAGGTAACGGATTTTTAGTTCACAGAGTCGCTTCTATTCTGACTAACGGACTCCTGGTGAAGGTGCACGAGCAAAACCTCAAAAACCGTAGTGATCTGTCGTTCGCAGTTAGGCCTGATTTTTAGGCAGGTCGTAATCAGCCTGCCTAGTTGGACAATCAGAAACTCAGGCTGAAATTCCGGCTTTTATGGCTCGGACAAAGTGGCTTTCACGCTCCTTTAAGCTTTCAAATTCTGGATCACACCCACCAATTAAGGCCGTCATTATGGGCGTGGCTTCTGCGCTGACGTAAACATATTCTCTGGTTGGGACGTATGCACTTAACACAGCAGTGACATTAACATTCCAGAAATGAATTCGTGGGTGGGTTACCTAACGAAATATAAGCGATTGACTTCATTACAGGTGTATGTTTTCAAGATCTGCTAATTTCTGCCGAGAAAAGTTCGTCTGGTGAGGAATCGGATCTAAAGTCTGGCTGAATCGAGGACGTCTGAAGACTTTGAAAATTGTGGTACTTTATCAGATTTCAGAATGCCTAAATCTGGGAGCTACAGTCGACTGGCGTACGTCTAAGTCAAAAGTGCTCTGTAAGATCATTTGATGGTTGCATTTGGCGAGAAAAATATTATATCGAAATCGGAAGTTTATTGCAGTCTTGGTATAAAATGACATTTTTCGTATTATTTCTGATGTGATGGCATACGTGCTCTCTCGTGTAGGAGTATCGTTTGAGCACTGCACGAGCCGCTTAAAAAAAGCACAAAGTTGCATATAAATATTTTCCCATACGCTGGAGTATTCTTAAAGCATTGCACGAGCCGTGTGGGAAACACCAGCATTAAAAAGACAAGAAAATAGCAAAAAGCAAATGCATAATCACGTCCCGTGTAGCTGAGCATGGGTTAACATTTTTTTTTCGTCGCATGGTTTCACAATACATTTGATCTGAATCAACGAAAATGCCTACGGTTAAAACGGTAATTTGGAAAATATGGAATGCGCCCACAGAAAGTTTAATGATCCCAGTTTCTGGAACCCAAAAGACTGGCGTCATTTTGACGTTATGAGGGCACATTCAGAGAACGATTCGATCTTATTTCAGGAGGACATTTCATCAACAATATCGCAGATGAAACGGCATGTGGGTCATTCCACGTCAAATCGAACAAGAATTGAACCAACCCTTCCGATTTCGATAAAATTTGGCTCGCTTATAGCACTTACTAAAAAATGGCCAGCCATAAATTTTTACTTCTGTCCCCGGGTGACCCCTGAATCAAACGTTGCAGGTCATGAAAGGTCACCGATTTTTACGTGCATGATTGATTGTGCATGTAACTATTGCTATATATATTCAACAAATATTCAAGATGGAAATACCAATTGAATTCCCATGATTGAAATGCCCATAGCTCGGTGAGAGATTGTTACAAAAAGTTGCAATTTGCGCCATTCGAAGGAAAAATGTCCCAGCTTTTATAAATAGCTTGATTTTTGTTGACTTCCAGAAGTCCTTTGACCTAACTACGTCGTATGGAACATTTTTGGTTTTAGCCAAGTTTGCCCACCGTGATTTTCGCGAAAATGTAGCTCAATATTTCCCCAAATATTTGCAGTGCGCATGTCAAAATCATTTCTGGTCAAACTGATACTTTTTCAGATATCTTGAATTTGGCGTTGCCAAGTGGCGTATGAGAAATGTGCCTTGGAATGTGACGAATATTGATGGATTTCGTGACTTTCGTTTGCCTGGCTGTTCTGCGATTTGGTGTGCACAATGCCCTGTGTGCTTGCTATACAGCAGTCTATTTTTTAAAATGCTCGACACGAAGGGTCAAAGATACCCATGCCATCCAGATCTGACATACTCTTCCTTCACATTTCCATGAAAGTAAGTCTATCGGGTCTCGTTAAACCCTAAAGCCAACTGAGATAATCCTAGTTGCGCATCAGGGCATCTGTAAGATCAACCGAGATCACTAACATTGGTTGACCTTGGATTGCCTATTTTGACCTCGGACCATTTATAGATTTTTGGGGCGCTGGTTTCGAATTTCACATCCATTTTGTATGCACCGAGTCATTTATGTTTATCTCAAGTCTTGGACAAAAGTGCTATTTTGGCACGTATCTCAATCATCGCTCCTGTTTGCTACTAGACGAAGTTGTCATTACATTTGTAACTACTCCAACATTCAGGGGATGACGTCATTGCAAAGAAATCAACGCCCTTTAGCCTTTAACTGACGTGGAATTTCCGGACCTTGCAAAATCCGATACGCGAAAAATGGATGAGATAATCGGAATCAGTGCCCTAAAAAAGCTGCGAACTGTCCAAGGCGAACAGCTTATCCAAGGTCAGTCGAGGTCAGTGACCTCGGTTGACTTTTAAAAAGCCTCGATATTAGACTAAGGTTGTCTCAGTTAAGCTGAAAGGCTGAAAACAACGGACAGACTCAATTCCGCGGAAATTAGAGGAACGGGTATGCCAGATCTGGATGGCAGAGATTGCTTGGTGGTAGGTTGTCATGACCTTTGACATTTCCGGTCAAGCAACTGAAAACTATGCTGATGTCTAGCAGGCACGTAGGTCATTGTCACACCAAAGTGTAGAACAATCGGGCAAACGAAAGGCACGAAATCAATCAATATTCAGGGAATAGCCTCAGGGTACATTACTTGGCGCCACTTGAAAACACTAAATTCAAGATATCTGAAAAAGCATCAGTTTGTCCAGAAACGACTTTTCGAAGCCTACTGTAGATATCTGGGGACATATTGTGCCACATATCCGCGAAGATCGCGGTGAGCAAACACGATTAAAACCGAAATGTTGCATGTGACCTAGTCAGGTCAAAGGTCTTCCCGAGTTTACGAAACAATCAACTTTTTATGAACGTTGGAGCATATTTCTTCGAATGGTGCTATTCACACCCGTAACTCCGCAGCCTGTCACGGAGTGATGGGCATTGGAATCATGCAGCATCTGTGAAAATCGGTGATCATTCATGACCTGTAATTGTTACCTAAGAGGTCAACCAGGGCCAAAGATATGTGGCAGGCCATTTCTCTTTAGTTACGAGAGGGTAATAGATTTCATTAAAATCAAAAAGGCTCGGGGCCAGGGGTCGGATTGGTCGCGATTTTTATGGGATTTGACGTGGAATGACACGTCAAATGACACAGGGCAAAATTCATCATTGAGTAGGTTGGCAATAATTCCTTCAAAATCTGTGTTTTAAATTTTCACCGTCTACTACCACACCCGGCCAAAAACTAAAACTAACGCATCGGTTTTCAAAAGAAATTATCTAGTCCGGCATCGTGCAGACAATCCCACATCGTTGCCGGGATAAATACCCAGCTCACATCTAACTCCCATGTACTGCACGCTACGAAAACGTAGCTCTTTAATGCTGTCGACAAGAGGAAAACAGGGTATTCCGTTGCTTCAATCGGGCGAGATACGCATTTGCTGCCTTCGATTTAACGGGTTGGTATACTGCTCATCAAAGCACTGGCGATCTAAGCAGAACCCAGAACAGTCCTAATTTAGTAAGTTCAGACCATAACATTTTCTTTCTGCCCTAGTTTATTAACACTGGCTCAGTAGCCTAAGCAGAACTCAAAGGCGGTTGAATAGGTTCCCAGCATTTCGAACGGATTGCATGGCATGAAAATTGCAATGCGATGCAACGCAATGCACCGCATGCACCGCAGGAAAATGCCTCCATGGATTAACGTCAGAGAAAACCACAAACAAACCTCGAAAATCAATAAATGCAGTTGGTGTTGCAACGGAATATCTTACCGACCACACTCCGTCGATGAAACTCGCTTGACGATATCACGTCGCGGATTCCAGCGCCGAAACAGCTATCTGATTTGGACGCCAGTGTCTCAGATCTCGACGTCAAGCCGTATCGATTGAACAAATGACATATGGGGCCTTCGCCGGTGAACCGAGACCCTGGCGGAGATCCCAGCCCTGGAAGACCGACTGCTTCCTTTGGTTTCTGACGATAACTGGGGACATCAAAATTCGTAACTGCCCGTGAGAGGCGAGAGTGGCGGTGTTTGAGGGTGCATTCCATCCACAAACTGAAGTCGGCGCTGTCTGCATATGTACCTTTGAGCCGGAACGTAGCCGCGGGGAAGGGCAGGGGGGCCATGGCTCCCCTGAGCCAAGCGGTCTACACTAGATATACAGCGATTTCGCAAGAATACGTAATAATGATTGTATAAACGACGTTGCAAAAGCAAACGTTATATGTTTCCCTGTGCGCTAAGCATGGGGTAAATTACATAAAATTGCTGCCTTTTCCCTATACATTTCGCTATATGCCGATGGCATATGACAAAATTTGACATTTGCCTCTCCCCCTGAAGAAAACCCCGGCTACCAGCCTGCATGTGAACGGTGTTGTGCAGATTTCCACTACGCGGGCCCGGGGGGCCACGCACCACATAACAAACTGAACGGAAGTGGCGCCTGCACACCACAGGCGTGTCCCGTGAGGAAGTCCAGAGGGACATAGAGAATTTGCTGGTCTGGAGAGGAACGTTCAGGAATAACTGTTGGGTCTTAAGAGCAAAGCCCGTATCGAAAAATGTTGAAATGTACAAATATAAGTATATATATCATGTACATGTATATATACCATATATATACTATATATATGTATATATATATACATGTATATATATATATATATATATATATATATATATATATATATATATATATATACCATAAAAGTGTTGAAAGAGAGACATCCGGAATAGCTTTAGTGTCAGACTGAACGCATCGTGCCGACAGCCAGAAGATATACAGAACAAAGATGTTATCTTGGGTCCAGTCTGTGCGACCAGGCACTGAAAAACCTACACCAATGCTAAACAAAACCAAATTTAGAATGCCTGAGATTCAGAGGATTCAGTTGCTCACATTGGATGTCACCAGCATACAGAGGCTGCCGCAACACAGGCAGTTGTGGCTCACATGTAAAGACAACTGTCGAGGAAATCTTACTTGGATGTGAACATCACAGCCTCTTACAGTTTAGACAGTTATAAATCTAGCACGTGCATACTCTCTTCTTGCAGCAGGGCATATTGTTGATCTTTAGTCAATGAAACCCTGTGCGTCGTAGGGGATAGGGGCCGTGGTTCTTGGAAGGTTCACAACACGCTGGGGTATTTTTGCAAAAGAAAATCATCGTGCATTTATAAACGATTTCAACAGTATCCCTACTAACAATCCTGGAATCGCTCCCAGATCATGCTCATCTCAAAGTAATGCCAACGAATAAAGAGTTCAGTCCGTTTCAAAATACAGAGAAGAAAAGAGTAAATTCTAACAACCATGATAGGGATTTTGATGTTTTTGTTAACGAAATTTTAATTAGGGGGCAAAAAAGCAATAAAATAGTAGTTTGTGCAACACTAAAAAACTGTGTGCTGGCAACTCAACACTGCACTGCCGTAACCACCTTACCATGGGAGCTTCCAGATGTGTTGCAACGTACAGTATTCCCGCTTTAGAATTATCCGCACCACCGCGGGGAGACTGACAGTAGCGCGACCATGAGACGGACAGCATTCACCACTACTGGCCGTCGCGCGGACTGCAGCTGGTCGGGGTGCCTGAGAAGCGTGCCGGTTCGTCGGTGGTGGTCCGGTCCGGTCCCCACAAGCACTGGGTGGGGCGGAGGGCGCACACGCGGGACCGAACGGCCAGACGGCGGCGCCCGCTTTCACAACAGGTCCGATCGCCGATGAAAAAACAAGTTTCCCACATGGAAGACTTGGATTCGTCCCCACGATCCGGTGGAAGTGACAACGAAAGTTGACAAACTAGTTTAGTGGCGTGGGTCGAGGATCCTCCGGGCGGGGGAAAGTGTCCTGTCAACTGATTAATTCCGGACCATAACAGGACAATGCCGTTTAATTTGCTGTAAAAAGTCGACACAGACACTTATTTTCTGAATGGGTAAATGGGAGTAACGTTGCTTAAAAGACCCGGGAATAGCATGACACCTATGGGGTGAACTTCCGCCGTACAACAGCGTGTCTCTGCACAAGTCGCAGCTTGATGTGGCGATCTTTCACTAGGGTTAGCCCTGCTGTGTGATTGTATTGTATGTAACAGACTCATCCGGCCTCAAGCCATCTAAGTGACCTTAAAGAATGTGGTGGTATGGAGCACAAAATCACCGCATGCGACTGGACGAATATGTAGTTAAATCCCACGGTAACATTTTGCATGCCACATCGCACTAGAACTACTTAATGCAAAAGCTAAGGACCGATGTGCATTTGAAGACGATACGAAACGAAACGTTTTGACGAAATGCATTGTCGAATTCCGATGTAGCTGTTTTACGAAAACTGAAAGCAGTACAAAATTTAAATTATAAAGAAACGGAAAATGTGCAAGACCTTGGATGGCTGTGATATCATTCACAAAGTCTGTCTCATGATCTAATTCGTATTTCAGACGGAATGAACGAGGGCAGCGAGTGAGCACGGTCTTACAGTCCATGGAAAGCAAAGTCCTGAATGTTGGTTGTTCACAGAATCGCGTTTCCTTTACCAACAATCTTGGTATCCGGGGAAACGTCTCAACATAACATTTCACTAGTACAAGTGGTTAGACATCGAGGCAGGAATATCTTCCGCGGGGTCAAATGTCTCCTCCCAGTGAAAATACCATCCGGACAGGGCCTCCGCCACTCAAACGGGGGTGGTGACTGGGCCCGGCTCTGACCCAGGGCTGACCGAGGTGGTGACCCGGTCTGACTCTGACTCAGGGCTGATTGGGATGGTGACAGGTTCAGGAGGTTCTCCAGGTGTCAAGAGTGAAACATTTCCGTGACAAATTGCTGCAATTCGTGGACCCTCATGTCCAAAAACACGTCAAAAAAACCTTCCCAGGCGGTTCAACGTTTCCGAGTACTGCGTAGTGTCTGCATGGTTGCAGAGTACTCACATGGTCATGGTCCACAAACTGTCTGATGCTGCGCTCGCACTCCGAGCCGTGGGATGCTGGCGAGTGACCGGCCGACTCACTGATATCACTAGCGTCACCTCCTCTCCATGCGAGCAAATACGGCCGCCGGCAGCACGAGGTCGTCCCCGTTTCGTTCAGGTCGCTGGATCCACTGAGGTCAGCTCGATGCGTTCTGATCACTGGGCTCTTTGTCCAACCAGAGTACTGCGTTCACCTGGGCTACTTCTGCTGCGCCCACGTCACTGCGGTCGTCGGCGTCGCCTCCGGGCTTTCGGCCGCCTCCGTCGGTCAGCACGCGGTGCGCCGGGGTCCTCCGTCCTGCGGCGCCTCCGGGCCGTGACTGGCGTGTCACGTCCGCTCCCGTCGCCCGTGTCACAGTCTGTTACCGTCGACAATGACCGCCCCGGCGCCTCGTCGCCTTTTGTGGCGCCGGGCGTCGCGGGGGCGGCGCCTCGTGCGATCGAAGAAGTCGGCCGCGTCACGCGCGACGCGCCGTTCAGAGGCGGCGCGTCACGGCGGGGAGCGTCACGACGGGGAGCGTCACGGCCGGAATCGTCACGGCAGAGATCGTCGCTACCCACAGGGAGCGTAACGACAGGGGGCGGTAATAGAGGGAGCGCCGCGAAAGGGATTGTCGCGGCAGGGAGCTTCACTGCAGGGAGCGTCACGAGATGGCTAGAACACCCCCCCAAGGGCCGTTCCGGGCAGGGTCGGACCCATCCAGCCCGCTGTATGTATATACCTCACGTCCCCGTACGCCGGCGTCCGGACACCAATGCCCAGTCTCCCTTCGCCGACGGGCGAAGCTTCAGCGTCCCCACGCGCCGGATGATGACGACCATCCGTCAGAGGGCGTCACTGGACCTTCCGTCGCGGCCGCGGCGATCCCGCGCCTTAGCGGCCGTCGCCGACCCGTCGTCTGGTCCAGGCCGCTGGCCGGCGGCTCGGCCGGCCGCCTCTCCCCTGATGACCCAGAGCGGCTGGCCGGCGGCGTGTCCGTCGCCGTGTGCCGGACGCTGCTGGCGAGCCGGCCCGGCTCGCAGCGTGACCTGACGATATTCCGGCGACGACGCCTCCCCGGACACAGCAAACCGAGCAGGCGGAACTCCGCTATAGGTGACGTCGGGCTGCGTCAGGTGGCACCAGGCGGCGACGTCAGGTCACGTCAGACGGCGTCAGGCGGAGTCAAGCAGCGTCAGGTGACGTCAGCTGACGTCGGGTTGGCGTCAGGCGCCGCGAGGGCGTCAGGCAGTATCAGCTGGTGTCAGGCGGCGTTGGACGTAATCAGACGGTGCCAGACGGCGTCGTCTCAACGGGCCTCGGCGCGGAACGGGAGCCGCGGCCGGATCCCGCTGTGGCGAACGCGCGGTCTGCAGCTGAGGCCGCCGCCGCCGTCGCCGCCGTGGGCTGCCCGCTCCGGGGCGCTGGTGAATACCAGCAGCAGACGAGAGTTTCTGCCGGCGCGACGTCGGATAGTTAGCGTTGGTCCGTTATGACAATGCCGGGGGAATATGGACCAGGTGAATCGTGGCTCCGAATTTCATGCTCGGGAGTCTTGCAGTGATCGGACCGCGAAACCACCCAAGAGACGAAGCCGTGAATAAACTGATTATTTATTGCAGTAGTAAACAGATGAAGAGTACGCTCAGAAGTCGATACACCTCAGTGAATAATACGTCCTGCTTATTAAAAGAAAAGCTGTCTTTCTCACCCGGGAATCCTTCTCGGGCCTTGGGTCGAGCTGAGTGGTTACGCGGTCCGAGGTCACCCTGTGTTCAGGACCCACAGTTCAAGCCCATCAGAACCACTGCCGCCGGGGATGGCGACATGACGGCCCTGCGCCAGTGACGAGTGACACCTCTCCGGTGGACGGATCACGGAAAGCGGCCCTGATGCCACCGCAATGTCCGATAGCCTTGTCGAGACCCTCGGCAGCGTCGCTGTGCGCCGCAGATTTACTCCAGACAGCTTGTTTTAGTCAACCGGTGAATCCGGACGGCGGGATGACCGACAAGAACGTCGGAAGCGATTCAGACTGTTCCACACCTCCGAGGGATCCCGCCACCGCTCGCCCGCCGTCACGCCCTCGCCCGGCTCTGGAGCCGCACACACGTTGCCCGGTATCGTCAGCCGCCGGCGGTGAACTGGGTGTCGTGTCAGGTGCCGGGTCTGCGGCTCCGCGCGCCGCCGCCCGGAACCGAACCGTACGGAGTACGGACGCCCGGCCGGGCTCGCTGCACCACGGCCCATCCGGGACACGCGCTCTGGCCACCGCGCTGCCGCCACCCGGCTTGGTCGCGACGCGTATCGGAATGTACATGAAAAGGTTATAGAGGACAGGGATCGCGCACGCAGTTTGGAGCTCAAATGGTACGTAAAGACCCAGACCTAGGGTTTTCAGGCAGCAGATGTCACCGTTTGATTTTGTCTTTTGCTCAAAATTTCTGGCACCGTTTTCTGTCTTTACCGCGACTTTTGCACCTTGTCATTACCAGGTCACATGGCCAGTTTCACAATGACCTCGGGACATAATTTGCTACGCCATTTTTTTGTTCTGATCACGGCTTTCGCGAGTCGCTGTGGCCCGTTTACGTGAGCACGATATTTTTAGGGGATATTGTGACTAAAGTCGGTTTTCACATGCGGAAAGATATCCCCGTAAGATTTCTGATCGCCAATTTGACGTGCTTAAGGCAATATGATCCAGTTTTTAATTCAGTGACCCAGAACCAGGTGTCCAGAAGATTGTTATACTGGAACACAGTCGCGGGACGCAGAGGAGGATCGCTCATGGCCGAATAGAAGAACGCGAACTGAGGAGATGGCATTATTTCATACTTAGGACGCGGTAGTTTGGTATATTTGGCATGGGAGGTCCAGTGGTGGTGCTGATTAATGAAAGCTGGGGATGCTAGCATATCGCCCCAACTCCATGTAAAGGTAATATTCCGCCGATAGCGGTGCTTGGAAAGGATAGATTGGAATCGGTGAATAATTTCGGGAAATTTCCGGCCCTATAAGGTCACATTCGGGATGGTGTAACATGTTATACTACTGACATACTTTACCTATTCGACGTATTTGATGTATTAGGCTCTGTGCGAGTGGACTACAAAAATCGGCCCTAGATCGCAATATTTTACACCAATAATTTTCAGAAGGTCTTGAACGGCCTTTCTCCGGACTTATATTGCATACTGTGACATAACTATACCTAGATTTGCATGCATGCATGCATACCTGCCAATGATCTCCTAAAATTGATTTAGGTGTGTTGCGCCATGAAAAACTAACTAAAGATGATATGCGTTTATGTAGTAATTTTGAGATAAGCAAATCCTTGCATCACGACGCATTCACCCATTGTTGGGTATTGGTTTCAGGTCCCATTCAACCCTTTTCCGAGATGTGACGTCACCCGGGTATGAGTAAATCCCTTCATCTATGCTAAACCATTGGAATCAAGCCAATGTTTGAAGGGCAGCTGGCAGAAAACTAGGCCGTCTCTGAATAGGGTGTAAGTTTCATAACAATTTTAACCTCGTGAGATTTCTGTAAATGACATAAAATACGGCTTTAAATGTTTTTAAATGTCCCAAGTCGATGTTTTAATATATGTCTGCAACATGGCCCGCAACCAGTAAAAGGATCCCTTCAGCATGCGAATTGCTAGCGGACGCAGTTTGCTGCCATATCAAGATTCCTCTCGGTGTTTGCGCAATTAGTGCTACCATTTCTATACCTACGGATAGTATAAAAAAAGGGAGCGTGTATATCGACTTCCGACTCGATTTACACAAAACAGGCCCCCATGTGTAAATCACGTCATTTTCGATGTCGATTTACACAGAACCTTCCCTCTGTGTATATCACGACAGGTTTGTTACTTCACTAGTGCGCATGCGCATTACGTGCTAATTTTAACCGCGTTTTTAATTGTGACAGAGCACTGGACAACACTTCAGCGCCCCTGTATGCGACCCTTTCGACTCCTAGACGCCGAGGCGAACCTCTGGGCTTGCTGCGAATCAGCAGAAGTTAAGGCAGGTACCTACATATGTGATAGCATCAGGGTTTTTTTTTTTTTTTTTTTTTTTGGGTTTTTTTTTTTTGTTTTTGGTTTTTTTTTTTTTTTTTTTTTTTTTTTTTTGTTTTTTTTTTAAATGGGGAAATTTGTTAATTGGTTTTTTTGGGGATATAATAATTAACTTTTGTTTTTGGAATTTTTTTTTCCTTTTTTGTCTTTTTTTTTATTTTTTTTTCCCCCCCGGGGGCGGGGGGGTGTTTTGGCGTTTTTTTTTTGTTGTTTTTTTTAGCTGTTATTTTTTTTTTTTTCCGGTGGCGAGAAAAAAAATTTTTTGGGTAATCCTGCGGGGGGGGTTTTTTTTTTTCCCCCGGGGGGGTCGAGAAAAAACGGGAAAAAGAGGAAAAAACCTTTTTTCCCCCCCGGGGGGGAAGGATAAAGAAACTCAACAGGAAGCTTGACAGTACAAAGCATTTAGGTTACATTACAATTTAATTTTTTCTTCTTTATAATATAACAGATAAAACTTTAGGCCAAAGGGATCCAGGTCCCACTATCTTAAAACTAACCAAACCTATCGGGCCAAGTGGCCCACATTAGATATATAGCGATTTCGCACGAATGTGGAATAGTGGAATAGAAACATATATATGTTGCAAAAGCAACATATGTGGAACAACATATCGGAATATGGAATAACATATCGTTCCATGGAACTTCTGAGCAGGTCATGATTTCATTTTTGTCGGGGGTTTTGACGAAAGTACGCATTTTGTCAACAACAGATCATTTTGGGTGGTTGGAAGGTGTCAAACGGCAGAATGTCCAGACTTATTCGGTTTACACGTATCATTTTGGCATACGCAAGACAACGTTTTGAAATTCCTACAGAGAACAGTAATTTTTATAGTATTCCAAAACGTTTTCATGGCTTGTTTCGAGTGGCATTCAGTCAGGGGCGTCGCCAGTGGACGGAGGGACAGGACCCCTTGGATCCTTACGTGTCCCCTGGCGTCAGCGGCAATGTGTATCAAATGCACTGCGTATATGCGGCGGCCCCTGTCCCCCCGCCCCCATCAAACCACAGCGGCCCCTCCTCCAGGCATCGAACCCTGGCGACGTTCCTATGAATGAGCGCATAAGCAGACGTGGAATCACATTATGTACATCGTCGACTCGGATTTGTATCTGAGGCGTCAGGCGTCACACATAAATGGACGCTGCATGACCTCGTAATCGAAGCTCCTATGAAGCCCAAATCATAAGCATCGTTATTTAAAAGGTGTTACATTATGGTTTATTCACGTCCCGGAAATTGCGGGTGGGGGACAAATCGGACACTTAAAATTGAAAGGGAAGAAAGGGGTGAGCCACGTCCCGGAAACTGCGGTCGGGGGACAAATCGGAGACTTAAAATTTAAGGGGAAGAAAGGAAAATTAAAGGGGACGACAAAAATTTGGTCCAAATTTTCGGAGGTAGGGGGCATGGGTTCCCTCCCCCACGTTGCACCTATGGTGAGATGTGCAGCAATTTCAACAACAATAAACGCAAAGCAACGGCATCAGTCTATATATTTACATTTATCGGCGTACCGATTCTGGCGAAGTTTGGCTGGGTCCAGGGGTGTGGTTTCCTATCTGCTTGTGGGTGCCCCGGCACCCCCAAAATGGAAATGGGCACCAACAATACTGCCTGGGCACCCACAACTAAGTATGTTTAAGTATTGGAATGTAGTTATATTCTCAGACCCATGACCTAAATCACCTAAAATCAGCCTGGTCCGCAACAATTGGAATTTATTTACTCGATTGTCACCCACCAATTGGTTCCTCCCACCACCTTCGAAGTAAAATTGTGTCAAGCTGGGTCCTGGAGCAAGGTCCTCCATTAAAGGGAGTGCATCTACTGAAATCGTGGTTTTTAACTGTGCAGGTGTGGTTGAAGAGCACATTTATACGAATCGAAGCGTAGGTTCATTTTTGCCAACTCGCTCTTGGTAGCTCATCGTTTACTTGTAGAAGTACGTTGGCTGCCAAGCCAAGTTTAATCTGTTTATCCCAGTTTCTTTTCACCACTAAAATCGCCGCTAAAACGTGTTAACGTATCGTTAGCCTTAGCGATGTCGAAGCTGGCAGCAGCTGACGAACACCAAAACTGAAGGCGGTCATCATGGATTCAAGAAAGTACCGCTGTAGTTCCACAAATCTGTCCCGCAGGTGTGCATTATGTGAATAGGTTGAAATACGTTGTTGTTGTTTGTTAAAACAATCGTCGGTGCCGTTTATAGCTGCGTCTGGTAGAGCAAGGCAGAATATTGCGTGAGCATCGGGTGCGTCCAAGGTTCACCTACGTATTTTCTGCTCGCTGATTGGTTTCTTTCTGTAGTACTGTGTTACTGTATTTCGCGTACCGATAGTACTGTCGATGAATACATTAACTAAATTGCGTGAAATATTGTTCTAAGATGGTCATAAATATTCCCCGGGGCGTGTTTTGGCATACCGGAAAGAGCAAATATATGCCCGTGCAGAACGTCGCCACCATAGAGCCATCCATGATTTACGTAATACATGCTTCTGTCCTTTACCCCCCGTAATACCTTTTTATTCATTTCTCTCAACTTTAGGCGTAAATGCCTGTCACGACCCCTCCGATACGCAATATATGGATATCCCCAAATGCCTTTTGGGCATCCACAATCATTTTACAAAATCACACCCATGGCTGAGTCCTCCAGGGGCCATGGCTGAGGGAGGGTGCGTATTGCATGCGCCCTCCTTGTGCCCTAGCGTACAAGACATGTGATGGCATGTCTTGTATGCTAGGGCACAATGCATGTGATATACGTCACCGCTGCCGAGAAGGGCCAAGTATGGGGGTGGCACTGGCGGCCCTGCCACCACTGGCGACGCCCGTGCCTCATACTTACCCTTAGTCCAAATTGTTTTGTAACGTGAGAATCATATGAATGTTTTATTATTCGTTATTTTCGTCTGTTATTTAGCTTCAAAATTCATCCTCTCCCTTCCCATATCGTCTGATGGTTTCTTTTTATTGGGGGGGAGGTGGCGTCGGAACCTCTAGAGATGGGGCAAATGTAATTTTTACCTTGTTGCTTTCCATGCATCGCCAGGGTTAATGTTGAATGTTGCCTAAAGATGGGCGGCCGGAAGGGGGGGGGGGCAGCTGCCCCTACCTCCGGTTCCTACGCCCCTGGAGGGGGAGGGCTATTGCGACATACAAACAGAAAGGAATCTTTCAGTCTTTATTAATCTTTCTGAATGAAATGGCCAGGGGCGTCGGTTTTTGCAAACGATTGGTGGGGGGGGGGGGGGTCGAACTGAGGGCCAGACAACTTAACCTCCTTCAAGTGTGAGTTTCTCAACGGATTTAACCTACTTTGGTTTGGCCAACGGAAATTTATAACTTTTTTTGCCACTATTTATCAAATAAAGAACTGCATTTATCCCCATAAATATGTAGGTATATATCGATAGAAAACAGATGTATGGATACATTGCTTTTGACTTTATTCTTTACTTTCCACCTATCTCTTATCTACTGCGGCCGTTCTTTTCATCATTGTTACTCATTCACCTTTAACCCTATTCCCGGAGGGCTAGACTGTATGGTCGATTCTCGGCAGGGGGGGCGGATTCGGCCCCCCCCGAGATCTCGAGAACTACTTGTCCGATTTCATCGCAACAAACGTCAATCGATTTGCCGTCACGTGAACTACATTTTTATAAAAAAGAAATTTCCAAAATTTTGAAATTTGTGGATACAGGGGGCAAAAATGTCAAAATAGGGGGTACTTTTGGACTTCTTATAACTCCGTTGTTTATCGACCAATTTCGATGAAACTGGCATGAATCGAGAGATTATAAATAGGGCTTTTATCATGAGTCCACAAATCTGAAATTTTGAGAAAATTCATGGGCGTTCACAGGGTTTCAAAAATAGGAGGATTAGTTTTCTAACACCTGGACAAACAAAAGAGGCAAACACCCTTTTTTTGACTTCTGCTAGTCATGTTATACTAAAGAAGTACAAATCACATTACAATGTTTGTATAATGTTAGCATAGGCGGTGCCAGGGATATGAAAAAGGGGGAACTGTCATGGTCACACGTTTCTCAGATCAACTTGTGACCTTTGACCTTAAATGGCCTCCAGTGACCTTGGGGTCACTTGGAATGATCTCCTGTGCATTTAATATTATCTTTGAACGTTCTGAATCATTTGAATTCACTATTTCAAAAATTTTATTTCATGGCTATTGCGATATAGGGTACGCGCACGGACATTTTAGATCATAGCTCCGTGACCCGACCTGATATCACGCTGAAACTTGGTACACAAGTAGAGGGCACCCTTCTACGCCATGTATATTCCGGGTTTGGCATTTGGAAAAAACGGCGCCGAAATTATTGCAAAAAAACAAATTTTGACTTTTGACCTTGACCTGACCTTGTAAAATGACCTCAGGTAAACAAAATTTTGTGTGCACATTGCCCAGCTATTAGGCTATAGATCCATATAACGTTTTAAGTTCTATCTTAAAAACTCTGTTTTTGGCAGACATTTTCCTTTTACCCTGAACATGGCCAAAAATGGCATGAGGTGCCTCCAAAAAACGTTATCTGGCTCTGCCCCTGAGCGAAATAGAATTTTGAAATTTTGTCACGGCACGTAGAAAGAATAACTAGGAAAAGTGACCAAGTTTCGTGAAGCTGCGTTAAAAACCTGGAATTGGCAAGCAAAAAACCCGAGGGGGGGGCGGATACAGCCTCCCCTGCCGGGAATAGGGTTAAAACCGGCAGAAAATATTCAGTGGGCCCAAACCAACATTGGGTGGACTCAAATCAACATTGCGGGTGGGCCAGGGCCCTCTCAAAAGAATACAAATCGACACCCCTGTATATGGCGGATATTGATACTATGACACTATTCTTCGGGTTGATTGTGTATGCATAGGTATCACTAGTTGCTGCATGTATATTGCATATATTATGTATATACTGTCAGTGCAAAAGAACGTGGAAAGATGTAAAAGGTATCCGGAACCTCGTACCGCGGCGCGTCTGAGCTACTAGCAGTTCAAATGCGCGGACGCCAGCTGAAAACCAGCAACGTTTTGCTGATTACCTGTACCCGTACCGGCTTTCAGTGTACTCCATGTTAGTTGTTTTCATTTCCGACAGAGTACCGGTTAATGTCGACTCATACACAATGGCGCAGTGCAATTTAAAACATTAGTACCAACTGGAAAAGCTGGTCCTGCTATAAAGTACGAAGTGCCAGTACCGTCGTTTCAAAACGTTATTCTCAAAGCTTCAGTACTTATATCAGGGACGGAGCCAAGGTGAGGGGGCATACGGGCCTTGTCCCACCCCCCAGCCAAACGGTCTACACTAGATATTTGACAATGTCGCAGGAATACGGAATAGTGGTCGTATGCCTGTTACAAAGGCAAACATATGTGTTTTCTGTGAGGTCGGTTAGACAAAATTCCACATTTGCCCCCCCCCCTTCCCGACGGAAAATACCGGCGCACGTGCCTGACCCACACCGGCGCAGCCAGAGGGCTAGGGGCGGGGCATGACGCCTTCCCTTAGGCCCGCATTTTTTTTTAGCGAAACCCATTGCACATCATTTTCGCAGCAGGCTACTTCGTATGATTTCACTTTTCACTGAGTTTCCCCCAAATCCTGACTGCGCCCCTGCTGACTCATATAGCGCTGCCGATGTGATTTACACAGAACAGCTCATCGGTGTACATGACGTCAGGACGTGATCTACACAACACAGTCTATCAGTGCGCATCGAGTCGTGACGCGACCCACACAGAACAGCTATTCTGTGTATATCGCGTCACGACGTGATTACACAGAACAGCCCTTCTATGTATGTCACGTCAACACGGTGTCTACACAGAACAGCCCTTCTGTATATATCACGTCACGACGTGATTTACACAGAACAGTCCCTCTGTGTACATCGCGGCACGACGCGATTGACACGAAACAACCATTCTGTGTATATCACGTCGCGACTCGATTTACATAGAATGGTGCCTCTGTGTGAATCACGACAGATCTGAGTCGATTTACACAGGAGGTCCATTCTGTGCATATCACGTCGCGACTAGATTTACACAGAGGGGCTGTTCTGTGTAGATGAAGTCATGAGTCGATTTACACGCGTCCGATAAAAAAACGTTTCAAGAGGGCTAATTTTGGAGCAACTGTGGAAAGAAAGTGCGTGAGGGGTCCAGCTCGTTGATACAATGTTCGTTGAGAGCTTAAATGCGCTCCTTGGGCTGTTTTTTTTTTTAGATCAGAGATAAAGGGTGTTCCAATATCCATTATCTCTGATATCTGATGACCAAATGCAAATAAGGCCTAAACCAAATTTTTGTACATTCCACCCCAAAACTAGGATGAGCAATGTCAGGCACTGCTATCAGATTATAGTTTCTTGGAACAAAATTTGGTTTGAAATGGTATTTGTTCATGGTATGCTATTTGTTACATATTGCCAGTGTGACAATGCCAGTTTTATTGCTTTGGGAACATGCTGTCATTGATGTTTCTGTGTTTTCCTTTTGTGTTTTGTGTTTGTCCCATAATTGTATGCTATGACCAGCTGGCTGCATGTTACAGTGTAACATTAGTAGCCTGAAAGATGAGAACAAAATGAAAAATGATAATCATATTGACAGGTACAGTTGTGTTGTGTACAGAGGCTAGTGTTAAGAATGATATTTACAAGGTGTGGACCCTGATTTATTCATATAGTTCAAGCCTAAACTGAGTCCTCAGAAACATCATCTATTCTGGAATGGGCAGAAGATTGATAATATTTGCTTGTGATAAAACATGAAAGTAATGGGCATGAATTATTACAGCAGAGGTTTGCCGGGTGAACACTGTTCCAAGCATGACTGTTTTTATAAGAACAAAAGAATGGATCTTTAAAACATGTGGTTCATATCTTGAAAATGGTTGATAACAAGTCATTGTTCTGAATGAAAAATACAATTTAAGAGAACAAATTACATATTATGTAATGTTCAAATCAAGAATACTAATATGAGGGCTCCTTACATACAAACCTCATGAATACAGCAGTTCAGCATCTGAATTTTATGAAATCCATAGTTAAGGAAAAAGCATTAAGGTGATAGTAAGCTCTGCACATCTAAATTAAAAATCCATTGTTAATGGGAACACAACAGAAACGTATGGCTGGAAAAGACGTGATTGGCAAGGTCTTTTACCTTGATTTCCACATAAGTATTTACCTGGTTATGTATGACAATTTCATGGTAAATGGTGATTTAGAAACATAAAGCCATTCCTGGTGAGTTGACATAAGCCAAGTATGTATGCCATAAAAGCATGATGTCATACATTTACAACTTTTATTTAAGCATTTTAAAGGCCCTGGTTCTATACCACTATTGGTGCTCCAACCGCAGCAGTTTTTGGTCCTGCAACTGTTGACCCAGATGCCAAAGGCTTTGAGCACTGTCTCAAAGCCTTTTGATTCAGGGGTGGCTGGGAGGATGAATGTTATGAATGAATTAACGATGTCGTGAAATGTGCATCTGTTATGCCTTGTCAAAAGTGAATATCAAACACATTTCATGCCCATTGTGCTGTATATTTGACTTAAATAGATCAAATAAAATAAATAAATTAAACAAATTAAACAAAACTAAGACCACTGATGGCACCTACTGGGCATGACCCTTAGGCTTGCGCACCTCTCTACGCTGAAGCGTCTCCTCCTGTTGACAGGCAATAACATGTCACAGATCAATAAATGCACAGGTCTGGACAAAAGACTGGATAATGTCCTTTGCCATGCCTAGGTGCTTAGTCTTCAGCACACAGGTGAGCCCTGCCACGATGCCGGGCTTGCAGCTGAGATGGCCTGGCTGCAGGGCATGGTGGGCACAAAAGTTGCTTTCGAGGTGATAGAAAGCTTTATAAAAGCTGGAGATTGGCGTCAGCCCACCCATGTTCCACAGCCATGCCCAGAGCGCCTCCAGGGGTGCGCTCGAGAGACCCGAGGGCAAACTGAGCTCCGGACCACCGTTCTGAGCCACGTACGCATGGCACAACACTTAAGGTGCTGGTGCCCTGTTCGGCTTCAGCGAGCAAGGCACCAGCAGGGCCGCCACCTCGGTCAGGGACGCCACCTCCGTCTGCGCCTCCGGCTCCGCCTGGGTCGCCAGCTCCGCTTCGGCAGGTTCAGCGGCAGGTCCCATCGGCAGGTCCATCCACACCCAGCAAATTCCTCAATGCTTGTTTGCCGCCCCCCCCCCTCCCAAGCCGAGTCACTGGACCCGCTCGATCAGCATGAGCTATGCATCTCTGGACAGATAGGCCACTGCACCAGATTTGGCCTGCTCAGCCAGTGCTGTGAACTTGTCTGTGATAGTATATGATAGGTAGGCAGTTCTGCTCGTTGGCATGTGGGTCAATGTCGACGATTATGTCATTCTAAATGGACTGGACAAATAGTCTATTCGTCATATTTTGGCCCGTGATCCGTGCCAACCAGCTCTTCCGCCTTTGTAGCGACAGCGGCACCCGACGTGGAGGAACTGTCCAGCGCAGCGCTGCACGTTGAGGCGCCACCAGCCAGTGCCTGAAGCACTGCACGGGGAGGAGTCACATCGCCAGCACTGGACGTGGGCATCATTGTCGGTACTTGGCTGTACTGAAAAGGACTGGTACATTGCGTGGCAGGAATGGACCAGACTGAACCAGACCAGTCTGGGCCACACTGGACCAGACCAGCACAGACCAGACCATTGAGCAGAATGGATGGAAGACAAAGGCAATTAGGATGGTACAGGGTGGGGTGTAACAGGATGAGGCAAACAAGAACGTGCCAGAAGAGATCAGACCAGACCAAACCAGTGCAGTCTACCCTGTCTTGTCTTTATCAGCATGTGATCAAAGGGCTTTCAGTTAGTTTGGACAGACATCAGACAATGTCTGGAGAAAGCCAACAAAGATTGCAAGTCAGGGACAGTAAATTCTCCCACTCCAGGCAACATTTGACATTAACCCTGTGGCAGTGTATGGGAAAAAAAAAAGGTAAAAATCTTGTTTGTCACCCCCACCCTTCTCCACTGAGGTTCCACTGCTTCCTGCAAGAAACAGTATATTGGAAAATGTGTTGGAGATAAGAACATTCATCACAGCACAATCTGACTAGCTGAAATGCTTCCTGGTCAGACATAAAATTTTTTTTGAAGCAATATCATGCATAACATACTGACAGCACTTGCAATGTTTGCAGGCACAGAAACATTATCAGGCCTGCTTGGTATGTCTTCATCTGAGTCTAGCATGCTTGCTGCTTGTGAAGATAAATCAGTAAAACAATAATCACAGAACAAGTCACAAAATCATTAAGAGATGCAGTTTAAGACATGAAAATGACACATTTTGTTTCTGGACTCCACAGTATCCAGG
The DNA here is from genome assembly GCA_030062745.1 of Capitulum mitella. Taxonomy (NCBI): domain Eukaryota; kingdom Metazoa; phylum Arthropoda; class Thecostraca; order Pollicipedomorpha; family Pollicipedidae; genus Capitulum; species Capitulum mitella. Next base: position 21,817,986 of record CP099846.1, read on the forward strand.
CAATCATACCAGGTTGCAGGCAAATGTGTGCTAGAACACCAAAACATGTGGTTAGGTAATTCCACAATTTAGAACATCAATTCTCAAAAATACCTTTCTTCTTTATGGGCATGTGGCATTTCAGACAAGCATTCTATTAATAATTCCAGTTAAAGTATTTGCCTAGTTTCAAGTACACAGCCATACTAGAACTAAGATAAAGACTAACATCAAAGGAATAGAAGAAAGTTTGTAAGTCAGTGCCCGTTCAAATGCAGGCATGTACGACCTCATCCCATTATGATCAATGATGTGTCATTTTCCTCTCCCAATGTGCCATAAATGAATGTGTTCATTTCTGGGTTTGCAGCCCCAGCCAATCAGTGATTTTAGTGCTGCTTCATCCAACAGGGCACAATGATGCTTTGCATCTCTGAGGCCCAGTTGACCTGTGGCATGCAAAAAATGTACCAGAAAGCATTCACCACTCACTGGAGACAACTCAGTATTGACCCCAAGTAAACATGGACTCTGCTTCACTTTACAACATTTGTTCCAGTCAGTATTCATAATGCAATGCATACAATCAGACAACACAGAGCTGCACCTGCATTAGCTGACTGTGTGACTATGTAACCTTTTCACCACCCAAATACAGTTCACAATATCAAAATGCTATATTCTCAGCCAGGAGGCAAAGCTTGTGAGGTAAGTCAATGTGATACAAAGATAAATTGTTGAAGGAAGGGCAAATATGTTTTACAAGGAAAAAAATGCAAGACAAAATACATACCATTGTGTAAAATGACAATAATACCATTATCTGATAGCAAGTGCAAGAGATCACACCATACATGAGAAATGTTCAGCAAGGTATTACTACCGTCACTGTCGTCACAGAACTTGCATCGCATCACAGTACTTTGCATTCATATCTAAAGCTTCCAAAACATGCAATCACTGTACAGCCAAGACAATTTTGCTATATGTTTGCATCACAGATTTTCAATCTTGAGTTCTGAAAATAATGTTGATTGTAATCTCAGATGAAACCAGCAGTTTTGGATCCTCTTCAATGTCACTGAGGACAAGCTTGTAAGGCAATGCACCATCTTTACAATGGTTCCTGAGAAGTTGGAATGGGTGGTAAGTGCAATGAAAATACACAAAATTTTACACAATATCAGAAACTTCACAACATGAATACCAAGCATCACATACCTGCAAAATTGTAAAAACCATAATGGGGCAACTACAACAATTCAAGCAATTATGTCATAAAATGGCAACAAGACTACGGTAATGAAGTGTGAATGCTTCATTTAAAATTATGCAAGGAAATATGCATTAATCCAAGGTGGCAGTTTTCAGACTATCTTGCAAAACATCATGCTATGCTATTGCCACACCAAAGTGGTGGCATCTTGTTGCTTGCTAATTTGTTGTGAGTTAAGACGCACAGTCTTGGTCTCAAGCATCCGTGTCTTGAGGCAAGTCTTGTGTCTCGTGGGGCGTCGGTCGTCTGCAGCTTGTTGCCATTCATTTCCCAACGCGCTACTTTGTCACTATTACACTGAATTCCGCATCGTTTTGTGTGCTAAAAATTTTCGAATCACAACAACAAAACATACCTTTGAGCTCCAGTGGTGAAACGTCAAATATAGTCAGGTGATAGGCCACCCTACAATCGTTCTTTGAAGAATATCACAATGAATTCCATTGAACACAATGGCCGAATGAAATAGTGTTGGATGTCAATGGTGCGCCAAAAGATAATACAACTCAAATACTGCCAGATTACTACCAAATTAGGAGAACAGCCTTGACGTCGCTGGACGTGAAGTTTTCATTTGGGCCTACTTTGAAAGTAAAGGTATCTTGATCACGAAATGGTACACAATGAAACGCACATACGCAGGTGACGTCCAAATGGCATAGGCGGTTGAAGATTTTTGTGCTTGCTAGAGCTATTTTTAAAACGAAAAGGTATATTATATTCCAGTAATGACACTTAAGATAAGTATTACCTTTTCTAATCAGGAAAAACTTTCAATAACCTGTCATTGAGGATATTTACAAAGGTTTCTCAATATAACTAGAGATAATCCTCTTTTTTGGGAAGTTGGTATCACAAATCTAGGATGCATTTATGGCGCACAATTAGCCTATGTGTTTCTGCCGTCTTGTGTACGGAACGTACTGAAATGCAGCAGCTTCGGTGAGTGCGCGGCTTTCTCTAAAGGAACCTCATGCAGGTAGTGGCAGCGTGGGGTAATTACTTTTCGTTTCTGGTCCGGCCACTCATCATTTGTGTCAAAGGGGAGTGGCGCCCTCAGTCTTGATGCTTTGTACTACTCCATAACTGTACAGCTTTTCCATTGCTTGAATTGTTGCCTCCTGACTGTTATTGGGGAATGATTCTTCAGCTTACCGGATTCACTGTCGTTTCCAAATCAACTCACCATTTCTACTTATAGCCTCATTCGCTGGGTCTGGTTTGGATCAGGTATACTCATTCGTTCACTAGAGTTGCTGAGTTGATAACTGGAAATACTGTTTTCTAACTGTTTTTAGTCTACTTTGGGCCTGAGGGGAATAATATGTTTGAGTCCTCTTTCTTAGCAATGCCATTAAGATCATGGAGTTTCCTAAGGTGTGAGGAATTTGTTGCCCCCCATTCCCCAACCAAATTACATTTGCAACTGTCATGGTTGCAAGGCAAAATATGTTTACCATGGCAGTGATTTGTGGCAAACTTGATGTCCAACACATGACAAGATAAGCAAATGCATGATGAATGTGGGGCAACTGCTATTCCTTCATTCTACTATCCATGTCAACATACCTTTTGTAGCCACATCTAACAAACAGTATTTCTGTAACTGAAATTAGGGCTAAAAGTAAGTTTCTGCCTGACAAAATCCCAAATAATCTTTTGTATGATTGCCACCAATGTAAAGAATGTATCATCCTGTTTCTAATCATACTTTTCACTACTTGAATTTCTAAAAAATAACAACAAAATGGTACCGATAACATACCATACAGTACTATCGTGCTGGAGTCGGCTCACAGAGAACATTATTCTGTAGCGGAAACTAGTGCTGCCAAGGTTAAGCTTATTGACATCAAGGATTTGTAGACCCTTCATTCATCTTCAAGCGATTAATGACATCGTATATATGAAAATTTCATTCTGTTGCCACAAACTGAGCCTGAAGGAACTGCTGAATTATTACATCATGATATTGTATTAGGTAATTGTTGGGATATCTGATGCCAGTATTACTACATTATGACATTTAATTCTCCGTAGATTACATTAGCATGGGTTATGCTAAACTAGATTAGGTTAGGTTAGATTAGGTTACTATGTTGGATTAGGTAAACTTTTATTTATTGTTTTATTTTGCTTGCTAATATTTTCCAGTTTTGTTCTGTGATGTCTTTTTTATGTAATTCATTTCACTGCTTCTTTATTATTTTCTTTATGCCATTTTTTAATTACAACTTCACTTTTCCATACCTGTGGTATTTCTGCTTTCATTATTACTATTATTATTGCTATTATTTATTATTATTGTTATTATTATTATTATTATTGTTGTTGTTGTTGTTGTTGTTATTATTGTTGTTATTAACTTTTTTATTTTAAAGCTAACATCACATATTAGTTATTTCCAAACATTTTTTATTACTCGCGGTCAGACCTTGGGTCCGACCGACGACCATTCAGCATCGAGATCTTACGTAAATAAACCATTTAATGCAGAAACGTCAAAAATCCCTATGCGAGGGTCTGGCGGCTGGTACGGCAGTGATGACGCAATTTGTTTGAGGGTAAATAATGTGTGTTTCAGGGTCTTTTGGCTGAAATTGTAAGTAGTACATATCAGTATTTCATTTCAAGTGCTATGCAACCACTGTCCCGATTATTTTCCCTGAAAGTAGGTGCTTGGTCAAAATGTTATTGTTGACCCCTGAATGCCTGAAAATGTCATGCCACCACTGCTATCATTTGTTGAAACCTGTGGTTTAATGATGTGTGAAAAGTTGTAAATCCAAATTATAGGAAATGGCTGCTGGCAAGGTTAGAGAGTGTTGCTGTTTGGTGTTGCAGAACACTGGAAAATATGGACTCCAAAAACATATAGTCCAAAAGTTTGGTCTTGTACCTCCTTCAAAAGGCTACATTATAATCATGTTGGAGAATTTCTATCTCTGCAAGCAAATGACTGTCTCCATTCAGGAAGAAGCAGTTTGATGTCATTCCTTACTTACACCAAGAATGCTAACTTAAACCATTATTACACCTTGCAAAATTTTGGCAATATTATATTTCTTCATTTTTTCACAGATATGATCATATATCACAGGTATCATACATATGATGCAGGAGAGCTCATAAACATTCCTATGAAAGCAAGAAATGGTGACACTACTAGTATGGTTTCCAAAGGAAATGGAATTACATTTCACTGTAAGCAAAATGAGACTGGAATTGGTGGTGCCATCTTGTTTACACTGCTTTTGTTCCAAGGATGCTCCATGTACTGTAGGGTTTGATGATGCCATCAGTAAATGGTATAAGAGACTGCAGTCTGATAAAAGGATGTTCATGGGGTATAATGTTGTGCCAAGCCCGCACCAGAGGTGTGTTATAGGATACTGGAGGCCATAGGCTGATGAAGGGTGTGATCGGATGTGGCTTTGTCCAACCTAGGTTAGGTTGTGTGACTAAATAGGTAAGGTAAGGTTGGGTTTGAGTTAGGGTTGGGGTTGGGTGAGGTTAGGTTTGGTTAGTTATCTTTTTTATTATTTATTAGGTTATGTTATACTGAGGATGTCATTAGGCCCAAAATGCCTTCATCTGGGAATTGCCCTTTTTGACTTTGTTAATGTAGAATCGCAGCAGAAGTCAAACAGACAAGTGGTGCAGCAGGCAGTGATGAATGGGGTGGTGATATTTTTTGTAGTTTTTTCCCTTTCTTCATCTTGAAATGATATTAGCAGCAACCAAATCACAGGTGCTTTATGTAGAACCATTTGTTGTATGATTTTTATGCCATTTATGCTGTCTTTCACTGCCTGGTGAAAATGTCATGTGTGGCCAAACTTTGTATTCCAAAACAAAAATTATACTCCAACATCAAGAACAAAAAACAAAGTGCCAACCCTGGCTGATGGTGAACATCAGGTGTTTCAGACATAGGAAGTAGTTTTTCCCTCTTGCCCTTCCTCCCTTCCACAAGCACTATCATTTGCCACACATGGGCATAAAACACAGTTGCAGGATGAGTTTTTTATGTCATTACTAGCAGTGTATCATAGTTCATATCAGATTTTGGGAGTGCATTATAAATTATGCTAAAACAGCTTGAACATGTTTCAGCAAGGCCAGTAGAACTAAAAAAGGCTATGGATGGACACTTGGAGTAAGCATATGAGAAAAACAGTGATGTGGTAAGTAAAAATGGCAAGTCATGAGAAAAATTGGTGAACTGGTGTTATTCCAGCAGGAATGGCATTGTCATGGCTCACTGTGGTAGTAGATTTTGGTATGTGGTTACAAATGCAGTGTCATCTTTAGGTCTTTTCTAGCCTAGTGTTCATGGCTGGGGCCCCTGTGGCTGTTGAATGGCATCCAAGCCAGTATGAAAAGTATGGCAGAACTCTTGACAGTGAGCACCAGCAGGAGCCCTGTGTGCACACTTGTCTGCACAAAATCCCAAGATGAGTGATACTTGCACACACCATCTCCCATCATGGGGAGTAATCAAGTATTATGCTAAGCCAAATTACTTTTATATCCCTCAAATTAAATGTCATAGTGATAACAGTTTTTCATTATAAAAATCCTGCATTGCAGATGTATGTTTTGCATACCTCATCCAAATGTCATCCACAAGAGTGCTGAATATGGTGCAAAGCATGGCATAGGCCCATCATGGTTACAAAATACCACATGACTTGCACTACACCAGGCGAGAATGGTTACAACCTCGACTAGGTGAGCAGCATTTTGGGATTTAAAAAGTATGACTTACTGCAGCTGATTCTGACATTGCCAGGTACAGTTACCATGTGTGCCAAGATACACCACACCTTAGCTGGTCATGGTCGCACCCCAGAAGACAGCAGATAAACTGCACACATCTTGGCCGCATGAAGACACATCAACACTGCATTGTCTATGAGTCCCACATATTAGTGTCCTACCATTTCCCCACCAGCATATACTTTGCGTCCACACATTCGCCGACGCTCGCTCCGCACCACGGCCGTGGGTCCGCACCACACACCACGGCCGTGGTGTCCGCAACAGTTCTAGCTTTGTCTACACCAGAACCGTTTGTATCTCCCCAGCTCATTATATTTTTAGGTCCCTGCTTACGACGAGATCTTGTTGAGATTGTCAAAGTTTGCAGACTGGCCTCCATGTGGTATGATTGAACTGATTTGATGTAGTGCGACGGTGGGACAAGTTATTGTTTCATTAGAGCTTACAAGTTATTGTTGTTTCAATAGAACTTATGATGTGAAAGAAAGAAGAATGCATTTTGTATGTGCAGTTATTGGTGTGATAACTGAAGCTCCCATTTTAAAGCATGACCCCTCCAAAATGGAGCATGATGGCATGGTGGCTCTAGAGAAGAGTCACACTGGTCGATTTAGGACTGTCTTTGTAAAACTACAGTAAGAGTTAAAGCTAAGTCCAGAGGTGCTGACATGCCATCCTTCGGAGGATGCGGCCGAAATAGCGCACGGATGCGGCGGACGAGGTTTTTTTCATCAGGTTCTGTATCTGATACGGGGTTAGTTACTTTTGCGGCACATCGTGGCTGGCGTCGGCTGAGAGCCTTCGTATTTGTCAAAAAGCTCGCTCGCTGGGATCCTCTTCTTTGGCAGGTTTTTCATTAACCTCTGTGTGGTCAGTACATCTGGTCGGGCCATCTTATGTCCCCCTCCCCCCACTGTTCATGAACAGGTTGTCAATACTACCCCACTGCCGCGAACTCTGTTGAAACCTTGCTGCTGCCTTTGACGCACTCGGTGGCCACTCGACCTCTGTCTTTTGTGCTGAAAGCTGCTGGCTTTTTATGGGGAAACACGCTGTACCGGAATATGGCTCGTAACATCCGTCCTCGTATTCGCCCTTTTAGCGCTGTCGGTGCTGTGGCCAGCATATGCTGTTCCTAATCGCTGTTGGCGGTGCCTGTCCATTGTCGTCCGTCAACCATTTAGTCCTGTCGCGCTATCCCCGTCCCCCCTCACCAGCAGGTCAATATGATCTCTCCAACAGTGGTCGGCCTTGATCAGTTCCTGGTAGCAGCATGTTTACTCCTCCGGTATACGCTGCAAAGTATTACCTGCTTCTGCGGGTGCCCTGCAGGCAGCCTTTGCAGAACCACAGAAAGCTGGCGTGATTTTGCCTTGCTGTACAATTTGGTTGTCCCTTTGGTGAGCACGAGCGACGTTGCAATTACGGGTGTACCTGGGCGTGGTTGTCCCTTTGGTGAGCGTAGGCGACGTGGCAATTACGGGTGTACCTGGGCGCATGTATTTTCTGGTTACAACACACCGTAGAGAAATACGGGCAGGGTGTTCAGGAATATCCTGGGAAAGGTAGAACTGTTCCGTTTGAACGAACAGTCATTAGAAATGTGAAAGACCAAATCCTTGCTAAAATTGGGCGGCAACTGATGTATGAAAAATATTGTTGGAAAAAAACGTTTGAATGGACAGATTTCGGTGAACAAGCTTTGTTGGTACCCACAGAGGACAGGTTGAATCCTTGCAGTAGAGGGTTGCATATTTTGGGCAAAAAAAAAAACAAGCATATTGGTTACGTCATGGGCGCAGCCAGGGTTTTCTTTGGGGGGGGGGGCTCAATGTGAACTGAGATTATATGAAAACCGCCTGCTGGGAAAACGACGTATAATGGTTCTCACAAAAATGTGGGCCTAAGGGGGGCCGTGCCCCCTTAAGCTGCACCAATGGGTTGGGTCTTTGAAAGGAATATTGAAGAATGTATTCGAGAACATAAGGATTGCAATCACCCATGAGAATCACTGTATGCTTCTCTTGGTTCTGATTCAAACAATGATTCACATCAACTTTCTGAAGAAAGCAGGGGGTCTGCTGTTTGCTATGCAGTCGTCACTATCATATGCTGTTGATACTCAGACGTGTTGCCTGCCAGAGTAGTGTGCATAAATGCAACTGAGAATTTTACTTCTCCATCAGATCCGGCTGTAATATTACAATGGCTACGGAAGGTGAATTGATGAATGCTAATAATGAGGTAGAAGAAGAAGGGATGACATTGCTGACTGTATTCGAAAGTAAAGGTATCTTGATTGGTATTGGTTCAGCACACATGGCACGTTGTCCTCAGTGATGCCGGAAGCGCAGAAAGTAAGCGTAAAGGAGAGAGCGGGACCGTGGACTAGGCCGTTGTGGGACTTTTGGAGCAAAGGTGAGGTTGGTACGTTGGCGGCGTGGATCGTAAGGAAGGTCCATGAAGTCGGCAATAAGTTTTTCGGCGTCTCTTGCGTTAGAGAGGGGTGATGTAAGCAGATACCTTGATCGGTAGTACGGTGAATCAGAGAGATGATTCACGTCATTTGTTGGACGGGTAAGTTCCTAGAGTGGTCCGATCTTAACCAGCGTCAGTTCACTTGGAATGTGCAGTGATCGTGTAAATGTGAATATGGTGATCTTTGTGAAGTCCATACCAAATAGACATCTCTTTATTATGATGCCTGTCTAATTTGTTGATACATAAGCAACCTTCAGAATACCATTTACCAGCCTAATAAAAAAAGCATGGCATTCAGTAGTTTCATGAGATGTGCAAAACAACCCTCATTTCAATTTAATTATGCACAATTTCTAGTTTACATGAAGTAAGCTTCCTGAACGGGCCTCTGTCAAGGCTGTTGAAATTCCTACACAACCACATTAGTACAGCACTAACATACCCAAGTTCCTGCACTTATTTTTGAGTATTATTACAGAAAATGTCATGGACATTGCTATGGAGAAACAAAGAAGACTTATGTTTATTGCAAGATGTTTTATTGGCTTAAGATTGTTGGCACAGAACATACCATATATTTGGTGTAGTTTTGGAGACCAATAACTTTTCCATGGAGCCTTGAAAAGATCTGTTGGGTGTGAAATAAATCTCTGCCAGGGAAAGAAAAAAAATAAAATAAAATAAAAAATTGTAGCGTGTTGCTATAAGCAATTTTGCTCATCTCTTATTCTAGTTTCCTGTCTCATGCATTTTTTAGTTTCAGGCAGGAAATGATAAAGCAGCATGTTGTTGATATTTAGCTGTGTGATTTTGGCAAAATGAAAGAAACCCAGGGCCTTTTGTAACCCCAGGTGTTTTGCTGGAGTGCAGGTTAGTGACAAAGATAGAAGCTAAACACACTTGACAGATAACAAAAGTATGTACGTCTGTGATTGTCATGTGAAAATGACTATGCTTTCCCGGAACATATTTTTGTAATATTAATGCAGCCTGTTCAGCTTATCTTTTTGCCATTGGTATATTTTTGTGCATTAATGACCTGTACAGTTTGTATCTCGTAACAATGTAGGGATAATGAAGGATAAATCACTGCTAATTTGTGCTTTTTAAGTTAGTTTTTGTCTTATTTTCTAAATTAAGTTAGTTCTCTGTTCCTCTTTGCACATTCCCAAAAGCAACTTTATTCTTTTCACATTCAGTTTCCTGTGTCATGGACATTTTTACTTATAGCCAGAAAATGACATAGCAGTGTGCTGTTGATAATTATCAGCGTGATTTTGTTAAAATGCTAGAAACCGAGGGCTTTACCTTATCTCAGATGTAATGCTGCAGTGCAGATAAGTGACAAAGATGAGAGCTAAACACAGATGAAAGTCTGCACATTCATGGGAATCATATGGAATATGTTTTCCAGGAAAGCTTGTGTTTTAAAAGTAATACAGTAATGTGTGGGGCTTATTTTTTCACTACTGACATGCTTTTATGCTTCAGTGACCAGTACAAATGGTGCCCTTGAACTATTTAGAAACAATGAAAAGGAAACTACTGCTAATTGGTACATTTCAAGTTAGCCAGTGACCATCTCCTGTGTGTCAGTAACAGCAATAGCACATAACCATTTCACATTGTGGATTGCAGTTTTCCAGAGAAAGATATCCACAACAAATCATAATGCATGAAATTGAAAGGTATGTGGCCAGGACTTCAAAATTACCCAAAATCGCTGAAAGTGTGTTTTGTGTTTTGCTAGAGAGTGAGATTTCAGACATGGTGGTTGCTCGGAAAAATTCGGATAAAAGTTTTGTCAGTCAGTGTGTTCAAGCTTCCGAACGTTTAGCGCCCGAACACGCCAGCGGATCGCGACACGGCGACTCAGCAGACAGACTGGGGCAGGTTTTGAAGCGATTCGTGGCGTGTGGCGCGTCCACGTGGCATGAACCGTCCTGTGCAGAATTCAGTTAATCACGGGCACAGGTCAAACGACTGGCGCTGTTGGCTCTGGACATGGTGACAACGTGGGCCCCACTGGCGGGTACTCGCTTTTTGTGGTCGGTACCCACGTGCGATCCATGTGCCGATCCACAGGTGCGAGTTTCGATTTGGGCTCGGGAGCTCTGAGTGCCATCAGAAGCGACCTAGACAGCTGAAAGTAGGTGGGTAGATAGGCAAGCACTAGGGCTGTCCAACAATACCCCACATGATGGCATGGTGTGATGGGTCACGTGTAGCGCACGTGCGCCTCTTTTCCACCCATGTTTCGTATGTGCCAATTGCCGGGACGCAAACGGCGCCGTCTGGTGCGATGGTGGCTTGGAAAGGCGGACGTGCAGTAGGACAGTCAATTTCAGTCGATTGAGGCCAAAACGTGGGTGCAGCTTGTACATGAAGAGCGAGGTGCCTAAGTGATTAACACCTCCCTTCAGTGCCGCAAACTGCTATCGCTGGGATGCTGAAAATTTGTGGGCAAGAGCACGTGTACCTGGCTGTCGATAGATGTGGCTACTTGCATGTCAATAGCTTCTGCGTAGTGTGCGTGACACACGTGCTCAGGTGTACCCATTTGTCATTCAGGCCTTTTCTTTGGTAACTGTTGATGCTGGAGGCGCCAGATTTTGTCGTGGGCTGCAGAGTCACAAATGCCGTCAAGGGCAATAAAAAATCAGGTCGTCAGTGGCCAGACACCATCCATGTGAGTGTGCAGCTTCTAGGACTTGGGGTCCTCTGTTTGCAAGTTTGTGATACCTACCCTGTACCTTTATGTAGACAAAGATACTAATGTTAGTGTCAGACAGGGTGCACAGGTCTGCGTGCGAAACAGAGCTCCGATTTTGACCCCAAACCAGCCGTGTAATGCTTTGGTTTGCTTCTAGTTTTTCGATTTTTAAGTGTGTGGTTATTGCAGGAAGGCAAACCAAGCAGTACAATGAGCCAGATGTCACTCAGATCATTACACATTGAAGGCAGCTTATAAATGTTTGAGGAATGTATGCAGTAAGTGCTGGTTAGCATGTACTTCCATCGCTTGCCTCCGTATCACACCACTTAGATTAAATGCAGCCACAGAGTACACTTGTTGCAGGGAATCTTATCGTGACCAAGCTAATCTACATCCTTGGCCACAGCCCTGCTTGATTGAGGCGCATCAGCCTAGTTGGACCCGCGGAAACAAAGACCCGGTTGCCGTCAGCGTGCGCTCGCTGTCAGTCGCAGGGAGGTCGGTCGCTCCGTCGGTCGCAGTGCGCCGTCCTACGGTGTGGCGTGACGCCGACCCCGTGTCGGGGGCCAGGGCCAGCTGGTGTGAAGCCTCGGCTGCGGACAGCCGCCAGCGCTGCCGCTGGTCAGCGCTGACTGGACCGGGCGCCGGGCAGCCGCAGCGGCGCCGGCTCGCGGCGTGCGAGCTCGGGAGGCTGCGGGATTCGCGGCCGCCTGCAGGCGCGGTGTCGCGCCGCTGACCCGCCTGTCCGCCGCTGACCCGCCTGTCCGCCGCTGACCCGCCCGTCCGCCGCTGTTCCAGGCGGCATGCGGCGGCTCTGCTGAGCGCCGAGCCCGGCCGGAGGCGCCCGGGCGGCCCGTTTTAGCTGCGATGGATTGCGCGGAGGCGGGGACGGCTCCCGGCCGGCCGGCCGCGGCCGCCGAGGACGTGGGCGTTTTACTGGCGCGGCTCGGCGGCCTGGGACTGGACGCCGGCGTCGACCGGGCGACGAACGAACCGAAGATGGACGAGAACGTTGGTCCGGTGACGGGTTCACTGAAGGTGGATGGAGTCGCAGACGGGGTGGTGGTGCCACTGAAGGTGCAGGGGGACGTGGGCCCGGTGACTGGTCCACTGAAGGTGGATGGAGTCGCAGGCGGGGTGGTGGTCCCACTGAAGGTGGACGGGGACGTTGGCCAGGTGACTAGTCCACTGAAGGTGGACGGGGACGTTGGCCAGGTGGCAGGTCCACTGAAGGTGGACGGGGACGTTGGCCAGGTGGCAGGTCCACTGAAGGTGGACGGGGACGTTGGCCAGGTGGCAGGTCCACTGAAGGTGGACGGGGACGTTGGCCAGGTGACGGGCCCACTGCCCGTAGACGGGGACGCGGGCGCGACGACGGACTCACTGCAGGCGGACGGAGACGCGGGCGGGCCGGCGGACGGCGAGGAGCACGAGTCGGCGCGTGCTGAGCTCACTTACCAGTGGCAGCTGGCCGGCTCGGATGCGACCAACGGGCCGCGCTCGGCGCCGCTCGAGTTTGCCGACGACGTGCTGGCCAAGGAGCTGGCCAGCAAACGCTGGAGGCCGCAGGGAGCCGTCAGGCAGCTGCTGGAGGCCAACCACTTCAGCACGCTGAAAAAGGTGAGCCGCGGATGGCGATGCGCCGGGTCGTGTCCTGATGTCGGTTCAGTGGTGTCACTGTGGCCCTGCGGCATCTCGTGGAAACGCTGCTCTCCGTGACGGAGTGGAGATGGCTGTGACGACTGAATGGCAACGTCGTACAAATGAATGTGTAGAGGACATTTGGTTTGGATGACATAATAGGTTTGGATGTCGTTTCGGGTTGTTCATAGCCTTCATGATCGTAATTAGTCCTCACGTCATGGTCCCAACGGAGTGCCCCGGAAGTGCATGAACTTAAACAGGGGAGGGGACGAGTTCATGCGGTATGAGTGTTCCGAAGTCAAAACCTGGGGGAGCTGCCCAGCCACAGATCCCGCTTACCTACTGTCAGAACACCGAACATTATTGGTTTCGTTTGTGATTAAACGTAACGAACACATGAAATCATAGTTGAAATATGTACCATTAGTTTCCAGTGGTTAGCTTTCCGTTGGGCGACCTTTTTCATGTTTATGCTTTTTGCAAGTCATCGTCACTTGCAAAGTTGCTAGGATGCAAAGATCTCGATTTGGTGGATTGTGTTTATCAATTCCGTTAGCGTTTCGAAAAGAGGAATCCCCTCCCTCAGTGACAAGCGAATCGCTTTATTAAACCAGACTGTATGGCTGGATCAGTCGCTCAAAGCCTTCGTCTGATCGCCTTTTCGCTGTCCTGCAGGCGCCCAGCCACCACAAGAACGCCAAGTACCGGTGCAAGGTGTGCGATCTGCACTGGGACACACTGCTGCAAGTGCAGAAACACGCCGAACAGAAACGACATCTGGACAATGTCCGGGTACGATGGTCAGAACGTGCCGACCGACCTTGCTCCCGAGACCGGCTGCAGGCCGCCTGCTCCACGCCGCTCTGAACTGTCCTCTGCACCAGCCTTTTTTGCACCATCCTGCTTTGCCACAGAGTGTTCTGCACCGTCCTGTTCTTCTCCGTCGTGCTCCACCTCGTCCTGATCTGCTCCGGTCTGTTCTGCGCCGTCCTGTCGTGCGCTGTCCCGTCCTGCGTCATCCTTGTCTGCACCGTTGTGCTCTGCCCAACCTGTTGTCCTTCTGTCCAACCTACTGTCCTGCTCTGGTCCGTTCTCTGCAGCTCCGGTCAGTTCTGGGCAGTTCCGTTTCGGATCGTTCTGATATCTGAACAGCCACTGTTCCGTGGTTTGGTTATCTTTCACCGTGTTGTGTCGGCGGCCGGCGTTCGCAGGCGTTCTGGCCGTGGTGTGGCCGTCTGCTGTCCTGGTTTGGACGTGATGACGTCTGCCGGCCGGAGCATCAGCACTGCGCGGTTGTTTTGTGGGTGTTATCAGCGTTCTGTTCGTGTTCGGTGAGTGCGATGTCATTGTCACGGGAACGTCCTGGCGCCTCCGTACGGCGGTCTGACCCGCCGCCACTGCCCGTCGGCAGCGTCTCGAGGAGATGGCAGCCGTGAGCACGCTGCCGAGGCCAACGCCCGCGCAGACGGCCTGTCTGACGTCACTGCTGACGTCACTGTACGCCGAGCGCGGCCTGACGCCGGCCCGACTGGCGGCCCGGCTGGTGGTGGCCCATCAGTTCCGGCACACCGTTCTCGAGGCGCTCCGCCAGCAGTTCGCCGGCGTCGGTACGATGATTATCTTATCTCGGGGGGGGGGGGGCACACCGCCGGGTCCTTGTGACCGAGTCGCCGACAGCAGAGTGTGTCATGGTTTTGATGTAGTTTTATCAGGCTTGAGCTGAGTTGACCTGCCCTGAGAATATCAGCTCCGCGTTTAAATGTTTTTGTCCGAAGTCTGTGGCCTGATCCATTAGAGAACTGGGTGGAGGTGTTTGGCTCGGCGTGACATTGCTGCGGATTCACCTCCTAACTGGAGCTGTTCTGATCCGACCTGTTCTTATCTGACCTAACTTGGCCTGACCCGACCGGCGGGACCGGACCGGACCTGACCGGCCCTGACCTGGCCTGACCGGATCTTACCTGACCTGACCCGACCTGGCCTGATCTGGCCTGGCCTGTCAGAGTACTCTGGATGTGTTTGGCTTGACGCGACGTGACTGCAAGTTTGCCCTATCTCGTCTGGACCTAATCCGACCCTTTTGTTGTTGCTGGTCATTTGACCAGACCTGAGCAGTCCTGACTTGACGTGACCTGATCTGACCTGGCCTGACCTGGCCCGACCCGGCAGAGTGCTCTCTAGAAGTGTTTGGCTCGGCGCGGCACGGCTGCGGGTTCGCCTCCTCGTGCCTGGACCTGGCGCTGCTGACGCCGGACGAGAGCAGCGGCGCCGCCCAGCTGACGCACGTCATCCGAGTTCTGGAGAGCAGCGACCTCTTCACGTGCGTCCCGAGCCCCGGCCCGAGCGGCGGCCCGGCGCCCGGCCCGGAGCGGAGCCAGCTGGTGGCCGGGGCGCGGTCTCCGGGTGTCGGGTTGTTCTTTCCTGGGGAGGGCTGAAGTGATCCAGCTGATGAGGTGCTGGTAATCTGTAGCTGTCGTATCTCCCGTCTCTTTCGGTCGGTCGGAGAATGACTGAATCGCAAAAAGTAGCCGAGAATTTTTTGTGAGGGAGTGGGGAGGGGGGCGATGGCCTTGTTGCATTTTATTCATATGGCGGTAGTTTTGGCCAGTAACTCTTGAGTATGGATTTGGTTGAATGTGTATGTGTGCGGGTGGGCGTCCTGACTGCGTTTTTCTTTGTCTCGCAAGTTTCATAACGTTGCTGTCGCAGGTTGTAAGTTATGCGCTTCAGAATTTGAAGCACGCAGTATCATACATTGGGCTGTCTGCAGTAACGGCTCCACCCTCTGAACCCAGTTTTACCGGCGTCGTTTTTTTTTGCCGCCTTTTTAAAATTTGATTGAATAACTTTCGGCTGTTTGGGAGGAGTTTCATTAGCAGTGGCGGATATTTCAAAGGCAGAACACAAGTTGTGAAAACAACAGATGATTCGGCTCAGCTCTTCAGTCTTACGTCATTCCACATCCGAACGGGGCGACTCAGCTTTGGCGTTGTGTCCCGTACGATTTGTAACGAGGACCGTCCCTGTTCCAGGGAGGTCAGCCACGACTTCCACAGCTGGGTGCCGTTCGTGCGCTGCGTGCACGTGCCGAGCGGCCAGGCGTGCCTGGTGGGCCTGGGCGCCGGCCGGGAGGTGCAGCTGGCCCGACTGGTGGCGCTCTACACGGCGCTGGACGACCGGTGCGCGCCGCTGGCCGTGGCCCTCCGGCACCTGGCCAAGGTGACGGCTCCAGGGGCGAAACGACCTCTCCTCTGGGGACTCCGCACCGGGTACCGGCTGGACCCTCCCTCTGGAGGCTGCATGACGGGCAACGGCCGAAATGCCTACCCCCCCGCCCTCTCTCTGGGGACTGCTCCTCTTGGCCCCGGCCGTTATCAAGCCCGATATCTGCGCGATGTGTCACAGACTGCGGTCATCAGCTTATACGGCCATAACAAAGAGATGTCCCTGCTTTGGACCGTTACACGATATCGAGTGCAGATAATCTGTTGCACCTGGTGAAAGTGAGATCGTCTTGAGTATAATGACCGGTACCTCGACCAGGGTGAAACTATTGGCCAAGGTAGAACTAATTTCATAGGGATTATTACGGAAATGGCCTCCACTTTAATGGCAGGTCAGCTTAAGTGGTGATGAAACAATTCATGTTTTGCGGTCCGATATGTTACATTATGGTAATACGTTCTCTGGTGGTAAAAAATGTTTAGCATTGCTGAATTGAATCACCTGTTTTCCACATGAGCGTTCCTCTGAATTTCGTCTGAGCATTGCGTCAGCAAGCAAACAGGGGCACCGCGTGACAAACCACTGCTGCAGGCGTGCGGGATGGATATGTCGGACGGTCTGCTATTTTTAGGCGTTACAGGTGACATGACGGTCCGCCATGTTTCATGTGTGGGGATCGTACCACCTGACGGTCCGCCGTGTTCCAGGTGTGTTTTACGTACCACCTGACGGTCCGCCGTGTTTCAGGTATGCGAGATGGACCGGCCGGAGGCTGGCTCGCTGCCACCGTCGGCGTTCGTGCTGATGACCGTCTACTACCTACAGCAGTGCGAGCCGCCCGTGCTGCCGGTGCTGCACGAACTGGCGGGCGACTCTCAGTCGGAGCTCGACCTCGGTAGGTCGTGGCCGACCCGAGCCGTGTTGGCCGGGGAATGAGCTGTACGACGTCCACGGCCAGGGCTGTGGTGGCACACGCACAGCTGGAGGTGGATCTGTGTTTTTCGGCATGTGGGGGGGGGGGGAGGAACAGAGGTGGGTTCTCGAGAAGCTCCAAGTTGACGGCTTAAGTCCCGAAGATTCTGGAGAGTTAATGGCAGGTCTCAAAGAGTTGCCTTATCTTGTGATGGAGGGCGCGATGCTTGAGGATCTTCGTGCCGAGCGTCGTAGAAAAATGGCGAAACGCATTGCCATGATAACAATGGAACTATTTTAAGCTTATCATCTGTAGACATTTTAAGGTCCCGTCGCCTGTTACAAAATGTAACACTTTGGCCGGGGGAAATTTTTTAGCGCTTGCTTCAAGACACAGGTCTTGCGCCTGAAAACTTCCGTTAAAAAAACGTCGTCACTGGAGCCAAGGAACAGAAACACAAATAGATCTGCCAGGGTCGACTTGACCCTGAGGCGACACCTGTAACAATAAATGTCGAACCTTGCAGTCTGTACGGAGGGCTGCCGTGCGTCGTGTGGGGCGGAGCCTGCCGCAGCAGGCGGCGACCGGCGGCCTGACGTGCCTCACTCTGTCCGCAGACGCGGCCGAACAGGCGGCCCGGCACTGGCGCACCGAGAACGCCGACGACCTGGGCACCCACTGGCTGCGCATGCTGCAGTTCTACGCGCTCGAGCTGAAGACCAGCGAGCGCGTAGTGTCGATCAGACAGCGAGGGATTGTCACCAAGGAGGACAAGGGCTGGGGAAACAAGAAAATCTCTATTGAAGGTGAGGGCGTCGAGGTACACTTTGGTGTGGCTTGCGCTCTGAACATGCTCGCCAGCCAATATCATGTCAGCCTGTTTGTCCCAAGGATCGGTGGCTGCACGCGGAACGGGTTGGTAACGGCCAGCGACGCCGATGCCAGCATTGCGGCGGATCGTGCGTGAAAGGAGGCCGGGGCCCGCGCAGCCGCCCAAAGTCTGCCGTCCCTCGACTGCCGTTCACGCTTCCCGCCGCCCGCAGACCCGGTGCAGAGCAAGCGCAACATCGGGCGCAGCATCAGCAGCTCGGCGGTGGCGGACGTGATCCTGGACCGGCTGCGGGCCGCCTGCCTGCTGTTCGGCGTGCCGCGCACGGCCCAGGGCGCCGCCATCTGCCTGCGGCCGGCGGCGGCGGCCGCCGCGGCCGAGCAGGCCGACCGGCTGGCCGCCCAGCTGGCGCTGATCGCCGCCGACCAGTTCCGCTACAGCTTCGACGCCGACCTGCTCTGCGGCCAGACGGTGCGTGCGCGCGGCCGGCGGCGGCTCGGCGGGTCTCGTGTCTGGTCGCCGGGGCGGGAGGACGCGGATGACGTCAGACGCTCGCCCGCTGCGAGAGGGGCAGGTTCCTCTGTATGCCAGGGTGCACCCATCCGTCCGGAGGGTTTGCTGCCGGTATGACTCCATTTCTCTGTATTGGAAGAGTATTCCTGTGGCATGAATCCATTGATTGTGGGGGTGGGGAATGATACTCTGATTGCATCTCTGCATGGGCGTTGTTATCTGCCATCGTGGCTTTCACCCGTCCGCCTGTGTGGCGAGGGTGTTCTGCCGGTAGGACTCCGTCTGTTTCTGTGTCGGCAGAGCATGCCGCTGGTCTGCAGCATCTGCCAGAAGACGGGTCACGTGACGGACGACTGTCCGACGCTGGTGGTGCCGGAGCCGGAGCCGCTGCCGGCCATCACCGACCAGCACACCGACATGCTGGACCGCGTCTGCCGCACCGTCTTCAGTCAGTGGTGCCACGTCTGCAGTCTGTTCGCGAGAGGCGGTAGACTGTTTCCGTTTGTCTGCGTTATCACCTGTCTGTTTTTCGTCTGGTGGCAAACAATTTCCCGCGTTGTTTTCTTCGGAATGGCGACAAACTGCGGTTTGGAAGTGATTCGCGAGTGTTGCGACGACCGGATGGAAGTGACGGGCCCGCTACATCGTTTCGCTGGTTCGCTGTTTTGTGGTGGTCGTGTGGGGCGGCAGCGGGTCGGGAGGGAGTTGCGGCAGGACTTTCAGTGTATGTCACGACTTGACTCGCTCTGTCGGAACCCTTATTTATGTGCCTGTTCAGCATGTGTTGCCAGTTTGGAGCAAGGTCTGGCGACCGAGGCCCGTGTTTGACCGGGCTCCCTCGCCAGACGATTGGGCGCCACCGTCCCAGGAGTACACGTCGCGCCGAAGACTGCTGAAAGACATCGAGGATTTCATCCGAAAGACGGTGTTCCCGTCCGCGCGCCTGACGCTGTTCGGCTCCTCCTGCAACGGCTTCGGCTTCCGGAACTCGGACTTGGACATCTGCATGACGTTTGATGACTGCGAGGACCCGCAGGTGACCGGTCGCCGCTGGGAGGGCGAACGCCTGGCTGCCGCCGAGTTTTTGACATCGGTCACGGCCACGTCCGCTTTTTCGCTGAAGAGCCTTTCATTCTTTACATTACATCAGCAGCAGCAACGGAAAGAAAAACAGAAAATCCTTCACGTTGCAAACATCCGAAGCGCAGTGTCACATCCCGCTATCCCGCAGTACATCGGAGCCACGGCCTCGTCTCTGAGCGGCCGCCGCGGTCTGTTTCAGACCCTGGACCAGGCCGAGATCATCAAGAAGCTGGCACACTCGCTGGGCCGGCTGCGGAACGTCTACAACGTGATTCCGATCACGACGGCCAAGGTGCCGATCGTCAAGTTCAGCGAGCGCCACCTCCGGCTGGAGGGCGACATCAGCCTGTACAACACGCTGGCGCAGCACAACACCCTGCTGCTGCACACCTACGCCCGGCTGGACATCCGCGCCAGGGTACGGAGCGCTGTAGTCGGCCCTCTGACGGTCTCGTGGTTCGTCGGTGGCCGCCGGGGTGGTTGCTGCTGTTTCGCTGTCACGCGCCGGGGCAGCGCATTTCGTTGCTCTCCCGAACGCCGTTTGGTTCGCGTGCTCAGTCATCGTCATGTAGTACTGGAGCCGCGGGCCCAGCTGCCATGACGCAGCGGTACCCGTCCCGAACGGTGCGTAGTCTGCCGACCTTCAGTGCGGTCGTTCGTTAGGTACCGGTAGGTCTCGAGTCAGCCGCCGGGACGTGGTGCTGGCCGGCTTCGTCGCCGGGGGTGACGGCAGCCGCTCTCCATTGACGCCCCTCCCCGCCGGCAGGTGCTGGGCTACATGGTGAAGCTGATGGCGAAGCTCTGCGACATCGGCGACGCGTCGCGGGGCAGCCTGTCGTCCTACGCCTACACGCTGATGATGATCTACTACCTGCAGCGGTGCGACCCGCCCGTGCTGCCCGTGCTGCAGGAGCTGGACGCCGACGCGCGCGCGCCGCACCTGGTGGACGGCTGGGACGTGGGCTTCTTCTCGGACCTGTCCCGGCTGCGCCAGCTCTGGCCGGACGCCGACAAGAACCAGTGGAGCGTCGGCCAGCTGTGGACTGGCTTCCTGCACTTCTACGGCGTTCGGTTCGACTTCGATCACGATGTGGTCAGCATCCGCCGCCGGCGGGTGCTGACCAAGTTCGAGAAGCTCTGGAACAGCGCGTTCATCGCCATCGAGGACCCGTTCCTGCTCAGCCACAACCTCGGCGCCGGCGTGCGCCGGAAGAGTACGTCACGGTGTGGAGAGGCCTGGATGTTGGCGGTCAAACTAGACGTTTGTTCCCGACGTTTGATTGATGCGTGTCGTCAGACGTAGGGAGATGTTTGTGTGTCTGACCGATGGCAAGATTTGACGTCTTGGTGCGAGAAGCATCGCTGTACCGACGGCGTGGCCGTGCGGTGATGCGGCGGCTGGTGACCGGGGCGTGACCGTGCCGGACGAGACTGCCACCGCCACCCCGGACTGCCGTCTGCGGCTGGCGTTGACGGCCCTCCCTCTGGTTTCAGTGGCCGCCTTTATCCGCCGGACGCTGTTGAGGTGGCGGCGTCACCACTGCGGCTTCGACCCGGGCGCGCTGCCGCACGGGTACCGCGACTTTCGGGTGAGTTCGGCCCGGCGTGCGCCTGATGTCCCGGCCTGGCGTCCCGGCCTCCCGCGGCTCTGCTCTGCGGCCGCGGGAGCGCGGGAGGGTGCGGGGCCGGGGCTGGCGGCCGCGGGTTTTGCGGAGTGATTGAGGCGAGGTGTGGGTGCTACGGATGGAGGAGTTTTTCAGACCGTCGTCCTTGTCTTGTGTGCTACTATTTACACAACGTTTCGGCCAGTTAGTATCTGGTAAACTGATGCCTGACGACGGCGGAAGAGCTAACTGGCCGAAACGTTGTCGAAATAATAACACAAGACGAGGATGACAGTCCGAAAAATTTCTCCTTCCGCTGGCGGCCTCCTCCAACGCCGTTTGTTCTCCGCCGGCAGACGTTCCTGATGTCGGTCGACCGCCTGTGCGAAGGCCCGCCGCCCAACTCCAACGGCTGCCGCGAGTGCGGCCGCATCGGCCACTGGGCCAACGAGTGTCCTCGCCGCCGCGGCCGGGCCGCCACCAAAGGTAAACAGCGCGCACCGCCGCCGGCTGACGGGGCACGGGCCGTGCCGCCGTTGGCCACCGAGGGGGCGCCGGCCGTGTCCCAGCCGGCCGCGGCGTCCCAGCCGGCGGCACCCCAGCCGGCGACGGAGGGGTCGCCCGCAGCGCCGCAGCCGGCCGCCCCGGATGCGGCCGCAGCCCGGTCGTCACCGGCGGCTGAGAGGGCGCCCGGCCCTTCGCGACCGGCGGCGCCTCCCGCCGGGCCGGCTGCGGCCACCGCGCCGGCAGCCGAGGCGGCCGCGTCGCCGGCGGGCAAGAGGGCGCCGCGGAGGAAGCCGCGGCGCCGCCGGCCGGCCGCGGACGGCCAGCGCTCGCTGGTGTTCGTGAACAGTGGCCGGGGTGGCCAGCCGGACTCGGCGCCGGACGGCGTCACACTGTGAAGCCGCCGCTGCGCGGGCGGCACGGGCCGGCGCGTTCCGCAGTCCCTCGGTGTAGTATTTTTCTCTGGATGGCGAGGGGCATAATCATCGGGTTGAACTGTGTCGATCCGTTGAGGTTCAATTTTTACTGGCTTTCCGTCGGCGGGCTGTCCGAGATGGGCGCGGCTCCGTGGCTGTGCATGTTGCTCCGCGGGCGAGTGCGTGGGACGGCCTCATCAGCCGCTGACTGTTCCAGTGATGGTTGTCCGGGCTAAACTTGTTGAAGTTTGTTATCGTGTCGACACGATGCGCATTCAAGGACTTGATCACTACATTCGTGACACCCTTGTGTCCGTTGTTACTCGTCAAGGCGGGCTTGCGTTGCTGGAAATTTGCTGGTTGCGTTTTAATTGGAATACATTCGATCAAGGCACGTGCGGAGTTTGGCGCGCCCGGTTCCGGCCTTCACTGGAACAGCCAAGAATGGCTGACCCCACGGAGCGACCGAAGCGGCCGTCGGTGCGGATTGCTCAGGCTGTGGCGTTCCCCCGCCGGCGAGACCGCTGCCTGGCTCTTTCAGTCGCTGAACGCCATATTCTTATGGCTCCTTTACGGCCTTTCACCTTCGTAGGCCCTGCGCGTGCAATTGTGAGATTTTGGGCATTCGCAGCCGTTTTTCTTCGTAGTTTCCTTCACATTTTCATCTGGTTGAAATCTGCACTATGCCCTGGTCTTCACTAGTACACTTTCCCACTGTTTTATTGCAACGCATGGGACCACATATACAATGCACTCTTAAGGTTGTTACCCTTGGCAATTCATGGGCTTTAAGTCTTCCAAGTTTTCTTTCCCTGATACTCAGGTTTGTCGCTTGCATTGAACAGTAGGACTTCCCCATGGTATTCGCATATTTTGGGTTTGACGACGCTGCTTGACGGATTTTCTGTCCATGGTTAGGAAACTTATTGATATGTGGATTGGCATTTTCTTCTTAAAAAGAAAACTGGGCAATAGCTTTCGCTCATTTTCATTCCGAAGCCGTGTGGCCTGTTCGGAAACTTGTTTGCAAGTTGTCTCCAATGTGTTTTCATTAAACTGGAAAAGTTGCAGTTTTCGAAGATAAGCATTGATACTACTCGAATTCCCTATCATTTCCTGAGGCAATTTCAGTCGCTAATTCCCTGTTCACACGTGTACCTCGCTCCGGAACGAACGAAGAGGAAGTCGTCCGGCGTAGAAAGCCTTCAGTTACGGCACTTGTATCCGTGCACGGGTGAGGTGGCGTCCGAGTCTGCGCCTAGGAAAATTTTGAGTGCGGTTAATGTACGTGGTTATTTAACATATATTCGCCTCTTAGGATCAGCTGGCTAAGTAGAAATTACTCAGATTAAAGTACATTTCGCTACCGACGACTAAATAGTGCCCGAGGTCCCAGGTTCTTTCGTGCTGGTGTCTGGTGTGCAAGCTGAACTGCTGTGGATTTCCGTGGAATACCCGGCAGTCTAGCTCATGATGCACACGTCGCATTATGAAGTTTTATATTGGTTTCACAGTATAGTTTATAAGGGTACGTCTCTCCGTATCTATGGAAAAAACATAGCGCGGTACAAACATATATCAGTTATTACGAACTTGGCCAAGGTTATAGGCAAATATGTGGCTTAATTGTTGTATCAGTTCGTTTTTTTTGCTATACTTTTACAATTTTGAAGATAAAAGTTTTGTTTAAACCCGCTTCTTATATATATATATATATATATATATATATATATATATATATATATATATATATATATAGTATATATGCAGCATAATTTTGTATAAACCTAGTTCTTTGACGGTGTGAAA
Organism: Capitulum mitella; assembly: GCA_030062745.1. Taxonomy (NCBI): domain Eukaryota; kingdom Metazoa; phylum Arthropoda; class Thecostraca; order Pollicipedomorpha; family Pollicipedidae; genus Capitulum; species Capitulum mitella. Next base: position 21,841,763 of record CP099846.1, read on the forward strand.
ACGTGAAATATTGAAAATGGAAACTTCTCCAAAACAATTTGACTAGCAAGGCTGCAAGTTGCGTTGCGCTAGGAAAGTATCAGATACATCACTGAAATTAAGTTGTCGTCGCCTCCTCATAGCCTTTCTTAAGTCCCGGCCACGCTTGCCTAAATTTCGGGACTCTGATGGAAAGTGTATGCTCAGTCTTTGCAGACGACTTCACCTCACGTTTCACTTAGGGGAACGTCGAGCAGTGGGCATAGAACAAGAAGTTCAGGAGGAGGCACGTAAATGTTTCGGATTTCAAAATAGTTTCCCATTCGTTTTCCTTCGAAGCTGACTGCAGTAAGTATAAGTAGCCAAGTTTTCAAAAGCTTCAGTTTGTATTTTTCGCAATGTTCAGACATATAAGTACTGACATGCACCGAAGAGGGAGTGAAGGTGGGTTCTGTCTGGCGGTTGTGAGGTGTATCTGGCGTTTGTAAGGTTCTATCTGGCGGTTGTAAGGTGAGACTCCATGTTCAGGCTCTTCGAACATTGCACTGCCATGCACCAGAACGTCACCAAGACATGTCACGTGCCGAGTATGAGCTATTTGCCCACGTCATTGCAAATCACTGCACCGCTTCAATTCAGGTACCGTAAACTCGAACGATGCTCAACTGAGTAACACGAAAGGATGGCGCGTTTTGAAAACCAGTGTAAATGATATTGCTGAATTGCTTCTTGGCCCCTTTATTCGGAACAGACATGCTTGGGACGCCCGAAAGAGTATCTGGTAATGCGTGGAGCGTGCGCGTGCGTATGTTTGGGACACTGATTTTTATGCAGTGGTCGTGAAGCCAGTGCCGAATATTTTGCACAGTTGAGGCCATGTTTTCCTCTTTCTACCATGTGAGGCATAAATCTTACGTTACTTACGCCCGAAATCGACCTGGATAACAATCCCAAAAATATAACACCACATCAATACTTTATGGCCTGTTATTTTTATGCATAATTGTAATAACTTAAGCCCATCGTGATCAAACGTAGATTGTCTGGTCACAACATTTGAGTAATGATCGACAAGGACGCCATTTAGAGTTTTGTGTTGTATTCCGTCCAGAAGACAGACAAATGCTCCCTCAGTTATTTAGTACTCTGTTCCGTCCGTGATATGCGTTCCAGCTGAGCCGTTTGTCGGCGGTTTTGAAACTGTCCGGCCTGCCAGATGACGGCTACTTCAGACGGAAACTGACGCAACGATTCGGAGAAGGTCGTCTCTCTGCGAGGTCGGTCTCGGCACATGCCTTGGGCCATCGCTGGGCTCGACATGCTGGTCTTTGGAAGGCCGACTCGTCTGTTCGGCCGTGCGAGCGGTGCGTCCACCTACACCGATTAATAACCCTGTTCCAGAGGAGATGCGTCAGCAGTGCCGGGGACGAGGCGACTCAGATCAGCGGTACCGAGGACGAGGCGACACAGAAGGAGCGCAAAGGGAGTCCCCACGCCAGAGAGCTGCGGCGGACGGCACAGCGCAGTCGCGTCCGGCCGCGGATGGCGCCGGCCATTCGCGAGTGGCTGCTGGCAGTGCAGCGGCGGCGCTGCCGCAGCCCTCGGCGGACGGCGCGGCGCTGCTGGCGCTGCTGGGCGCGTGCTCGGCCGAGCCCGAGGCCGGCCGCCGCCGCGTGCCGGGCACGCACCTGGCCGAGAGCCTGGAGCGGACGCAGATGGCCGGGCCGCGGCCGGTCGGCCCGCCGCCCGGCCTGCCGGCGCCCGACCTGGCGCAGACGCTGCTCGCCAAGCTGCAGCGGCCGGCGCCGGCGCCGGCCGGTCCGACCGGCTTGTCGGCGGGGTTGTTCTTGTCCCCCCAGCCGCACGGCTTCGCCCACCCGCTGGCGCACCCGCAGCTGCTGATGCAGCCGCCGCAGCCGCTGCTGTTCCAGCTCCAGCCGCTGATGAAGCTGGCGGCGCCGCAGCCGTGGCCGCCGCCGCCGCCGCCGGCCGCCGGCCGCCCTCCGGCCGCGGATGTGGAGACGGCGGTGCCGAGGGAACCAGGTGGGCCGCCCAGCTCGTAGGCCCGGGGCCGGCCCAGGGCGGCGCGCTCGCCCCACCCAGCTCCGTCCCATCTCAGTACAACGCCCGGGCCCGTGCGCGCCTGCAGACCAGTTTTGCATCATCACGGCCCCGCCAGGCCGTCCCGGTCGCGGACTGTGCGTCCCTGAGCGCTAAATGGTTTTGATATTGACGCAGACTGCAGTTTCAACACCCCTTTGGTCGACCACGGTGCTGATCTTCATGGAACATTGTGCTACACTTTTTCGCCGTGTGTTTTTATCTGGTTTTAGATTTGCGGGCGAACGATGCGTGCGCTGGCATGTTCGCCTTGTTCTTTTAAACTTTTGTCAGTAGAAGTGAATGTCTCAGTTCTGTTTTTACCGTGGGGACTTTCTGCAGCGTTGTTGTGTTTTGTGTTTTAACCGCCGCATTGCGGTACGCACGCCTTGGTGATCTCCTTGTATTGAGAATGGCACTGGGCTGGGTATCGGCCACAGCAATACAGATCAGGGCGCTGGCGAACTGCTGCTGTCGTCAAACTAACTGAGGCCGAATACAGAGGCCGGCCCGGCCGCCGGCCGCAGACGATGCCTCGGCTGCCAAGGCGCTGGCGCTAATAGCTACCGCCGCCGCCACGCCTGCCGCCGCCGCCGCGGCCGCCGCCACCGCCGCCCTGGCCACCTGCGCCACCATGGCCGCTGCCGCCACCGCCGCGGCCGCCACTGCCGCCGTGGCCGCTTCCGCCGCCGCCATGGCCGCTGCCGCCGCCGCCATGGCCGCCGCCGCCGCCGCCGCCACCGCCGCAATCGAGGCGCTCGATCTGCGAGACGTGCAGGGAGGGCACGTCGTGGCGGCGCTGGCCGGTGGCCGGGTGCACGCAGTGGCACTGGCTGCCCAGGCACTGGTGCGGCACGTAGTCGCCGCGGGCGTCGCAGTTCACCGACAGGCCGACCACTCGGCCGCGCTGGATCTCGTACTGGCGCCGCGCGCAGTCTGCCGACACACAGAGGCCCCGCCAGGAGCGGCGGAAACGTCACGGTGTGCTCTGAGGACACTCAGACGGCGTTCAGAAACGGTGGTAATGGCACGTCAGTCGCAGTGTGCTGTCTGAAGACACGGGAGATTAATCAGAGACGTTGGTAATGGCGCGTCAATCACAGCGCGCCGTCTGATGACGCACAGAGACCTAGTCAGAGATGGTGGCAATGCCACGGGCTCAGTACGCTGCTTCCTAGCACATGCTGGTCACCGAACCGTAGACTGCGCCCATCGAGGTACAGTCAATGACGTCGGCGACGACACCAAGACGGCTAAATTTTCCATTATTTTGATGTGCTCTACCACGTCTGCTGTTGAGTAAGCACCCCATCGATTTAACCTTCGCAGCCGAATAGTGCGAAGTGAGCACAATCATCATGAGTCGTCAACACAGCGCATGCGTGAGCACCCCAGATCATTTAGAAAAGCTCCGCCCTTGAATGCTGCGTTAACCGTGTGTAGTCAGCCTGCACACCGGCGCCGCGCTGTCTCTTATCATGCGGCCCGCTGGCGCAGACCAGTGATTCACGTCGTCTTCGTCAGCGGTGTTGTGGCATTCTGGTTAAACAACGCGCCGCTGCTGCTTGACGTCATAGCGTTATCACAATTCACCACTGGCATCTGCCTCGGTCAACACGCTGTTCGTGTCACGCAGTGCGTTGCCGTGAGTGCAGTGCCGTTAGTGCTCCAGATAACTCACACACCGATCACAGACCAGCTCACAGACCGATCCAGACCGTTATCCAGAGCTTTTCAGACCGTGCCTGGTGCCCTCAGCCTAAAAGCCTCTGCACATCCTGGAGGGAGAGAGGGGCCCCTGGCGCCCGTACTCACGACAGGTGACGCCATCCTCAGCCCGTGACTGGTACGGCAGCGGGTTTCCGGCCGGGTCGGCGCAGAAGCAGCTGCCGCCGTGGCACTGGCGGGCCGAGTAGCGGCCGTCGGGGTCGCAGTGCGGCTCGCGGCCGGTTCCGGCCAGCCGGCGCGCCGCCTCGTCGCAGGGCCGGTCGGCGCCGAGCAGCGGCTCCTGGCGCGCCGACGGCCGCCGTGCTCCGGTCACCGGGTCAACCTGCGCCGGCGAGGGCGTCAGTCTCAACGTGCGGAGTCGCCGTTGTAAGCTTGGGACGGTGTCGCGTCGCCTCCCTGCCCGTAAACCTGGGCAGAGGAGTCGTGACTGTAAGCCTAGTGGAGTCGTTCTGTAAACATGGGCGGACGAGCTGACCTTGAGGGTGCTAGGAGAGGTGTACCTCGCTGGCCGGTAGAGACGTACCTCCTGGCCTGGGGCCGTTGAGGAGAGACGTACCTCCCTGGTCTGGGTACCGTTTAGGAGACACATCCTTGACCCGGAGAACGTTCAGGAGAGACGTACCTCCCTGACCCGGCGACCGTTCAGGAGAGACGTACCTCCCTGGCCTGGTACCGTTCAGGAGAGACGTACCTCCCTGGCCTGGCACCGTCCAGGAGAGATGTACCTCCCTGACCCGGCGAACCGTTCAGGAGAGACGTACCTCCCTGGCCCGGGTGCCGTCTGGCCGGACTGGCCCAGTGCGCCCGGCCGGTCGCACGTAATAACAGCCCGGACCAGCAATGCCTTGCAACAGCCGGAACCGGCCATTCCTGCCTGCACTGTCTGTACTGGTGAACAGTCTGTACTGTCTGTATCACCACACGGTCTGTACCGCCCGCACCCTTGTAACAGACCTGGTGGCAGCTGGTAACAGTTGGGCCCGGCCGTACCTGGTAGCAGTCGGAGCCGGTGCACTGCTGCGGCTCGTAGTTGCCCAGCCTGTCGCAGCGGACCGAGCGGCCGAGCAGCCTCTGTTTCCTGATCTCCCACTCCCGGCGGGCACAGTTGCAGTGCATCTGAGTCGAGTCCGCGATGTGCGTCCTGTACCCCTCCAGCCGGTGGTTGTCAGGGTCGACGCAGAAACACTCACTGCCCTGGAATGGCACATGTTTGCGGACGGTAAGTGAAGTGGCAAGGGTCTTATAAGGACTGTGTGCAGCACAAAAAACCTTTGGCAACGGTGGCAAATAATTACAAAGGGCATGTACTGTCCCATGGCATTTGTGAACAGTCAGCAATTTTAAATGAAAACTTTCACTTTTAGGTGCAATATAATGATCACATTTTCACCCATTTATGGCATATTTGTATGCCGCACTTATTTCCTTTATATTGTAGGACGTAACATTGTTTAATATTTTTAGCTGAGCGACGAAGAGTACTGCCTTGTCGCAAGCGTACAATGAAACGTTTTCACGGGGAGCATGAATCTTGCTGAGGCTGCCGGACGTCTCCGTGTGTCGGCGCTCACCTGGCACTGTTTGGGAGCGTACTGGCCGTGGATGTCGCACTGTGGGTCGGGGGCGCCCAGAGGTCGCTGTCTGCGGCCCAGTCTCTCCTTTTCGTCCCAGCACTTGTGGTTAGAGCCGAGCGGGGCGCATATCTGCTCCAGACGGGCTGCCTCCGAAACGTGAACACTCTGGGGACCACCGCCAGCGGCAAGGTGAGCGACAGATCGTAAACCATCAGCAACAATGATGATTCAACAATATTTGCGTGTAAAAAAAGTTAAACTGCCCCCTACTGCGGGGCGGTTGACCGCCCCATCAGGTTCTTCCAAGATTGCGAGAGAACGAACAAATGCAGCGCCACGAAACTGTTTGTACTTTTTGCTTGATCATTTTTACATCTTGTAACCCATTTTTGACCTCAGGTCATGTAAGGTGTCTGACCTAGATCAGGTCAAGTGCACCTATGTCCAAAAAAGTTTAGCTCCCTGTAACTTTCTCGCCAAACATATCAATAAAACTTTCAAGGTTTAGGGATTTTGATAAATGCAACAAATCTGCTATCTCGGATTTTTCGCAAAGGTCCGAGTCATTGACCTAACGTCGAGCGCGTTTTCAACATAAGTCGTCGTTTTTCCAAACTTGAGGCAATTTTTTAAAACAATGTGAGTGTGAGGAGATCCAGGGATCCAGTTTTCGTCAATGGGCAAAGTTTCAATGGCCTCCGATCACTGACCTGAGGTCAGGTCGCGAATAACTGTTATGAATCAAAATGCATTGCCATCAAAATCGGCAATGAATGACTCAGATCGGGTTGAAAATGACAGAACTGGTTCACGCAGTTGCAAGTAATGCCACAAACTTCGAAAACTTTCAAAAAATTGGAAATTTTGGGGATCAACAGACTTTCGCGAATAAAGTTTCGCCATTTGTGTAGACTGATAACTACCGAGTTTCTCCAAACATTTAAGCATGGGAAATCATCACAAGAACCACCAGTATCAAGAAACAACACTTCGAATGGCATGTTTCGCGAAAGGGAAAAACGCTAAAATTAATTCTCGTTAATGCCTTCGTCGGCGACGTCCGCCGCGCAGCATTAAGAAAATCGGCGTGTCTTTAACTCAACGTTTCTTTGTATATATGAAACAAACCAGAGAAATTAGGCGTGTAGCGGCATCTGCGGACCTTTACCTGTCCGCCGATGCCTTTACCTAGACTTTATTAGTCACAGCCCTTGAGATCCAGGCCGTTTGTCGGTCTCATGCAGGCGGCTATGAGAAAACATACATAGGGCGTAAGTGGCTTACATGTTGTTCAGAACTAAAAATGAGGTCAGTTTCGGGCTCTACTCGCCACGAGCTTTCCAACGGTGTGCTTATTTTTATCGTGCGACCAACCGTTCCTAAGTTAGAGGGGGCGGTCAACCGCCCCTTCAGTCGGGCGTGCATGGCGCTGACCCACGGTCGGGCGCGGGTTAAGAAATGCAACGTCCTAGTTTACCTGCTCCTAGTTTGTAGTAGCATCTGCGACCCATGTAAAGGCCTAGACTCCATATTACAACGCGGCAACACATCTGGCAGGTATAACAGATGGTTCTCTTCCCCCCGGCCTCAGACCGGGCCGCCGGCGAGGTGACCCCGTCTGTCCCCCCCCCCTGACCTCAAAGCCGGGTCGCCGTTCGCCGGTCAGGTGGTCCACGCAATAGCAGACGGAGCCGGTGCACTGGTGGCTGTGGAAGTTGCCCAGCTCGTTGCACGTGACGGAGAGTCCCGGCAGGCCGTTCCGCCTGAGCTCATACTGGCGACTGACGCAGCCTGCGGCGGCCGGCGCAGCCGTTACGGGGGCATCATCCACGAGAGCGTGGGTGGTGGTGGTGGGATAGGGCCCGTCCTCATGGGCCTAGCTCCTTCCTGCGGTACCTGCGAGGAGCGTTCTTCTGGGTGGCGCGTGGCAGAAGGTGAGCGGGCAGAAGCGCAGACGGGCAGCGACAGTGTGGCCTCGTGAGACCACGTTAAATGACCCCTGCAGCCGATAACACACATAAGCCCTTCAACCGCCCTGCTCTACATCCAGGTGCGCCACAGAGTTCAATGAGGAAAGGAAAAGGGAAGTAAGACTGGCCATGCGTAATGCTAAAACGACCAGAGATTCGAGGTTGTTTTACATGATGTTGATCACAAACTGAAATTCAAAGCAAGGTCCACGTGGGTGTCCTACACACATGGACACGTACATACATAACTATATTTTCCTTTACCCCAACTTACATGTAAAAAGAGGCAAAATGATAGACACAAAAGCGCTTTAAGCGTTTAAATCAAAACATTGCTCGCCAAACAATTGCGTAACAGCAAAATGCTCGGCCGCCAGACAGGCCGCGGTTGCCCGCCACCGACACAAATTACGAGGCGCTGGCCGCACCGCAAACGCCGCCACGCTGAGCCCGCCCAGGCCGACCGGGTGCTAGGCGTCCCTGAGCCTTTTTGATTCGTTTACACCTTTATGTACGCTTTGTGCTACTATGCGGTCATCTCCGGGGCTTGAATTATGACCATGGAGTAACATATTGATCTTTATGTTACTAGATAACCATAGAAAGTAGCTGACGATTATGTGGGACACCGCACTTGCTAGAATATTCCGTTGGGGATTTCGAAGACTTATCTGCAGGACAGGCAGACTTTCGGTAATTAACCAATGGATTGGATTCTAGTCTCAAGTCCACTTCCCGGATTTGATTTGCATTTCGTATCCAAATCATTTCTTCTGGACAGATGTTGGTTTTAGTTCGAAAGCCATAAAAACGAATGTACGTAATACCCCGATCCAAAGCCCCAGAGGCATGCTAACGAGTCGAGGTCAAGTCTCGCCGTCTCCCTTCCCCGGCCACTCACCGCAGTGCATGTCCTGGGCGTCCCATAGGTTTCTCTCATACCCCTCGATGACATTTCCCTCCGGGTCCACACAGTTGCACTTGGAACCCTGTCAGGAAAAGACGAATGCGGTAGGGATACGATAATTTCTTCCCTGTCGCACGGTACCTGCGTCGGCAGAATAAGTTGTTTTCCATTTAAATCTGGAACTGCGGCCCGTGGTCACGTTAAAACCGAAACGCGACGGAACAGTTACCGTCAGCACACCAGCGTTAACCTGCCGAACCGGTACTTGTTTGATCTAATGGTCTCACTCTGTACTGTATGGGTCAGTCTGCGATGGGTGTATGGATGTACGGGTAAGCTCTGGGGGTCTCGCTCTGCACTTTTTGGGCCCGTGGTCGTCTGATCTGGTGGTCTCACCCGGCACTGTTTGGGCAGGTATTTGCCGCTGCGGTCACAGTCGGGCAGGCTCGTGCCGGCGTGATGGCTGCCGCCCGTGTCCAGGTGCAGCATGACACGGGTCCGCTCGTTCCAGCACGGCGTGTTTCTGGACAGCACGTGCTCTCCTCCGCCGGAGGCGCCCAGCAGGCCGTGGCCTGGCCGCCCCGAGTGTCCGGAGCCGGAGCCGCCGGAGTGGCCGGCGCCGCCGGAGTGTCCAGTGCCGGAGCCGCCGGAGTGGCCTGGCCGTCCCGAGTGTCCGGAGCCGGAGCCGCCGGAGTGGCCGGCGCCGCCGGAGTGCCCAGTGCCGGAGCCGCCGGGGTGGCCAGTGCCGCCGGAGTGGCCAGTGCCGGAGCCGCCGGAGTGGCCGGTGCCGCCGGAGTGTCCGGAGCCGGAGCCGCCGGAGTGGCCGGTGCCGCCGGAGTGTCCGGAGCCGGAGCCGCCGGAGTGGCCGGTGCCGCCGGAGTGGCCAGTGCCGGAGCCGCCGGAGTGGCCAGTGCCGCCGGAGTGTCCGGAGCCGGAGCCGCCGGAGGCGCCCAGCAGGCCCGACCCCTGGCGACAGTCGAGCGTGTCGACCTGGGAGACGTGGGCCGAGGCGGCTCCCAGCTGAGCGCCGGTGCCCGGGTCCACGCAGAAGCACTGCGAGCCGAGACACTGGCGCCCCTCGAAGTTGCCCAGATGGTCGCAGTTGGCCGAGCCGGCGCCGACCAGGCCGAGCGTGCTGATCTCGTGCCGCCTCCGGGCGCAGACTAGTGACAGGAGCAGACGCACCGCTTGGTCAGGACACAGACGTGGCCGCCCGGCCGAGACAATGGCACAGCCGCCTCCAGGCGCAGACTGGTGGCGCGGAGAGCAGATGACCGAACGGCACTCAGCTCGAAGGCAACCGTCGTCACTGTACTCACGACCCTTGTCACGAACCAATCAGGAATCCTGGGTTAGTAAGCAGGCGGCTTTGTGATATACTTTTCCAACAGGTGTAGTTAGCTGGCACCAACACCATGCGGGCTGATGAAGAACGAAGTACTGGAAACGTTTCGTAGTTTGGTTTACTTTGGTTTACTCTCAGCGAAGAGGATTACTGTGAGGATTCCGAACCAGATGATGTCGGAGCAGAGGATGTCGGACCAGAGGGTGCCGGACCGGGGCATGCCGGACCAAAGGGTGCCGGAGCAGAGGATGTCGGACCAAAGGGTGCCGGACCGGGGGATGCCGGACCAGAGGGTGCCGGAGCAGAGGATGTCGGACCAGAGGGTGTCGGACCGGAGGATGCCGGACCAGAGGATGCCGGAGCAGAGGATGTCGGACCAGAGGGTGTCGGACCGGAGGATGCCGGACCAGAGGGTGTCGGAGCAGAGGATGCTGAACCGGATGGTGCCGAACCAGAGGATTCTGGTCCAGACGATGCCGGACTGAAATCTGCCGGACCAGCGCCCGTCGCGCAGCTCACCGCAGGTCATGTCGTCGGCGCGCCACCGGTCCACCGAGTACGACTCGAGCCGCCGGCCGGCCGGGTCGACGCAGTAGCACTGGGAGCCGGAGCACTGCTTGGGCAGGTAGCGGCCAAGCCGGTCGCAGTCGGGCATCTCGAGGCCGGGCTGGCGCGGCTGGCGCTCCAGCCGGCGCCTCTCCTCCCAGCACGGCTGCTCGCCGCCCAGCAGCTGGTCGGGCCGGCCGCCGGCGCACTGCAGGCTGGCCAGCTGGCCGACGTGGACGGTGGCGCCGCCGCTCGGCTCGCCCGTCTGCGGGTCCACGCAGTAGCAGGTGCTGCCCTCGCACTGGCTCGTGTGGAAGGCGCCGAACCGGTCGCAGGTGACGGGTCGTCCCAGGCCGTCCTTGGAGAGCTCCAGGGCGAGTCTGGCGCAGCCTGGCGGAGCAACAGGTCGGTCGTCAGCCGACGTTCGAAAAAAAGATCCAGAACGGCCAAATCACCCTGATAAAGGTTACGCTACGAGCTGAATGACCAGGAGCTCCGCCCAAGCGTTACATCTCTCCCTCCCACCCGCCCCGGAGCCGCCGGCGACCACACGTCCGCTCCGCTGCCGGCCGGGACCGTACTCACGGCAGCTCATCTGGTCGCGGTACTGCCGCGGCTGACTGTAGCCCTCCAGCGGCTCGCCGTCGGGGCCGACGCAGTTGCAGATCGAGCCGGAGCACTGGCGCGGCGCGAACCGACCCGAGCGGTCGCACTCGGGCTCCTCGTAGCCGGGCGGCGGCGGCGCGCCGGCCAGCCGCTGCCGCATCTCGCGGCGCCGCTCGTCGCAGGGCCGGTCGCCGCCGAGCAGCCGGCGCCGGTGTCGCGCGCAGTCCAGCGTCGCCAGCTGCGCCACGTGCGTCTCTGAGCCGGGCACGCGCTCGCCGGTCGCCGGCAGCACGCAGTGGCACGAGGAGCCCACGCACTGGTGCTCGGCGAAGTTGCCGTTGGCGTCGCAGCTGACGCTGAGCCCGAGCAGGCCGCCCTGCTGCAGCTCCCACTCGCGGCGAGCGCACAGGCAGGCCATGTCGGCCGTCTGGCCGCGGCCGCGCCGGTACCGCGACAGCGGGTTGCCGTGCGGGTCCACGCAGAAGCACTCGGAGCCCTGGAAGCCAACGGCGGCCGTCGTATACAGAAGTGCTCGAGTCGTCTGTCCGAGACGGACCACAACCAATCAGGACAGGCACGAGGAAGAGTGGCGCAGTCTAGTGGAGATGCATGGTAGCACAAGACCTACAAAAAACCTTCTCGCATATCCATTAGTCTGTAGGAGCACCCATTTTCTTATGCATGCAAAGGCGAAGTAACTCTTTTCCACAGTACTGTGGCACGGTCACAGTACTTCGCCACTAAACATAGCAGAACTAAAGGCGTAGCCAAGGGTGTCAGGAGGGCCGTGTCCCAGGGCCTATTTTAAGGAAAAATGACTGCGGGGGCAATGCTGCGAACGAGACGCATTGACTGAGACCACCCCACCGGGCATTTGTGTTCTCCATATGGAATTTTGTCCACTTCATATATATATATATATATATATATATATATATATATATATATATTCCTAGGGAAAGGACATATATATATATATATATATATATATATATATATATGCTTTCCTGAGGAAGACATATATATATATATATATATATATATATATATATATATATATATATAAAAGGGCGAATTACGATGAACACTTCCTCAGCGCTCTGTCATTAACTGATATGTCTTTTGGAGGAAATCATATGTGCAAAATATGGCCTTGGTCCAGCATTCTTAAGCACTCTCACACGAAGACTGTATGTCGTTTGTGTTGGATTTTATTTTATTTCGATGAAATTCGCGCCGGCTTTTGTGCATTCCGAGCCTATTAAATTTAAAGAACACCATTTCATTTATCCCCAGCAAGAACTCATTCTCCATGGACTTGTGATCCCTGGGAGATTCGCTCAGGGAGAGATGTGTCTGAAATGCCCCCAAACGTGTTTTGTGCTTCAGTTTTTTAAACCAAGCGCACGATATGCATAAAATGCACATCATGGCACTCCTTTTGACACACTGGATCGAAAGACACTTCGCATTATGTCTCAGGTCATAGGCTACTGGCCCTGTCGGCAGCAGTGTGGCTTAGGTGGGAATGATACTTCAGTCCTCTTAGTGGTCTCGGGGTTCTGGCGACGATGCTATTCGACGACTTGCAGCAGGTACTGCTTTTGCCTTTCATCCTTCGTCAGTACCTTGTTGTATACTTGGATAAGAGCCACAGCTCGTTCGGCGAAGTCGCTAACTACCGTGATCCCGCACAGGACTTCCTTAGCGTCCGTGAAGCCAGGTGCCGTCTCCCAATCAGCGGGATCGGCGGCAAGGAAGTCCATGTTGATGCCGTAGGCTTTCAGGTTGGCCACCGACTTTGCGGTAATGAAGTCGACGATGATCTTCCTGGGACGAGAACCTCCTTTTCTGCGAGATCCACCTGCGCTCTCTGGGAGGACTCTCCGATCCCTGTTCCTGGAGTGCCGCGATCATCCTCGTCTTCATCTCACACGGCACGCCTTCGTCGAAGAACGACACACCAGCCAGTTCTTCGCTGGGGCACCATAATAGGTCAGTGTTATAATAAATCATATGTCGATTATAATGTCATAATAGATAATAGATGATCGGCAAACTCCTTGGAGATCCCCTTCGAAATTTCAGCACTCACATCAGGCTTTGCAGAACGGCCAAGTCGTGCACGGAAGCGTTGACCGCCGATGAAGAGCAGAACCATGCACTGACGTACAAAACAACCATGAAAGAGACGAAGCGCTTGAGTGCTCCCAATTCACTGAGAGTCACGGAGAACTGATGGCAAAGCAAGATCTTGATCCCGCAGATTATGCGCCCCATCCATCTGACGCGATGGAACCATCTATCTGGCACGTTGGAGAGCACCTGGCTGGGGAACTTGATTCCCCGTGGAGGCTCTTGACCAAAGGGGATAATCGAGATCTCAAAGAACCAACGATAATCATCGCTAGGTTGGATTTCGGCGAGCTTCTCACGGCAGCAGGCGACGAAACGATCATTGGAAGAGAAAAACGTCTCGGCCACTGCTGGCCAGGTCTTCATACACCATAGGTTCAAACTTGTTCCAATCAATGAACCTCCATCTCTTCCTGAAGCTCTTGAACAAGGAGATCGCGGTCCCGAGGACGGACCGAAGCGCGTGGAGAAAGCCGCCTCTGCCACCAGTTCGACGCTATGATGACGACAAGCAAAGTGAATAGGCCGTCACTCAAGCCTCTGTTGAAGAAGAGTGTTTGCTCCTACAACTTGTGCAGTATTGCTGGAGGTGGTGTCGAAGCTCATGCCGACGACCTTGTCCGAAACCTCCCAGTCTTCCAGACAAAGCGCGACAACGTCGGCTGGCGTTGCTCCGGCTCTACTTGCAACTTCCGAACACCGAAGAGTTTGGCGGCACTTCTTGGACCGGTTACAATGACAGAGTCGATCCACCTTTTCCTTTCCATCGTCAGTAACAGTTTGCCGTCCCAGTGGACCACCAGGTTGGGTGACGCGGAGAAAGAATGCTAGATTTCGTCCGCAATGGCTTTCCTCTGCGATCTACGTGCGCGCCTGCCCGAGCTTCTGTGATCGCCAGTTCAGAGGAGTCGTGGCCGAGAACCGAAACCGTCGCCGATAGGAAGTGAACTGTAGAGCGATCATTGAGCTTGGTCCGATCGAGGGCTGCTGCCTGACCAGGAGTGGCGATGTTCTTGGCTCTCCTGCAGGGCCGCTTCGAAGGCATGGCCAAGGGCTGCGGGTCATCCTGATCTGTCAGTTGTGTGTTGTCGGTAGGCGAGTATTCCAGCTGGGCAGTTGCCTCATGCTCGGTCTGCTGTTTAATCTAACGGCGGGCCCTTTAAAGCTTCGGCCTACTGTTGTTGAAGAGCTCGCTCCTCCTTCTGAGAAGGGAACTTATCGAATACCACAATGACGCCTCGGCGACCTGGCTCCCTTTGGGCCTGGAGAATGTCTTTATCCTCTTGGTTTTGATGATCTTAATGGTGCCGACAAGGGCAAGGTCAAAAAGATTGTTAAGGTTGTCCCTAAATCCATTCTTCTTGTCAATTTCCGGGGTGAACCTCCACAATTTGCCTTTGGTACTGGTCAAGCTTCCTGTTGAGCTTCTTTATCACGTTCCGCTCCGGTGCAGTGAGAACACGGGCTTTGTTCCACACCTTCATCATTTCGCGGACGATCTGTGTTTTGACCTACCTCTGGGTAAGCCTATCCGCACGGTGGGACTGAAAATATTGCTGCAGCACTTCTCCCCGCGATGGCAGTTCTGAGCACCGGTCAACCAAAAGTCTGCTTTTTTCTCGTGGTGCAGCCATAGTGGCACAGACTTCCGTTATAAAAGGTACTTTCTACATTGACGCAGGTGGTCCTTAAATATCCTGACGTCTAAGAACGCGCGGGAAATTGCCAGACCGGCACCGTGGGTTACCGTGGCATGGCAAGGCGTGGTACTTCAAATATATAAGTCACAGTCTGCAAACGATGGCCAGAATATTGGCGAGATGTTGCGGCAGCTTCGATTCTTCCCTAAATGAGACAGTTAGTTGCTTGTCCGGGATAGCTTCTGTTGATCTAATCTATCCCCAAAATACATTTTCTCACCGAATTTTGGCCATATGTTTTTCAACACTGCGCAGGAGTGTAAAAGCTGTCCCAACACAGGCAGAACAAACTTCTCCATTTCCAGGTTATCGGCCCCAAAATAAAAAAGTCACCTCAGATTGGAATATTCGCCTTAGGCCCGCCTCAGTGAGATATCATCAACATTCGTCATTATCTGCAGTCTTGGCCATGCCATGTTCGTTAAGCAGATGAAGCATGCTCATGGGATGCTCAAACCCATGCACCAGGAGCAGCAAGTTTGACGGTTTTAATATATGACTGATTAATTTTCCGTTTTCCTCGCGTAAAACTCGGGTTTAACCGCCTAGTTCAATGAAGTTCTACCAATCAGGTACTGGGACTTTAGCAGGGTTTTCGGATCAGGATGATTGGTGATGACTACAGCACTGCTGGACTGTTACCACATTCATATAAACCTTATCTCACCATAGCGAAACCGCCCTGCGCACCAGCTCGCCCTTCAGTTTTCTTGCGCTTGAACTCATCAAAGATGGTTAACATCATTTTTAACGTGCTTACGATGCAATGAAACGCCTTGGCCGCCCACCAGACAATCGCGGCATCGGGTGCCGGCGTACTAATTACGGAACACGCTCGCCAGCGGTCACTAGGTGTGCCTGCAATACGTATTATAAAGTGATGCTTCTAAGTGTGCTCCCACATTACTCAGTGATTCAACACATCCTTCGTTGATAAGATGCTGCTTTGCGAGCGCAGCGCCTTATGGAATACCTTCCCGGTTACGCTAGTACACCTGGCTGTTTTTTCTTTGCATGGGCAAAGGATCTTGACTGGGGGGGCAAAGTGTCCGACTGGGGGGGCATTTGCCCCCCCGGTTAACATGTTAAAATAGGCCCTGCCGTGTCCTCTCCTTCCCCCTCCCCACACACGCGCATTTGGGAGTGAAACGCAACATTTCCTTACGTACCAAAAATCAAAACAAAAACCAATATCTGGAACTTGAAAACAAAGTGGCCGAAATCCGAAGAGTTTTCAGTTTTGAGGGGAGGGAGGTTTGTCCTGGTTCCCTCCTTGGCGAAATCTTGGCCACGCCCTTGAACGGAACAAACGCCTTTTAATGCGAGACGCTAGTGACCATGGCTGGAGACCCCTTTGGGGTTGAAGGGCCAGGCCCCCCAATATTCAGAGATTTCAACAGACCTATGGCAATGGCTTGAAAGAAATGGCCTTAAATCCTATGTGGACCCCCAGTAATTTCCAGGGTCTCCAGCCATGCTGGTGACTGACCTTGCATTGTTTCGGATGGTACTTTCCGGCTCTGTCACACTCCGGCTTTTCGGCTCCGAGCAGCGGCCTCTGCTGAGTCTGGTGCCTCCTCAGCTCATCCCAGCACGGCGTCTCGCCGCCCAGCAGCGTCCGGCCGCTCTGCGACACGTGGACGGCGTTATACGTTGAAAACATAGTACTCCGACCTAA
Organism: Capitulum mitella; assembly: GCA_030062745.1. Lineage (NCBI taxonomy): Eukaryota > Metazoa > Arthropoda > Thecostraca > Pollicipedomorpha > Pollicipedidae > Capitulum > Capitulum mitella. The sequence continues at coordinate 21,858,032 of CP099846.1, forward strand.
ATACCGACGCGCCAGGGCCAAAGTTAACGCATTCATTCCCACAGTAAGTGGCTTTTGGCAAAAGAGTACAAGCTGAAGGTGATTCATATACAATGGCGATGGTTCCGGTTTAGCAGGATCCTTTCCCATCAATCATACTCTCAGCTGGCGTGGACCTTGCTCAGTAAGGCTGCTCCCAGTTGAGCTGGATCCTTGCCGAATAGCAATAGCCTCATTTCAGTAGGGGTCTTACCCGGTGGTGATGGGTCTAGACCTTGTGGAGCAGAATTTCTGACATTGGATGGTGGTTGATGGTATTCGGTATCTGATCTTTGTGATCGCAGCTGACTGCAGTCCGTTACCCGGTCTTTGTCATCGTAGCTGACTGCGGCCCGTTACCCGGTCCCTGCGATCGCAGCTGACCGCGGTCCGTTACCCGGTCTGCGCTGCCAGTGGACTGCGGCCGGTACCTGTCCGCCATGATCGTAGCTGACCGCGGTCCGTTACCCGGTCCGCGCTGCCGGTGGACTGCGGCCGGTACCTGTCCGCCATGATCGCAGCTGACCGCGGTCCGTTACCCGGTCCGCGCTGCCGGTGGACTGCGGCCGGTACCTGTCCGCCATGATCGCAGCTGACCGCGGTCCGTTACGCGGTCCGCGCTGACGGTGGACTGCGGCCGGTACCTGTCCGCCATGATCGCAGTTCAGCGAGGCGAGCCGGTGGATGGGCACCTCGGCGCTGCCGTGCTGCTTCTCGCCCGTGACGGGGTCGGCGCAGTGGCAGACGGAACCCGTGCACTGTTTGGCCTCGTAGTCGCCATGCTGGTCGCAGTTGAGGGTGACGCCCACCAGCTGGCTCTCGCTGATCTCGTGCACTCGACGGGCGCAGCCTGAAAGCGGCAGCACACCCGTATTTGGTCAGTCGCGGGCTCCGGGCGGAAAATGTGCCGTATACATTCGGTGTTTACGTTTAGCAACTTCGACGATTATGGCTGGCGTTATAGCATAAACCTGAGGCCACGTGAGGCTCATCGTGGGGAAGCGTCAGATGAGTTTATTTCACTGTGTCTGTCATACCAGACTGAGGAGAAACTCATAGTTATGTTCGGTGTGCTGGTAATAAATTCACGGCAAGCTTTAACGTCGCTAGAGAATGCAGCCATTGCCGTTTTGGTACTATGTCCCAGCTACACGCAGAACCAGCTGCATGGTGTACATCTACGAGGAGTGCAGTGGCGACTCATCCCGCGTCTCCGTTTATGTAATACGTCAGTTGCGGCACGATGTTTTGTTTGGAGATTCGAGGTCTGTTACGTATGCAGAATTTGTATCGACGAAATCCTCTTGCTTGGTCCATCGATATGCAACGTTTTCAAAGTTGGATAGAACTACTTTTAGGCTTCCCTTTTCGCTTAACCCTGAAGGACTAACGTTTAAAATCGTCCACATGTGGTATTCATCATACCTGCCTTCTTAACCACTGCATCCATGACTCGGTGGCTGTAGACAAACACTAAGACATCAAAACTTTTTGTGGACACATCAAACTCCTTTCATCTCACTCCACGGCCAGAGCCGAAGTGGACCGTTTCCTGTTGAATACCATCTCCCACGGAGGGGGGGGGAGAGGAGGGGCCGGCGTCCCTTCTCGCCGCCAGACCAAACAGCCACTGACCGCAGTAGAGCTGCTCGCCGCGCGACACCGCCTTGTAGGCCTCCAGCCGGCGGCCGGACGGCGTGACGCAGTAGCACTCGGAGCCGCGACACTGGCGGGGATGGTACCTGCCCAGGCGGTCACACTCGGGCCGGGCGGCGCCCAGCAGGCCGGCGCCGCCCGCCTCCTGCCGCCTCAGCTCGTCCCAGCAGGGCGTGTCGGCGCCCAGCAGAGGCTGCGGGAGGTCGGCAGACGTCAGGTGGACGGCCAGCAGATAGGCAGACGGTCAGCAGACTTCATACGGACGGTCAGTAAAAATCAGATGGCCAGCACACGTCTTACAGACGGTCAGCAGACGTTGGACAGATGGTGAGCAGACATCACACAGGCGACCAGCAGACGTCAGGAAGGGAGTCAGCAGACATAAGAAAGGCGGTCAGCAAACAGACTGACGGCCAGAAGACATCAGACAGACGGTCGCCAGAGGTCAAACAGACGGCCAGCAGACGCCAGACAGCAAACACTGAACAAACGGTCAGTAGGGACATCAAACGGACGGTAAGCAGACATCATATGAACAGTTAGAAAAGCCAGAAGACGGTTAGCAAAGGCGGAAGATGGTCGGCAGGTGACGGAAAGCGTTCCAGCAGGCATCGGCAAGCCACCACGTTCGTCCCGACACGGTGTCCCGGGCTCCGGTCCGTACGTTTCCGTTGCCTCCTCTCTGATACGGGCCGTCGCCTTTCCCCGCGGCGCAGTCGAGCGTGGCGGCGCTGCTGACGTGCACCTCCCGGCTGCGGGCCAGCCGGGAGCCGGTGCGCACGTTCACGCAGTAGCACGTCGAGCCGACGCACTGGCGCGGCTCGAAGTTGCCCTGGGCGTCGCATACGACGGCGTTGCCGCCCAGCCGGCCGGCCTGGTCCAGCTTCTGGCGCGCGCACCCTGCCGGACGGCGAGCAGGGAATCAGACGAGCGAGCGAGACACGGGAATCCGGGCAGGTTGAGCGACGAGTTAAGCTGGGACGAATTGCTCCTCTGAAACAGCAAGCAAACAGCAGCAAACAGCAACAGCAGCCCGTCTTCACAACAACGAATTCTAGGACCGAAGAGTCTGACTCGCTGTTTGGTCCATGGTTTTTCGGTCCATTTTAGACCATTTTAAATGTTTTGTTAGTGATAGGTAACAATACGTCGCACTAGACTAGGTCAGGCAGCACTTCACAGGGATACAGCGCCCACTGCCGGGCGACAAAAACCTTGAGTGTATCTGTGACCTTACGTAGCACTGGTTGGTCCGGAATAGGTAACTTTAACCTTCCAGTGTCATTAACCCTATTCCCGGAGGGCTAGACGGTATGGCCGATTCCCGGCAAGGGGGGGGGGGCGAATTCGGCCCCCCTCAGTTCTCGAGAACTACGCATCCGATTGTATCGCAACAAACGGCAATCGATTTGCCATGATGTGAACTAATTTTTTTTTTAAAAGAAACTTTCGAAATTTTGAAAGAGGTTGATACAGGGGGGCAAAAATATCGAAATGGGGGTGCTTTTGGGTTTCTTATAACTCTGTTGTTTAAGGAGCGATTTTAATGAAATTGACATGAATCGAGAGATTATAGATAGGACGTTTACCATTGATACGCATTTGAAATTTTGAGAAAATTCATAGGCGTTCACAGAGTTTTAAAAATAGGAGGACTAGTTTTCCAAAAACTGAATGAAGAAAAAAGGTAAAATCACTTTTTTGGCTTCTGCTAGTCATGTCATGCTAAACAAGTACAAATTACAATACAATGCTTGCATAATATTAGCATAGGCGGTGCAGGGACATGAAAAAGGGGGAACAGTCATGGTCATATGCTCTTCAGGTCAACTTGTGACCATTGACCTTAAATGATCTCCATTGACCTTGGAGTTACTTGGAATGATCTTGTGTGCATTTGATGTTGTCTGTAAACGTTTTCAATCATTTGAATTCACTCTATTTCAAAAATTTCATTTTATGGTTATTGTGACATAGGGTACGCGCACGGACATTTTAGGTCATAGCTCCGTGACCCGACCTGATATCAAGCTGAAACTTGATACACAAGTAGAGGACACCATTCTACGTCATATGTATTCTGGGTTTGACATTTCAAAAAATACCAGCGAAGAAATTACTATAAAACCAAATTTTGATTTTTGACCTTGACCTGACCTTGTAAAGTGACCTCAGATGAACAAAATTGCATTTGCACGTTGCCCAACTATTTAGCTATACATCCATATGAGGTTTTAAGTTCTATCTTAAAAACATTATTTTTGCAGTCATTCTCCTTTTATCCTTAACAGGGCCAAAAATGGCCTGAGGTGCTTCCCAAAAACGTCTCCTGGCTCCGCCCCTCAGCAGAACAGAATTTTGAAATTTTGTCACAATACGCAGAAGGAATAGCTAGGAAAAGCCCCCAATTTCCGTGCAGCTGCCTTAAAAACCCTGGAATTGGTAAGCAAAAAACCCGAAGGGGGGCGGATTCACCCCCCTGCCGGGAATAGGGTTAAGGACCTTCACGCAGGTGTCTATGGCTGAAATTGTATCAATATGGCACTGCGAAATAATGTGTCGTTGCAAAACGATTTTACGATTTTGGCTCTTCCCGGGCGACAGATGACGAAATGTTTGCGTACAAAATGTCATTTAAAGCTACGACAATCGGCTGGTTTATCTTTCATCAACAACTCAATGCGTATTTACTCCAAAGTACATGAACAACCGACGCTTCGCGGCGCTCGATGGATTCAGTTTGCTGTCTGGCTGCGAAAAATCTCAGAAGTAATAGACTGTTTCTATTCTAAAGCAACCGAAGCGACAGAAGTCAACGCGTGTCAGAAGTAGGATGAGAGGTGACTGCCTGAAGATGGTGTTCCGCACAGGACGGCGTTCACAGAACCATGTCTAATCTATGTATGCATTTTCCATTCCTATGCCCCGAACTCAGCGCTGAGAGCCGATACAAACGGAAACTTTTAAACTTTTCATCGATGGCTTCAGCGAAGTCAAACAATGCTACTGCCTACACAGGGCCTATTTTAAGGAAAAATGACTGCGGGGGCAATTCTGCGAACAAGACGCATTGGTTGAGACCACCCCCCCCGGCATTTGTGTTCTCCTTATTGAATTTTGTCCACTTCATATATATATACATATATATATGTATATATATATATATATATATATATATATATATATATCTAGATGCTTTCCTAAGGAAGACATATATATATATATATATATATATATATATATATATATATATATATATAAAAAGGGCGAATTACAATGAACACTTCCACAGCGCTCTGTCATTAACTGATTTGTCTTTTGGAGGAAACCATGTGTGCAAAATATGGCCTTGGTCCAGCACTCTTAGCACTTTCACACGGAGACTGAATGTCGTTTGTGCTGGATTTTATTTTATTTCAATGAAATTCGCGCTGGCTTTTGTGCATTCCGAGCCCATTAAATTCAAAGGACACCATTTAATTTATCCCCAGCAAGAATTCATTCTCCCTGGACTTGTGATCCCTGGGAGATTCGTTCAGGGGTGTCTGAAATGCCCCAAACGTGTTTTGTGCTTCAGTTTTTTAAAAGAAGCGCACGATATGCATAAAATGCACATCATAGTACTCCTTTTGACACACTAGATCGAAAGACACTTCGCATTCTGTCTCAGGTCATTGGTCACTGGCCCTGTCGGCAGCAGTGTGGCTTAGGTGGGAATGATACTTCAGTCCTCTTAGTGGTCTCGGGGTTCTGGCGACGATGCTATTCGACGACTTGCAGCAGGTACTGCTTTTGCCCTTCATCCTTCGTCAGTACCTTGTTGTATACTTGGATAAGAGTCACAGCTCGTTCGGCGAAGTCGCTAACTACCGCGATCCCGCACAGGACTTCCTTAGCGTTCGTGAAGCCGGGTGCTGTCTCCCAATCAACGGGATTGGCGGCAAGGAAGTCCATGTTGATGCCGTAGGCTTTCAGGTTTCCCACCGACTTTGCGGCAGTGAAGTCGACGATGATCTTCCTGGGACGAGAACCTCCTTTTCTGCGAGATCCACCTGCGCTCGCTGGGAGGACTCTCCGATCCCTGTTCCTGGAGTGCCGCGATCATCCTCGTCTTCATCTCACACGGCACGCCCTCGTCGAAGAACGACACACCAGCCAGTTCTTCGCTGGGGCACCATAATAGGTGATTGTTATAATAAATCATATCTCGACTATAATGTCATAATGGATAATAGGTGATCGGCAAACTCCTTGGAGATCCCCTTCGAAATTTCAGCATTCACATCAGGCTTGGCAGAACGGCCAGGTCGTGCACGGAAGCGCTGACCGCCGATGAAGAACAGAACCATGCACTGACGTGCAAAACAACCATGAAAGAGACGAAGCGCTTGAGTGCTCCCAATTCACTGAGAGTCACGGAGAACTGATGGCAAAGCCAGAAGATCTTGATCCCGCAGATTATGCGCCCCATCCATCTGGCGCGATGGAACCATCTATCTGACACGTTGGAGAGCATCCGGCTGGGGAACTTGATTCGCCGTGGAGGCTCTTGACCAAAGGGGATAATCGAGACCTCAAAGAACCAACGATGATCATCGCTAGGCTGGATTTCGGCGAGCTTCTCGCGGCAGAAGGCGACGAAACGATCATTGGAAGGGAAAAACTCATACAACATAGTCTCGGCCACTACTGGCTCCAGGTCTTCATACACCATAGGTTCAAACTTGTTCCAATCAATGAGTCTGCATCTCTTCTTGAAGCTCTTGAACAAGGAGATCGCGGTCCCGAGGACGGACCGAAGCGCGTGGAGAAAGCCGCCTCTGCCACCAGATCGACGATATGATGACGACAAGCAAAGTGAAAAGGCCGTCACTCAAGCTTCTGATGAAGAAGCGTGTTTGCTCCCACAACTTGTCCAGTATTGCTGGAGGTGGTGTCGAAGCTCATGCCGACGACGTTGTCCGAAACCTCCCAGTCTTCCAGACAAAGCGCGACAACGTCGGCTGGCGTTGCTCCGGCTCTACTTGCAACTTCCAAACACCGAAGAGCTTGGCGGCACTTCTTGGACCGGCTACAATGACAGACTCGATCCACCTTTTCCTTTCCATCATCAGTAACAGTTTGCCGTCCCAGTGGACCACCAGGTTGGGTGACGCGGAGAAAGAATGCTAGATTCCGTCCGCAATGGCTTTCCTCTGCGATCTACGTGCGCGCCTGCCCGAGCTTCTGTGATCGCCGGTTCAGAGGAGTCGTGGCCGAGGACCGAAGCCGTCGCCGATAGGAAGTGAATTGCAGAGCGATCATTGAGCTTGGTCCGATCGAGGGCTGCTCCCTGACCAGGAGTGGCGATGTTTTTGGCTCTCCTGCAGGGCCGCTTCGAAGGCATGGCCAAGGGCTGCGGGTCATCCTGATCTGTCAATTATGTGTTGTCGGTAGGTGAGTATTCCAGCTGGGCAGTTGCCTCATGCTCGGTCTGCTGTTTAATCTAACGGCGGGCCCTTTAAAGCTTCGGCCTACTGTTGTCGTTGAAGAGCTCGCTCCTCCTTCTCAGAAAGGAACTTATCGAATACCACCATGACGCCTCGGCGACCTGGATCCCTTTGGGCCCAGAGAATGTCTTTATCCTCTTGGTTTTGATGATCTTAATGGTGACGACAAGGGCAAGGTCAAAAAGATTGTTAAGGTTGTCCCTAAATCCATTCTTCTTGTCAATTTCCGGGCTGAACCTCCAGAATTTGCCTTTGGTACTGGTCAAGCTTCCTGTTGAGCTTCTTTATCACGTTCCGTTCCGATGCAGTGAGAATACGGGCTTTGTTCCACACCTTCATCATTTCGCGGACGATCTGTGTTTTGACCTACCTCTGGGTAAGCCTATCCACACGGTGGGACTGAAAATATTGCTGCAGCACTTCTCCCCGCGAAGGCAGTTCTGAGCACCGGTCAACCAAAATTCGTCTTTTTTCTCGTGGTGCAGCCATAGTGGCACAGACTTCCGTTATAAAAGGTACTTTCTGCATTGACGCAGGTGGTCCTTAAATATCCTGACGTCTAAGAACGTGCGGGAAATTGCCAGACCGGCACCGTGGGTTGCCGTGGCATGGCAAGGCGTGGTACTTCAAATATATAAGTCATAGTCTGCAAACGATGGGCAGAATATTGGCGAGATGTTGCGGCAGCTTCGATTCTTCCCTAAATGAGACAGTAGGTTGCCTGTCCGGGATAGTTTCTGTTAATCTAATCTATTCCCAAAATACATTTTCTCACCGAATTTTGGCCATATGTTTTTCAACACTGCGCAGAAGTGTAAAAGCTGTCCTAACACAGGCAGAACAAACTTCTCCATTTCCAGGTTATCGGCCCCAAAATAAAAAAGTCACCTCAGATTGAAATATTCGCCTTAGGCCCGCCTCAATGAGCTATCATCAACATTCGTCATTATCTGCAGTCTTGGCCATGCCATGTTCGTTAAGCAGATGAAGCATGCTCATGGGATGCTCAAACCCATGCACTAGGAGCAGCAAGATTGACGGTTTTAATACATGCCTGATTAATTTTCTGTTTTCCTCGCGTAAAACTCGGGTTTAACCGCCTAGTTCAATGAAGTTCTACCAATCAGGTACTGGGATTTTAGCAGGGTTTTCGGATCAGGATGATTGGTGATGACTACAGCACTGCTGGACTGTTACCGCATTCATATAAACCTTATCTCACCATAGCGAAACCGCCCTGCGCACCAGCTCGCCCTTCAGTTTTCTTGCGCTTGAACACATCAAAGATGGGTATCATCATTTTTAACGTGCTTACGATGCAATGAAACGCCTTGGCCGCCCACCAGACAATCGCGGCATCGGGTGCCGGCGTTCTAATTACGAAACACGCTCGCCAGCGGTCACTAGGTGTTCCTGCAATACGTATTATAAAGTGATGCTTCTAAATGTGCTCCCACATTACTCAGTGATTCAACACATCCTTCGTTGATAACATGCTGCTTTGCGAGCGCAGCGCTTTATGGAATACCTTCCTGGGTACGCTAGTACACCTGGCTGTTTTTTCCTTGCATGGGCAAAGGATCTTGACTGGGGGGGCAAAGTGCCCGACTGGGGGGGCATTTGCCCCCCCAGTTAACATGTTAAAATAGGCCCTGTGCCTACAACTGGTCATGTAGTTTACGTCGTTTGTCCCGCACAAATATGCTTGAGACATAAACAACTGAAGCATCTGGCCGTGGGACATTCCAGATCCCAGTCTTCACAGAGAAACAAACGGCGTCATTGATTATACAGATACCGAAGTCCGTGGAAGCGGTGGGCAGATTACCAAACACTGCGGGGGGTCGTGTTCGAAAGACGACGGCCAAACTTTCGGCCTGGCTGTAAGAGGACGGCAGCGAAAAAGGCCGTACACTGCTGATAGGAGATTTTGAACATTCAGGGATGTTTCGACAGATAAACCCCTGAACCAAACTGGATCTGAGACTCAAGGACTGAGCTGACTGACCATTGTGACCGGACACCCCATTCCGCGCTTCGGCACAGCAGACTCCAACTGGAAGGTCCGCGCCCCCCTCCCCCCCCCGCCCTGCTCAGTGCCTGGTGCTGCTGGCCTGTTGGCGGCGCCACTGACCGCAGGAGACCTGGTGCGCCTCGTGGCGGCCGACGGAGGCGTACTCCTCCAGCTGCCGGCCGTCGCGGTCCACGCAGAAGCACTGCGAGCCGTGACATTGCTGCGGCGCGTACGCCCCGCTGCGGTCGCAGACGGGTGTCGGCCGGCCCGGCATCGGCGGGCCCTGGCGCTGGAGGGCGTCGAAGCACGGCGTGTCGGAGCCGTAGCCGGCTGAGGCCGCCGCCACGGCCACGGCCGACAGGCCGACCAGCGCCGTCCACAGCGGTCCGGCAGCCATGGCCACCTGCGAACGGCAGACAGGTCAGAACACGGCCAGTCAGGACACAGTGGGTCAGGACGCAAAGCGTCAGAACGCAACAGGTCAGAACGCGAATGGTCAGAACGCGGTGGGCCAGGGCGCAGTGGGTCAGAATACAGTGGTTCGGGATACAGGAGTCGACGGAGCGGGTCAGGACAGGACACAGTGGGTGAGGACACAGGAGGTCAGGACGCATTGGTTTAGGGCACACTGAGTCAGGACTCCGTTGCTTATGACCGTGTAGGTTAGGTAGGCACAGTTGGTTTAGGTTAGTCAGACACAGTGGGTCAGGATGCAGCAGGTCAGAGCGCGAATGGTCAAGACGCAGTGGGTCAGGAAGCATTTGGTCGGGACGCAGGGGGAGGATACAGCAGGTCAGAGCACATTTTGCTTGGATACAGCGGGTCATGGTACAGGGTGGGTCAGGAAGCAGTCGGTTAGGAAACAGTGGGCCAAAACACAGTTGGTTAACCCATTCCCGACTGGGGGGGGCAGTTGAACGTCCCCCCCCCGAGGTTTTTCCAAGAATGCGAGAGAACGAACGAGTGCAGCACCATGAAACTTCGTGTGCCTTTTGTTTAGTTATTTTTACACCTTGTGTCAAAGTTTTCACCTCAGGTCAAGTCAGGCGTCTCACGTAGGTCAGGTCAGGCGGACCTACGTCCAAAAACGTTTAGCGTCCTGTGACTTTTTCGGAAAACGTGATATCGTAATAATACTTTCAGGGATTAGATATCTTGATAGATGCAACAAATCTGCTGTTTCAGATTTTTTTCGAATTTCCCAGGCCATTGACTTAAGGTCAACCTCATTTTCAAGACATGCCATCGTTTTTCGGAAACTGGCGACATTTTTAAAAACATTTCTGGTGCGGGATGATGCAGCCATCTACTTACGTTCCATGGGGAAAGTATCAATGACTTCCAGCCATCAACCTGAGTTCAGGTTACGAATGTTATGAGCCAAAATGCACCGCCGTCAAAATCAGCGGTAAATTACTCAGAACGGGTATAACATGGCGGAACTGGCTCGCACAGTCGCAAGTAATACCAGGAAGTTGAAAAAGGTTAAAAATGACATATTTTGGAAATAAACAGGCTCTTGGGAATAAAGCCATTCGTGTAGATTAAAAACTACTATTTTTTTCAAAATTTAAGCACGAGGAACCATCACAAGAACCACTAGGACTAATAAATGTTACTTGGAAAGTGTTACGTCGGAAGTCATACAGGAACGCTAAAATTAGTTCCCGTTAATTTCATACCGCGTTCGGCTACAGCGCCCGCCGACAGTGGGTGCGAAAATCGGCGTGTCTAACTCAACGTTCCGACGTATATGTTGAACAAGTCACAGAAATTAGACGTGTATCGGCATCTGCAGACTTTTACTTGTTCGTTGGTGCCTTTACCTAGACTTTATTAATCACTGCCTTGAGATCCACGCCGCTTCTCGGTTTCATGCAGTCGGCTGTGAGAAAACATATATACGGCGTAAATGGCTTACATATTATCCAGAACTAAAAATGAGACCAGTTTCGAGCTCTGCTTGTGACGAGCTCTCCAACGGTTGTGCTTATTTTTATCGTGAGATCAACCGTCCGTGAGGTAGAGGGGGACGGTCAACAGCCCTCTCCCAGTCGGACGTGATCGGCGCCGAGTGCCAGTCGGGCACGAGTTAAGACACAGCTGGTCAGAACACAGTGGCTTAGGTCACAGTGCACCAGGACAACAGGTGAATCAGCTCAAACCCTGAGAGCACGCCCCACTGTCCCTCCCCCCACACAACGGTGCATAACGGTTCCGCTTCTGTAGGCATCCATCGAGAAGCTTCAGTTCGTTCAACTGATGGTTGATAGCCTGCATCAGCCATGTGATGAAAACAAAGAGACCCAACACAGTTCAAAATTATTTCTTCGCCATTGCTGACAGCAGCCTCGTATCACGTTATCAACCCATATTACGTCAGCGACGACCACCACGGCGACAGCCGCGACGGCCTGCTGATGTGCCGTACTGATGTGTCCCTGATGTGTCGTGATGTATCGTTTGTGTCGATGTGTCGCTTATGTGTTGCGAACATCCCAGAATGACCTCACAGCTAGATCTCACAGCTCACACCAGCAACGGTATCAGTTTCCATTCGTTAAGCTTCACTTAGATCCATACACCCAGGAAGTAAATATAACCGGTCTGCAAATGCAGGAGTGGTATGATAGCAGCACATAGATGTTTACAATCTAAATCGCGAGTAATCCAAACGTTTTTAAAATGGTTATTTACTGGAGGGATCGCAAGGCTGGCTGGCCACGGCAGTCACGCCGGTGCGGCGACCGCCAGATGAGGCGCCGGGGGGGGGGGGCGCTGACCCGGCCACAGCATCACTCGGCCGGTCAGCGTCCAGATGCCGCGCGCCACGCCCAGCGTCTCGTGTGCATTGTACATCGCATATCGCCGCCACCAGTTTTGACATTTTGTCCTGTACACAGGCGCCCGACAGGAAATTATCTAAGATTTAAGAGGCTTGAGGACCCCATGTGCTCATGGTTAGACATGGCTGGAGATTCTGAGAGTCTGAAGATTCTGAGGCAGGCAGTCTCGACTCCCCCAATCCTAACCTCGTCTTCACCTTCAGGCACTTTAACATTCGGATCTACGTGAATGACTGGAAGGAGGCGGTCTGAAGCTACTGATGTCGCTTGAGCGGCCAAAAGGCGGGCGGGGAGGCTGTCTGCCTTACCCACTCTATTTCTGAAATATTCAACTTGCATCTGTTTGCAGTAAATGCGCGTTACCATCATCCGTGGTCAAAGATATGGTACAACCCTCCTTACTCTGAGCAACTTCCGTATCGGGAACGTTTGGTCTACCGACGCATGTGCACAGTTAAAAATCATCACTAGAAGTGAGACTAACCTTTTTAAGAGGTACTGAACAACGCATACCAAGCACTCGTGAGGTATGAATATAAGCCGTCTTGAGGAGCCCACCCTGTCTACTGCATAAATCACATTGCTTAATTGAACTTTTTGGGCCAAAACGCATCCGCACCCCGGATATAACTATGATGAATAGGAATGATGAATCAATATCGTTATTTCAATCACACATTCCTGGGATATTCCATGAAAGAAAGCTAAGATTGCACGACGAGGCTGGCTAGATGTTTCCGAAATCATTGGGGTGAGGATAAATAGGATTTGGGAATATTTTTTTCCGTCATTGCCAAAGATCTAATGTTAAGATATCTGAAAAGTAGAGGTTCTAGACCCTCAGCCCAAGAACCTTCAACCATGACACGGCGCATTCAGCTGAGCTCAGAAATCCCATTAGCTCGCTGCTACAAAAGATAACTACATGGCAATTAGTAGTCCGTAGCATTGGCGGAAACAGGGTGCAAATATTGTTTTCGCACCGTAGCCAGATGACGACATCAAGATGATACTAACAGCTTACTCAACCTCCGCCGCGACTGTACCATGCTGGGCCCAATAACTGCATGGTTAGCTCTGTCAGGAGCGCCCATGAGCGTCGCAGCGCATCGTGATCGTGCCGTCGTCACGTCAAGAAGACGCCAGTCCAGTGTAAATCTGAGTTTGGCTCCAAGCAAAGTTTCAGCAATAACCCTGTTTGCGCTTTGTTTGTGCCAAGATCCAATATGGCATTGCATGGACATAATGAATGCATTGCATAACAACGCATCCAGTAGGTCCAGGTTCACCGATATATTCGGACAAGTACAGATTATTTTGTTGCGTTGGTGATATCCGGTCCGGCACTTCCTCCTTTTCTTTCAATACCTATAGGATTTCATACAAGTTACAACTACTTAAAATAAGTTTGATACTTTAAAATAAGCTGGGTGCGCGACAAAACATTGCTGACAAATGAGAAATAATTTATGGGTTTCAGAAAAAAAACCGGCAAGGATAGGTGGCCGATTCCGCTTTGACCAACTACAAAACTAGCTACGGGCCTGCTGCTTTAGCTTACCTTGTGTCTGGTAACAACAAAAACCCGACCTGGCCCCTGTCCGGCTGAGGCAGGCGCAGTTCTGGGGCCAAAGGTGGGTGTGTGGCCGACTGTCCGACGCTCCAGAGGCGCTGGCCGGTGACCAGTCCTTCCGAGCACGCCCGAAGGAGTGGCTGCTGGTAATTCTCCATACCTAGCCGGCCCGGCCTCCGGATAAACAAACGGGCGCTGAATGTAAACGGTGACCGGCCCGCGCGTGGTGGCACAGGACGTTGGATTTTCACTCTGATCGAGAAATACTGGGAACGTGAATGACTGCTGCTTCGAGGAAGACCTCCATCAACAGCTGAGGCATCCAGCTGGACGTCGGTTCTGAGGAAGGCTTAAGGAAATGTTCGGAAACCGACAGCGGTTCCGTGTTTGCCTTTGGTGAAAGGATTGCACATTTTCAACAAGCCTACAGAAATCCGTTCAAGGACTTAAAAACACTGTAAATGGTCTTCCAGACACCGTGATTGTGCCGTCTAGAACAGATGGAAGCAATGGCAGCTGGAAGTAATCGGCCATACCGTCTAACCCTCCGGGAATACGGTTAAAAACATGCGCCCGACAAAAGCCACCGCTTGACTCTGATTACGGGTCAGAATCTGGGATACCGTTTTCACCCCGATAACGACTTTTGAGAGTCGTCGGAACCTGTTCACATTAAAGGCATGATTCCGCACATCAGCTACGCAGGATTTTCCCCTCCGGGAGACGCGGTTTGATCTTGGCCTCAGATCAGAATCTGCGGCGCCGCCTTCGGCCCTGATGACGACTGTCGAGAGAAGTCGCGAGGTTCGCGACTGATCAGCGGTCTCCTCGCCGTGAGACGTGAATAGTGAGCCGTTCTGGCCCTGATGTACGTCTTTGACCGTTGGCGGTGTCTTTTGGTTCCCGTGGCGTGTCGCACGTGCCGTCGCATGAGGCTCGGCGCTTGGTTTGAGTTCCGTCCGCGTGCTTGGCGTCTAGTTATTGCGCAGCGCTGGCGCCTTTGCCATTGTCTTGTAGGTATGTTCTCTGCTTCTATCGCATGCTTGGGCCATCAGGCCTGTTGATATGTTCGCACAAGTGTAATCTACAGACATGCTCGCATACGGGGATGGATTGCCATTGGTGTGATTACCACTGACCATTGTGTCGGTTGAGCAATTGAGCCATTCCGGTGCGAGCTGGGATAAGTTTTCGAAACGAATTCATGATTTCAAAAAAGGAGTGCTATGCTTCCAATACTTTCGTTGTCATGTGAAGCATGGATGGAATATTGAATATACACGGCTTACAGTCTACAATTTTCTCTGTACTGTGTTTTCGCTTGAAAGTAGGCTCCGATTATAGATAATCGGTAAAATACAAAGACAGATGCAATAGAATATTCACCACATGCAGGTCCGTCATATGCAAACATAGAAAAATATCTCAATTTTAAGAGTGTGGTAATTTCCATCAGACCGTTAAAGAACTGAAGTTCGTTCAAGAGCAAATATTGCACGCAGGTACCCGCAGACAAATGGACACAACGAGCGACCACCAGCATCCGATGCTTTTCCTTTGCTTTTCCGCGAAAAACGTCCTATTGGGCATCAGCTAGGTGTCCCCGCCTACTCCCAACAACGCAGTGATGCCAGCACGCACTACCACGGCACACGGTTGACTGACGGCGCAGGGGCGCGGGGACGATTTCAGAGTTGGGGCCCGCTTCGGAAATAAATGAAGAGATCAAGGATATGACCTTGATCATTGGGCCACTTCTCTCTTTCTCCCTACCCCGTCTCCCTCTCTTCCCAAGGGGCTCTTACCTACACTGAACCAGTAAATGCTAACCGCTGTGGAAAGTGTCGCGGGATATAACCCATATTAACGTTTGAAATTTTCTTCGGTTAGCATTTGCCTGAGTTTCGTGCTATTAGCTTTCTTGGGCAGCTCATGCGATAGACAATGCAGTCAAGCTGAAAAAGTCCATTCTTTTAAAAAAATAATCACAAGGGATGCTAATCCTTCCGTCAAAATCTAAACAGTGTCTATAAGGACATCCAGTTTACTATGGAGTTCGAATAAAACGGATAACTGTCATTCCTGCCAGGAATGACAGTTGACAGAATCGAGCATCCGGGATGCTCTATAGTCCATCGAGCTGGCAACAGGCTAAAACAAGGGCATGCAAGAAACCAGCGACGTCGTACGCATGTTGAACATTTGAATCAACTACCCAACAAACATGGAGACCTGCCTTAAAAAGAAATGTCTTACGAACAGGGCTCATAACATCTGCTGGGGCATCTTCCTATCGAACTGCTACACAGAACAGCTGATGCGAACGTTAGAGATACGAAAGACACCCACACCAATCCCATGTACTGCCGACACAACAAAAACACCGGACGCAACGAGATGAATGCACATCTCCACTCCGTTCGTCAACAGAGTACGTGAAGCTATATTCAGACTCCTCTGGCCTCATGGCATACGGGTGGCACACCATTCTAGCCGTCTGCGCGATCGGCTGGTCAAGCCTAATGATCCCGTGCCTCGGAAGAGGTCAAGGACGCTGCGAACAAGTTTTCTTGCTAATGTGGCGCCATCTTCGTTGGTGAGAATGGTTCAGTCCACCAGCGTCCGCCTGAAAGACGACCCTGTAAACCTGAAGCTTGGAAGCAAGGACATCTCAACCCTAGCAGTTAGTGAATTCATTATTGCTTAGGCTATGTTGCAGAGGGATATGTGCTATTGCGCTTTTGAGTAAGATCAATATTTACAATTTGGTTACGACGCGGAGATGCCTTTGCAAAAAGTGTGCACTTTGGTTTTTGGCACTTTTATTTTTGGAATGTCTTTCTGCCATCTAGTGCCTTTGTTTCAGAATAGAAACTGACTCACCAATAATCTTCTGGTCGGGGATGTGAGAAGAATGTCCAACAGAATTAACGCAATCGATGGCAGCTTTTGGACAATGCAGATAACCAGGGTGAGATGGACACAAAAATCCCGCTAATTTCGGGCTAATTACCAGCAACGAAGCAGGAACATCATACGTCGCTGGAATCTCAATTCTCATTGACAAACTGGGACTCCGGGACCGTATTAACGTAACGTTCTCAGTCCATTTAATGCATATAACAGACGGTCTGCTGCTCGTTTGATCCCTTGATCAACGTTAATATGCACGACATTTCTAATGGACATTTTTGCTGTGAAGTTATCGTATCTCGACTCATTATATGGCATGACTGCATGATTAGTAGGTACTGTTGCATATAAAGTACCTCTCACAACGTTGGTTTATTTTTGGATGTCATGTCATGCCATGCATGCTTAATCTTGTACAAATACTTGTATTCACGTACCATCAATCGGGCGCTTATTGTTGCACCTGGCGCCTTTTTATGCTCGTCGATCACAAATCCCCTGACGATGGTATATCAAGCTGCGCATAAATCTGCGGGCTTTAAAAACATCATAATATCCATCCCATTAGACACGCGTATAATCCAAAAATCTTAATCAGTCTGCTTTACAGCTACTTGTCAGTCTGCTTTACAGCCACTGTCTGAGCCTTTTGGCAGTCCCAGATCAAAAACTTATGCCTTGTCGACGTCTTCCCAGGTCCTCCTTTGACTCATGAAATCCGACATGATTGGCTGATGACGTTTCACTTCCCGGTCAACGCCGTCGCCACAACCGAACGAGACAGCCGTAACCAGAACGTTTCCGCTTGCCACTTATGCATACAAATAGTCCGCAGTCTGTGCTGTCCGTGCCCCGTTCCACTAACAAATGCTACTTTCCCTTCGCCCGCTCCTCCTGGACATCCGCTTTTGGCTTGTCCTCGTTCTGTTTGCTGTTCATTGTCCATTTAAAGGTTCAGTCTTTATTATCATTTTCGCACTTACATGCCTCTCCTGTTCGGCAAAAACAGCAAATGGTCTACCAACATACTGCATATCCTCATTGTTGAAAGCGTCGGGCGGGGCTGCACCCCTACCCAGTCTGAACTGAACTTTGGAGGGCTAAAGCCCCCGCTCATGGCCCCCGCATCCCTGTGACCGGATACAAAGGAAAACAACAAAAGACTTACGGTTTTCTTGAAGACACCTTAGCAAAGGTTTAGCCCAACCGTGGCATGGCCGAAACCACGCCACACGAACGAACCGAAACCGTGTCGGCCCAGTTGTGCATCTTCTGGTGCTTGCCAGAATCGCATGCATATCATCCATTCGAGACAACACGCAAATCACCGGGCGGAAAACAGTACTGCAGATGTTGACCTGAGCTTGATTCCAAACGATGGCCTCAACCGTAAAAGCTAGCTTAACTGATGGGTCGGCACGCTGGCTTTCATACGAACGGTCCGCAGTGACTGACAAAAATCGTGGAAAGGGTAAAAACGGCGCCGCAAATTTTGACCTGTATCATGGCAAACGTTGACTGCTGCCACGCTAAATCCAAGGCAGAAATAGATTACTTAAGATGAAAAATGACCGTAAGCGAGGCGTGCCCATGCTTTAGAGTTTTTTTCCCAACAGCTTTCACATAAAAACTGGCACTATTCACCAGATAAATATATGCATTAATTTTCTTGGAATAATCGACAGATTGAGCTGCCATTGGTGGTCTTCAGATTGTTATCTACCATTTTCATGAGGAACTTCGGGAAGAAGTAATGACCAAACGCAGAAATGTATAAGCGCAATCCAGCAGTTCAGGCGCTGGATTTTGCAATGTGTGGCGGTGCCTCGATGGAAGAAGCATCTAGCTAACGACAGAGTGAGCCCACAACACGAGCAACTGCTCATCAGGGACGTAGCCAAGGGGCATGGGGGCCATGCCCCCTCCTGAGTCTAGCAGTCCACACCAGATATTTGGCGACTTCGCAAGAATACGGATGACTGATTACGTATGTGGTACGAAAATAAACATTACATGTCTCGTAAATGAAATATGAGGTCAATTACCTAAAATTTCTAGCTCTTCCTATCAATTTCGTCATATGCCAATGGCGCAAGACAAAATTTGATATTTGCCCCTCCCCTCCCCGAGGAAAATTCTGGCTACCTGCCTGTTGCTGATATTATGGGCCAGCAAAAAAAGTCACGGCCAGACGAGGCCCGCCGCTCACTTTGATCTTTTTTACCAGCTGAAGTAATACGACTGCGTTCATAAATGTGCATCAGTTACGAGAAGTTCACCGATCTGAATGGCAGGCACATGCATCATGACATAATCGAAAGTTTGCTCACGACGCGATACATTCATTTCGTACATACCCTAACTGGTATGTAATAAATTTGTAACCCAGAGCCAGAGTTTGTCCGAAAAAGGTAGCATATTTTCTGGTATGAGTCAAATTAGCTTACCATATGGATCGTAGACTTACCATCGAGCATGTACTACGACTGTTGGGTATTGTTCTATGGTTGTATGGGTTGATGCTCTTGTTTCGTGAGATGCTCTGATGTACGCTTGCCGATCTGGTGCAATTTGCACCAAACGACCAAGATTTATACCAACTCTTGGTATAATCGACTAGCAGTAAATGGCAGCAGTATCAGTGCCATTTGTAAACAATACGACGCCGGTGAAAATCATCATTATTGTGTGGGCACTAGACTGGTAACCGTGCAATACATTTAAAGTTTGTATAGCTGAACTTTTTAAAGCCTGCAGCTTCGCACTCCTGAGTATTCTTGATTGATGAAGTGCTTAAACTGGTTCCAATTTTTGGGACCCATTCGTCTGTCAAGAAAAGTGTCACGAACCAAAAAAAAACTACATATTTTACTTGTTTAGTTGTAAGATAAGCATTTACTGTCTCGTCATGATGATGAAATCATTGGCATTTCGAGTGCATTGTTGAAGGTGTCTGTGTGGTGGGACGTTGAACCTTGTTACATTTTGAGGGTAGATGTCCCCCTAAAATTCTTGATTTGGTTATTTGGCTGTACATTTTATGTTGCACTGTTTGACATGAAGCAGTGTATGGGTGGTGATGCCAACTATGGAAACAGAGGGCTTGGAGCCAGACCAAGCAACACATTTTTACCAAGGGCATATTTTCTTGTCAGAAATGGCATAAATTGCATGACAGTAATACAGCAGATGGTTGCAAGGGGAATATTTGTGATTCATTGTTACATAATATCATTCCGAGACAAAGGATGTAAAGGAATTATTCAATAATATCACCAATCCATTTGTTGCTTACTGGGGCACCACTTGCCTATTTGGTTTCTTCTGAGATTTTCTGGGAATGAATTCAAAAAGGGCAATGTCCATTGTTGAGATGTTTTGGGCCTTATGACATCATCATTGTAGTCAAAGTCAGTGAATAATAAACAAGATGAACAAACTCCCTAACCTAATTCGGCTAAAGGTAAGTTTCTGCCCGACGAAATCGCAAACAACCCTTTGTATAATTGCCACCAATGTAAAGAATGTATCATCCTGTTTCTAACCGTACTTTCCACTACTTGATTTTCTAAACAATAACAACAAAATCGTAACGATAACGTACCACACAGTAATACCATGCTGCAGTCCACTGGCGGAGAACAACATTATTCTGCGGCGGAAAATGTAGTCCCGCCAAGGTTAAGGCTATTGACATCAAGGACGTGTAGACCCTGCATGCATCTTCAAGCGATTAATGACGTCATATATAGGAAAATTCTATTCTGTTGCCACAAACTGAACTTGGAGAAACTGCTGAATTATTACGCCGTTATATTATTGTATTAGATAATTGTTGGAATGTCTGATATCAGTATTATTACATTATGACATTTAATACTTGTTAGATTAGGTTGCTAGGTTGGGTTGTGCTGGGCTAGGTTAGATCAGGTTAGGTCAGGTTAGGTTAGGTTAGGCTAGGTTAGGTTAGGTTAGGTTAGGTTAGGTTAGGCTAGGTTAGGTTAGGTTACTATGTTAGGCTAGGGTAAATTTTTATTTATTGTTTTATTTCACTTCCTAATATTTTCCAGTTTTGTTCCGTGATTTTTTGTGCTGGGCTACGTTACGTTAGGTTAGGTTAGGTTAGGTTAGGTTAGGCCAGGCTAGGCTAGGTTAGGTTAGGTTAGGTTAGGTTAGGTTAGGTTAGGTTACTATGTTAGGCTAGGGTAAATTTTTATTTATTGTTTTATTTCACTTCCTGATATTTTCCAGTTTTGTTCCGTGATTTTTTTTTTTTCAGATATTTTATTTCACTGCTTTTTGTTTTTTTTGTATTTTTCAAATTGCAACTATGCTTTGCCATCTTTGCAATATTTTTACTTTTTCATCATTATTGTTTATTGTTATTATTATTATTATTATTATTACTATTATTATTACAATTATTATTTTTACAACAGTTAACTTTTTTATTTTAAAGATAATTTATATCACATTAGTTATTCCCCCAAAACTTTTTTATTACTCTTGATTGGACCTTGAGTCCGACCGACGACCAATCAGCGTCGAGATCTCACGTAAACAAACTATTTAACGCAGAAACGTCAAAAATCCCTACGCGAGCGTCTGGCGGTTAGCATACCAGTGACGACGCAATCTGTTTCAGGGGAAATAATTTGTTTCAGGTTTTTCCGGCTGAAATCGTAAGTAATACTTATCAGTATTGCATTTGAAACGCCATGCAACCACTACTACGATTATTTTCCCTGGAAGTAAGCACTCAGGCTGAATCTTACTGTTGACCCCTAATTCAGTCCAACCTAACTTAATCTAACCTAACCTAACCTGACCTAACCTAACATTTAGACATGCAACCTAACCTTTGGTGGACAGTCAAGTCCAAGGATATGCCTTCCATGCTGCATTATGCACCATGAGCATTCCTTTATTGGCCTGCTGCCTCTAATATCACATACTGATGGCATCACCAAATGTTATACAGTAAATAGGACTTCCTTGGAGCAAAGGCATGCTTGGATGCTATCAGTTCCAGTGACATTTGCTTACTGTGAAATGTAACCCTATTTTCCTTGAAAACCATACTGGTAGTGTCACCCTTTCTGACTTTTGTAGGAAAGTTAATGTGCTCTTCTGCATCTTATGTATAGCAAAAGTAGTCTGTGGAAAGGTATGTGATGTATTGTTGGGAGTCATGCTCTCTTGCCTCATTTTCTGGAAATTAACATTAGCCTTATGGAAAGAAACATCTGCCTCTCCTACCATTTTTTAATGATGCTTCCCCCCTGGCTGCCAGGTGTGTACATATCTGCAGCATATAGTTCCACATTTGATCCTTTAAAATTATATGTAACACAGTCATAGATATGGATTCAGGTTCACATGTATCTTGTATCAGTTGTAAGTTGCCCAGCTGCAAGTGTATAGGGACCACTGAAGCTTTGTCAGCTTTCCCCCTTTCATTGAAAAACCTAGGGCTAAGATGTCTTGAAGCCTTCTGTTTTCAAACAGGAATTATGGGTGATTTTGAAAGTGTGTGCATGTTAATTTTCAGAAACAGCAAAAAAAATGGAAATCTAAGAAAAAATCCTTTATCAAGATGCAGATCTGAATAAATTGGTATGAGCATGATTTAAGCCAAAGTGAGATCAGATACCAGTCAAGAAAAGTTTTGATGGAAAGCAAGATGGCAAGTTTTGCATGCTTTGGACAATGGTGATTTTTTCCTTGTACTGAGGGCAGATCCAAAGTGACAAATGATGCTTGGTATGAACATTGATATTGACATCAAGACCAGAATTTTTGACACTTTAAAGTTTCCAAACCTCCAGACATTTTGTTTGTAAAATTCTCTAAATGGGTGAAAATTTGGGTTTTTGTTCTCAGTAAACAAAAAGAGCCCAGGCTCACACACTCATTAAACAGCCTATTACTATAATGCTTATGCATGGCTTAAGATATATCAGAACCATCAATCTATTGCCTATTCTTCCCTATAAGTGCAATGTTCCATCAAGTGTCAGTTCAGCTTGTGATTGCAGAAGTATATCTGAATCTGCACCCTGTAAATGCTGTTTTTAATTCTGGCCCATGCATAACAAAAAGATGCATATGAATTATGCGGTGTTGTTACATCCTCATTTTGTTCTCTTTAAACTCAGATTGCAAAAATGAAATTCTTATCTTGCCATGCATATTTTGTTGCACTTCAAAAGTTAATGGTGACATAGAATCACTTGGATGCTGTAGAGCTGTTTGACTCATAGTTTGACCTCTTTCAGAATGGTTAGCTGGATCCTGCCCCTGTTTGTGTTGCATTATGCTGGAAGGCATTACCTTTTGTATCACTTTTACAGGAAATCCACAGTTCTGTACTGAGTTAGCAGAGTAGCTCCCTGTAGGTTAACACAAAGTGTGTGATTTATTGGTTGAGTCAGTTTGTTGAAACAAATCTCACTTATTTCAGATCACTTGAAATGCCATTTTTCTCTGAATCATCTTTTGCTTCTTGAAATGCACCCATCATGATGTGGAAAAATGTGCTCTTTGAATGGAAATAATGTGGAACAGTAGCAATAATGTCCAAGTTTTTTTTTCTGTTTCTTTCCATTTGTCAAAGAAATTTTGGTTGGTAGTATGCTCTCTGCCATTTGCCATATCTATACAGTCAAAATGGTATTTAGCACCCACAGTGGTGGTCCTCTGGAAATTTGTAGCACTGATAAGAGCATATTCTCTGGATCTATTCAGCTGATTGTAGCAAAGTTATGTGAAAAAGTGTTGTGCAGTGTGATTTTATGATGCTTAGAACAGAGTGGATCAGAATCAAGTCAGTTGAGGTTAAAAGAAGTCAAAGATATACTAAATAGCTCCCAATCCTCTTTTTCCAGTCTGCCACCCATTAACAGACAACCAGGAGCATTCCTCTCCCTCAGTCCATACAGCACAAAAAACTTAGTGTGAACTCTGAGTTGTTAAATGTTGCAGTAAAAGAAAATGCAGTGTCAGGATGCTCCCCTCCTGATTTCTCACTACATATCTACTTAACCAGTCACAACCAGATGATTGTGGATCTTAGTCTGTATGAACTGTTTACATGCTTCAAAATGAGGTTGTTGAAGGTAAGGTCAATTGAAGTCAAGCTAAGTTTGGGCAGACCTCGATTATTTGGTTGTTATTTGATAATGCTGCATTTTGTCAAAATGGGGAATTACACAATCTGGTGGGCTGTTGTATAAGAT
Organism: Capitulum mitella; assembly: GCA_030062745.1. Classification (NCBI taxonomy): domain Eukaryota; kingdom Metazoa; phylum Arthropoda; class Thecostraca; order Pollicipedomorpha; family Pollicipedidae; genus Capitulum; species Capitulum mitella. The sequence goes on from CP099846.1 coordinate 21,881,779, forward strand.
GCACTTAAATATTGATAATTCAAGTGATGCACTTGGGTTATCTGAGGTCATCTGAGGTCATCTGACATCAACAGAACACATCCTCGCAAAAGTAATGGAGAGCATTCATGGAGGTCTTGGAAAAAGGAATGTTGCATCTTACTGACCTTCGGTGATTCAGTTAACCTTACCTGGTTTGCCTTTTCTTTGGGCACTTGCCTTCATCATGTAGTCGAAGTCCTCACCAAATATCCATATGCCCCATTTGAAAAACACTGCATTTTCAGTACCTGATGTTGGGTGACCTCAGTCGACATGATCTAGGCCACTTGTGCTTTGGTTAAGTACGCTCATCTCGTAGACATACTCTCCTTAGAGTTCCGTTAAGATCGACCGAATAGATGTGCAGGGAAGAGCAGAGTTCTGTATGTTTGTCATTTGATTTTGGTTGACTTTGATTGACCTAACCCAGGCTACTGGTGCCTTTGGATTGCCAGTCACTGGCTAACCCCCCACAACATTTTGTAGCTTTCTCCTGGCAGCATTTGTTTAATGGTGTCCTTCCTACGGCCCGGCACTCGTGTGGTCGTCCGCCTCCGACGTTTGGCACGACTGCTCCGTTTGCTTCCCGACTTCGCTGGGCTGTAGTGGAAAAGTTACCAACTGATTTGAAATATTTAAAGGGCAAGGGATGCGCCAGGAGTGCGGAAGAAAATACACAAAATGGTGGTGTAAGTTTGTTACTGCTGGGTTTGTGAAAGGAAAACGCGAGGATGGGGCATTGTTGCTGCTCCCCCCCAAAGCGCGTGTTAATTGTGCCATTCCGTGACACAAGTCCACGTTCTTTTTACAGATGGTGATGTTGGGAGCCATGTCGAATATTTTGTCACGAGTACCCATGTGGGCGCGAACAATGTCGTCATCTGCATCCGACGCTGTGCTGTTTGATATAAGAAACAAAGTTGGAATAATCACATTGAACCGGCCAAAGCAGCTGAATGCCCTAAACTTGGACATGCTTAAAATGATGTATCCGAAGCTGAAGGAATGGGAAAAGAAGCTGGACCTTGTTATCATCAGAGGTCTGTGCAGGAAGTATTCATAGGAGGCTGTTAATTAAAATAAGACTGGGATGTTGAGCAGTAAAAATCGTGACATGCTGATTTGGTATTATAATACAGTCCCCCTGTGGAATCAGGTGGCATAATTGTCATAATCTGTCTGGCCATTTTGTTGGAATGGAAAATTGTGCTCACATTCTTCACTAATCTTTCTGTACAGAAAAGTGTGCTGCCCGCGTTTCTACTGGACTTGGTATCTCTTGGTATTCGGATTGTCCACTGTCTCCCATTTGGCCTGATTGTAAAGACTGCTGCTCCTGTTCTGTCAGGTGCCGGTGGAAAGGCATTCTGCGCAGGTGGCGATGTTGTTTCCATCACTACGGCCGGCCGGCGTGGAGACCCACTGCCGGGACAATTCTTCCGAACCGAGTACCGGCTGAACCTTCTGACCGGTACCCTGGCTGTGCCCTATGTGGCCCTGCAGGACGGCATCACGATGGGCGGTGGCTGCGGTGTCTCCGTCCACGGTACAGCCTGCAGATGTTTCTTTATCTATGTTACGATTCGGAGGTGTGGTTTCAAATGTTGGTTAAATGCCTTAGCAGTCGATGTGACTGCACATCGACTGCACATGGCAGCTGCTGGGGTATTGTGGCATCTTGCACAAGCTTGGGAGGGGCATCAAAAGCCCCCACTCATTAACTGCATCCCATTGACCGATAAGGGAACTGAAACAGTAATCGATTGCCTTGAATAATTCCGACCCGGATATTACGCATTTTTGAACCTCAGTATTAGATCTCAGGTTACAGGTCTTGCAACGGTCAGCATTTGAAATATTCCGGCGTGCCTTTTTGAATGGAGCAGATTTCATAAATTTCAAGGCTTTAGTACGTGAAAAGGTATGCCGCCCTGGAGCGTATGTGGTGGCGGCCGCCACGGTAACGTAGCCTGTTTCTGGGCGCCGACAGGCAGGTACCGGGTCTGCACAGAGAAGACGCAGTTTGCCATGCCGGAGACGGCGATAGGCTTTTTCCCGGACGTGGGCGGCTCCCACTTCCTGCCGCGGCTGCAGGGTCGGCTCGGCCTCTTCCTGGCGCTCAGCGGGTACCGGCTGAAGGTAGGCGCACTGTCGACGTGGAACTTTGTTAAAGCCACGTAGGTTTAAGAAAGAGGGGAGTAGATTATCTGAATGTACGGTTGGCTGTGGCATACGCAGGAAACGCCCTCCGTCTGGAGGAAACTATTCAGTCCATTTTGGACGGTTGTGAAATACATGGTGGAACACTGATGAAGGGATAATAAATTCGTCTTGGTTATGTCTTGCCGTCGAGAGTTGTTGACCCGGTAGTCGTCCAGTGAAGCGGAAGTGGCCTGAACGAAAAGTGACCTCATTTTTTTGATTTCATTGGTTTGCAAAAATAAACAAGTATAGGTCCCAATAGGCTGCAGGCAGGAGACTTTTTGATTTCTGTGGATGCAGCGGGAATTTATCTCACGCACGTATCGAAAGTGACGCAAAGTTATTCTGAAAACGGCCGTGAAATGTAACAAACAGCGTGGCGGTGCCAGGGGGACACGAGGTTGCACTTTCATACTGAATTGCGTGTTTAAGATATTTCATGCTGTGTCGAATCCTGATCCGGTTTCACTGCAGTCGTGCTGTAGACCGTGTTTTGCCAGGCCGGGCGCCCGAGACGGCTACTGTGTCCTCAGGGCCGTGACAACCTCCACGCCGGAATATCGACCCACGCGTGCGACTCGGCGTCGGTGGACGACCTGGTGTCGGAGCTGGTGGAGGGCGGAGCCTCTCGTGTTGGTGCCGTCCTGGACAGCTACTCACAGAAGGCCGGTCAGTGGTGACGGCTACTCACAGAAGGCCGATCATTGGTGGGAGCTACTCACAGAGGGCTGGGCTACACACAGAGGGCTGGTCATTGGTGACAGCTGCTCGTAGAAGACAAGGCAATGGTGGCAGCTGCCAACAAAAGGCTGATTATTAGTGACAGTTGCTCACAGAAGGCCTGACAGCTGCTCAGAAAAAATGGTCAGTGAAGACAGTTGTTCACAGAGGGCTGGTTGGTGTTGACAGTAACTCACAAAATGCTCTGTGCTCTGGAAATGTCCCAGTAAAAAGCAGGCCTGGCAGCACATCTCCGACATTGTCACACTCCCACCGTGTGGAGCTGCTCGAAATGATGTGGAATGAAATCGATGTCCGCCGTGCGACCTTATTGCATCTGTGTTATGCTGGTGACATCTTAGTTTGGTGTTCGGATTGAAACTGACTACCACTAAAGTCACCTTCGTCTTCGGGCAGCAAAACAGGCTATATGTCAACAGAAAAGCAGCTATCTTGCAAACAGACGCTAGGTGTGCATTATGGAGGCATTTTTGGGCTTTGGCTGCCGTCCCACGGGTGCTGAGCCGAGCACCGCGGCACAGCCGGCAGTCACGTGAGCGGGCCATCCCGCTGGGACAATCATGAACCATGTGATCACGTGATCACGTGATCACGCGGAGACCCTCGTCCCTCCTGAAAAAAACCTTTGGCCAGTGAAGCCTCTGACAGTACAGGCTGTGCTGACATGTGATTCCATTAATGTCGCGAGCGCTGCTCATGTAAAACCTGTTGGCCCGTGGCCTCTGGTCTAATCAGCAGTCTTCGCCTGTGGCGTAAAACATACCATCGACCTCCGGCGTGATCAGCCGGGAGACTGAAACATCAGGAAAATTTGAATTGCCGTGAAGCAGCCTAACCCAGTGACCTCTGATGGGTGGCGCGCATGAGGCGCACGAAGTAAACCGCGTCGGGTGCGAATCGTTAAGGTAATAACGCATGCTTGATCCGCAGAAGTTGGACGCCACGAGACTAAAAGGTTTTTGATCTGTCCGGCAGCGTTCGAGGCGGATAAGGAGTTTTCACTGAAGCCGCACCTGGCCACCATTGATCGGTGTTTCGCCAGCGACTCGGTGCCGGCCATACTGGCCGCTCTGCAGCAGGATGGCTCTGAATTTGCCAGCAAGGTGGGAGGCCTTGGAAGGCAGACGGATGACGGGAGCTAGGGAAGGAGAAAGTGACGTGATGAATGAGTGAACTGGTTAGGAGGGAAGAGGGTGAGTAGGCGAGGAAAGGAGACGAGGGAAAAGGGGTAAGGATCTTGAGAATGTGGGTCCATGAGTGAATGAGTGAGTGATGAAGAGATGCAAGAAGGGAGACCTTCACTGGAGTGTGCGTCCATTATGGAGACGAACTAAACTGTGTAACTGACGTGTGTAACTGTGAGACAGGAGAGAGAGTTTCACTGGATCCTTTGCCCGTCATCTCATGGACACAGTCTCTGTCGCTTGCCTGTACCAACGCGGGCCGGATTGTCTCCCACGTTAGGCGGCGAAACACGCCGGTCGCGCTGTAGCCGTCTCCCCGCCCTCACGTGTCCGGGGGGCCGGACCGGCCGTGTCCTGGGTGTCGCCCGCCGTGACCTGGCCGGGCCGGCTGTGTCGTGAGCATTTCTTTTTTGTGACCTGACCGGACTGGTTGTGTCTTGAGCGTTTGCTTGTCGTGAGCCCGGCCGGGGCGGCCGTGTGGTGAGCGTTTCCTTGTGACCCGGCTGGGCCGGCTGTGTCGTGAGTGTCTCCCCGCCGTGACCTGACCTCGCCGGGCGGGCCGCGCGCCGCAGATCCACGCCACGTTGCTGCGGATGTCGCCGACGTCGATGGTGGTGACGACCGAGCAGCTGCGCCGCGGCGCCTCCCTCTCGCTGGCCGACTGTCTCCGCATGGAGGTCCGACTCGCCGACCGCTTCGTCGAGGACCATGACTTCTACGAAGGTCAGACGGCGTGTCGACGCTCGATGGCTCGCGGGACAGGGCAGGGTGGAAAAGCGGTAGCTGGATACCAATTGCATCCGGTTGCGTTTGGGGCGTAAACTTATGAGATGTTTGCTAGGTGATGTTTGTGTTAGTTGCACATTCGGCGAAACTGTTTTGGTTGTTTCCTTCCCGTGCCACCGTAATTCTTGTACTTTATTTATTTTTTATTTGATGGTAGGCGGTTGTTACTTTGCAGTCAAAAAACGTTCAAAAATTTCGGAATATTCCTATCTCGAGGTCTTAGAACGCGGTGTCGTGCGTTCTTTGGAGGTCGTGGAACATGGTCAACACACTTCTGTAGACATATTTCAGACCGTGCATGGATTGGACGATCGCCGGATCGCTTCATATCATCATGAAAGACAGCTTGCACGCACAGTTGCTACACGTCAGTCCGTACTACAAATAGGCTGTTCCCTCGTGTTCCCCGGCGCACCTCGTTGGAGCGCACGGAGGCGAACTGAAGATCCGTTTGGTTGTCCGGACAGGCGTTCGTGCCGTCCTGGTCGATAGGGACCAGAGTCCGGTCTGGAAGCCCGCGACTGTGGACGAGGTGACGCCCAACACCGTGGAGCGCTACTTCTCACCTCTACCAGCAGACAAGGAGCTGCAGTTCTGATTGTAGGGGTTCGGCTTCGATTATGAACTCACTTTGAGGCGTCACAACACGCGGGATAACCAGGGCTCGGTGCAAGGCCAGGAATGGTCAAGTATGCAGTGTTACGATGATATGTTAGAGTGGTTGAATCATGGGTGGAGATATGTGATGATGCGCTATCTACTTTGGATTTTGTATCTGGATTTACATCTGGATTTTGTATGGCACATTGCATGTTTGTGCATTGCAATAATTGTGCAGGTTGTACTGTTTGTTTTTTAGTTTCTGTGATCATATTAATACTTCAGATTGTAAAGGTAACTATTAAAGCCTTTTGGTGGGGATACCTCATAAATTGACAGCACGTTAACTTGTTACATGAAGAAGTTTACTTGGTAGTTGTTGGTCGTGGTGGGTTAGAGTGGCTTGCAACTGTGATTCTATGAATGTCTTATGGTATATTGGATTCGGTCATTGGAGAGCATATAGTTGTGCAAAGACAATACATTTTCATTGTGTTGAAGTCACTTCCCAGAAACTTTGACCGTCACACATTTGGAGTATTCCGCATATTTCGCACCGCGAGGGCGAGGCGATGTTACGCTTATAATGAATGACGTGGTAACTGCGCCAAAAAACCATGGAAACAATCGGACAAAATACAAGGACATTGCCGAACTCTACACGGCCAAAACATACGTGGGTTGGTGTGGTAAAACCTGTGGACTGAAGATTGGAAAGTGGGAATTGGTGGATCACTTTAATGACTTTCATGTACTGGACGGGAAATGCCATGCTTTTCTCGAAGGGTTTAGGTAATCTGCTCGCTTTCTGTGGTTTATGTAATGGCTGCGTTTTAGAGCATGCTGAAGGCTAGTCAGAGCGGCAAAATGTACACATGTGCGGCGTTAGTGTTGCGTCGTTTCTCGGGACCACGGGGTGAGTACTGAGTGAACAGGCAGTAATGCGCGTGGTCGACTCGATCGCCATCCTCTTTTTAGTTCGTTTACTGATGTACAGGATATAAGCTAGCGCTTGCGTTACAACCTTTCAAAAGTTATCTGACAACGAATCAATCAACGTGAGTGGATACCGGACCGAAATAGCATCCATGCCGCGCCGGCTAGGGAACGTGGGGAAAATTGCAGTAGGCTGGTACGTGATTCTCGAACTGATTTGGCATACCATGGTACTGGCCTCTTGGCGTACATGTACATTTGGCTGAGCTGCCTGTAAGCATTTCATTTTTTATTTTCCATCTTCTCAAGATATTTCAGGCATTTGTTTGTGTTGAGAATGCATTCAGGCATGTACCAACTGTGTTCTGAAGCAATGGGCAAATGTGATTTTTGCATTGTTTTTTCCCATGCAACATCATAGGGTTAATGTTAAATGGTGTCAGAAGTTGAAGGGGTAGCTACTCTCTTCTCCCCCCTCCCCCAGTTCCAACATCCCTTTGTGTTCAACTGTGCCACTGAGGGTGTGCAACATGTGTGTTTCTTTGTCCTTTTTACATTTGCTTTGCATGGATAGGTGACCATGATGACAAACATGGGGCCTCCTCATGTTTGTCTCAGTTGTGTGGTAATGGGTGGTTGGTACTCCATATCATGTGCTTTTGATCATGCAGCAAGCTGCCTCATTTAGGTGGAAATATATGAGCAAAACTTAGCCTGTGTTGTACACGAAAAGGTGATTAGTCTTGTCATACTTACTTGTAAAAATGAGATGTGGTGCAACAGAAAAGTGTCACACAGTGACTCTTGTTGGTTTTTGGACCATGTTTATTCAGAACTATTATAGCTGTATATTCACTGGCCCAACTTGCTGTCCCAGAATATACAGGTCCATCCCAATTTCAATAGTTAGTCCCAGAGTTTTTGAAAGCTGTCTGGCTCCTAAATTGGGTTCCCTGTACTGCAGTTAGTGCCCCAATGACATATAGATGTCTGCCACATTTTGTGTAATGGCTAGTAACCATTAAGTACAAAGTGTTGTGTTCTTAAGTTGTGGTATCTACTTATTTTAAATAGTGTTGTTGCCCCAATTAAAAAATGTCTGGCATGGTCTGTTATATGGACATGGGTAGCCACTAGGTGGGTTGCAGCCAAATGTTAACATTGGTAGCAACCCAGGCTTGCTTAGCACCTGTACATGGAGACTGGTGTCCTAGCTTGCAAACTATGTCATAGGCATCAACATATTTGGATGCCCCACAACTCTGTCTAGAATGGGACAACAAGCTTTTCCATATGCAACAGAATGTTTGACTTATTTTATCCCTGACTGCCTTGGAAAATTTAGGTTACTTTATTTGATAATGTACAACAAAGAAATCTTTTGTTTTCTGTTTATCATCCTTGGCATTTTATAAATGACATGTGTGTGATACAACTTAGACAAAAATGGTGCAGTAATGCTACTGCTACCAGTAATGCATACTGCTAGCTGCTATTTTTCTTGGAAGAGATTATGGCTTTGTCTTAGTGTCCTGGTCTTGTCTACTGCACTGAGGCTGGTTATGCTGCCCCAATTCCAGAAACTGTTCCCAGATTTTTTTGGAAGTTGCCAAAACTTGATTGTGTCCCTAAAAGATCTGGTTTACATCCAGCATATTTTGTGGACTGGACAGTGCTGTGCCAGCTAAATGACTGACCTAAATGACAAACATCACTAATGTGCTGCATGTGCAAGCATGTCATAAGGCATTGAGCATAACTGAATGTCCTGGCTGAAAGGAATTGTTTCAAAATATTTTTTCTTCAAGAGTAAGATTCACCCCATCCCCAAATTATGTGTTTAGTCTTCAGGAATACAATGCATGAAGATTTTGTCAAATAATGTTGTTTAAACATATAAAAATCTGGAATATGGCAGGGTCATACTGTGCTATAGTGATGCCATGCCATGGCCATGTATACATGGTGATATGGTATTTTTGTGGGGAGCCTGTCATGTCACTTGGCAGCAAACTACTGAAATTGTTTCTTGATATGTTTTCAGGTGACAACAAACCTGACACACTTCTTCATGTTTTATGTAATTTCTGCTGCCTGTGGGGCTAAATTCTGCTTGGGGGCATTCCTTTGTTGTCAGTTTGAATGAAAGGTCTAAAATAGATGTGCATATTTCATTAAGAATGGCCATAAAACCTCCTGGACAAGTGATTGGGTGTGACTTGGAAGTGATTGGGATTGGGAGTGGAATTGGGATTTTGAGACTGGGAGTTTTGGGATTTGAGATTGGAAGTGTGATTGGGATTTTCATCTTCTGCAGTATCCCATGAATGAAATCTCCAGTATGAAAATGGTCACAGGTTGACATCTTAGGTGGCAACACAAAAAATGGCATGGTTTTAACTGTCCATTGTGGACATCTTTTGGACCAGAAACAGGCAATTTTTGTTTTGAGTCGGTCTGTTATCATGTGAAAATGAAGCCCAGCCTGAATGGTTCTATCCTATCTTTACTGTGGCTCATCTCGACGTACATGTGTGGAGAGGGCTTGGCTCCCATTCTGAGTAACCATGCAGTCTGCTTTCCACGAACGCTGACTTTTGGGACAACGCTTACAGTTGGACAACGCATGTGCAGTTTTCGGTCGACGATGAACTCGCATCTGCTTCAGGACAATCATCATTGCCGGCGGTCTGGCCAGCTTCGCCTGGGCCAAGTCGAGCGTTATCCAGCAGCGGCAGGAGGTGATGCGCGCACGCCAGCGCATGCTCAGAGCCAACGAGACCGACTACGAGAGCGAGCGGAAGTTCACCGGCTGAACGGTTGTCGCAGGACGCCTCGCCGAGATGGCTGCCGGCATGGGAGCGCTGAACGAGGGCCAGGTGAAGCTGATGCAGGACCTGGAGGTGGAGGTGATGGCCGACTTGTTCAACCGCATGACGGCGGTCTGCCACCGGAAGTGCGTGCCGACCCGGTACAGGGACTCGGAGCTCTCCAAGGGCGAGTCGGTGTGTCTGGACCGGTGCGTTGCCAAGTATCTGGACGTGCATGAGCGCATCGGCCAGAAGCTGACCAACATTTCTCAGGCAGAGCAGGAGGCCATCAAGGGCATGCAGGCAGCTCAGCAGGCGCCTAATTAGCCTCGGTAGCGGCACAGGCTATAACCCCAGATGATGTATGAGGAGTGCGTGTTGTGACAGGTTTTTTTGAGTGTGCAGAGCGGTGCAAGTGGGTTATGGCGGTGTGTGCAGAATTTCTACCCTTCTTTGTGATATATGTCGTTGAAAATGCCCCATGTGTCTCATTGTTAGGTACGCTTTGACAAATTATTCTGTCTGTACTGTAACATGAGTAATAAAAGATGGCGAAATGGTCGTTTTTTAACCCGCGCACGAACGTCAGTTACAATCATGCCCGACGGGGGGGGCAGTTGGCCGTGCCCCCTCTAACTCACGAAAGACTGGTCGCGCGATACAAATAAGCACACCGTTAGAAAGCTTGTGACGAGTACAGCTCGAAACTGTTCTCATTTTTAGTTTTAGATAATATGTAAGCAATTTACGCCCTGTATATGTTTTCTCATAGCCGACTGCATGAGGCCGAGAAACGGCCTGAATCTCAAGGGCTGTGACCAATAACGCATAGGTAAAGGCAACAGCGCACAAGTTAAGGTCCGCAAATGCCGATACATCTAATTTCTCGGATTTCTTCAATATATACGCCGAAACGTTGAGTTAACGGCAATTTTCGCGCCGGCTGTCGGCGTGCGCCGCAGCCGTACGCAGTAAGAAATTAACGGGAACTTATTTCAGCGTTCCTTGATTTTCGCGAAAAAGCCTACCCATGTAAAATTTATTAATCTTAGTGGTTCTTGTGATGGGTTTTCATGTTTAAGTTTTGGAAAAGTTCATTAGTTACCAATCTACAAAATTGGCGTGGCTTTATTCGCCCGTTTCATGAAGAAATAAACGCCCGAGAATTTATTTATCATCAATAAATAAATAAACGCCCGAGAGCCTGTTTATTTCCAAAATACGCAATTTTTACAACTTTTTGAGGTTTCTGGTATTACTTACGTCTGTGCAAACCAGTTCTGCCATTTTCTACCCATTCTGAGTAATTCATCGCTGATTATGACGGTGGTACATTTTGGCTCACTACAGTTATTCCTGACCTGACCTCAGGTCAATGGCTGGAAGTCATTGATACTTTTGCCCAATGTCGGTGACAATATGTCTGCTTCACTCCACACTAAAAATGTTATGAAATGTTCTGTCAATTTCCGAAAAAACGGCGACATATCTTAAACATGGGCTTGACTTTAGGTCAATGACCCGGAAAATTCCGAAAAATCTGAGATAGCAGCTTTGTTGCATCTGTCAAGATCACTAATCCCTGAAAGTATTATTGTGATATCTTGTTTTGCGAAAAAGATAGAGGGCGCTAAACTTTTTGGGGCATAGGTCCGTTTGACCTGTCCTAGGTCAAGCACCTGACCTGGCCTGGGGTCAAAACTTTGTCACAATGTGTAAAAATGATGAAGCAAAAGGTGCACAAAGTTTCGTGGCTCTGTGTTTCTTTGTTCTTTCGCAATCCCAGAAAAACCTCAGGGGGGCGGTCAACTGCCCCTCCCACCTAGTCGGGACGGGTTAAACGCACTCGTAAACGACTGTCACCATTTCGTGGGAGGTAATTTAATTTTGGCTCGGATGTATAAGCAAGAAACATGGCTGACAATGAAATGGTCAGTTTCCTAAAATGCTATGGGTGCTATTCAAATGATTGTGTGCCAACGCAGATCATCGAGCATAGTAAGAGACACCTAACAATCTCATGAGATTCATTGTCCAAATGAGCGAAGTGAAGAAGTAATCTGATCTTGTGGAAGGATATGTGGAAGGATAAGGAAACGTTCGCGAAGCGCAACTTAGGTCCAGAACAGTGGGGAAATGAATATATTGGCGAAGTTCTCAAGGTTCGTTTCAACATCGAAGGGTCAAAATCGATCGCCGGGCCAGTCTGAGGTACTGGTTGACCTACTGAGTTCAGCCACGCATTCATTTTCCCTCGCCGTTGCTGCCTGGAATTCCAGCCAACGCCACAAAGCAGCTGTGGATCATCTCACGCTATTTTGCAATTTGAATGGCCCCGATTCCAAAAATGACGCCTCAACTTCATTACACGGACGCGCTGAGCGCTCCACCGGCCCCTCCTTGAACCTGTAGTTGGCCCGCCTAGAGCTGCATCGCCGGATACAGGATAGACTCTCCGAGGTGTTTTTATTACACTTTGAGATCACGATATTTGCACACGTAGTTATGTACAAAGTAATTTCACACCGCACAGTTGAGATAAATACGCACATTGATTAAAAAGTAGGAGTGGGCTGGCGCTGGGGCGGCCGGCGGCGGAGGACGCGGAGGCGGCCGGCGGACCTGCCGAGCCCAGCGGCCCCTCGGCCCAGCTGTTGCAGCTCCGGCCCAGGCCGGAGACGGCTGACGGAGCGGCGCGGTTGGCGGCGCGGCCGGCGCCTCCGCCGAGTTCCGGCCCGGCCTGGCGGGCCGGACCCGGCTCGCTCGAGCCTCTTCACAGGCTCGATCCGGCCACCTGTCCGACTGGGATCGACAGCTGCCATCGCTGGCTGCCCGGCCGGCTCCGGCCGGTCGGCGGCCCCCGACCGACCCCGCGAGCCCGTCCGGCGGCGGCCCCGTCTGCGCGCCGCTCGTTACACGTGCCAGAAGCGCTCTCTGAATACTGTTTTTGTTCGCCGACGGCCAGATCGGCGAGCCGATCGACGGCTGACGCCGCTCGGACACATCCGGACGCCGAGTCCAGACAACAGCAACAACACAACGGCGCGCGCGCGTAACAGCCAGGTCAAACACATAAATTATGCTAATAATATCACAATAGCCGTGCACCCGCTCGGCCAAGCAGGAACATCTCTAGTCTACAGCCGGAAGAGGCGATGTCGGCCGGCTGCTGGTCTGACAACAAAGGCCGGCTGCTGGTCTGACCACAGAGGCAGGCTGCTGGCCAGCCCTGATGCTGCTGGCCAGCCCCGATGAGGCAACGACGACCGGGCGGCGAAAATGCGACCATGTCTGCTGCCGGGAGTTCTGACGAATTCCCGGAGCCCTGACGAAAACAGGCGGTCCTCCCTGACGCGGCGGTCCTGCGATGTGCGCTAGCGTCGACAGGCAGAGCTGGCCGGTGTAGTGGCGGTTCGGCCGGGAGCGGACGCCGCCGGCGCGGACCGGCGCCATCTTGTCGGCTCTCGGTCCGATAGGACACGTGCCGCGCGCTGCTCGGTCACCGCCGAAAAGCTGAAACCAGGGCGGTCGGGACTCAAACGTAGCACAGCGGCGGCCCAACCTCGGACACAGCACAGGGATGGCCCGACCTCAAACACAGCACAACGACGGCCTGACCTCAGACGCAGCACAACGACGACCCGACCTCCGACACAGCATGGCGGCCCGACCTCACACACAGCACAGTGGCGGCCCGACCTCACACAAAGCACAGCGGCGGCCCAACCTCAGGCACAGCACAGCGGCGGCCCAACCTCAGGCACAGCACAGCGGCGGCCCGACCTCAGGCACAGCACAGCGGCGGCCCGACCTCATACAAAGCAGAGAGGCGGCCGGAACACACAACGGTGTGTAAATAAACGAATGCAGCAGGATCAGTCGCTTGGTAACTATGGCCTCTCTATCTTAATCGCGATTGTACCCACAAAGAATACCTACACAGGTCTCGGCCTATTACTGAAACTCAACCTTAAACCTGTACGTGCTTCTCAGCCACACCTGTGCCGCAGTTTGTTATTTTTCTCTCATTTACGTTTGAGTATGTTGGGCCTCCACTGAACTCAGGAGCCCTGTGCTGAGTCACGTCCGGTCAGGTGTCAGTCAGCCTCTCTCTCGTCTGCCATTGCCGCGCTGCCAGCTGGCGCGGCGCGGCGCGGCGCGCTCGTCTCACCTGTGCAGCCAGTGCCGCTGAGCCACGAGACGAACACGCCCTTCCGTTGGCACGCGTGCGAGTAGGCGGTGAGGGCCTCGCAGTAGCACCTTCGCGACTCGTCGCACTCGCACATGTCCTGCACGCAGGACCTGGGGAGCAGACGGCTGCCGTCACCTCCGAGTTGTCTCGAGGACAGCCTGAGGGCGCCACCCGGCGCCGCTGGCGGCACCACGGCTACCAGCCATCGGTCTGCCTGGCGTCGGCTGGTACCGGGCACGGCGGCTGGTAATAGATCGTACAGCCACAGGAGCAAACGAAGACAACGTTCGGAGTATGTCCTTTCCCCGAAGATACGACTAGGTGCACTGGTCGCTACGTGGTGACATCACACACATGGACTAGTAAGCTCTATTTTCTCTTTATTTGCGTTAAACCATACGTCGACTCATCTGACAAACGCGCAAAATTGCACTTCCTCGTTTGTTTCCGAAATGTTTCCTACAGTTCCATGGGCTTTTAAAATGGTAAGCTGATGCAAGACCTGAATGCTGAGCCCAAACTGGAACAAAGTGGGGTATGAATACCGGATTATTTGGTGTTAACCATCAAAAAGGGCCGGTTAAGTCTACCGCCTTGGGTGGGGCTGAACTGCTCCGAGTGTGGGAGGGTGAGGGGATCGCAAATGGTGCGATGGTAACCATGACCTTTTAAATTATGGTGTAGGAAAACGGAATGTTGGGCATCTGCTTGTTCTTCGCGTTATTGCATACGTCAAGGTATTGCCATTTGTCATCTGAATCGGAGCAACAGAAACTGCATCCCGTCTTCGTGATCTTGAGGTATGGTCTCTCCCTCGAGTATCGTTCAATAAACGTTCTGACAGACGTTCAGCAGGCGTTCATACCGTGCTCGCGCGAGACGGGGTTTCCGGGCGCGGAAGCCCACTCACTTGAAATAGGAGGCCGGGTGGACCCTGTCGTGGCAGTGGGAGAACGTGTCCGACTTGAGCCGGTTGCACTGCCGGACGGCGTTGGCCCGGGCCGCGCGGTCGCCGGCGCAGGCCAGTGGCCGCTTCCGCCGGCGCCGCGCCTGCCGCTCTCGCTGCGAGGAACAGTGGCTCCGGCCTGCAGCACACGGCACACAAAGCTGTTGACGGCGCGGGGAGGCCCAGCAGTGGCACACGGCACAACGAGCTGCTGAGGGCGTGGGGAGGCCCAACAGTGGCACACAGCATACAGAGCTGCTGAGGGCGTGCGGAGGCCCAACAGTGGCACACGGCACACAGAGCTGCTGAGGGCGTGAGGAGGCCCAACAGTGGCACACGGCACACAGAGCTGCTGAGGGCGTGAGGAGGCCCAACAGTGGCACACGGCACACAGAGCTGCTGAGGGCGTGGGGAGGCCCAACAGTGGCACACGGCACAACGAGCTGCTGACGGCGTGCGGAGGCCCAACAGTGGCACACGGCACACAGAGCTGCTGACGGCGCGGAGAGACCGAGCAGTGACACACGGCACACAGAACTGCTGACGGCGTGCGGAGGCCCAACAGTGGCACACGGCACACAGAGCTGCTGACGGCGCGGAGACACCGAGCAGTGACACACGGCACACAGAGATTTTAATCTTTTAAGTTATGATGTAACAGCAACGGAATGTAATTGGCGCAGAGTTGCTGACGGCAGGGGGTGGCCCAGATGCCCATTCACACACAGAGCTGCTGTGTGCTGATGGTGCCCGGATGCTGGACAGTCATACACAGCAAAAAGAGTTGTTGATGACGCGGGGAGGCTGGACAGTGGTATACAGGAAACAGCACTGCGGACGGTGCGGGAGGCCGGACAGCGGTAAACAGCATAGCGCTCCTGATTACGTAAGACTTCCAGGATTATGAACAGCCCCTGCAGCCCCGTCCCTCCCTCGCTTCCGCCGTCCCTGGTTGTAAAGCTACACAGAGATGTTATCGAGGAGGGACCAAAACATAACGCTGCAGTAGATGAGAGAAAGAAAAGTTGAGTTGCGCTCCAACGGCAGGGAGGCGGAATGCGGCCATGCTGTACGAATCAGAAGGAACAAATCGCACCTATTTCGTCCTGGATGCAGGACGGAGCGTGGAGCGCTGTTGCAGGTGTGGGAAGCAGGACAGAACAATGTTTCGGAGGGAAAAAACGAGATACTAGACGACGAAAAAACTGGACAATGCGACACTGTCGAGGGAGTGGCGTGGGACGCAGTGGTAGTATAGATGATGCGATACGCATGCTATGAAACATGGCAGCAGTTATCGAAGATGGAGACGGTAATCAGTGGGGCAGTCTGTGGGACCAGGCTGAGCTGCAAGACAGCGCGATTATTTTTTCGCGAAGGGGAAATAGGAACAACTTCCTTCATTGCTCAAAACAATATCCCCTGCCTCGTGGTCTGTGAGTGTTCCGGTAGAAAGTTCACCGCCCACAGTTCCACCAATGTAAACTGCAGCAGTGACATGAAGCGTGCCCTGTGCACTGTGTTTTCGTATTTCAGACAGTCTAAAAGAAACCAAAACGCCTCCAAACCGCAGCTGGCGAACGTGGATCCTGATCCATGGTTCTCTGTTCGCTGCCAACTGTCAATCGCTTCGCCAGCTGTGTACGCGGCAGCGGTGAGTAACAATGCCACAGCGGGCTGGCCAGCTTTGCCGCTGCAGAGCAGGCTCGCCTGACGGAGACGTCCAGCCCCCCCCCCCCCGCCCAGCACTCACCGCCCACTCTCCAGGAGCGGCCGAAGCGGCGCACGCTCTGCACCAGCCGGCCTCTCCGGCCGGTGAAATCGTCCGCCCGGCGGCCGTTGTAGTTGCCGCAGAGGCCGCACATCTTGTTCTTGTAGCTGGGCGGGATCTTGACCTGAAGGAAGCTATCTCCGTCCCACGTGACGCGAACCCCTGGCGGCGGCAGCCGACAATCGTCCCAAAACCAGGCACCACTGCACGCTCCGCCCGACCGTTGGCGGGCACCACTTGACGTTCGCGCTGCACCAGCGCACCAGGCACCAGCCGACGTTCGCGGTGCCCCAGCGCGCCGGTGATCGTGCAGGGTTCGCGGCCACAACTCTGCGCTGACGACCGTCCACCAATTAACGCCTTTGTTTGGTCATGTTTGTCCGGCGCTGATGCCTCAAATACCCTCGAGTATCGCTCGCCATCATAGATTTCGCGGAAGGTGACTGTTGACAGAGGAAAGAATGTTATGCACTCATGCGGAGCAACGTTACGGTTATGGGTGTGGCATGAACAAAAAAAAACAATGCTTTGGCTGGCGGCACCGCTCTTAGAAAACTGGACGCCGTTGTGAGAGACGGTCGCTTCGCTTCACGGCTTCCACGAGACTATCGGGAGGAAAAGGGAAGTGGGGTAGTTGTAAAGGAGCGATACCCGTCTGTAGTATTTTTGCCCTGAACGACACAGGAAAATGACCGCAAGACAGCTTTTCCTGCATTAGAAGTTAATGAACGTCCGTCATAACTTTTCGTGTTCCAGCCAGAACATTTCCGCAAAACTGGCCCATTTTAGTTAAGGTGTTAACACGATTTCGTCATTTCAGTGAGCAGAACCATCTATAGTTGGACTCCATTTTCCTAATTTGCCTGTTTTCGTATAGTTCTAAATATACTTTTGCGATAAAGATATTAATGAGAAATGCTGTTTGGGGCTTGTCTTTTCTTATTTCGTTTGTGCAGGATATAACTGGCAGTCTACCTGGCTACTTTCATTGTACAACAGTCACAGACTCATTCCAGAGCAATCCTGACTGACAGGATGGTGGCAAATCTCTGGCGAGCTCGACTTGTTTGCAGTCGTTCATGAAACGCGTAAATAAAATCCGGTCCATTTTCGTAACATTCCTGAAGCTGCCACGGAACCAGCCATGCACAGCGCAACTGGAAGCCGTAGGCAGATTATGGACATCACCCAACAAGATAATCGCCAGCATTTAACGTCGGGGTGATGATTACCGGACATATGCCATGCGAATGCTGGTTGTCCTCATTTTACGTCCAATTTTAAGCTGACTGGGGTCGTGCGCCGTCACCTCGGTACCGCTTCGCTGCGACGGAGGACAGCATTCCCAAAATGACGCAATGGGACCCCAGCGACGGGTGCAATGCAAGACGGGGATAGCCATCCAGACACTTGTCTGCTCAGGAATTTCAGGTATCGTAATACTACCGGTGGCCGACAATTTGCGATTCACAAACCCGCATGACGACATCGAATCCGCTACAGAATAGCCATCGGAAGCTCCATGCCGACACTCTCTTGGGCTGCCTGGTATCGCCTTTTGTTTAAATACGCAGCTTATTCTGAGGAGCGGCCGTTATCGCACATGGCCTAACATCAGAAGCAATAATTATCACCATTTTGAGACTTGACAAATTAGTTGGCCCGTGGACAAAATATTTATGACGGAACCTTTTCTAAAATGGCTCGGCTGCCATAAGTTAAAACGTTTTAGTCATAGTTGATGGCTATTGGCAGCCTGAGATGCCTTTCCGATGCATAGTAATCGATTCTATGTTTTTCTTACCAATTGCGATTAGCTTGAGTACAACGTTGAAGTTGTCGGTGGGGTCCTGATAAATGGTGACAACTCCCAGTTTCAAGTACGGCAACTTCACAAAGATGCCGTTCACTTTGACCTTCCTCTTCTGACGAAGTGAAACCCTTAGATCTCCCACCTGGAAGAGAATCGCATCATGCTCATGTTATAGAAAGTGATGCATACCAAACTTACTTAAATATATCAAAATACATCGGCGCAGTCTATCCTGGATCTGCTCAGACTGGCAACAGAACAAATCGTAAGCTAAGCGTTAACATGAGACACCGCTAAATCAAGTTGATACGCAGTCAGGCTCGACCTTAAATGCTTTGCCTTCCCTCGGCGTTATTCCTAAGCGCTGATTGGTTTCCGTCCTTGGTACACAAAAGACGGCGCGGCAGGCGGCGGGGAGGCGGTGCTTGCCTTGATCGAAGCTGACCGGGTCCAGCTGAAGAAACCGCTTCTGCGCGGGTCATTGTTCACTCGGATCGAGAAGCTGCGCTCCGAACAGTCCTTGGCCAACAGGTACTTGCAGGTGCCCTGGTAGTTGTAGATCTTGCCGTCGAACGTGTTGTAGTGTGGGTCGCCGAACACCTGATGGCAGATATGGCGTGGATGTCAGTGTTGCAGGTCGAACACGGCCAACAGAACAGTTCTCACCGGCTCAGCACAGTTGCCGGAAAGTGTTTTAGTGGCGAAGCCGTTGGCTTCTTTGGAAGAAATACGGAGCAGTAGTTGCATTTTCACTTTGTATTGTCACGCGTGCTGGAACCCCATAATGCATGCGCAAGCAACAGTTTTGACCCATTGCGAAGCATTATATTTCATAACCAGCCTTCGGCCTTAAGATGAGAGCAGTCAGCTTGTTGCTGAGCAACTGCAACATCTGGAACACAAGCGTGACGCAGGGACACACACGGGACACTTGCTGAAATGACTGACGCCATAATGTCCTGAGATGAAATGAGAAATAACCCGTCAGCTGCAGATGGTGAAGGCTAATCATGTTTTTTTTCATGGAGTGGCTGCGAAGAGCTGAACCACAGTGCGAGACATAACCAAGGAGACTTGGTGCCTGTGACACAGGCCCTTCTTTCCATCGAAAATCTTGGTAAAAAGAACCAATAGCCCGCTAGCTTCTTGAAGCGACAGCACAGATATCAGGGCCTTCGCCTCGTCCCAAGATGTGCCTTCAGTTCACAACTGCTGAGGAGCTTGGTCCGGCCCAACCCTGGCATGAGGATCGAGAACGTCCCCCCCCTCCCGCGTTATGGAGACTTCGGTTCCCTCTCCCCATCCCAGCCCTCACCCCACCCGCTCACCGTGCAGACGGCGTCGTCCTCGACACACTGCGGACAGCACTGGCCGGGAAGCCGCGCCTGGTGGCGGCCGACGCCGCACTCCAGCTCGCCGCCGGCGCACTGCTCCGCCTCGCAGGCGATCTCGCCGTCCGTGCAGTTGCACGTCGTGCACGGGTTCAGCTTCCACGTTTCGCCGTCCTGCCGAAAGGCGGCGATCCCGTTACGTTACGTTAGGACGGGCCGTAGCGACCATCGGCTCAGTGCCGGTTGGTTCTCCGTTCTTGGCGTTGGAAAAAGCACGATTTGCTGATCCTCTGTTCACAGTGAAAACAGGTACATGCACACCGAGATGAGAACTTGAAGCCAGTGCCAACACATGACGGTATTTGCCACTCAAACGCCCGTCAACAATAACCCTCCTGGCACAGATTTAGCAGCCTGTAGGACAAGCAAAGCGGCGCCTGACCGCTTTGGGATAATTCGAACGTAACTCTTATGGAATTTTTCGGAAACGAATCATCTAAAAATGTTTGTGGCCCTACCCAACTTTGAAAACACCGATGCTTCCAAACAGAGAGCTTCAAAGGGGACCAGCGTGGCAACCACGCGGCTGGCAACGCCCGGCACATAGCCGCCCGGCCGTGGCTGTCTGACACGATGTCAGGGCCAGATCCCGCCGCGAACGTGCCGTCTCAAAACACGTGTTCCTCATGTCCGCGGACCGGTCGGCGGGCCGCGGCCGCTCGTTCGAAAGCTCGCCGCCTTTCCCGGAATACTGTCGACTGTCAGCGGCTGTCACGTCCGATGTGGGCCCGGTCTGGCGGGCGGCAGGTGCCCGTCTTGTACGCTCGGTGGGAACCCGTCTCGTACCCGCCAGCGGGAGTGTTGGCAAGTGCCCGTCTTGTACCGCCGGCATGAGTGTTGGCAAGCGCCGACTTCGTCCTTTCAGAGGGACTGTCCACAGGAGTAGTCTGTCGGCAGGTTTTGTGCTCTGCACTTTCGATAGGTGCCCACCTTGCACTGTCGTATAGTACTGGCAGGCGCCCACCTATACCGCCGGCAGGTGCCCACCGTTGTCTCATGTAACGGCAACTGCTCACATTGTACTATTGTTTCACGTCGCCTCATGCGATAGCGGACGCCCACCGTGTACCGTCGCATCATGTAGCGGCAGGTGCCCACCTCGTACTGTCGCCTCATATAGTGGCAGGTGCCCACCTCGTACTGTCGCCTCATATAGTGGCAGGTGCCCACCTCGTACTGCCGCCTGATGTAGCGGCAGGTGCCCACCTCGTACTGCCGCCTCATGTAGCGGCAAGTGCCCACCTCGTACTGTCGCCTCATGTAGCGGCACTCGCGGCGGACTCTCTCCGGCGGCCGGCAGACTGGACAGCAGTGGCCCGGCCGGTACTGCTGCAACATCCGCGGGCACGGCAGTTCCGGACAGCTGGAGCGGCCGCACACGCTCGTGCCGTTCTCGCACGTGCACACGGTGCACGGGTCCAAGGTGAACGTGTGCCTGTCGCCGTACCGCTTCTTTCCCATCTGGCAGCCCGTCGCGCTCTCCCGAACTCGGCGCGTGCCTGCCGGGCGGACGGCAAATCATCGGCAAATCATCATCATCGTATTACAGCAACAGTGAAATTAGGCCCACTTTTCGGAAAGACAGCTACAAATCAGCGACACGTTTTTGCAATAGATAAGTAAAAATACCTCCGGTGAAGCTAATTCGAAGTTTTGACTCGCGATTTTAACATTTGGCTTGCAAGCAAACAACAACAAAAAGGGCGGAAACCGCAGAGTCATGCATGCATACTTTCGTGAATTCGGGTTGTTTCATGTTCTATAGCGAGAGTCAAATGCGGGCGAAAAATGCAGATGTTTGCATGAGCCGCCGTACCTTTGCACCTGGGGCAGCAGTGCCCAGGGTCTCTGAACGTCTTCGACGAGGGACAGGAGAGGGCCGGGCACACGCGTCTGGCGCAGCTCAGCCGCCCCTGCAGGTCGCAGCTGCAGCGCAGACACGGGTCGCTCGGCGAGGTCATGTTGTGACCCGGCTGGACCACGTGACCGGCCAGCAGGCAGCCCGGGCAGCGGCGACAGCACTGGCCCGGCTCCGGCGCGAGCGGCTGGGAGCACGGCGTGTGGCACTGCGGCACGGACACACACGGCGCGTGTCACTCTGGCACGGATACACAAGACGAATGGCACTGCGGCACGGACGCAGACGGTGTGTGACATTGCGGCACGGACACACACGGCGTGTGAAACTGTGGCACGGACACACACGGCGTGTGACATTGCGGCACGGACACACACGGCGTGTGAAACTGTGGCACGGACACACACGACGTGTGAGACTGTGGCACAGACAGTGTCAAGTTGGCGAGGAGAGCAGCTGTCGTATGACAAATTATATGGACTTATGGACAAAGTAGCCGAGTTGTCCAAATCTGGCCTGCAGCGCAGATACCGGCCCAGGTGAGCGGGAAGAATAGCTGTCAGAAGCCACAAATTGACTGAGCTGTGAAGGTCTGGCTTGCCGCGCGAGCAATGTGTGTTTGGAAGCACACTGGAATGAAACACGCAGACACACACAAAGCAAAATGGACCGCCCATGGCAATGTCCGTTTCGTGCGCTGTCGCGCAGTCGTCATGTTCCACACCCGACAAGATGCAGGATTATGGCGCTGCTCCGCCAAACAAACCCGAGGAACATATTTCAGCATCACAAAAATGGACAAAAGAAATTGCTTCAAACGAAATTGCTACGAAAGCGAAAACATTAAAGGCCATCACACCCTCTGGGCACCCACAATAAGCTAAAATCGCCTGAAGTTTCTGTCACGTGGGATTTGTTTGGTATGTTCTGACGGAGTAAGGGCGTTTATCAAAACGACAATCCGCTAAACGAACAAAAGAACTAAACCTCAAAGCAGTTCTGCAGGATGATGTTTTCGGTGTCGGCTAGCTTGTTGAGATATCTGCTCGCAAACCCCGGATTTCCGCCCCACATTCGTAACGCATGCATTGCAAAACAGTCAGCAGTCGGAAGGTGTTGGCCTCGATAAGATTCTGTTGTACAGCAAGTCCCCTTCTAACACAGGGCAAGTCAAAGCAGAGGAAGTCGCGCGGAATGCGACTTATCGACGCTCAGGCGGGAACGTCCCGTCAGTGTGTCACGGACAGCCGCCAGACGTCGTTATTCGTTTCCAGCTACCCAAAGAGGGATCCAAGTTGGCACACACGTTGTTTCCATTTCTGCAAACATGCTGTTATCTCAAGCATGACGACACGTTACACAGCGGAGTTACGTGCAGGTCGCCAGGTGCATGACTGCGATGAGCTGGGATTTTCCATTCTATTGCACCTGTGATGCTATTTGCCAGAAAACTTGTGGATTAAGTGTTCTGGTATTCTTCACAGCCTCGATGGCGATCGGGCAGATAGGTCATTCATATAGGCCAGGTATAGGAACAATAAAAAGGGGCATATACAATGCCCTCCTGGGTTCCACTTGAGTGGATTCGCGGCTCCTGGCCTTCTTCTAGCCGGCTCACCATTTTGACAACGATTGCCACCCGATAGCCGCCGTTTATGTGATACAGAATCATACCCTTGTCAACGTCTGAGTTAAGTCTCTCCAAGCTACGATTCTCTAAGCCCCCTTCATCCGACCTCGCGCATTCATCCAGTATCAGCCATGCCAGCTTTCACTCCACAGACCCCTTGCCATCGGGCGGCTCATGATCTAACCACCAGTCATAGATTTCCTCGGATTGCACTTGGCTGATGGGCTGCAATGTCTCCCCCTTCCTTACGGAGATCATCTTTCCTGCATAACGGCAGGTGTATCGAATAACGCGAACGCTATATATATCGAATATGGCAAACGCTCTACATTCCAGTCTCTTGAGGCCCAAAAGACGGCTTATTCCCAGTTTAAGACTGTTGTCATCGGATTACACGGTTAACAACACGATCTCCCGGCGCTCTGTGGTGACGTCCATCAGGGCCTGGAGACTTACCGTGTCGATTGCTTTCTTTCTTTTCATAATTCCACCCACGCTAGACTGAGCAATAGCATAGTTCAGCGGAGAACCACCACACCATCATAAAAGTACTGGAATGGTCTACACAGTTTTTGCCCACACGGGGAGGAAATATTAGCTCAACTTATGGCTGTGTTATCGGCCAGGGACATATAAACAGAACGTGCATGCCCCCTTAGCGAAGTGTACTGTGTTTTCTTGTTCCAGATGGAGCGAGGTGGCACAGCGAAAGAACGCAGTGCAAAATGTAAAAGGCAACTATAACAATGTTCAGTGTTTATAGGCCCGGTTAATCCTGTTACGGCAGTCCGCAATTAGTAAACGCACATTTGTACAAATTTCATGTACGAATTTGCACCGCACGGTCTCATGAGATTTTTACAAATACGTACAAACGCACACAGATACACACACACACACACACACAAAACACACATATACATATGTATGTATATATATATATATATATATATATATATATATATATATATATACGCACACAGACATATAATATATATATATATATATATATATATATATATATATATATATATAAACACACACACATATATATATAGGTGTGTGTGTGTGTCTGTGTGCGTATAGCTTATATATATATATATATATATATATATATATATATATATATATACATGTGTGTGTGTGTTTGTGTGTGTGTGTGTGTGTGTGTGTGTGTGTGTGAACAAAGCCACTCTGTCCAAGACGCTTACCTTGAGCGTTGACCGCGTGATAACCCCACTGACACACTGGCTGACTTGGCAGGGGTCCTCGGGGTCTTCCCAGGCATCCCCCTCCTGATATGTGCCGTGCTGCGACTGGCAACCTGGACGGAAGACGGACGGGGATCAGACACAAGAACACCTGTCGTACGGGGTTAACGACAAAAGGCGCCATCGCCGTCTGCAGGTTTCTGTGCTGTGATACAGCTGATAACAGTTCATGGCTTTGCCGGGTACCGCAAGAGCAGCGACTGGCCCTGGCCACATACACAGCACGTTAGCCTTAAACAACTTCCTTTTTGTGTCTTCATGTCTTTCAGTTTTAATAAACTAACTCAAATGCGTCGTCACCCATGTTTTGATTTTTTGTTACTTCGTGAAGCAAGTCTTTTTGAAAATGGCAGAAACCACATCTCCCTATGGCGAACATCAAATCACGACCCTCCGCTCAAAAACCTTGCAGGTTCATATTAAAGAGAGGAGTTTGACGCTCGACTTATCTCTTTCAAGGACCCAGTCTCGTAAGTAATAAGCCAACTCATTCTCCTGACCCAAGCCCTTTGCACTGCTGGGAGTACCTGAAGTCCCAAATGTACCGAAACAGTCCCAGAAGCAACCAGAAATTCAAGGTGGTGGCCAAGTCAGACCGTGTGGTTGGTTCCACGAGCAACATTGTGACGTGATGTGATGTGATGATGTGTGACGTGATCCGTTGTGATCAAACCTGCCAAAAGTCGGGCGTCTCTGTGCCTGGAGCGAAAGGATGCCCTTTTGAACAAGCGCTCTACCGGGAGAGGCGTGGGGGAATGTTCGATGTTCGTTAACACACTCTTTCCTCTGGACTGAAATGCGCCCTTTGCGTGGGGCTCCCTGTATTCCTTCGTACTGCGAAATGCATGAGGTGAAAGTCACAGTGCCAACAATTACGAAGTAGGCCTCGCTCGTCATTCGTTCCACAAGGTGTCTTACCGGTTTATCTGACCCAGAAGAAGTTCTCCGTCACGTCCATTGTCAGGTCAGTGACACAGGCTTTTATTGCCCTCGACATCCTTTGCCAGAATATAGAAAAGGCCAACACCGTCACGCGACCTCGTATTTAAAACTTTGGGGAAACGTGAAAGTGGTATGCTCACTGGCCATGACTTGCATTGAGTTTTAAATCACGCACCCTCGAATAACTGCTCAGTACATGTGTCTCATGCCATACATGCTCTAACTAGTCTTGTCAAGCACGCAGTTTTTACAGAATGAAAACCGAGTGGGCAACATTTTTCTGTCTCCCAAAACGATGTCGCGCAAGTATTTTTATGGGTCATTTTCATTCCTTTCGCCGACTTCACGAGGAAAGCACAAATTTAAGAAATCTAGAGCATGAAAACTTAGGGTGAGCTTCATGGACCACGGCCTGCGCATTCGCCGCCTACCAGAGCCCGTCCAGGCTATGTGCCCACCGCTCCAAGAACCTCTATCTCCGCTGTCACCCAGGGCCCGCCCAGGCTGTGCACCCATTGTCTGCCAGAGCCCATCCAGGCTATCTCCACCGTCTCGCGGAGCCCGTCTAGACTGTCTCCGCCGTCCCCCAGAGCCCGTCCAGACTAGACATCCGGCGTCTCGCGGAGCCTCTCCAGACCGTCTCCGCCGTCTCGCGGAGCCGCTCCAGACCGTCTCCGCTGTCTCGCGGAGCCGCTCCAGACCGTCTCCGCCGTCTCGCGGAGCCTCTCCAGACTGTCTCCGCCGCCTCGCGGAGCCTCTCCAGACTGTCTCCGCCGTCTCGCGGAGCCTCTCCAGACCGTCTCCGCCGGCCGCAGACGCGGTGCGGGTGCAGCTGGCCGCCGCGGGCGGGGCGGCGGGCCGGATGTGGATTCCTGGAGCCGGCCGGCGCGGCCTGCTGCGCCGTCTGTAATTGTGGCCCCTCCCGCCAGGTCGGCCGGGTCAACCATCGCCGGCGAGCGGGCCGCTCTTAAGGGCTATCATCCGGCGCTCGGACCGCCCGCCCGTACCCATCCTGCACTTACTGGCAGCGTAATGCGCCTGTTGTCCTCCGAAGGTGACCTCTGGCGGTGACCCCCGACCAACCATAGCCATCCGGACCGGTCGATCCCACTCCCCGAGCTAAGTCGGACAGCAGGATTCGTCGGGCCAGTTGCTGCTAGAAAACTATATCTAGTCTTCTGACGACAAGATCTGCCCTCCTTCCGAGACGAAATTAGTAAGAATGAGCGAGGCTTCTGAAGCCCTCCAGGCATGCATGCAATGTCCGGCGGTTCTGCTTGGTGGAGTCGTTTGTAAGCCGCTTCTCCAACTCTGACGACCCGCCCGGTTCGGTGTATTTCAATTATTTTTGACGCTTTGTTGGAATACTCCACCGACTGCCACCTGGCATTACTTTGACTGACCTGAACTGACCTTAATCTATCAGCAGCATGAAGTACTATTACGCAGATTTACGGGACATTTCATTAATGTACCGTGGAAAATAATGTTGCTCATGAAAAATCACTGTATTTTTCCAACAAATAATTGCATTTTCAGGCACAGGGTGGCAGTTATCCCGATACTCAGAATCAAGAAGCCGTTTAGACTAGAACCGCAGGAAAACGTTCTGAAAAGCGTTTAGGTCCAGTATACAGTTAAACGTGTCATTGGCAGACAAAAATGGTACGAAAAATACCGATTTTATGCGCGATGGCTGCGAGATCACAAGTAGGACTGGGTTCCTCTCCGCTGTTCGTGCTGGAAGAGACATCGGCACACTGGCATTTACGGCACTGCCGTGTCATATAAAACAGCACGCTCTTTTGTATTCAGGTACCAATTGGGAGAACAAGAATCGGATTTGTATCGTATGTGCTTGAACATGCAAATAAAGCAAAACTACCGGGTGCATCAGAACCAACATCATGCTTTGAGACTTGAAATTCTTAGGCTAAGGCAGCCCCGTACCAAGCAAGACTGTCACGCTGGCAAGGAGGCGTACCTTTGCATCGTTCGCAGCAGGAGTCGGCGTGAATCTTCTGCCCCAGGAGTACCAAGTGACACGTCTCAGACATGGGACAGCGCTCGTGGTCGCAGGTCACCAGGCCTCCCTGCAACAGGTCAAGACGTCACGGTCACACTCAGCCCGCAGACCGCAAAACGCCGGTCCGAAAGGCCGGACAAGAGGAGACGTGGGCGAGTTCGGCGCCGCGCCGTTCCACGAGCCCGGCAGAGGCGAGCTGGCGGCAGGGCGCGCCCTGCTATCCCGGTCAGCGGTCGGCCCAGCTGACATCACCGGCCGGACCGGCCACGACAGACACCGGCCAACGAGCACTCCCTTCAGTCGGCCAGCACTCCCGGCACCTGCGCTCCCTTCAGTCGCCCAGCAATCCCGGGAGCGGCACTCCCTTCAGTCGGCCGGCATTCCCCGGACCAACACTCTCTTCAGTCGGCCAGCAATCTCAGGACCACAACTCCCCTCAGTTGACCAGCACTCCCGGAACCAGCACTCCCTTCAGTCGGCCAGCAATCCCAGGACCAGCACTCCCTTCAGTCGGCCAGCACCACAGGGACTAGCATTCCCTTCTGTCGGCCAGCAATACCGGGACCAACACTCCCTTCAGTCGGCCAACAATACCGGGACCAGCACTCCCTTCAGTCAACCAACAATACCGGGATCAACACTCCCTTCAGCCGGCCAACAATACCGGGACCAGCACTCCCTTCAGTCGGCCAGGCATCCCGAGACCAGCACTCTCTTCAGTCGGTCAGCACTCCTGAGACCTGCAGAGAGGGAGTCGTGCAGGTCCCCAACGGACCAGCACGGCCGGGGCCCGCAGAGAGGAAGTCCTCCCTTCAAAGGCCAGCACGGCCGGGAGCTGCAGAAAACGATACCTCCCCCTACCCGGTGAGACCGGTTCAGTGGCACGCTCTACTAGGGTTCAGCAGGGGACAGACACAGTCACCACAGCCACACGAGAACATCGCGGGCGGTTGGCAGGGACTCAGCACCTCCGGTTCACGCTCTCCAGTCATCCGTTTACCGAAAATTTATGATTTTCCATTACGATACAACTTTTTATTAAGGCAACTTTAACCATTTCAGCAGCATGCAAACTGCGGCGACGGGAATTTTCGATAAGACCAGATTTTCGGGATTCATGGCCAAGATTAGGGTGTGCTCGTGGCTGATGTTGACGGCGATAAGAAGAAAAACATGGATGTTTCCCAGCAATTTTTCTTCAAAATCAAACATGTGTTAAGACACCGCCACGAAGTGCCGTGAGCCCACGGCAACACGCAGGATAACAATGTCGTTCACTGCTCTTGTCTTCGAATTTCTCCAGCTCACTGCATGAACTGAGCACGATTACGACAGACTCAAGCCTGACTGCCGACTCCGTCAACGCCGAACGGACCAATTTGACAGCAGGACTGTCCCCGTGAACGCTCCGGCGCCCGGCCGCGCGGCGTCCTGGCGTTAACACCACAGCGCGGTTCCCCGAACTCGTGAGGCGTCCGCCAGTCACCGTAATGACAGCGGCGATGGCCCGCTCCGAGAGCAGCCGCCGCGCCCGGCGCGCGCCATGTTTGGACATCGGCTCGGCCACGTGACCGTGCCTGGCCGGACGACGGGACGTCACGTGACGGGCGGTCCGCATTCCGGCCGACGTCACCGGCCTGCGGGCTCTGCCAGGAAGCTGGGCGTGCCTGGCCGGATCGTGACCCGCCGTGATGTGGCTCCTCATCCCGCCGTGACCCGGCTCCGGACTCTACCGTGACCTGGCTCCTGGCCCCGCCGTGACCTGACTCCCGACCTCGACGTGGCCTGGCTTTTAGCCCTCCTCGTGACCTAACCCATACCTAACCCATACCGAATCCCGTTGCTGCTGTGACATGGATAGATGTCACTGGTGCCCAGATGGTGCCCGGACAGAACCCTGGACCTGACCCTCCACGACAGTGCGTCGACCCTGACAGAAGGGTCCGGGCGGCGGAAAGTGGGGAAATTTCATCTCCCCCAAAGTCCCCAACCATTTTGCAGAGTATCGTCCCCCAACGGCTCTGCCAAGGCTAGAACTAAGTTTTGATGTAAAGCAGAAGATTAAGGAAGAAATGGAGAAAGGTCAGCTTAAATGTACCAGAAAGTTGATCATTTACAGAAAATGAGGATGTTCACAGTCCGATGGACCGTCTTAATGTTAAATACTTGCCCACGGTACCTTGTATCTCTTCTATACCAACCTTGTCAATGCCATTGCTAACTTTGCTTATGACGTTCAAGTTATTGGAAAATGCTTCGGAACCACCACCATCGGAGAAAATGCACGTGAGTTAACATAAATGTAGCGCGAAGCTGACTGGCGGTACTCGACCTTTTCAGCAGCTGACGTCACTTCCAATAGGCACGGTTCCCGTTCGCAATGACACTACTTCCTTTATTGACCACAGCCTTCGGTTTGAGCCACGTGGTGAGCAGGAATCCCAAGGTCGAATCAAACCGCCGATCAAAGCGGGACATGACAAAAATCCATCAGTTAGACAAAGGCGGCAAGGTCGCAGGGTGCAGTCTGTGGGATATAAAAGTAATGTTTGTAAAACGGATTTGCAGGACAAGCGTTGACGGACGAATGTGGCGCCGTGACCTGAACGAGGCGACAAAGCGTTCGGCAAGCACACCTCGCACGGCGATCATTTGGACAAGAGCGGCATTCTTGGAGACGATTCTGTGAACGTCTCCCCTTCTCCCTCCCTCTCTCCCTCGCATCGCCTCCCCGAATCACTCCCGCTCTTGGTGTGTATCCCCATTTCGCCTCAGTTTATCTCCGGACCACCGGCAGCCGGCCGACTCTATTTACCAGGCTCATTCAACACTGGCTGCCGTTTTCATCAGGTGCGACCGATGTTTGCCAGCGCGCGGCGGCGGCGGCGCCGGCGGCCGGGCCCGCTCGGCCCTCTGTTGAGTCTGCCGGCCCGCTACAAACAGCAGGCCGGCGGCGCACTGCGCATCGGCCGGCCCGCTCAGCACAGCGCACCGCCGGACACAGAAGAGCGCTCAGCGGAACGACCGCTCAACAGCGCGAGCTGCTCAGCAGCGCGGACCGCTCAACACAGCGGGCCGCCGGACACAGCGGCCCGCTGAACAGAACGGCTGCTCAACAGTGCCAGCCGCTCAACAGCGCGGACCGCTCAACACAGCGGGCCGCAGGACACAGCGCACCGCTCAACAGAACAACCGCTGAACAGTAGCCGCTCAACAGAACGGACCGCTGGACGGAACAGGACCGCTGAACACAGCGGCGCACGGGACCAGTTTTCGTGCAGTCTTCAGCGATCTCCGTGGTTAACAAACCGGCACTTTTGCGTAAGAAATGAGGATTTATTTACCCATGCGGCCGAGCCAAAAATATAATAACATAATAATAATCACAACATTATCCAAACCAGACAGTTTCTGCCTTAACTCTGTGGCGTAGGAATGCCCCGGTTCATTGTGCTGCAGTCCTCGCCGGATTTCAGAACCAGCTTTAACACAGACGGCCGGCTTGGATTTGATTCTGGTGTAAATGAGATTAAAAACCTGGTCATGTGCGCTAGACATCAGCTCAGATTTTGGTTCACCGCGAGTTTTCTGAATGCGAATTCCGATTCTGATTTGCTCTGGCACTTAAGTTAAGCAATCTTTATTCTGATCCGTACAGTTTTTAAGTGAATCAGTTTCCATTCCGATTCGCTTTAAAGGTATCCGATTCTTGAGTGGATTCTTGAGTCGGTTCGGAATTAGTTTGATTCAAATCCGCCACCAACAGAGAAGACATGCACTCCGGATGAGACCTCGTCCCGGCAAACACAAAAGCTGAAAGTGGCGTCGACCGAGCTCGACTTGACCGCGGCCAGCCGACCGGCCGCCCGGCGCTCGTTGAGCCGGAGCCGTGCTGTCTGACGGGAACAGCCGCGCGCCGAATACAAACGACCGGCCGTCAGCGGCCGATGGAAGAATAACTATTCCGATCACCGATCGGGGCGTAGTGGCGCGGCGGGCCGTATTCACCCATCAGTCAAAACAGGGTGGACATCAATTTCACCACGGCTGCCGGCGGCCGCAAAACAGTGAGCGGCCGGCGTCGTGACGGCCCGACTGACAATGACCGCTGATTAATGGAGCACACGGCCGGGGCGCTTTTTGTCGCCGCCGGGCGAGCTCGGCCGCCGCGTTCACAGTTCTCCCGCAGACTGGAGAGTCGCTCCTCGTAATCCCGCGACCAGTGTGAACCCTAACCCTACCCAGTGTGAACCCAGTGTGAACCCTAACCCTACCACGGGTTCACACTGGTACCCGTGTGAACTGAAACCTTCTCGCTGAAACGCACAGTTCAGGTGAATCGCTCGGTTCTTGACTGAACAGCTACTCGGCCAAAGCTCACTGTTAAGGTGGATCATAAGCCCACGCAGCACTCCCAACTAACCCTCGCCGATCGCAGGCAACCACTTCACGCGGTTCAGTTGATCTTCACTGAATCATCGAGCGCCATGATATTCTGCCCCCGCGAAAACCCATGGCCACTTCGATTCTTGTCTTTCAGTTACTGCTGGACTTTATACTCGATGTACATTCATGGCTGTCGTTCGATGGGATTTTCCTCGCCGTGTCCAGCCGGCATTAACGCTCTCGATATGTCTCACGCAGATCTGGCTATCCAGGCTGAATTACGTAAACAGCCGCGCAGTGTCGTGCCGTCTCCCCTGGCAGTGATGTGAGGAGACAGGTTCGCGGCGTGCATGGCGATGTAATTCCGCTCGCCTGTAAAGGAGCGGCTGACAGCGGAGATGTTCCCGTCTAGTCTCACTCCGCAGGGCAGCAGGGGACCTGCTGGGACCCGGGACCCGGAACTCGCAGCGCCCGGGGACGGCAGCCCATCGCAGGTCGGCCCCGCCCCGCAGCCAGGCTGGGGGCCCGCCGGGACCAGGAACCCGCCGGGACGCCTGCTGACGCGAGAGGCTGACCACGTCAGACCGCCGGCCGGTCCCGCTGCCCCGCCACTAATCGGCTCGACAGATGACACCACCCGACCGGCTGGAAATAGCCTTCCGGCCGCGTCGACGCTGTCGCTACCAATAACTGACCAGATGTCAACCCCGCCGCATGTGACTGTCCGATTTTAGGGCAAAAGCTCGTATCGCAAAAGTTCGTCGGACAAAAGTTCGTCGGACTTAAGTTCATCCGAGAAAAGCTCGTCGTGTTGAAGTTTGTCGCGTAAAAGTTCGTCCAGGGCAAAAGTTCGTTTAGGACAAAAGTTCGTCGTGCAACACCTCGTCGCGAAAAGGCTCGTCTAGGACAAAAGTTCGTCGAGGGTGAAAGTTCGTCGAGGACGAAAGTTCGTCTAGGGCAAAGGTTCGCCTAGGACAAGTTTATCTCGCTAATGGAAAGGGTTCGCACTTCAAAAGGTTCGTATAGAAAAGGTTCGCAGGAAAAAGGTTCGTAAAAGAAAATGCTTCACTAAGCAAAATATTCGTAAGGAAAAAGGTTCGTAACCAAGGGTGTGTGAACTTAACGTTTGTGTCGGAAAAGGTTCGTGTTAGAAAATGAACGGACCTAAAATAGTAACCTAGTCTAACCTAACCTAACCTTACCTAACCTTACTTAGCCTTTTGCCCTAGACGGACTTGTCTCAGACGAACTTTTGTTCTCAACGAATTCCTGCGAGACGAACTTCCGTTTCTGGACGAACTCTTGTCCGAGACGAAATTATGTCATATACAAACTTTTGCTGGACGAACCTTTGTCCTAGACGAAATTTTGTCCTATACGAACTTTAACGAGACGAACTTTTGTCCTAGACGGACTTTGGTCCAGGACTAACTTTGTCCATACGAACATTCGCGAGACAAGTTTTGCACTTCGCGGACTTTTGTCCGACAGATTTTTGTCGTTACGAACTACTACCCGACGAACTATTGCCCTGCGAACTTTATTCCTACGAACTTTTGCCCGAAAACCAACTGTCCGCGCCCCGTCTCCGCAGGACGGCGCGACATCGGCCAGCGACCTTGGCAATGTCGCCGACCCGGAAGCCGGCCGGACGACGCCGGGGTCGGCCGCTCACCGCCGCTCGTCACCTTGCCTCCCAGCCAGCTAAGTGACGCTGCACGCAATAATGCCGTATGACGTCATACGAGCGACGTCACAGGGGTGACGACACACGGCCTGGCGGCCGCCCGACGGCGGCTGGTGCAAGGCAGACGGTTTTAAGCGGTGACACAACGGTCAGGTCCGGTGCAAATGCTGACTCGTTCCAAGCAGCTGCAGCGCAGACGAAACAAGTGGGTCAACGGTCCGCGGGCTAACAAGTACGCCACGTCCCGCCGACAGGACAGGACAAGTGTGACGCAACGTAGACCGGCCGCGACAGATGTGATCTCTGGTGTAGGGACGTTTTCCAAGCTGGCAGGCCGAATCCTTTTTTATGCGATTTCTTTCCGTGCAGCACCACAGGACTGATGTTAGACTTCTCTAAAGTTGGAAGTGTCAACATGGGACCTGCCCCATGGCCTGTTACGCCGACAGATATGCTAAATTGGCTTTACAGAAAAGATGAAAAGTACCAACAACTACACAGAACAGATGCGGTGCGCACTTTTGCAAAATTGCGGCGAAAGGTCCAGTTTAGCCCAGTTTAGGCCCAGTTTTACGTCACGATCGCATGCTATTCCATTGCAGTCAACGGGGCCATGGACGACTTTGTAATAACGTAGACATATCACTCCCTCTTGATCTCTGTCAGGACCCTGCGTGCTGACAAAATTTTGTGGGACTGTGAGCAAATGGATTTACTTTTTTGGGGTAACCGCTTTAGGTTCCTGGTTCTGAGGGCGTCAAAAACAGAAAATTGCACCCATTCGGACGTCATCACTGTTGGTCAGTAATGGCGGGTGCGGATGTGACGCCTCGTGACGGACGTGACATCCCATTGAGCAAACACGAGAGGTGTGACGACTGGCGGATCCAAGGATGGGTCAAAGGGGTCATGGGCACCGTTTCGGTGGGATAGCATGCCATTTGCGTGGCATGCCAACATGCCTTTGGCCCGGTTTCCCAACGAACATGACATGGATTTATTTTGGAAACAAAAGTTTGCTTGTAAAAGGATTAATTTCAAAAATGTGGAGGCAAAGTAGCCGAAATCAGAGACGAAATTAAAATCTGGGAAGGGGGGATTACGTAGATGGAGATTTGACAAACGATAACATCGTAATTCCCGAAGAAAGTTACCTGATTTTTTCATATGCTTTCCACGTGGTGTGCTTTGATAACGTTACTACTCCTATATTTTATTATATCTATGGATATTTTATTATATCCACAGTTTCGGCTAAATTGGTTTGAGTTCCGATAATTCAATGCTTGGATACTGCACAATACCACGGGACAAGTGCAAAGACTCAGTCACGATCGGAGCTGGCAACTAGGCAAGACGTCTTTCTATTGGACAGCCCACTGCCTTCCCTCTTCAACTCCCAGACGCTCATCAAAGCGGGAAGTGGTAAGAGCGCAATAACAGCTGTTGTTGATGCCCACAGCGGTAACACCAGACGCGACCGTCCAACTGCGACAGGGCCGTTTTTAAACACCCAGCAACACCGATCGTGCGGCGTTAATCTTGCCATCTTTAACAGGCTTATTAGAAGGGCTGGGGCAAAAATGGCGAACAATGACGAGGAAACTGGGTTTCTTTTTCCGAGGTTCATTGAAACGGTAAAACGGAGCATGGGCGTTGGAGCGCTAGTTTTTCTTTTTTTGTCTGGAGTGTCTGCCGAATCCGTATGCCTAGCGCTGTAGTAATTGTGGCGTCATGTCGTACAGCCCGCATGGCTTGGCAGCCGGCATGTTGGTTTACGTGGTGTCGTAGCGTCGCACTGCACAATCGACACACCTGCTTCCACGGAGGATTACCATGAAGACTGGACGTAGTATCCAAGACAAAACCAGTGTTAACCGTTATGCTCATGGCATTGCAACATATTAACAGCACAATTTGGTACTAAGGTACCTGATGTCGTAATAACGTGACAATGTGGTTCTATGGCGTAAAAATGAATAAACAATGTGATTTCGTAACGCTGAGTGCAACATGACAGCAATACTCATGTTGACTGCGATACCCATGTTGTATATTTTGTAGAACTGATGTTATTTTGTGCTGCAAATCCGACAGGCATGATGAAAGAGTTTGCAGTGGTGCCAAGTGCATCGCACACTCTTCCCTGGGTACATTTTCAAAAATGCGAAAAGACTGAGCGAATCGATGAGTGCGAGCACCACCATTAACCGTAAAAATCAATGCTAAAGGGTACTCAGCGAATGTCTGGAGAAAAAAGAACTAGTTTAAAGCTGCCCACTTCAAAACAGCTGGATCGTTTAATCATGTTGCTGATGTGTTAACATTTTAACCATGCCATATTTGTCTTTACTTTACCTAGGCGTACATACCGCGCACAGCCAAGAAGGTGCAGACGCAATGGTGTAACATGCTCTTAGGTGCAAAAATGCACATGCTGACATTTTCAGCTTCTGCTAAAATGGACAATCCTGAAATAGACTTGACCCTATTCCTGGTGGGCTAGACGGTATGGCCGATTCCTGGCAGGGGAGATTCGGCCCCCTGTGATCTCGAGAACTGTACATCCGATTGGGTCGCAACTAACGGCAATCGATTTTCCATGACGTTAACTAAATTTTTAAAAAAGAAGCTTTAAAGTTTTTAAAGGGGTGAATACAAGGGGGTAGGGCAGGATGACAAAATGGGAGATATTTTTGGCCCAGGTATAGCTTTGTTGTTAATAAAACGATTTTAATGAAATTGGCGTGAATCGAGAAATTATGGATGGGACTTTTACCATTGGTCCATACATTTGAAGTTTTGAGAAAATTCAGAGGTCTTCACAGGGTTTTGAAAAAAGGATTCGTTTTTTTTCAAAAAGGGCATAAACAAAAAAGTTAAGAACACTTTTTTAGCTGCTACTAGTCGTGTTGTGTTGAAGAAATACAAACTGTATTACAATATTTGTATAATATTGGCATAGGCGGTGCCAGGGACATAAAAAAGGGGAACTGTCATGGTCACATGTTCTTCAGGCCAACTTACGACCTTTGACCCTAAATGACCTCCAAAGGTCTTGGAATCACTTGGAATGATGTTGTCTACGTTTCATATTGTTTGAAAACGTTTCCAAGCATTTGAATTCACTGTTTTTTGAATTTTATTTCACGACTGTTGGGATATAGGGTATGCGCACTGACTTTTAGGTCATAGTTCCGTGACGCGACCTCATATCAAGCTGAAACGTAGTACACGAATAGAGGGCACCCTTCTACGTCATGCATATTCCGGGTTTGGCAAATGGAAAAATAGGGCCAAAATGATTTCTTTAAGACCAAATGTTGACTTTTGAACTTGATCTGACCTTGTGAGTTTAACTCAAATGGACAGAATTGTATTTGTACGCTTGACCACCCATTCATTTATAAATCGATGCAAAGTTTTAAGTTCTGTCTTAAGAGCCCTATTGTTGGCAGCCATTTTCCTTTTATCCCCAACAGGGCCAAAAATGAGGTGAGGTGCCTCTCAAAAACCTTGCCTGATTCGGCCCCTGACCAAAACAGAACTGCGAAATTTTGTTACAGTACGTAAAAAAAGCTAGGAAAAGTCGCCAAGTTTCGTGAAGCTGCGTCGGAAACCCTGGAACTGACAAGCAAAAAAACCTGAGGGAGACGGATTCACCCCCCGGCCGGGAATAGGCCTGTAAGACAGTGTTATTTAGCATGCAATGCAAAATCCATTTCCGAACAGGCTTGAGTTATGCAATGATTGCATGTATTTTTTCATAATGATTCTGATATACGGCTTGTGATATGCCTTATGTTCGTTGTTAAATATTTATGTGTAATATTCATCAAAGGTTCGGTCGGACAGTTCAGATTACTCGATGCTCTGTCCATTGGATCACAGTTTATTATCTCACAGTGGTACCTTTGTTGGTCACTCAATACATATATCAGGTGCCACATTCTTTTTCTTCCACGGCTGTGGAACTTTGGATCCGTCTACGAGACTTGTGCTCGGCATCTTTTGGGTGATCTGGATCAGGACCTGAATCACAGCGACTTGGTCCGGATCGGCATTTGAATCATGGCCATTTTTTCAAGTTCGGGCCGAATCAAATGTGATTCATGTGAGCTTTTCCAAAACCGGTCCGAATCAAACGTGATTCGTAACAGTTTTTGAACAACTGGTCCGGGTCAAACATTGACCCATAAGCTCTTCGTTGATTCGGATCAACCATTGGTTCAAAATATCAGTTATATATCAGCGCAGTTGCAAATATGATTCAAATAATGAAATATTGCATGCCGTTGGGTAAGCTCTCCTTTCTAGGTACTTCACTGCGATTACAGAGAGCAATGTAGCACAGCATTAGTATGTACCTAAAATTAGAATATTATCACGGCAGTCATAGCTTCGGGTGTCAGCACATGGCAGCTTTAGCTACTGATTATTGCATTTTAATGCTGATTGACCCATGATATTTGTGATATTTATGTACCGCTCTTTTCCTAATTAAGACGCACTTAGCGACTATAATTACTTTTACCTTATGCTAAACACAGAAGTCGATATAGGCAGGCGTCAAGGGGCTGTTTGACCAAAAAATAGATGGAACCAATGACATGATGACTATTGAATAACACTGGTACTAGGAAAGTTCCCAACAGCTGGGCTGTGGAAGCTTGAACCTTATGGTGTTGTGCAAGAAAGTTGGTTATCTGGCTAAGTTGGCATCAGGTTAGGTGGATTACTACCTGGAGGTAATTTTCATAAGCATATCGTCATATCATTTTACCACCCTGCGTTACATACATGATTTGATCACATTGAATCAGATTCACGGTGCAGCTGATCCGGATCAAAATCAGGATCACAATGTTTGAATCCGGATCAGCATTTGAATCACGGCTGTTTTTTAAATTCTGATCCGATTCAAATGTGATTCACAGCCGCATTTTCGAAACTGACCCGAATCAATTGCGATTCGTTCCAAAAGCAGGTCATTCATGATTCGGGTCAGACCCGGGTCAGAAATCTGTGGTCTACGAGATGCAACTAATCTTATGCTCACTTGCAGTTGTGGGAGCTTCCTTTTACGTAAAAAATGTTTTTATCCTGACAAGACAAGCTTCGCTATCAAATTTTTTTTTGAATAACTGGTACACTGTGTCCGTATCCGTAAATTGTTCCTAAAAGTCCAGCCCGTTATCCAATACATGTGGATATTCCCACGGATACCCGATCCGTGTTAGGCCTGAACTGTCAATCACTGATCCCACTGACGAAGTCATATTAAGCTGTGACGGAATACTTGGGCTTTTTATAACACCAAACCCATTACACTCAGGTATACTCTGAATAAGTTAATTACCCATAACTGTGTAAAAATGCCATAGCGGACTATTAAAAGTTCCTTGCAACGGAACTGGTTTACACGTTCTAGCAAAGCGCAACTCAACACAATAAACGGAACACTTGAACGACATGACAAAGGACAGATGTTAGTAGCTACCCAGCACTATTTGCACTGCAAGGAAGTTTTCAACTTAATTTTGAAATTATCCCTCACATCCAAGCTTTTTCGCATTTCGTTCTTTTTGCCCTAACAGATAAGAGTTTTGACAATTCTGGTATTTTGCGATCGTCCATAGATAACGTATCGCTGGGGGTATGCATGACAAAGCGTTAAGACGGAAAGGGTAGGGTTTGGCAGAACGTTACGTAACGTTGTCACGACAAAGAAGGAAAGAGACTGGCAGTTCAATAAGACTAAACTCCAGCTTCTGTGTATCGACGCTACGAAACTAAAATAAGTGAGGCGCCATTCAAGATACCAGGGCAAACGGGCAGTAGGGTGAGGTGGAGTGGAGGTGTTAGCTGGGTGCAACGTCGCTTTGAAGGCGGGGGTTTGGCTGACCGTTATGAAGCATAACAAGACTGTGGGGGACTTAAAAAACACACAGAGAAATGCGTCTCGTTATTCATGAACAAGTCCTTTCGGAACCACGGTCTGGCCAGTTCAGAAGACCCATGGGCTTGCCGAACGTTTCACCATACACCATACAGTCGAATCATTTCAAATGACAAAAACCATGCCTCATGTAAGTAAACTTCCCTACTCCGCGCCTCAGTTGTTAATTTCCTAGCTGCAAATGTTCGCAAGAGCATTGCATACACGGCATTAAATTCCATAGACTATTTCTTACAGAGGGAACATCGTATTTGCCACTTCGTTTTAATACGAAGTTTTAATGCTAGCAATGGCGAAATAAGCCTTATAGTCATTCCCACAGGAAAGGAGTAATTGCTATCATATTTCCATACCATTTTACCTTTCTATTTCCGATTTTATTTTGGATTTTCTCGTTTAATATAACGTTTAAACAAAAAGTTTAATATGCTTTGAATGATCCAAACTGCAGCGGCGGAAGTGTTGGCCAAATGACGCAGAGTTTGGCCAAGAATATGGCGATGACGGTTATGAGAATGCTTTACGATACCTGCACGACCAGGCTGCCGGCATCAAAAGACTCTAACCCGGGCACATTGATGAGTCTTTCCTACCCAGCTGCCACCACCATGAGGATGGTAGAAACTCTCACCTGGCACTTGCACGTGATGCAGGGGTTCGTCTTTATAAATCCCAGCTCGACCTTTTCTCCTTCGTTGGTGCAGGGCTGTGGTCGACCTGCCGGCGAACGGCGTCACGTCAGAACTGACTGGACCCCAAGGTGACGTCATATCAGCCGTAGTGCATGACATCAGAGTCCATCAAGATACGATGGCAGGCTATGGAGGACATTTACAGACAATTTGGATTGCCCTTCCAGCTAATGGGTGACGGCAGTGTCCTTCCATGCTCTGTGACTCGGTCACGTTCAGTGCCATGGCTTCCATACCTTTCAAGGATTACTTCGGATCACACCATTCAACGCTGTTTTTGTTTTATAAATCTACTCCAGCCACCACTGTTAGTTAGTGAAGAACCTCGCGGTCCGGACGTTGTAGGCTGGTAACGCCACCCAGGCATTATACCTGAAAACCTTTAAAACCTATGGGATCCCAGTAATATGAATGAGGCATTCCCCATCGGCTTGACCGACTGAAGATCGGAAGTTCTAGTCAGGCCTTTGTCTTCGCTGTTGTCACTAGCTGCGATACCATCCTGCATATGGACGTGAAAAAAATAAAACAAATCTGACCGTAACAAGACAAGGTACGATTCCAAATCAGGGAAAAGATGGACTGTACCTCAGCTATCGACATCAAAGCATGAACAAATGGAGTTAAATATCTCAGCCGATCCTGCATTAAATCCCAGTTGGCAGGTCAGTCAAGCCCACACAAGGCGCGGCCGGTGGCAGGGAGTCCACACCAGGTGGGGTCGGCAGCAAAAAACCTGACAGAGTAGCCGCAGACGGAGAGGCTGCGATACAGCAGCCGCGAACGGAGGAACCGTGGGCAGAGAGGTCGGAGACAGAGCAGACGTGGACAGCACGTAATCGGCGGCGTTTCCCGCTCAGAGTTGCCGCAGACAGCAGTTGAGTCGGTGGCATTCCCCGGTCAGACTGGGCTGAGTCGGTGGCGTTTCCCGCTCAGACTGGGCTGAGTCGTGACGTTTCCCGTTCAGACTGGGCTGAGTCGGTGGCGTTCCCCGCTCAGACTGGGCTGAGTCGGTGGCCTTTCCCGCTCAGACTGGGCTGAGTCGTGACGTTCCC
Organism: Capitulum mitella; assembly: GCA_030062745.1. Classification (NCBI taxonomy): domain Eukaryota; kingdom Metazoa; phylum Arthropoda; class Thecostraca; order Pollicipedomorpha; family Pollicipedidae; genus Capitulum; species Capitulum mitella. The sequence goes on from CP099846.1 coordinate 21,922,678, forward strand.
CGCTCAGACTGGGCTGAGTCGGCGGCGTTTCCCGCTCAGAATGGCCGCGAACAGCAGCTCAGCGGCAGCTTTTCCCGCTCAGACTTGCCGCGAACAGTAGCTGAGCCGGCGGTGTTTCCCGCTCGCCGAGCTGCAGCTGGGCTTGGAATGCCGGCTAGACGGCTGACATTTCCAGGCAGTCTGCTGCAACCACTTCTACGCCGCGTTAGGCAGGGCAAGGCTGACTGCAGGTTAAAAGAATCTGACCATTCTGAACAGGACGATTTCTGCATTGATTTACAGTGGTTAAAATGCATATAAATGACCGAGTAAGTACTTATTAGAATGCTCATATTTAAAGTTCTATTTATGGTGCGATGTTCTCGCATATTTGCGGTGACGCCTTCAATAATGATGTTTGTCATATAATTTATTCCACTGTCTGCTCCTCTTGAGCAATCAGTAGTATCGTATGGCTGCCTGACTAACGAACGGTTGTAGTGCTGCTGTTTTGGCGTCGAGAGAAAACGTTGCTCCAAACACTGATTACCGTCGCTGATGTACCATTGCGTACGATCGATGACATGATGATGTGATGTAAGATTTAACGGTTCTGGTGTAAATAACAGCCAGACACAGCATTACTTCGCCAAAGTTCGTGAAGACGACGCAAAGGCGGTCAAAGACAAAGGGAGCTTAAGAAACGCTGTTTGACCATGAGCGCAGCATGACAATTGAATACATCAAAGTAGTTTTCGGAGTGGCTTACTGTTACACATTCTTTACTGTTACCAAGCCGCATGCTCACTTACGGTTACGGGTGATTTGTGTGTTCTTGGCCCATGACTTAATTGGGTTCCTTCGATCACGTGGCAGACCAACAGTCGAACTCTGAACTGCGGCAATCCTACATTCTCCCCGTCAGCAATCGCGGTGTCTACAACTGTGGTCGTCAGTACGATGCACCGTATACTGTTGAGTTCGTTACTATTACGTGCAGTCTGCTGTCGTGCTCGTAAGTATGAGGTACGGTCCACTGATGCGTTCGTCAATATGACGTGCAGCCTGTTGTCGTTTCCGTGATTATGTGGAGCAGTCTACTATTCTGTTCGTCGTCATATTAAGTGCAGTCTATTACGACGTGCGCACGGCGGATACCGAGCACCATGCGCATATTTACCACGGAAAGCGTGCGTAACCCGACAAGGTTTCGTCCGTTCGCCTGGCGTCAGCGGGGCTCGGCGCCGTCCGCCGGGAGGGGGGAGGGGGTCACGGTATCGCCTGACGGTCGGACGGACGCGGGGGCCCGGCCTGGCCGTCCTGCCCGCTTAATTGACGGTTTTTACCCGCTCCACTCAGCGCCGGTCCGTCTATCTAATGCAATCTGTGTGTAGCGCGCCGGCCCGTCGTGAGCCGGCCGATAACATTCTGGGAATAGTTCGGGCCAGGCCGTCCTATCGCCGGATCGGAGGCTGTGACAAAGACGTGACGGCGACGGCGCCGTCACGCGCGCCGTCATGGAGCCGGCGGCGGCGGCCGAGACGGCCGCGGGGACGGAGACCGTCGCTCTGTACGCTGCAGTCAGTGCGACAATGCGACTGCGATAGTGGCCGGGACTGAGTCGGTTGCGGCCTTGACCGTGACCCCGACCGTGACCGTGACCGTGACCGCGTCCGTGGCCGGAACCGCAGCCGAGACTGGTGTGGCTGTGACAGTGGCCATGGCTCTGACGGTGTCCGTGACTGTGAAACTGTCTGTGTATGTTTCGATAAACGAGTCTGAATCACGTTATGGTTGTGACATCAGCTGAGGCATGAGCCGTGGGAATCGTTAGCTGTGGCCGTTACTGTAACTGTCACCAATGCGTCATGGCTAAAATTACAGCGACGAACAAGCCCAGGAACAGCGACGACGGCTGCGACTGTGACTAAGACGGTGACTGCGGTCATGACTGTAACTGCGAACGTGAGCAAGACTGCTAATTACGTTGCGGACAGACTGAAATCCACCAGTCAGCACGGTCTGAGCTACTGCACTCGTGGAACGGAAGGTAGTTTTGAACATATTTGGGTCTTAGGATTCATCAGCATACGGCGATACGATAACTGCACACACTGCATAACCTGGGAGAATACCTCTGCTTCCGCTGAGCTCGCAAACCACAACGGGCATTGTTGATGTTCCGCACGATAGCACTCGAGGCGATTTGTGGGCCTTTGCAGTGAGCTGCCATCCTTCCGGATACCATAGCTGGGAATCCCATTGTTGTTAGCCTTTACGACTGGATATGCTATCTCAGCGTCAATAATGTTCGTATTGTTGCCCGGGCCAGGAATGTTATTTGCTACCCCACTAAGCTTCGGCCGGCGGGCGCTCCAGTCGGCAACAGGTGTCGTGTTCAGGATGCTGCATGGTCCAGAGCACATGTGGTTTCGCTTGAACGGCATGGTTTGGTAGACCGAGAACTGGGGACGTCGAGATTCTAACGACAACCTTGCGATATAAGATTTTGATATGCTGTCTACAGAGATAACGAGGGAACTTCATTGTCGTAATGAAGGTAACGATAAAAATGATAAACATCACGCAGTCCACCTCGCCACAGATACATGTACTCCACCATACTACACTGATCGTTGCAATGACGCTACTCTCGGAGGTACATCTTCCTATTATCCATGCTACGTTTTAATTTGTTTCCAGCACATGCCTTTGCTTTCATTTGGCCATTATCTCTACGGAAGAGTCTTAACTTCTGAGGAAGAATTATTAATAATGGTAACTGATAACAATAATAATTTATTAATATTACTGGTTGATAATCAATTGATTGATATCCATATTGACAGTGCTATTATAACATCTCCCAGACATTAAAACTCAATTGTCTGTCTGCAGTTTCGCGAGGATCTCACAGACGAAAAGTCACTGGTGACCAGCGAGAATCGTATACCCTGACCAGCACCAGCACCATTCACCGACCGCCTGTGAGTAGCCACGACCGGCGGCGGCACTCACCAATCGGGAACGACTAGCCGTAATCGGAGGTGATGCCTATGGGAGGAGTAGCCGCGACTAGAGGTCATACTCCACTGTGGGAAGGAGTAGCCGTGGCCGCGGAGGTGATACCCTTGGGGAAGGAGTAGGCGTGACTGGAGACGATCCTCACCTGCGGGGAAGGAGTGGCCATGACCGGAGGTGATGCCTGTCAGGAACGAGTAGCCATGACCTATGGGGAAGGCGTGGCCGTGGACGGAGATGATACTCACCTATGGGGAAGGAGTAGCCGTGGCCGGTGGCTGCAGCAGCAGCCGGCGCCGTCACCAGCGTGGCAGCCACCAGCAGGAGCATGGCGAATAGCGCTGTGACCTGTCGACGAGGACGAAGATCAGACGGCGCCCGGCGAGCCGACCCTGCCGTCTGGCGGCCGCGCAGGGCTGAACACGGCCCGGGGTGACGAGAACTGGACCGGAGACGAATCCTGACGCTGCGCTCGGAAACTCGGGACGCGTATCAGCCGACAAACAGTGGAGACCAGCGTACCAGAAGCATTTCTCACCACCCCGGAACGTAGTCTGGGCTGCACGCTTGTTATTGCTCGCACAGTGCGTGTGGCATTGAAACTTTTATGCGCGCGGCGCTTTTTTCCTGGAGGAGGCAGGTATGCGAGACCCACTGGTCGGAAGTCACCGAACTTCTGCCATCAGTATCAGAATGGTCGCAATGAAATGACGCCAACCTTTGCAATATATGAACATCAAATTTGAATATCTGAATTAAAAAGTTTGCAACAAAAACAAATGAGCCCTAGTTGCAACATTAAATGCTGGAACAAAGCATTTAATGCTGTATGCATTAAATCCTGTGCATACAGCGACATACAGCGACAATACCGACAAGTGAAATCGTAGCGGATCTTCTTTAATGGCGAGCCGATTCGTTTACGCGACTTGCCTTCACGAGCACGTGGGTTTCTGCATGCGTATGGGTGACTCTGATCTCCCACACTGCCGACGGCTGATAATTACGGCTGATCATGACGCGGACATAAAAATCCGGAAAGGGTCAAGCAGTTCTTTTTGGTCAATTTTTAACGTACAGACGTACAATGTTGCAGGATTCGAGAACCATACAGGCAAAAAAGTCAGCACCTTTGGCATTACAAAGAAGCCGCGTCCCTCCAGGCCTCAATGGAATGCCGTCCTTTCAAAACAGTGATAAGGACTCATAGCTCTGTACGTATGTTTTTTCTGAGAAAGCTTTTCTGTCGCACTTCGAGTGTAAAAATGTGACCTGATTAATGTCGGCCAGCAAAACATCATGCTTCTTGGAACGCGACCTTGTGGTCACGTTCGTCAATCTGCGACCCTGTATGTTTGCATCACGCCAGGATCAAACTCGGATACCAGCCAGAAGGAGCGTCAACGGGTCCAGGCCGGCATGCCATGTCACAGGGCACAAACCGCTGCAAGATAACGTATGCATTTTATTGATAATTTTCATGTCGTGTGGCAAAGCACCAGTGCGAAAATGAGATTCTGAGGAATGCCGCTCGCGATCCGGTTCAGCGTTATCATGCGGGGCTTCATGGAGGTGAAAATACATCAATTACAAAAAACACTTCCTTCAGTAAATGGCAATAACGGGCGACCGTTCGCCGATATTACTTCAGTGGGAGAACGGAACGCAAATGGGTTTCATCCCGGCGTATTGCCACATTTCCCGGCATAACGAGCACTTGCCGGTGTTCAGGCATCGTGGAGCGCTATCTGACAAATCGCCGCGCAGTTCAGCCTGAGTTACGAGATCGATTACGGACTGGGAGGCACCAGCAACCCAGCCGGCCGGCGCAGTCTCCCCGCTCGGGGAACGGGGCGCTGCTGCCGCCAGCCGCCGCGGCCGGCAGCACGAATCTCATCCGTCGCCCGGCGGAGCGCGGTACGCAGCCCTGCACCACGTGCAGCTCAAGGTCACCGCCGGCCACTCACGTTTCTCGGCGGCGCGGATCACCAGCCGTCCGCGGACACGGCACCAATCACCGGCCGCTGTCCTGCTCTCGGGCCCCGCGACTGACGACTGGTGGCCGTGCAGCGCCCCGCCCGGCCGCCGACCCTCACCTGACGGCCCCCTCGGCGGGCGCCGCCGTGTGGCCCGGCCGCTGATGGCACCGATAGCCCGCTATTATGGCCCAAAGTCATCAGCGGCGGGCCGATGATGGATGGGTGCATTTGTCTTGTCCGCGCCGACAAGGGCGACAAAGTGCGCGGCCACGCCCGCCGGCCGACCTTTACTGGTGTCTCCGCGGCGGAGGGGGCGGCGCGCGGCCGCCGGGCGCCACCGCTCCGCCGTCCGGCGTCTTCCGCGGCTGGCGCCACGGCGGCCAGCGGCCGTGTCGCGAGTCAAAGGCGCCAGCCTTTACCCGCCAGCGGCCATCTTCGGTGCCGTTTCCACCCGTGGTTGGCCGTCTGCGGCTGGTTTGCCCGTGGCCGACCCTCATCAGTTCAGTTTACCTGACATTGGCTATATCCAGCTCAGTTGGCCTGTGATCGTCTCTCACCAGTGCCACTTTACCTGTGGTCGCCCATCAATGTGGCGTGCACGGAACGCAAACAGACGGAATTTTAGTTCAATTAAAACGCGCCAGGAAATTTATTATGTTCTGACGGATCATTGTTCGCAACATTGGAATCATCGCAAAGAGATCCTTGTAAACTGGTTAGGATTGACCACTGTTTGAAAACAACCGACACTGTTTTTCTCTCCTCTTCTGTAATCTGATGAGCACTTTTTAAAATTCGCCGTGAAATGAAGAGAACGCATGCCCACAGTGACATGCTTGTGGTTAGCGGACAACAAAAAATAATATCCAACAGGGCCTGCTGTTCTTCAGCAGGAGGAAAAAATCGGGTTGCTTTTCGGTATGCAGCTGCATACATCATTTTCACAGCACTAAGATCCTGTTCCAGTTGCGGGTTAGCGGTACCTTGTGGCGCGGTACCTACAGTTGAATCTCGTTCAAGTGTAGGTAATCTTTCATGAAATCATGCCCGACTTTCGCTCCTCCGTGATGAATGTTTTTCATTGTATATGTGCTATATTTAGGACCAAGACAGGTTTCTAATTCGAAGGCCATTTGAAAACGTACCTACTACATCAGAATTTGCAAAGGACTAGGTATACATAATCCGCTTGAAAATGTTGCAGTGGGATCAAAGGATAACTTGAAAATCCGCTTCTCGTTACCGCAACTGCTTATGACCATAGCATTGGTATGGGGAAGCTGGCTGAAAATATGGTCTCATCCCATAGCATTCATGTAATTCCCGATGTCTTGAAACACGAGCCTTTTACTATACTTATACATCGGCTTCCACCTCGAACCTTGACCCAGACAGATGTACCGTGTCTGTCTAAATCCATACCTCTGCACCGTCCACTGCACGCGAGTATCCACTGCAACGAGGCGCGGTCTTCGGGGAAGGCAAGCGCTGTCCTGCCCCGCCGGCCTCCTGCCAGCTACCCAAGTGAGACAGAGCTGCCCTGCCCCGCTAGCCCAGTTGTCCGCCTGAGCCTGCCCGGTGGGGCAGGGAAACTCAGCCTACCTCTACCTGTTACCACCGCGCGCGCGGGGAATGCCCGGCGGTTTTGTAATCGTCTGGCCGTTGCACCGCCGGACCGTGCCCCCTCCTCCCCCGCCGGCTTCAAAGAGACCGGCGCGGCGGAGGCACGTCTGAGACGGCCGACGGGGTGGTCCACGGACCGCCGGTGCCGCCGGACGGACCGCGTGCGGCGCTGTGCGGCCACCGGATGGTCGGCGCGACGATCGTCTGCTTCTGGTGAATGCCTGAAATTTTTGTGTCCGAAAGCGACCCTTAGTTGGAGAGATGGAGAGCCTTTAAATATATGGAAGATGAAACACGATATTATTGATGGTAATGACCACCGTAATGATGTTCTCGGCAACACTTAATGTTCTTTAACGTGCTTCAGAGCAGTCACGTGCGCCCAGTCCCTGGAACAGGCGCTCGTGACCTGCGCGTACTGGCCGGCCCGTTCCTGACTCAGGCCCAGAGGACCTGTCTGCCCGAAATCGCCGCCAGTTCGGCGCTGACGGGGAATAGGTCCGGCGCGGCGTGCTGTGAGGTCGTCCCAGGCGCGCCAGTCCGGCGCTGACGGGAAGCAGAGGGGGGTGTCGTGCTGTGAGGTGGGCCGGGCGCCGCCCGGGAGGGGGCCGGCGCCGGCCGCCGGGCCGCCGAGCTCGCCCGGCTCCGGCCCGGCGTTCACGGTCGAGCCGCGACCTTCTCCGGCCCGCCATTAGCATACAGCTGAGCAACGCTGGCGCGGGCGACTGGTTCTCCCGGACCAGGGGCTCCGCGCTCTGAGCGCCGGGCCGGGCCGGGCCGGGCCGCCGGCAGCCGGCCGCCGGCCGCTGACAGGCCGAGCGACCCCGGCGGAGGCCCGCACAGGTCCGGCCCGGCACTGCCCGGCAGGACTAGACGGCAGCAAGATCAACGGGGACAGAGAGCAGCCGAGGCGTGGTGGACCGTGGCCACAAAGGCTTTAGTGGGACTGCAAACTTTGGCCGAGATCTGGGTCATGTGGTACCGGGCGGCGGATACTTCTGGAGTCGGCTGCAGAATGTGAAGGTCACTGCGGGTCGCCAGTCATGACATGAGCAGCCAGGATGTGCGCGCTGCGATTGATTAACTAAAATGAATGTCAAACATTTGGTGACGCGAAGCATTCACAAACTATGCGTGGCTTTTCAGGCACAAAATTCTGCGGTGGCAATCGAAAACGACTTCGTCCCTCATTCTTGCGCGGCCGATTGTCGGAACACTTCAGGGTGACGCCAGTCTCAGCTCCTGGCCGTGACCCTGACCATGCTGGTGCCGGGGTCACCCTGCCCCCTGGTCCTGACCCTCTCCCGATCCAGGATCCTGCTGGTGCCGGGGTCACTCCGCTCCTCGTTCCTGATCCTGCTGGTATCGGGATCACGTCGCTACTGGCCCCGTACCCTGCTGGTGTGGGGAACACTCCGCTCCGTGCCCCTGCTGGTGTCGGAGGGGGGAGTCACGCCGACGGTGGTCCTTAGCCCTGCTGGTGTCGGGGTCATCTCGCTCCCAGACTCTGCTGGTGTCGGGGTCACCCGGTCGTCGTCCCTGACCCTGCTGGTGTCGGGGGTCATCCCGCTCCCAGACCCTGCTGGTGTCGGGGTCACCCGGTCGTCGTCCCTGACCCTGCTGGTGTCGGGGGTCATCTCGCTCCCGGACCCAGCTGGTGCCGGGTGTCGAGCCCAGCGTGGCACGCGCGTGGCCAGCATACTCATGGCCGGCGAGGCACGCGGCCCGACCGACAGCGGTCGTCCGGCGCCGTTGCCGAGCGTTCGGCCGACCTTGCCGACGTCGGCGCGCGACCCGGCCGAGTGCCGCGTCACTGCGGCCGCGCGGGGCGCGGACCGTGCAGCCGTCCGGCGGCGGCCCGCCCCCGGCCGCCGGCTGCAGAGCTGCGCCCAGCCGGCCGGCCGCGCCGGCCCGTCAGCGCCGGCGCGCCGGCTATCCGGCGTCCACTCGGCGGCTTTCAGCTCGGTAATCTCTGCGGTATCGGTCAGCGCCAGAGCCACTTAGAACTGCGCATGAAGCCCGCGTTTTTCGTCGTCTAAGAAGTGGAAGCCCGCCGAAGGCATGCAGGCTGGAAGCCCGGGCAGTCTGCCGCAGGGCGGAGGCAGCCGCTGCGAGTACGAATCCGACGAATCGAACGCTTCCGCAGTTGGTGCATCATCTCAGGTACCGCCATTATTCTGGCTCAGGCAAGAGCTTCTTGTCACATTGGAGAGGTGCAGTTTTGCGACAGACGTTTGTCACGCGATCAATATGTGGAAAACGAGTCTTTGGCAGCGGGGTAAGATATGTTCCCATATCAACACGGTCATCAGATATTCACAGTAACATAAGCAGTCACGTCGAGACAGCGTCAATTCGAACATCTGACGCTCTGGTCAGGCAGTCGTGACGCAGGGGGCAAATGGTAACGTAGAGCATCCTTACTATGCTAACGGCTTCCGGGTCCTCTTCTACAGGGGACTCCTGCCGGGTCCTCTGCAATGGACTCCTGCTGGACTCTCCGCAGAGGACTCCTGTCGCACCTTATGCAGAGGACTCCATGCCGGGCCCTCTACAGCGGACGGTCAGAGCGTGCTGCTGCCGAGCTCAGTGCCGCCTGGCGACTCTCGTGCCTTGCATTAGTGCCAGCGACGGGAATACGACACTTGACATGTCGTCTGCATATTGTCAGCGGTGTACAGCGTGCACCGCATGCCTGCATCAATATGGCCGGCTGTCAACGGTGACAGCGCCGAACCGATAGCTAACGCGATCCAGCACCGAGCCAGGCTTCTGCTGGTAATCACTGTTGCCCCCAGCAGTGATGGAATGCATGTAGCAGCGATGAGCTGGATTGTCGCATGCGACGTACGCCGCGCAAACTCCCAAAACAAGTTTACGTAACTTTCTCTCGCTGCTGCCAACTGAAGATTTCTTGGAGGTTTGTTTACTCTCCGGTTTTGGTTTTGCACGGGGAAATAAACGACACAGACATGTGTAGGGCAAGCTACTTGATGTGTCACAGAGTCTGAGGAGCCCAATTAACACAGTTTTAAGCACACAATTTTAAACTGTTTCTTCTTACTAAATGTTCATCGGAGTAGACTTGTTTCCGCAAAAGTTCGGGCACCTTAAAGGTCCGGGCCTCCTCCTCCAGCAGCACCATGGAAGTGAACAGTTAATTCCACAGGCGTATGCGTGCTAAGGATCTAAAGAGAGCCGGGCTATCGGCGTCGTCGGCCGTAACTTGGACCAGGTTTTCGTGGAACACGTGGGAACGGAGGCCCAGTTAGCCAGGAGCTTAATGCACCAAACAAGACGTCAAGGCGTAGTTTACTGCTAGAAATGTCACCGTGTTTTCCTCATTGCCGGGCCGATGCATACGAGGCTCTGAAGAGGGCTCCAGGGTTTCAAGAACTCGCCTGCTGTTTTCCTGACCACTACACGGAGCGGAACAGGGCGCTAATAGGTTCCGGGTCCCACTGGCTCGCACCTGTCCCCGTTGTGCGGTCATCAGGTGGAGCAGCTGTGTTTAGGCGTGCCGCGCGGAAGGTGATGCAGTCTGCGGTCGCGGAGCGGAGCGCACGACACCGCAGGCCGGGCCAGGTGCCGTCCTGAGTCAGCGGCGCGTCTGGACGCAGACGGCTCGGCGGACGGCGCGTGACTCAGGCTCGCCGCCAGACGGACGGTGACTCAGGACCGGACGCCTCGCGGCGACGACTATCGGACACGACACTGAGTCAGCCGACGACTGTCGGACACGACACTGAGTCAGCCGACGCCGGAGCGGCCGCCGCCCGGCTAGACTCCCACACGGCACGGCCACGGCGAGGTCACATCACGGCCGTGGCGCGGTCAAAGCACGGTCACGGTCACGACATGGTCAGAGCACGGTCACAGCGCGGTCACATCACGGTCACGGCGCTGTCAAACGCGGTCACGGTCACGGCGAGGTCACATCACGGTTGCGGTCACGACATGGCCACGGCGCGGTAACGGTCCGGTCACGGCGCTGTCAAAGCACGGCCGCGGTCACGACATAGCCACGACACTGTCACGGAGCGGTCAAAGTACGGTCACAACGCGGTCAAAGCACAGTCACGGTCACGGTCACGGCCACTGTATGGTCTGGGTATCTGGCGGTCACGGTCGGTGGTCCGTCCAGCTGGTCGAGCGCCACATTGTTTTGCTGAATAAATACGCCCCAATGCCGGGAAATAAAGTAACCGCCGCGTGATTTTTTTGCGTGGTCCACAAAACGTGTTCGCAGGAAAGCCTTAGCGTAGCAAGTTCTGTGAAGTCTGTGAATGAGAAAAATGCATGCACCTTCAGTATATCAGCCACTTATCGGAGATGCTACCAAGCATACCCTTTGTTCATGCATTTTAGAGCCTGGAAAATTCGCGTAAATCACAAAGGCTTTGTCGAAACTTTTAGGCCTAAATCTTTCCTGGCTGCCAGACATCTGGGGTTTGATAATAATCAACGGGCTAGTCTAGGGCTACAGTGGTGCTTCAATTACAGCAGTCGAAACGAACCGTTCACGGAAAGTCTGGTGTTTCACGCCCGCCCTCACGCATTTCCGGCAACAGCGCTGATAACCGTTGAAACAATGCTCGGGAAACCACCGCGTCTGAGAAAACTGCGAGCCATCGCGGGGCAAAAAAGACAAATCGAGAATACCGTCGGCACTGCAGACTATGGGCCCGCTAGCTGGCCGATACCGGGAACTTGTCAGCGCTGGTCCGGCGCTCCGTGAGAAGACAGACAAGACCCGTCTGGTGGTCTCTGAGCGGACAGACCAGGCTGATCTGGCGGTCCCGGAGTACACAGACGAAGCGGGTGCAACGGTCAGGTGACACGGGGCCGCTTGCTCCGGAGCTGGTTACTCGGCCGAGCAGTGCGGAGCGCCGGAACCCACTCCGTTCCCCGGCCCCGCTGCCGGGGATTGGGAGGACGAGTCCCGGCCGGTCTGAGCGGCGCCGTCGGAGCCACCGTGCCCCGCACCCCGTCTCCTGCTCCACCCTGACCGGCCCCACCGTGGCTCGCCCCCGGCAGTGCAGCGCGCTGCCCGCTGTTCGCACCGGTAATGATGCATAATTTATGGCCCCCCGTAGATCGGGCCGTGCTCCCAGAGCTCTGACGAGAGCAGGGTACCTGGCGGACCGCGCGCTGCTTATACCCGACGCGCTGCCCTGAGGAGGACAACCGGGCACATGGGGAGACTGTACGCTGTTTATGCCCGACACGCTGCACTGAAGACTCCTCCTCACGAAGACTGTTATTCAGTACTGAGAGTCCTCACTGAGAATTTCCTCAGTTGGGCACTTGGTGGACTGCACGCAGTCCGTACCTGGCACGGGACGGGCAAAAGCTGCCTTCGTTGATTTTTTGGTCTGCCCTCACAATTAAATGCCGGCGTGCGTTTTACCCTCTAACTAAGAGTATCTTCATTTCTTCATACTCCCATAATTCCTCAGTCCGATATCCATATTTCACGAACACATCTCTCAAGTACGCACCAGCTAGCGCCAACCCGATCTGGACTTCAGATCCAACTTTCGAGAGTCCGATCTGAATTTCGGATCCAACCCTCAAGATTCCGATCTGACCCGCACCACCGGCGTTATACAGCCAGCCATCTGTCTCCGCCCGGGGCCACGCCACTCACGTGCTGCCGCCGGACGCCTGTGTCTGGCCGGTGGCCGCCTCACCCGTCGGAGGTCATTACAAAGGACGGCCGTGATGGCCTCATTGCGCCGAGCTCGGCTCGAGGCAAGACGCGGACGAGCTGACACCTGGCGGCCTGACTGCCGAGATTGGACGACGAACAGTGGGGTCACGCTCTCTGCACGTTACACAGCGCCGTCACACAGCGACGCGGTGTCTACAACATGAACGTCGTGACGACAGTGCATTCAAGGGTCTATGCTCATCCCTCCTGTTGTAATTCTCCCTCTCTCTCTCTCTCTCTCTGCTTGTTCCCATTCTCTTTCCGTCTCCCTCTACCCTTCCTCTCTTCCCATCTCTCTCTCTCTCTCTCTCTCTCTCTCTCTCTCTCTCTCTCTCTCTCTCTCTCTCTCTCTCTCTCTCTCTCTCTCTCTCTCTCTCTCTCTCTCTCTCTCTCTCCCTCCCTCTCTCTCTCTCTCTCTCACCTTCCCCTCCCTCTCTTCCTCTCTCTCTCTCTCCCTCCCTCCCTCCCTCCCTCCCTCCCTCCCTCCCTCCCTCTCTCTCTCTCTCTCTCTCTCTATCTCTCTCTCTCTCTCCCTCTCCCTCTCTCTCCTCTCTCCCTCATGCCAATGCCGGCGAGCGGCCTTCCCGGCCGGTCAGCGGATTGCTGGAGCCAGCTCAAGGCTGCACGCGGGAGCTGGTACAGCCATTTGGTTTGTAAATGTCTCCCTGGCGTGGCGCTGGCAAGGCCGGAGCCAACGTCGGAATGCGGATGGAGCGGCGGAGAGTTGAATGCACGGAGAGAGAGGGGCTCGGCGGCCGGCAGCCGGGAACACTGCAACACTGCGTGCCGGACACCGGGCCAGCAGGCAGGACGGAGGGACGACTGCCGGACACCAGGCCAGCAGATGGAGCGGAGGGACGACTGCCGGACACCGGGCCAGCAGGCAGGACGGAGGGACGACTGCCGGACACCAGGCCAGCAGATGGAGCGGAGGGACGACTGCCGGACACCGGGCCAGCAGGCACGGCAGAGGGACGACTGCCGGACATGGGGCCAGCAGATGGAGTGGAGGGACGACTGCCGGACACCGGGCCAGCAGGCAGGGCAGAGGGACGACTGCCGGACACCGGGCCAACAGATGGAGTGGAGGGACGACTGCCGGGCACCGGACATGCAGGGACGGCGGAGAGGCAGAGCAGAGGGGAAGAGATGAGAGACAAACGACAAAAAAGGAACAGAGCAATGCCGAAAAGCAGGGACAAGGAGTCAGACCCAAAATGCAGAGCGAAGGCGATATTACGTCATTGTCGCCACAAACGCTGCCGGCGAGGAAGGCGACCGAGTGTCATGAGCTCCACGATCTCACAGCGCAACGAGTCGGGCAGCCGAGGCAAGTCTACGTCAAAAGCTTACCTGGCCCTTATTTTATGATTATATCGCTATTACACCGACTCTGTTATTATACCGATTATTATGTTATTATACCGATTATAAACTCTCCGAGCACTGCTAAAATAGACTCCACGCCTTTGTCTTGAAGATGGGTATCAAGATAGTCAAGACAACATTCGACAGAGTAGCATCAGCGTCTAACTAGCAAGATGTACGTGAATATGACGAACATAAGTTTCCACTTTATCCATATCATGGAATATCGTTGGTTATCAAACAGATATCTCCTGATCGTGTTTGAAGATTTTCCCCTCATCTTCACAACGGATGGCAACTTACCTATATCACAACAGCAAGTTTTTGCTACCTCTATTTGCGTAAGAAATCCCATCATGGAGGTCTCTTTCCCATTCTCATCGATGCAAATCTTACAAGTAAAAAATAACATCGTTGATTTATGCCGCGTGAAAATCATTGTGGGCATGTTCAGCACTCTTTAGCCAGCATATGGTTATGGGAACGAGAACATCCAGAAACAAGTTTATCTTACGTCAGTTCCACAATTCTTTTATGAGCTACCTGACGACATGCGGCTGCCGCCACGTCTGACATTAAAACAAATGAGCCGCAATACGTGAAAATTCAACAGCAAAAAATATCAAACGACGAGTTTCCGGAGCAACATGGAAATTCAGTCCAAACAAAGTTTTTGCTAGTGTGCTTAAAGCTCCGGCATAAGAAACTGAAATATGCTAGGGATAAATCAGGTCACATGGGTAACATTTATATTTTCAAAGTTTTATAACCATTCATAGCCACTGAACGGTAACATGCTAACACACCAGACTGCCTGGATCGAGCTAAAATCGCTGCTGGTGTATTATAATATCGAACACTCAAAAATGCTGGATTACTGTGGTCAAATCGCATTACATTGGACTGGGTAATATTTAATAATTCGCCACTGTTGTTTCTGATGCTTAGCTTTTTGGCAAAAATGTTTCTTCATTTAAATGAGAATGGGGCTTTATTTTGGGGAGGTATAATTATTTGAATTCAACATTTCAAACAGAACAAGTCGGCTTCGGCTGGATGCCTTGAGGAGATTCCGTCACTGCCTTTCAGAAGAAGTTCGTCTGGCAGCTGGCCTCGCTCGTAATAACGAACTGGCTCGTCCGGAATTCAGTGTTTATTTTCCTCGCGTCTGCCTGAAGCGCGTCATGATTTGAATGTCAGGCGGCCTGGATCCAAAGTGCTTACGTAGTACCCGCCAAGGCTTCAAAACCACCTCAACTGCATTATTCAGGAAGTTCTGGGCTCGTTACATTCGTGCCATTGATCCGGAAGCAAAGGATCATTGTCAAAGCTTGTTTGATGCTCATAAATTTAAGCATTTAAGACGGATTTTGAGTGGCATATTTTTGTGACGAGGGCGATCGGTGACATAATGCACATTCTAAGTTGGCAGAACAATCTATGCTATATCAGAGATGCCGAACGCTGGTATAACAGCTCCGAATTACCGCGAGAGTTTGGACTGACATCTTCACTTCTGCAATGTCCTTTCGCAACCCGGCACGAATCATACTGCACTCCGCCCTGTCTTCTGTCACTGCAGCATCTGCAGCTTATCCACACCCCAGCCAGATTTCTGCCAGCGTGCAGATGAACTCTGAACCTCTCAGCGAGCGGTCACTCTGGGCTGAGTCGTTTGCCGCCCGGCAACGGGAGGCTTTCCAGCGCGCGCCACGGCCACCACCGGTCCAAGCCGGCTGCCGCACCGCCTCAGAATGGGTTCCGGTCTGCAAGATTGCACTGGTTGTTTGATTTAGAACACCAGAGCAAATAAACAGCTAGGAGCATGCACAGGATGTCACAGGAATGGGCCTGCAGAACTCTCATCTAAATGGCATTCCAGTTGGCCGTGGCACGCCGAGTGATAATCCTACGGCGTAAACAAAACATCTCCGGTCGGCCGACTTCAGTCAGGTCCCCGCGCCCCCTCCAGGGAAGCTCCTTTCCCTTCCGGCGTTCCAGCTGGAATAGCTCCTATCCGTCACGGTGTTCCAGTTACGGTAGCTCCTCTCTCTCCCCCCCCACCACCTGATATCCCAGCTAGAGTAGCTCCTATCCCTCTTGCTCCTTGAAAGGATAGCTCTGTCCCTCCTGGAGCCCCAGCTAGGGTAGCGCCAGTCTCTTCTGGTGTCCCAGCCAGGACAGCTCCTATCTGCACTGATGTCTCAGCCAGGGTAGCTCCTGCCTCTCCTGATGGCCCTCCCAGGGTGAGTCTTGCCTCCATTGATGTCCGACCAGGATGGCTCCTGATCCTACTGATATCCCAACCCCGATAGCTCCTGTCCATCCAAGTATGCCGGCTAGAGAAACTTCAGTCCCTCCCGGCCTGCCAGCTAGGATAGCTCTTGTAATTCTCGAAGCCTAGTCTTAGTGCCTCCGTAGTTACATGTAAGAGAGCAAAACTAAAAATGCTAACAACAACCGAAAATCACTACGGCATGCCACACACGGCGACACAACCACACAGGATTCAAATGTTATCCTTCAGGAATCTCTGGGCAGGTAAAAACACAATTTCTGCAATTTAACAGGCCGTGTAATGTGCCATACAAATCTATTGTTACAGATAGTGCTTGAGTTATCACCACGTATACTTCAACAAAACAATGTAAAATGGATGCGATGGCATGCGACGAATGAAAAGAGCCTGTAGCATGCTCGGACATGGTATAGCCTGCATTGCTACGTTGCGAGTCCAACTAAACTTTCGCATTGTGGAAGAGACCTTTCAATGCCCAATGTCAACGTGCAACTTTCCGCAACGATAAATGTACCAGTAATACATCTGATGTATTTCAAGCCAATGCTCAGTTCTTTACTTCGCATGTGTTTGCTTTGAAATAGATGACATCCGATGTTGTGGTTAATTATGTTCCGTGCTGGAATAAACCAACATTTTTCCGTTAACTTATAAGACGCTGAATCATCAAATGGCATTTTAAGCAGCTGAATCATCAAGAAAAGTGTTGAGGTAATTTTACGTGTCCTTGAGCTTTAAGAACCCAATGCCAGTTCAAGTACCGCAGAGTGCACTTTCAGACCACAGCACGAAAAAACGATACCGTCCGGACGCCCGACACCTGTCGTTATACTGTAGGCTGGTCTTAATTACAGCAGACTGCGCTGAAGTGCTAGAAGACCAGCGTCCGACAACGTAGGGTATTTTAAGAATGCTTCATAGAGCAATGAACTTCAGAAATCCGTATCCATGTAGTTCCGGGTCCGTATTGCTTTAAAGCCAACGACACAGCGTTGGTCATGATCTTTACACATCGGAGGGATTATTGACTTGTCTGTCCGTCCAACATGCATAAATGGTGGGTTGCGCCACACAAAGAATATATATCTAAATATCGATATTACGAGGCCACCTTTTTTCACGTCGGCAGGGAGTGTGCTTAAGATTTATGTACTCATCGCTTTTAAGGACTGGGATACTGGTGGATTCGGGAACGCGGGGTTTTAGGGCGCCAGAACACTATACGTATGAACAGACCCGCGGTAACGACGCGACAATACCCCCAATTACGGTGGGAGCGCTCAAGGTGTACTGGGTGGGTCAGAGACCAGTGGAGTCTGCCAAACACGGCAAAACCCCGACAACGGAACAAGCGGAGCAGACTGTCACCAGAGGTCACAGGACCGGCCACATCAGGAAGACAGGGAGCGGTGCCGTCATCAGGAGCCACAGGATCGGCCACGTCAGGCAGACAGGGGAACGGCGCCATTATCAGAAGCCACGTCAGGCAAGCCCGGCCGGGCCGCGTCGGCCGTGCCCGGCCTCGCTCTCCGGCGGAGTAACGGGTCAGAGGCGGCGCCCAGATGGGTTCGTTTCCGCCCGGCGGGCCGGGCCGCGCCATTAAAGCCTCACGCACAGCCGGCGGCCGGCCTTCGCCGAGCGGCACAGCTGGCAGCGGCTAACCTTGCGGCCTGAGGTGACCGACATACGGCCGGCCGGCGACGGCGCGCCCGCCCCGACAAAACGCGGCCTCCCCGACTCAGAGTACAGCCTCCGCGACACAGAGTACAGCCTCCGCGATACGAGTACAGCCTCCCCGGCGCTTAGTGCAGTTTCCCCGACACAGAGAACGGCCTCCCCGACAGAGCGCAGCTTCCCCGACACAGAATACCCTCTCAGACACAGTGCCTTCCCAGGCACAGGGTGCCTTATCAGACACCGAGTGCCTCTCAAGACGCATAAGGCCTTCTCGGACACAGAGTGCCTTCCCAGCCACAGTTTCCGTCCAGGCCACTGTGTCCCTCCGCGACACGGACCCAGCTCCCGGCAGAACGCAGCCCCCGCGACACCGCGTGCAGTCTGAGACACAGACAGTCCCCCAGACCTGGTGACCACACCGTGCACTCCGAACGGCGAGGTCCCAGAGACAGGGCGGCTTTCCCAGCACCTGGCGGCGTTCCTCCACACGGGGAACTCGCCGACTCGGGGGAGCGAGGCCGGTCTGCGGCCACCGTCAGGTCCCGGGCAGCTGCGACCTGGCCTGGGCGCCCGCCTCCGGCGGCGACCTGGCAGCGGAGGCGGCGCCGGCCGGCCGGCCCGCGGTACTCACACGCATCTGCAGGCGGGTCGGCGCCGGCGGTCGGCACGCGGCTCCGTCGGCCGCTGCCTGGCGGGCGTCGGCGCCGACGCTATATAGACGGCGGCGGCGGCGGCGGCTGTGCGCGGCGCGCGGCGGGCGCAGGACGTCACCGCGCGGAGCGGCCGCGCCGCTCAACTTTCACCTGACGAACGTCGCGCCGATCTGGCGGCCGCCGGCGCCGCGCGCACCTCCTTCGGCCGGCTGACGTCACTCATGACGTCACATGACGGCCAGGCGGCGGGCGGCGGGAGGCCGTGCGTCGCCTCGCGCCCGCCGGAGCGGCGACCCCGCGCCGGGCGGGCCCGAGGGCGAGGCCGAGGCAAGGGCGAGGCTGCGACCGCAGGACGGCTCAGAACGTCCGCTTTACGAAGGATTCCCGGCTCGGCGGACCAACGGACCGGTCTCGGAATGCGTTTAACTGAGGCCCGTTTATCCTCGCTCAGACGTCGCGGAATGTTGAGTCAACATTTTTCCGTGTTTCCTCGTCATCTCATGACGCATGTTCTTGCATCGTATGTCATGATCTCCAGACATTCCATATCTTCCCTTCACGGTGACATCATTTTCAGTTATGTAAAGGGAGGAACCAGGAACCACATGTGGGTGTTTTGGGAATCACTGGCGGTTCCAATGTGTTTGATCTAAATTCTTGTTCCAGTGAGTGACAACAGGCGACACAGAAAAAGTCTTAATTTGTGACTTGAATGACGCATTCATGTCTTGCCACGCATTGTCACAGATCCATCCATTCATGCCTTGCTACAAATCCATCCATTCATGCCCTGCCATAAAATCCCTTGCATCGGGATTTTCAGGTATGAGCAGAACCACTTTATACTTGCTTTCAGTTACACATATTTCCACAATTACATACATAATTGCAGACACAGCTACACATATACGCATTTACAGAGTCTGTGGCAGTAATTGCGCCTGTAATGCAATCACAATTACGGACACAGCAGCAGACATTTCTGGTGCGCTACTTACAACTACCTTCAGATGTTCTGTATACTGAAAAAAATGGATGAAATTAATAATGACACAAAAAAGGAATCACAGTGCTGAGTCGCAAAGAAACGGCAACAGAAACAGCTCAAGCTGTTTCAGGGCAGAAACTACCGAGAATACTGCTACTCAAACGCGAGCAGTGACACCACGCTGCGGAATTTGCTATCAAAGCCTTCATCATCATCTCAACATGCACATAGTCAGTTTAATGGAACGACCGTGCCTTTCCTTTCCAAACACGCTCAGCTGCATTTGAGATGTTTGGCTTGGTCTCTGGCACGCCAGCCAGTCTGAGCAGTCATATCTTTCAATGATATGAAGGTATTCATTTAAAGGGATATATTCCACCTAGGTCGACTTTTCATAAAGAGACCAAAAAACACGTTTCTGATAACGTTTCCGGCATTGTTTTCTAAAATTGCGAACAAAGCTCATAAAACGCAATCATTAGAAATTCAGTCTGTAGTCATCCGCAGATTGGATGCGTTTGCAGGCACATGAGCGCAGGCGCAGGCAAATGAACGTAAGCATCCATTACAATGCACCCGCTCATCTGTTTCATCATGCAACAGCTGTAAATATGGCACAGTTGTGTAGGAGACACGGGAAAAATGCGGAAAAACGCTCTGAGCCTCCGTAACTTTGGAATTTTGAGACGCATCGCGTAATGCACATCACAGACTGTCTCATACGTCTACAGGCTATAACTCGGCTACCTCGATCCAAAACACGTGGTAATGTGAACTATTTCTTTCAAGACCATCGTATATTTCTATGATGGTCAAAATAGGCAACGACAACATCGCCATTGAAGCCGATCTCAGAACATTGGCAAGCTCCTTACATGTAAATTTCATGCGGCTTCTGACGCCCCTTTGCGTGAGTGTTTACACACGTCGTCCTCGAGCCAACAACTCTTACAGAGTGTCACAGCAAATGTTTGCAGAGTCAACAGGTCGTCCCAGTGACCAAGTGGTTCGGCCGAGGGGGCTGGACCGGCACCGAATGTCGGACGGACACTTGTTCGAATACCATGAAATACGACAGACTTCTTCGGAGCGCCGATGTAGGAGTAGCTGAATTAAAAATACGGCTGCATTGTTTTAAAATATAAGATATTTTTCACAAAACGTAAGTATATGAAACCGCAAAGCTATAGTAACGAAACAGCGGGACAGGAGCATACGGTAAATTCAAACGAATTCACGAAATAAAAAGAATAGAGGTACGATGGTCGTCATTGTCGTCACGTTCTCGAGAAGCCAGCGGTCCCATGTATGGCCGATTTTTCTGAAAAGCTATGTTTCGTACATGCTGCATATGTTTTAGGGCTGACCCGACGCGCGTGACATTAACAACTGATAGGGTGCCTGTAAATACGTTCCGAGGTCATAAATCTCACGGATGTACGGGCGCTGTCGGTGATTCTTCTGGCTTGCTGGTTTCAGTTATTCAGGCAGGCCTTTGATATCCCAATTTAGCACTGGGCTCTCCTAGCGAGTGATCCGACCTTGATGCAAAAGGAACTAGCTTTGGCAGGAGTTATGTCTTGCTGTCACCAAGGATTTCCCGGCGATCCGTAGCCAACCGACAACAGTCCTTGGTAGCACATACATTTTCAATGGCGAAGTCAAGACCGTACATCGGCCGGTGTTGCGAGCCGGACTCTCAGCTCATGCCAAGAAAGAGCAAAACAGCATTGCCTGACGAAATGCATTGACGGAACTAATGTAGACGAATGTCAGGCAACGGTAGATATTTGTGGAGCCCTAGAGATGGCAGCTGCCTTTTTCATAACCTAGTCGATCATATTCTTGCTACAGTATTATTTGGCTCACGAAACATTTTGTTTTCTTAGGCAGAAGCCTAAGAAAAGCAATGGGCCAGGTTTAAATTCTGCTAACTCTATTTGCGGCACAGGAATGCTGGCAAGCGCTGACGACACGTGATTACGGTAGTAATGGGACGTCGGGTCGACGGAAAGCTGACGATTCGAACTGAGGTGAATGCGTGAAGGAGTCATCCGCACCTTGATAAACAATAACTTACGAAGAGAAATCGTCGATGTCGTATGCATCTCCGCACGGTTCATGAAAAAAGCGTTTGCGGCTCCTGCAGGCATTTACCGGGATTCGAACCCGAGACCCCCAGCCCGCTACCTCATTGAACACTTGAAGCTTCATTCGTTACGAAGTGCAGGCTCCGTAGTCCGGGGATAGTGACGCAAGATAATCTTTTATAATATTACTTTCATCGTTCAAGAAACTGAGGACTGGCGGCGAGGAGGCGATGAAATTCGTCTACACGGAGAGCATCTAACTCAGTCAAATAATGCAGCTACCAATACAATACTAAGATGACATGCTTCCATCACATCGCACTTGCCGTATTCACCGCATCATGCTGCCACGTTCTGAGTTTATTTCCTTTTCCGGACGTGGATGTCTGACGTCGCAGCACGATAGTCAGTAGGTCACGTAACGGTCAGCGATTGAAGGGTCACGCGAGATGTGCCCGGGGGCGCGGCCCAGCGCGGCTCGCTGGTGCAGTGCTGGAGCGAGGAACGAACTTCGGCTGCCGTACGGAGGGACCGAGAGCCGTGCGGCAAGGAGCTCAGCGCCCAAAACTCGGTGGTGATGGCTCCGAATGGTGTCATGACTTATGCAAAGTGGTGACGCACAAGAAGCGCGTGTTTTGGGAACATCGACCAGTTTGGGTGCGGGCAAACTCACACCGAGAAAAGATGTGCACGTATGTTTTCTATGTGTTTTCCTGTCGGTGTCGTGTTACCACCCCGGTCCCCGTCTGTTTCACGGGAAAGGTCACTGATGGCTAACGGTCACCGCGCAGGCCGCCCGTATCGGTGGTGGCCGGAGGCGCTGACCTATGCCAGCCGGGCGATGTGTGACCCCGGCGTGCTATATACCGGCGATCGTGCGAACTGCCAGGAGCCAAAGACGACGGCGTTGGCGAACCGCCGCGGGGTGCAGAGCTGGTCAAACCGCTCTCTGGCGTCCGCCTGTCTCTTGTTACCAACCGGCCAGCTACGGCCCGAGCTCTGGCCCAAATCACTTGTCCAATCGTAAGCAAAATGCGGGTGGAGGACTTGAAAGAGGCCTCGCCGCGGCGTGTGCGCGGAGAAGAGCTCCAGGTCCAACAGACACCACCTGTGTGACATCTCTGACAGAGAGCAGCGTCACATTCACAGCACACTGTCGAAGTGTGCGAGGAGCCCTGCACAGGCGCGGTCCAATGACTTTGATGTTGACAGCACAGAGAACCGTGGTGTGTGAGATGGTTTGTTTGTTTGTTGTCGGCTAGGACGCACAGCCTCTTGGGCCCAAACTCCCGTATCTTGAGTAAGATTTTGTGTCTCGTCGGACGTCGGACAGTCGTCTCTGTGCGGTGGCGGAATGCCGCCCAGTGTGTTTTAAGGCAAAGCGCATTGTTTCGTGTTTCCTGCACTGTTCGATGGATATTTCAAACCCGGTAATGCATTGAATGTGTTTCGTGTTCCTTAAACTGATAGATGGAAATGACAAACCTGATAATGCATTTAATGTGTTCTATTGTTGTTTTTTGGTGCACTGCCTTTAACATTTTTCTACCCATTGTGACAACCAAAACAGGAGCCAGCTTAGAGTGAGTTCCAAAAAGGGGCATGCATTCCTGTTTCGCAACCTTGGCATAAGATTTCAGCCATCAACACAATTAGTCGCCAGCAAATTTTTCCAGCCGTCAGTAGGCCGAGTGGTTGCTATGTGCGTTATCTGAAAATAAATCTTGAGACACGCTGCAGGAAAGTCTACACATCTTTGTAGGATTGCATTAAAATGGGATAAATCTAGGAAAGTTGTAGCATAGTTTAGGGGCCCACGAAACTGGTATATGTTGTTCGGAGCCTTTCACATCGAGGTGGGGAATTATTTACATACGGACGTTCTTCTCCATTCCACGGAGTCGTAACATGTGACCTAAGTGGGTTTCTGGTTGCTGCATTGGTGAAAACATGGGTGCAAACTTGGAAAAATGTCTCTAAAAAGCAATGCCGTGCACACAAGCTTTTTTTAACGGCAAAAACCCGCTTACATCAATGGAAAGGTCTCATAGGCGTCACTGCAGTGATAATTAGATATCTGTATCTTACTGATAACCCATTCCACCAATTCCAAAAGCTTTTATGACTAAAATCAAGAATAAGTTCCTGGCGGTATACGTGATCCGTGCGGGCACCGCGTCTTTGTCAGTTCACGACTACTGCTAATGCAGCGTAAGCGGCACTCAACAGTAACTGCCGAACAGAGACTAGAGAAGGTCAGAGAGGAGGGGAAACGTCGAAAAAAAAGGAAATGGAGCGAGGGAGGGTTAAGGATGAGGAGGAAAGGAGTGGAGGAGGAAACAGTACGGAAAAATGAATGTTAGAGCGTGCGAAGAAAAAATAGCAAAAAGAAAACAGAAGCGACTGAGACTGAAAGGGCGGAAGAAGAGAGAAAATAGGCGCTCAAGAAAAGAGGGGCAAAAAGGTAACAATGATAAATGATAGTCAGAAAAGGTAAGAGAGAACATCGGCAGAGTTGGAGGGAGGGAGGCAGGGTGTAGATGAACGAAAGGTAGGAAGGTACGAGTGCAGACGGGCCGAAGGTGAGTATTAGGAGGGAGAAAAGCTTGGAACAGGTTGAGAGAGCGAGAGAGAGAGGAAGAGAGAGGGAGAGGAAGGAGGAGAAGGAATAGGAGGAGGAGGGGGAAGGAAGAATAAGGAGCAAAGGGGAAAGGACCAGAAAGAAGAAGAAAAGCGCAAAAGAACGGAGAGTGCAAGACGTGGAGCCTAGGAAACGACAAAACGATCATGGGTGGGGCGCTATGTAATAAAGTCGAAGCCATTTATGCTCCTTAGAAAATATTGCTTTAAGCTGAACGTATTTTTATCTTGTCACGGTTGCTGTTCTGAACCAGCAGTCTATGAACAGGACCAAAGGTCTGCGTCAACAAAGTTTCAACAGAAGCAATTACTACATAGGCGTAGAACGTTTCAAACAATGGGGGAGGGAGTCAGGGGCCAGCTGGCACTTCATTGCCGCCAAAATGATGAGCTCGTCTGTGATTTTAGCTATTCAGATTTAAACCGACTTCAGATGTGAGTAATGCCCGTGTCCCCATCACAAGTAATACACGGCAGCGTCGAGTAACTGGGGATCCGCACAGCAAACCTCGATTGCTGCCAAACCATCCCTCTAAGTTAAAGAGCATAGGGAATAAGGTGATTACAAGTGTAAATGAGTTCTTCTTCATTTGACTGGATCTGGATTAGTTCCTTGTTCTTGGCAAAGAAATTAAATAACAGTGTACGCAGGCACGTGGTTCGTCTGTAAAAAAAAAACGCCGCGATTTGAATACAAGTCGTCGTGCGGTGATGTCGTTTACCTCTTCATTGTCCGATCGTAAAACTGTCGCATCCTTTTCGACATAGATGGATCCTGTGGCAATCATTAACGGATGAATCATGTCGTATCGAAAATGAAACTCCGGGCGCATTTGACTGGACATTGTTACTACGTAACTCGCATGGATTTTGTCACCTAAATTTGGTGCTCATTCTTTGGTGGAATGGTTTCACGGTACCAGAATCCATGCGAAACAAATTCTGCTGCATGGACCCTGAACCCGAGGCCCAGTCAAACAATTCCAGATAAACGAGAATTTTAGGAAGATGTTTCTGGATTAAGTCCCGACAATGCTTCAGCAGTACCCTCCTGTTTACCATTCCTTATCCAGGCTGGCGAGTTGCCGACTGACCGGGACCAAATAGCGCCTGGCTGGAAATGAAGCCCTGACTGGGTGCCAGCCCAGGACAGGAGACAGAAGCTGTAGCAACCACTTTCAGCGTCAAACCATGCGTGTCTTGACTGCTCTCGACAATTTCAGCAATCATGGGTTCACGTTGATGAAATGTCGCCACTTCAGCGGAAGCGCATATTTCTGGAAAAGGTTCGATCAAACTCGAGCAACAAACAGGAATGCGTTCCGTGTTAGAAAGTCATGACTTAGCACCCCGAACAGATGGCACGAAGGCATGGCATCATTCATGCAGCGCTTGATCTCAGCCAATACCGCAGAAGGACTGCCTGCGCTTCAGGTCATTCTCACTGACGCTGTTGAACCCAGAGGATGGCTTGTTTTAATACGCAAAGACCAGAACGGTACAGAAACCACTGAAGATGAGCTAGGATGTAAAAATGCAGTTGAGGATGTGCGACCGCGGGCAATGGAGGGAAACACAGGCTTGACCTCACGGGCGACCGGGAACAGTCAAGTCGCATGTCAATCTCAGCAACCTCGTGATTTGCCTCCAGCCTGGCAAAGCCAGGTATCGTCCCTGAACGGGCGTGGATACCGGTTTTTCGGAAATCGGTGCTCGGTTGCAAAAGGAGCAGAACAAGGACTGCAGGACCCAAAATGCTTTGTAAAAACGGAAAAAGTGTAAACAAATACCACAAAATAGTTGTGTAATACTAAGCCCCGCCTGAATTTGCCCCTTTTCAGCTGATTGCCAGCAGAATCCGGTGTATTGTATGAATTTCCCTCATACGTATCATTGTTCAAACGCGACGACGAAGTGACCCGAAGGTTTTCAGAATTAGACTTTTCAGGTATACGCACGCCTGTCAGCTGACCCGTTCTGCCGCGTTTCGCCGATCAGGGGCCCATCCGAGCGCATAAGTCCTAAACTGTAGTTATTTTAATGCAAATAGCACAGTTATTTATCATTTTCCTAATAACTGAAGATGAGACACGCGTTTCAATAATTACCGCCGATAGATTAAGGGAGGCTCTCGGGTGCAACGTCGGCTCCCTCTTGGGCGCTCGCAGGCCTCTGGCAACCGATCACGCAGCCGGTCGCCCCACGTTAGCCCAGTAACTAGTGTGACGCAAGGCCTTGCGTGATAGGTCCCCAAGCCTCTACCCGAACATCACCAGTAGCATGAGGCTTCAAAGCATCGGCTGCTACGAGAATCACCTTTGACTCCCGCCCGGGTTTGACGGAGCCTTTTCCGGAAATCGGCGGTCAGGCTGAGGTGGCAGCTTGGAAAGTGTCATCAACGGGAAGCTATAATTGTTGAAATTATCAGGAAAATCGAGAGCACACTGGGTCTGACGCTGATGATAAGCCACAGATCACGGCTGCACATTCCTGGACCATGCCCGCTCATACTCCGGGAAAGTGAAAATCAGTCGAGGCTGTTTTATCTACCTAATTTATCAGGAAAGCAAAATGGTCACTCGCCTCCAAAGCTGCTCCTTCTACTGAATAACAACCTTTCGGTAATTATCGCGTTTTTTGGTAATCCGGTGACTTGATGGGCGTGGTTTGGTGAATAATGGTTTTTTGGCCATTTCATAGTCATGCAAAAGGCTGTTTACCTTATTTTTATTTCTCTATTCCTGGCAAAATTCTGAAAAAGCGGCGTAGGGGCATTGAACATTGCTGGATTCCCCACTTTCAAAAGTAGGGGGTCATGGAACTCCTAGCCCTCCATGATCCCATGCCTGTTAACTACTATAGTCGTGATACCGATCTGTGAGGGGAACCAATTACTCTTCATCCATCTATCTGTGAACGGAACCAGTTACTAAATACCACTGGTGTGTGAACAGGACGAATTATTTTGCACAACCGGTCTTTGGACAGGAACAGATACCGGGTGTTTCAAAAACGCATCATAACTCCGATGGCCTGCTATTTCTTCATTTGTTGCCCAATGCTGTTCTCAGTTCCAGGTTATGGTGATAGTGTTTATAGTGTTTAGGTACTCATGCGAGATATAGTACTCGAACTCTGCTATGGTCTTCTCCGTGGTTCAGAAAAAAAGAAAACAGTGAAATTGTGGTACGCGATTAAACCCTACGTGTCGATGGTACTGCCGTTAAGTCAGTGTCCACAATAGTAATACAACCAACATGAAAGACATTTTTCATGAGTCTCAGTTTGTTTTATAAAGCGAGGAATATCCTTGTTATTGCTGTGACACATTTTTTAACACCAGGGACTATGCATCACCGGTCTGAGAGCAGGACCAATTACTTTGCAACATCTCTCTATGAACGGCATCCCGTCGCTGTGGGTCGCCAGTCTGAGGAAAGTGTTTGTCGTTCTGGTTTCTTTGGTATCTCTGCTCTGGCGCTAATCTGGGAACGTTAAGTGTCCATTCCTGCCGAAATGGCACGGTTTCACCTGTACAAGGAACCTTCCGCCTTTCAGTGTCATCGCCCAAGCTTGGTGGCGGATGCCGACAGTTGCATGTAGTCTGCCTCAGAACCGTACCGCTCAGTCGCCAGCAGTGAAACACGGCCTGCGGCCATCTTTCAATGGGCGACCGTTACCGGGCGCGGCTGCCGCTGCGCCAGCCGAGTATCGTTTGAGCGAGCCTGAGACCGCGTCCGGCGGCATGCCAGCTCCGGAAGCTGTCGCCGCCGGTCGGCGCCCAGTTTTGCATAACGCGGAGTCGCAGTCGACTGACGTCGAGTGCGCCGCCCACCGCCAGACGGCAACGGCACGATCGACGAGCTACGGCCTGCCGAACACTGCCCGCTGCCAAAATGCAGCTTCATTCATCCCCGGCGACTGCCGGCGCTTTGTTGCCTTGGTTACGAAAATATGAATGGGGAAGCGGAGCGAATTGCTTCACTTGGAATACGCATATGTATGATGGCGTTACGTCCACATTTTGATGAGCCCGTGAATGTTTCGGATACATCAGTGGCTGGAGTTTAGTCGGAGTGAGAAGCCAGGTGTCGAGACGGTCGTCATGAAGAGATAGCTCAGAGCTTCGAGTGATTTCGTCATCGACTAGGCCGGCAGCTCTTCTGAAAACATGTAAGCCGTGTATCACACGCAGGCTGCAAATGCTAGCCGATCCAGAAGTCGGGTTTGGGTTAAGACCAAGTTTCGGTCAGAAAACCTGGCAAACCCCGCATTTTGATTTCCCCTAAGATTTCGGCCACTTCACATAACCTTTCCAGAAGTTGTTTCAGAAATAAGACTTCAAAAACATAAATGTTTGCCTATCATGTCGTTCCTAGGTATCGGAAGCTAAAACAAACATGTTATTATGCTTTTTGCCCGTCTATTTCTAAATATGTGTAAGTCAGGGGACCTAATGATACCACTACGGCAGTGTTTTGTTTTTGACAAAAAATGTTTGCCAACCGGAAAAAAGAAGATAACGCCTGCCTTTCGCAGATAGTCCATCACTCAGCCTCAGTCTCCTACGACCAGGACAAGCGTGAGACCGGCGTATAGGATAATGGCAGGATAGTGACAAGAGGCGTCCGCACCTTGCAAGTCGGGCAGTACTAGGGGCGCGTATTCGACATAAACTGTAGATCCTGGAACAGAGCAAAACATGTGCACGTTACAAACGAGCATAGCTATTGGAAGATACTCTTGGTACTGTGTTTGGCTCGTATCCGTTACCACAAGCACATTCGAATAATATGCCTGCTGGACTTAGCTACAGAATTACTTTAGAAATCTGCTGTGACCCCGGTGGGTCTGAGTGAAGTTAACATATGTAGATATATATTATTTGCCGCCTCGCAGAATGGAGGATGGGTATGGCGGATATTAACGTCACGTAATTGCTCGATGCCATGAACACCGATACGCCTGCATAAGACAAAATTTACTCATAGCAGGTGCCAACAGCGGTGCAGCCATAGGCAAATGAGCAGTAAAACAAGCGACGAAACCACAGGCTGGAGGCAATGCTTTTAATGCAGCGCTAGAGGGCTTATGCATGTGTACTAGCCCATAAGATAGGGAGGACAGCGGCAGTGTCAGCTTGACGGCACTCCTTTAAACGTTCAGTAATTTTAACATTACCTTTGTCGCGTTGCATGGAAAGAAACTGAACAAAACGGCTCTGACGCTACCAGTTTTGACAACTTTTCCACATCGATGGGGCTTATAGCAAAATTGATAAATTGTTAACAAAACAGAAATCGTTATGCTCAAAACTTGTAAATGGAGACATGCCCGCCACCACCGATTCCAATTAATATTGCGATGCTTGTAATCATTTGCCAGCCATGATCGACGATGTATGTAGTCGCGCATCCGTGGGAGCTTACGCAATCTGACAGCAAAGATTTCAACAAAGTTCGCCTTTCCATATGACGGGAAATTTCCGGGAAATGAGCCGCTGCAACCCTTTGCCATGACTTCAAACGTGCCAATATTCCCAAAATGCTAGCACAGCATTATGTACACAATGCACATGATGTCGAGATGTCTTGCAAAAATAGGACGGCAATGAAATATAGTGACTGGAAGAACATTGTTCACGGCAATTCCGAACTGCTAAAAAACCGGACCAGCATTAATATACACCTGGCAGACATGACAAGGCAACCAATAGGGGGTTGAGCATAACCCTGAGAAAACTGTCATCATTCAAACATGAAAACACAGTCGTTGTGTACAAACAAGAGCTGTTGATATGTTGGGCCAAACCACATGCACACATTGACACGAAGATAACAAAGTAGCCGTGGACCAACGTGGCCAGCTCGGTCACGAAAACGCAATGGTGTCGCCACACCACGAGTCGTCTGAACAACAAAACCAGGGTGCAGCTGGGGAGGCGGCTGGGTTTTCCAGACGGGCGGCTGGAGCCCAGCGAGCGCCGCGTGCCTTATCCCACCGCTGAGCTCAAGGCGCCACCGCGCGGATTGGCTGCACGCAGCCAATCAGGCGCGGCCGCGCAGGTCGCCGGTCGGCAGTCCTGACCCGGGTCACGTGACCCGGCCGTGGTCGCTGCCTGCCAGGGGCCCGTTCGTCGTGGTGCGGAAAAACCGTCCAGCTTAGCTGTACATTTAGAAATCAGTTTAGTTCAAATACCTATATTATATATATATATATATATATATATATATATATATATATATATATATATATATATATACTAAGAAACCAGCGGTAGTTCAAATACCATCTGCTTCTCTGAACGTTTCAAACTTTTACATCATCCTAACTTAACCTTCGCTGGCACTTTTCCGCGAACTGTAACCGTGCCCCGCATTGCATCACACGGCGTCTCAGTTCGACAATCTAGCGTGACGTACTCTGACAGCGTTTTGTGTGTGGCCGACTGAGAAGTGCCGACCCATCGTCCGAGTGGCCGGCATTCCTTCGCCGGCCGGCCGCCCCCTGCCGGGCCGGACGACAGGACCTCGATAGTCATCTGCGGACCGTGGCCGGGACAACAGGAAGTCGCCGCAGTAATCCCATCACAGGGGCCGGGAATGCACACAGCGGCGGCGCCAACAGCAAACGGCGCTGTAATGGACAGCAGGCGCCCGACGCCGGGAGGGCTCTGTGTCCCCAGAGGGGGCTTCCCGGAGTCAGAGGGAGGTGCCCGGAGTCAGAGGCAGCTGCCCGGAGTCAGAACAGTCGGCAGGGCTGGCTGGTTTCCTAGAGAGCGAAGCATGAGCACACCGGAACTGGAGAGAACAAGTGTTTGTTTTTGAGGCAAAGGAAGTGGGGTGAGAAATCTGACCGGATTCTCGACAGGTTAACATTTCTCGAGGTTCCCAGATGCACCTCTCCCCCGAAGCATTAGAATCATTGGAATAATCAGATCCAGAAAAAATCGGTCGACGAAAGAGCAGGTTTTTGTCGACATCACTAAAATACACCGTAAAGCTCCAAGTTTGAGGAGTGCGAGCGTCCGATGTTATGAAGTGCATGCAGACGTGTGCATGACGGGGTGTGCATTCTTTGTGCTGGACCACCAGAGCTGAGTCTGAGATGATTGCTGGAATTGTGGACCCGAACGATCAGATCACGAGCTCGTGCATTGACCAGAATCCAGAAACTATTTACCAACCAATGCGACGGACTGCAGATGCCATTTTTATTTCGGGTTAACAGAAGACGGGGTTATTCGTGTTAGAGAATACAACTCGGAGATATCAGACAGGTTTGCCAAACGCTGCGGGCAGAAGCTGATCTCAACGTTTATACTGTGGTCGGCCAAACCCAGTCTATAGGTCATCCGTGGAAGCTCACCAAGCCCAGGGCAGCCGGCGGAGACCATGCCCATGTCTCCAACGTTCGTGTAGTCAACGTCAGAACAGAAAATTCGTTCCTCCGTCGTTAGCGCGTCGTCATTCAGCCAGATGGAGTCCCCACTCGATGCTCACTGGACTAGCATCAGACACATAGTCCCTGGCCAAGATTACGATAACACTTAATTCTGAGCTCGGTGAGAACGGTCTCTACAGGTGTAGTGAATGGACTTCTGAATTCCGAAAACGTCTAGGTAAGATAAGGTAAGATGTTCTCTTCCGAATCAGAATATTTTCCCGGGAACTGAGCGCATATATTATACTCCACATCTGAAGATCTAGTGAAGACGGCCCGTTGTTCAAGACTTCGAGGGCACTTCTGCTACAACAAAAAAAGACGTTCATCCAATTCCCCTACACATCGATGAAACTTGGTGTGCATGGTCATGTTTGGCATAGGCCTCATGACGACTCCAGCTCAGTTATGTCAAAGGGTCACGAGACACGAAATATGGGTCAGGAAAGTTGGAGATAACGAGTAGACAACATCATTGAATGTAACAGTATCTCGGAGCCAAATGCACACAAGATGTGAATGCTATATATCGTTCAAAAGAGGACAGTGCGAACAAACATGATGGCGACATTTTTACATTTTTAGGCGGAATATATAAATGACCTAATAACCTCCTTTTGAAGTACGGTCAAACAAAAAAGCTTTTATTTCAAATGATGTTGCTTTCATTAAAAAAAAAAAACGTTTAAACAACTCTACATGCAATGTTTAGCGTTTGTTTTGTTTATTGTACATCATGGAAGTCACAGCCACTGACTCTTGCATTCCAGAAAATCTGAGCTATCCCAAAAACCCGAATCTCTTTGAATCTCAGCCATTTTATTTTGTGATTTCGGGGAAAACATGACCAAACAAAAACAAAATAAAGAACTCCTTGAAACACTGAGCAACGTCTGTTTCTGAAAGGCAGACGCACAGTCGCATGATTTGCTATTCCAGAGCTGAATGTTTAGTCCTGTATTTTGTCATGCGTCAGTCAATGGTATGTCGTCATGTTCGAATACTGTGTGTGTAGTGAAACGTTAGTCAGCAACAGTCGGCCTATCGTCTGGGGCGTCAGTCGTCTTCAAAGTCGCCTTTTTGCACGTCAGAATAAATGGCAATGAAAGGGTTTCATACGCAACAAGCAAATTATGCTTAAAATACATAAAAGTCTACCCGTTATCTTTGTCTCTGTTGTAAAGTGAAAAAGAAAAGAATCTGTATGGGTTTTCCGGCAATGTTTTGAGGGCCAAAAGACATCGTAGCCCTCTTTTCAAACTTCTGAAAGGCATTTCGTAATGCTCTTCCCTTAGATCCGTTAGTGGTCACAGAGGCTACATAACACGGCCTGACGTCTCCAAAAGAAGTATGCTAGTGGATCTGACCAGGATTTTGGTCAATGCGGCATTGTGCACGTAGAGTACTATTTGTGTGGCGACAGTCTGAGATAATGAGCTAATTGCCGATGATGACCTCATATAGGTCACTTACAAGTCATGTTTGTCTTCCCGTTACAGCTGGTAGATATGGGTATGAAACGAGAGGTTTTCACTCGGAGAAACTTATCATTCGAACACATTTGTGGTGTACCAAATTTGTTATATAAATAACAAACCAAAACGTTCTGAAGATGCGAATCATTGTCCATGATCAGACATCAGGTACTTGGTAGATTATTTCCGAGCGTAATTTATAAAGCTAAGGCACTGGGCTGAAACGTGAAAGCCGAATCAGCGCCTGTATAGATCCAGCATGAAAACTCCAAATACCTGATCGTGTTCATTTACTTTGCGTTGCGCATGCTCACGGATTGCGTTGTGAGCATTCCCCTGACTCATTCATTCTACATATGCGCCTTTTGCGTTGAACGTAGTGAACCGTCGCATTCAGTTCTGCTCTTCCAATTCAATGCTGCTTTTAGCACAGCATTCCTGTTTGGTGGCATGATGAACACGACGCTTTCATCAGTCGACAGTCGCAAGAAATGAATGGAACCTTTCGGTCGTTCCAGCATCCCGACATGGTTGCTTTAATGCTTGGACATGCCTTACATCAGACGAAAAAATGAATGTAGATTCAGAATCTGATCCTGAAAAGTTACTAAACACTAACACGTACAACATCTCGCTTTACCGTTGCTTCAGTGCTGCAATGCACGATTTTGTCACGAAATGTCGCAGAAAAGATCCACTCACACTAACTCCGTAATCACGCTCATGTTTCAAGACACTGGTGCAGTTACGACTGGCTTCATATCTGCCTGGGAGCCTGTCTCGTGCGATATTTACCTCAAAGTTTTCAGTGAGATGTCTCGCAGAACATGTTGTGCCGTTTTGTATTGCCCGGTTCCAAAAAAATATATTTTTCGTTTCTGGAATCACGTGCAATACAGCTGCGGTGCTCATGTTCCAGGACCAGTGTTGCCATGCCAGTGCCTCTTTTAGTGCCCTGTCCAGTCCAGTGCCAGTTCCATTTTCGATCCCATACAGTGCATGACCAAGGTTTCCGAACTGAACGTAGATGTTCGAACGAATAGGAAGTAACGTGTTTTGGGCCATGTCTTTTCATGCTCATAGCGCATCTTTTGACGTTTAGAATTTAAAAAAATATTGCATAACTTATTCATCCACGACCCAAGACAGCTGACAGGCTGGCCGCTCCAGAGGTCTGTCACCGTTGGACGGACGGCGTGTTGAACCAGCAGGCTGGCGCTTCAGTGGTGGACGTCCGAGCCGTCTCAGGACTGGTGGGGGTATTTCTAGAACCCCTCCCTTCTAACTTTTGATTAGCCTGTCGGAGCTGCACGGCATTTGGCACAAACCTCCATGGTATCCTAACTCACCGGCCTGAAAATCCGAGCGTGATGCTTGGAATGGGCTTTCAGTTACTAACGTTTACGTTTCCAATATCGGATACCGTCTTAGGAACTACAAACCGGCTCCAGCCGTGCGGCAGGCGCCGCGGCGACTCTTGCGTTTTCTGGCGTCACGTGGCGTACACAAATTGGCTAATGCGTGATTTGGCGGTATTTGCAGCACCGCGCTCTCATTGAAGATTCTGCGTTAATTAAAATTAAGTGACTTTTAGGACAATATAGCAGGTAAAAACATTACCAGATCCCGCATGATATCGCGCTGTAGCCAGCTTCCCTTTAAATCCAATAGTTTGCTGTCCTCCACTAACGAAACTCAGGCGGTACCACAGGGGTCCAATGAGATGTCATGCGTTTTTACCGTAACTCGTCCATGGAAAAGCTCATCTTTCGCATTCAGATCACTTTCATAGACTCCTCAATTTTCTTGCTTTCGCAGATCCCCCTCAAAAGACGCATCTTTCTCTTCTCAGCTTTTTTCGCATTTCCTCGTATCGCTCTGATGAAACTTCAAATGATATGTGGCTCGTGACGGGTCGCATATCATTCCGCACAAAATTGTCCTTTTTTCGCTTTTTCTCGCGTAAATTTTCAGTCGCTCTGGTGTAGAAATGAACCGTTAATCGTGCAATGGAACGATCATTGCTCATGCAAGAGACAATTATCATTGTTTGTTCAGTTTAGACATGGTGATGTGAAAACTGCTATATTTTAACTGCAACGATAAACACTTTTTACCTTTGGCATTACGTTATGTATGTTGATGAACTTCGAGTAGTCGACCCTGCAAATTATATAGCATTCGGTGCTTGATTTCGCTGGCAACAGAATGGTATCCTTAGATACATTAATGAAACTCAGTTTGGGAATCGTTTGTTGACCGGCGACGTTCGTTGATCATAGGAACTGCGCAGCACATCAGCCCGAAAATTTGCACCCGCATGTACCGACGCGCGCAGGTGGATTTCCATCGGGTTTTGAAGCGCTCGCGTCACCCCAGAGGTATTTCGTGACTGACACATGCCAGTACGCAAATGTTTTCGTACGTGGAAAGAAAACCCCGAAAACTTAGAGGAAAAATGCATTGTCATTGCTTGCCGAGAAATTCTGGGACAGGCCCATTCATGGCACTTTCGGTCTTACTGTCGGCTGCCATCGTATCTCATAAGCTTGCTCGTATAAGCATAGATATGTATTTTGATAGATATCGTGATTTGGTATATCCTATGTTAGCATTTATATAATTTAATGAAGTCATTTTAATCGAGACAACGGACTGATAACCGTCGCCGGACCGTGGGGGTGATCATGAGAACCCCCTGTTTTTTTGGGCTACCCAAAACAAAAACAATAAGGCGCAGAGATAAGTTAGATAAAGATATAGATACAGATACAGACAGATACAGATATAGGGATACACGGGCTTAGGCTTAATGCACTTTTATATACACGATTTTTACATTTTGTGCCAGTTTTCAAACTGAGGATCGCCTCAGGTCATTGACCTAGGACAGGTCAAGTAAGACCATTCAAAAAAATAAAGTGGCGTAACATTTTGCGGAAGGTGTCCATTGAGATGAAACGTAGCATACTGAGAAAACATGGCAAATTAAATAATTCTATCTTCTCGAATTTTTCGGAAGTTTCCAGGCCATTGACCTTAGGTTAGCTGCACTTTCGGCTTTTTCTGTTTGTTATTCGCCCCGTTCCCATGACAGGATTGGATTACAAGTCGTACTGCTCTCGAGAAGAAAATCGAGATTTCAAGCGGCGTTTCCATGACCGCACTCAGGAAATCCGGATTACACTCGAGATTTCCGAATCCGGATTACTTCGGGAAATCTCGGATCCGCCGCCTATTATGACGCGTACGGCATTTCCCTTCAGAGCGTACGGAAATCTTTGCCATAGAAGATTACCGAATAGACTGAGCTGCTGTGAGGGACTGGTGCTGTATCAGGTTTGGGAACGCCACAGTGCCAATTCATCGTCTTTTTTTGTCAACAAATCGCTGATAGACAAGAAATTCAGTTCGGCGCTAGCTTCCCCTTCGCAGATCACCAAAACAAATGCGGCGCATAATGCTGTCATGCTTCCAATTCACTGGTAATCCGGATTTTCTCGGGATTTCAATCCGGATTCGGATATTCAATCCAGTCTGCGAAAAAGGTGTTTCCATGACCTGTGAAATCGGGATTTGAAGGGGAATCCGGATTTGCTGGTGTCATGGAAACGGGGCTGTTGAGACTGTGAGACTGTTTCTAAGATTCTGAAACTTGAGCGTACATCATGGTGTTTCTCACGCCATTTGCAAATGTAAATGTACCCATTGACCCATGGCCTGGGTTCCGGTCACATTTAATTCGGATTTTCAAACCCACAACCGAGTACAGTTCTTTGTTTTGCAGTCTTGAAATATTTATTTGTAGTCATATGTAATCTGAAAACATGTATGATGAGAACTTTCTTGCCAAAGACAGCCCAATCCCGTTTGACCCAGGCTGACTTGATTCGACATTTTAAAATATTATGTTTGTTTTCCAAGCGAACTTATTCTGTATGGCCAGAAATGATAAGAATTAAGCCTATGCTTCCCTTCTAAGCAGATCTGATTGTGCCAGTCGTCTTATTCTTGGTCGACAAAACAAAAAAAAACCCTTGAGGTCGCGAAAATACCTTCCCGCCAAAGATTAGCCTTTTGCAATGCGACCGCGCGTGTCGTCTGACCTCTAAGTAACGTACCCAAAAAAAAATGTTTCGGGGCATAGGTTTCATTAGGGATGCACCGGATCGGGATTTTTGTGATCCGGCCGGATACCGGATATGCCGGATCGGGGTGCCGGATATCCGGCCGGATATCCGGCCGGATACCGGATATTATGCTTACATGTTTTTATTTACTATTTTTATTGAAATAATGAAACCGAAAAGACTGAATAGAAAAGAAAAACATGGGAAACTGAAAAAAAATAGTAAAAAATGCCCACAGCTTGTGAGTCGATATCTTCAAGGCCAAATGGGGTGGAAAAGGTCAACTTTGGACACTTTATCGGCCTGTACATGCCATTCCGTACAACTTTTCGAACGAAACGGGGTGTTTGTTGCGCCGTTAAAACGTGGAATACGATAACTTCCATTCATTTGGCGTCTTCACTGGGAATTTTGGGTCGAGGTCATGTCAGGTCAATGACCTGTGACGTCATTTTTTCATCTTTTACAGATCAGATTTCGAACAACACGGGGCAGTTTGAGAGTAAATGAGGGCGCGACATGTATCTTTTGGCGTATTTTCAGTGAAGGTAGCCAACATAGGTACATCTGGTCATTTCCGGCGTTTATATTTCTGTATGTATGTATAGCTATGTACGTATATAAATGTCAGTATCAATATGCCAAACGTGTTTTAGAAGGGTCTTTGAATGCGTATTTCACACAAATCGATGTATTGCAAAACAAATCTGGACCAGGTCATAAAAACCTGCCCTTGACATTTGATGACCTTGACCTGAAATGACTCTGGCATATATATATATATATATATATATATATATATATATATATATATATATATATGCGTCTGCATGTGCGCACACATGTCTTTATTAGGGTCTTTGAATGCATATTTCATACAAATCGACATGTCGCAGAACAAATCTGAGCAAGGTTACAAGATATTTGCCCTTGGCCTTTAACGACCTTGACCTTCACTGACCTTGGAATATGTAAGCGTATCAGCGTGCGCACACGTGTTTTTATTAGGGCCTTCGAATGCATATTTCATACAAAATGACATCTTGCAAAGCAAATCTGGATCAAGTCACAAACCTTGACCTTTGATGCCCTTAACCCTTATTGACCCTGGCTGTGGCCTTGGTACGTCCATCACTTATGCCCGAATGACATCACCTGACTGTGTTCAAACAGCAGTCTTAAGTAGAACGCCAGTTCTTTCACAAAGTTCCCATTTGTCAGCGACAACCGTCGTTTTCGTGATGTTTGCCTGACTTCAAATGCTTGAAACTTCAAAATTTCCAGCCGATTTCCAATTTTTCTACGCCATTCGACGAGTTATTCAATTGCCATAAATGTCACAAAGTAACAGCAACCAGCTCAGATGCGTTCGCGAGATATTCAAGAAGAGCAGGTGGGGGGCACAAAAAGACCCCCATTCCAGTGCGCATGTTAAAAGACAGCTACAGCTGATTCGAGATGTAAAAACAACGGGTGTCATAACGCGTTCCGGCTGGAAGGTTTGGAATCTCCAGAACGTACGTGACAAAAAAATATTGGTGGCAAACAAGGTTCGGTACCGAAAGAGCAAGAGGTCACCCCAGGTCACCCAAAAACAAGAGGTCGCCCAAAAGACCCGCATCCGGAAACTGTCCCGCGGATCACATGAAATCGGAAAGAACGGGGCATTGCCATGAACGACGAAAGCTACTTCACCTACCACGAGAGGTATATGTCAGGAGTTGGAGCACGTCCAGCAGAAGTCCAGCAAAAGTACAACTGAGGCCAGAGAGCAAGTTTCCCCGTAATCTTTTCATGTGGCCCGCCATCTCTCTCAGGGGTGTGACAAAGCCGGCTATCATGCCGGGTATGGGCAATGTTGATGGTAACATGTACCGTGAGAAGTGCGTAGGAGATGTGCTCATCCTATATTTGGATGAGTACTGTTTCGAGAGGGACATGTTGATCTGGCCAGACTTGGCTAGCGCTCATTATGCGAAGAAAACGCTCAAGTTGCTGGAAGAGGCCAGAGTGCCGTATGTAGTGCGTGACAGCAGTCCCCCTGTGTGCACCAGGTGTGTCCTACTGAGGACATCTGGGGCATCATTAAGCAGAGGATGTATCAGGGAGACTGGTACGTAACATCCGAAGTCGCCCTAAAGCGCTGGATGAGCCAGGTGATCGCTGCTCTGGACCTGGAGATACCGCGTAAAATGCTGGTGCACGTACCCAGGCGCGTGCGTCTCGCCGACAGATGAGAGGCGATGGAGATGATTCATTAAGCAAGAACTGACCGCAACGGTTACGACTACATTTCTGCAAAGTTTAAGGTTCATACAGTAATAAATGTGCTTACGGTATGACTTTAAATACTGTCTCATTTTCCAGTGCCAACAATTTATACTTTTCCTTAATGCATTTGTGTCAGAATTTGAGAAAGATAAGAAATATTTCGAAAGAAGGAAATCATAAGATGGGCTGCTGAACGCATGCTGGCTATTGTTTCACAGTTTTGAACCTGAGTCCCATTCTTGCAAGATATTTCCGGACCCTCCCGGACCAATACAGAAAAGAATTGGTTCCAAGGTCTCCAGACCGACTTGGAACTGCCAGTTACATCGACAATCTAACACAACAAGCCACGTTTCCCCTGAAACGGTTTTGGGCGCAGACATTAGAGCAACGTCTTGATTATACACCGGGAAGTTAAATATCCGGCAGTATCCGGCCGGATCACAAAAATATCCGGCCGGATACCGGATACCGGATAATCTCTAATATCCGGCCGGATATCCGGCCGGACCGGATATCCGGTGCATCCCTAGGTTTCATGATGTAGAAAAGATATTACGTCATCCGATGTTACAGAATACTACGCCGTGCCTGATCAGTGCTGATGTGACCGATGATACAATAGACACCAGAAACGCTCGATGTGGTATAGGTATAGGCGTCCATATCTTGACATAGGTTGACCTTGTTTGACTTAAGTATGATAACTGAAGACTTCATAAGCGCGCTAAATACATTTGCAGCGTAATCCAGCCAAGACGCCTACACCTATACATTAAAAAAGTGATATTCCTGAACTTACGCAAAGACGCCCTGTTACCTTCTTTTTCTGCTTCCCTTGAAATACTCAAATTCGGTCTCAAGTGACCTTTTTTCTGCCCATTAAGTACATCAGGCACTCGTTTGATCGCAAAGGCTCTTTTACAGACCCACGCAGAAGCATTTGTAAGCAGAATTTCCAGTCAAAAATGTTAAAAGGATAATTTGACCTAAGATGACCCATGGCAAAAACGTTGCGAGAGGGGCGTAGGGATCATGCCCCCCTTCCCTGCGGATCATGCCCCTTTCCCTTCCAAGCGGTCTCCATTAGTTACATTGCGATTTCGCGGTAATACGTAATAATGGTCATATACATGTTCTGTGCGTTAACCCTATTCCCTAAGAGATAGACGGTATGGCCGATTCCCTGTCGGGGGCCGGATTCGGCCCCCCCCCCCCCGAGATTTCAAGAGCTACACATCCGATTTCACCGCAACAAACGGCAATCGATTCGCCATGACGTTAATTACATTCCTAAAAGGAAGGTTTCAAAATTTTGAAAGGGGTGGATACACCGGGCAAAAATGTCAAAATGGGGGATTTGGACTTCTTATAATTCCGTTGTTCGTGGACCGATTTCGATGAAATTGGCATGAATCGAGAGGTTATAAATGGGACTTTTACCATTGGTACACACACTTGAATTTTTTTTAGAAAATTCATAGGCGTTCACAGAAATTCAAAAAGAGGAGGATTAATTTTTGAACAACTGAATGAACAGAAAAGATAGAGACACTTTTTTGGCTTCTGCTAGTCACGTTATGCTAAATAAGTACAAATCGTATTACAATGTTCGTATAATGTTAGGCGATGCCAGGGACATGAAGAAGGGGAACTGTCATGGTCACATGTTCTTCAGATCAGCTAATGACCTTTGACCTAAAATGATCTCCAGTGACCTCAGAGTCACTTAAAATGGTCTCGTATGCATTTACTATTATCTGAAAACGTCTTAAATCATTTGAGTTCACTCTGTTTCAAAAATTCCATTTTAAGGCTATTGTAATGAACTAACTAACGCGCATTGACATTTTAGGTCGTAGCTGCGTGACCCCACATGACATCAAGCTGAAACCTTCTACACAAGTAGAGGGCACCCTTCTACGTCATACGTATTCTGGGTTTGGCATTAAAAAAATAGCGCCGAAATTATTACTATAAAGGCAAATTTAGACTTTTGACCTTGACCTGACCTTCTAAAGTGATCTCAGATAAACAATTTGTATGTTGTCCAACTATTTAGCTATACATCCATATAAAGCCTTAAGTTCTATCTTAAAAACACTACTTTTGGCAGTCATTTTTCTTTTATCGTCAACAGGGCCAAAAATGACCTGAGACGCCTCCCAAAAACGTTGCCTGGCTCCGCCCCTGAGCGAAATAAAAATTTCGGAATTTTGTCGCAGTACGTAGAAAGAATAGCTAGGAAAAGTCACCAAGTTTCGTGAAGCAACGTCAAAAAACCCTGGACTTGGCAAGCAAAAAATCCAAGGGGGCGGATTCAGCACGCCCCTGCCGGACATTGGGTTAAACGTGAGGCATATTGCATGAAATCGCTGCTTTTTCCTATAAATGTCTTTGCATGACAGTGCCATATGACAAAATCTGGCATTCGCCCTCCATCAGGGATAATCCTGGCTATGTGCCTGACCTCTGGTAATCTTAATATTGGCCTTATTTGAAAAAAATAGGTACGTTCTTCTGACTTTGCCGAGGGTTTTCCAGCAACGTGCTCACTTTTCCTTTACCACTTATAGTTCTCGAGATCTTGGGGATGTTTCTCATGACCTCCAGCCCGGAGAAAGGGGATCTGGAGGCCTACCTGGCGAGGGTCATTGGAGAATAGACATGCGTTTCGACAAAGGAAGAGAAAAGCAGACGCAAGACATTTTTATCAGTAACGTTGATCATGGAAAAGTAGGCACAGACTACAGTCAATGGCGTACTTTACGATAACGACAAGAATACTGAATGTTTGATTGAGATGATATCGGGTCGTGAAGTTGATGCGATTTGACGGTAGCCAAGGGCATGACGTGTTGTTTTGTTGACAACC
The DNA here is from genome assembly GCA_030062745.1 of Capitulum mitella. Taxonomy (NCBI): domain Eukaryota; kingdom Metazoa; phylum Arthropoda; class Thecostraca; order Pollicipedomorpha; family Pollicipedidae; genus Capitulum; species Capitulum mitella. The sequence continues at coordinate 21,964,902 of CP099846.1, forward strand.
ACTCGTTTTGCTGAGCCGCGGCAAATAAGGAGCCAATAGTGAACATCGAGTATTTGTGTGAACTACGGCGAATAAGCAGCTGCCTAGCTGGGGGTACTTGGCCGGAATATGACGAATAAGAGGCAGCTAATGAGCTGGTGGTACTTTACTAAAGCATGGCGTATGCGACGACAGCTAGAAAGATGAAGGCGTTTGTTTAAGTGTGACGAACAAGGAGCAAACAGTGAGCCGTGGAATTTTCCATGAAGTATGGCGAATACACCGCGGGCTTTGGGCTTTGGAGGCTGCGGTGGCTGAGCGATCATACCCACGAAATCCAGCCCGGCGAGCTCTGTCACACGGCCGGCCTGTGGCGGCGGTGTGACCAATGGCCGGCTCGGGGAGCTCTGTCACACGGCCGGCCTGTGGCAGCGGTGTGACCAACGGCCGGCTCGGGGAGCTCTGTCACACGGCCGGTCTGTGGCGGCGAAGAACGGTGAGCGCGGACCGCACGGCTGGCGCCCGCGCCGTGCAGCTGGCCGGGCCAAAACGAGCCTGCACTGCGCGGAACCGGCGCCGGCCGCCCCGCCGGCGGCGCACCGCTTCTGGTTCGACGAACCTCCGGCACGAAAACGCGACCTTTCGAAGCCAAAGTTGTCCCGTGTGCAGACGGCCAACTTTTCGGTGTGCCTGGCTCCTGGTGCCGCGCGCGCGCCACTCCCAAATGTCAGCGGGGAGCGGGGCCGGCCGTCTCGGCGGCGGCCGGCCGGCACGCCCGGCCGGCGCCGGCTACGGCGGGCCCGGCCGGGCCCGACCGCGGTGTTGTCGGCCGGCGCCGGATCCGGGGACATTCCTCGGCCGGCGCGCCCCTGTAATCGGCGCCGCGCCGCCCCGGCTATCGGGTGGCGATCGTGGCCGGCCGGCTATCGGCCGCCGAGATCTCCTGCAGCCGGGTGGTCGCCCGTGGCCGCTAATAGCCCCGTGGAAGAATGGCAGCGCGCGGGGGGCGGGGCGCGGAGTGTGTCGAGTGCGAGCGCGGTCGCTCACTCTCCCCCGGTCCGTCACTGGCCGACCGACCGCCTGAGCAAGCGCCAACGTGAAGAGGCCTGCCGACAAAGTGGGGCATAATCAGCTAGGTACACACGGTGGCACTCAATTGTTATTGCGTGTGACGTGTTCTGTCCGGCTTGGCTCACGGACGTGATTCGGTTTAAGATGCGTTTTCAAGCCTTATGGGTCGGTCGTCGCCAGGCGTTCGCCATTCGACGCGGGATATACAAGAATCAAATCACGCCAATACTGAGAAGATTTGGGTGAGGCCAAAGACCGCAGGACGCCTAAGACCACCAGGCGACGACCTCAAGTAAACCCATGCTTCGAGTCCCGGACAATCGGTCTCAGGGGTTTAGAGCAGGGGCTAATTGTCAGTTTTTAATGGTCGGTTTCCTCCAGTTTTGACGAGTTTTCACCTGACCTACGCCGCCAAACTGCACTGTGTGCACCTTGGTTACTGTACACCCTACGTCGAAGAACTGAAGGAGACCTTGGGGCGAATGGTCCACGGGCTTGAAGCATGGGTTTATCTGCAACATTTGCCAGGCTATTTTGGGCGTGTTTTTTCCTGGCCAAAAGCTGTTTAAGAGAGATATTTCATCAAGGCCGAGTTTGAAAAATAATTTGATTTGGTCAAGAAGATGTCGGTAGTCACGTTGACAGGAATCATTTATCTTAGAAATCCCAGAAAGCGTTGAATTCGGCGTATCTTTCATAATTACTGACCTATGTAAGATCACTGATAATGATGTAACACAATTTTCCTAGCGTAAACAAAAAAAAACGAGTTGAATCGAACACCAGGTCTTGTTGACGAATTCGAAATACTTGTCGCGATTTTCGAGGAAGATTCGGCACTGCGTAACTGAGGAGACCGCAGGTACAATAAAGTCCTGTATCTCTGTGTCTCAGTTAAACATTCTGCATTCGGCTGAAGGCGAGGAATCAAACAAAGCGTTTGGCCAATGTGGCCTTGTTTCGCACTGTTCGTTTCGGATGACATTCGTCGGCCACCGCTGGTTACAAACGTCATTTACTCGCCACGTAACAGCTGTAAACCGTGCGCCACATACCAATAGTTACAAGTTTCAGCTTGGCTGTATTAGTTCAAAGCATATGCTTGTGAGATGCAAGATTCCCTTTGACGTCTCACGCGGTAGCCCTTATCGTGCGCACACGACGTTGGCAAGACCCAGTCCGAGGTTCCCAGAGCATGACACGATACTGCCGCAGTGTCAAGTAATGCAGCTCGGGAAGCCAAAAGAGGGAATAGTTTTAATCAAGTACATGAGCTGGTCACAAATCTACATCACGAAAAAATTATTACGAACGGCATTGCCTACAGTAGTCAGTTACGTTTTGTGACCACCCACCCTGACCATATGTTACTATGTAGGTTTAAATGTGTTCTGAACATACAAATGTAACGATGGTTTGCAGTGCCGGGTAATGATAAACCAAGGCGTTCTTTGTGATCACACGAAAGATTTGTGCACTGGTTCATTTCGAAGTCAATTGGAACAAAATTTAACTGGGTATATCTTAAAAGAACGTTATAGGTAGTTTCGCTGGTCACTTGACAAATTACCAAACCGATTCGTGGTATGCGAACCGATGGCAGAGAAGTGCTTTTTGTCGTTCCTTTATCATTCTCGTGGTCTCGTCCGTCGGGACTTTTGAAAAAATGGCCGTGTCCCTCATTACGAAAGGCCTGAGCACGCCACTGGCTGCTCTTACGTCAACCCCTGCGGGCGTTATCAGTCCGACGCAGTGCTGATCTGAGAGCAGGTGGGTGAGCGCCTCCGAGGGCAGAGGGACGCGCAGGGGCGTAGCAGACCAGCAACGGTGTTGTGCTTCCTCCCATGCGCTGCGGTGTCAGGGCCGCGACCTTCCAGCGATGAACGTTGGCAAGGTTATTTTCCACTCCGTCGTGCTCGCATACACCGACGTCGTGCAGGCGTTGCAAAAGGTGCCGCCGAAGTACCGAGACGCACTGCTGAACGTGTGCTTGGACGACCCGGACTATGCCGAGGTCAACTTGGTCCAGTTCTCGGCGCCGCTGATCAACGGCCGCGCTCAGCAAGAGCAGAAAATCTTCGCAGAGGCGTGGCGGGAGGCGGTGGCGGCGGCGGCGCCGGCCACAGCCTCCTGCTGCTCGCCGCTGCGCCGGCTGTCCGTGCTGGCCGTGACCCACTCCGGCAGTACGCAGGAGCAGCTGTCCGAGCTCGCCTCCGACGAGGACCTGCTGTACGAGCTGGGGCTGCTGTCGCTGGCCGCGGACGGCGCGGCCGACGCGCGCTGGGCGCCGGGCGACGCCGCCGGCTTCGTCTCGCTGACGGTGCCGCACCGCGCCGGCTGCCGGCGCGCCGGCGACGCGCCGTTCTCGGCCGAGGCAGTGCGCGCGGTCAACCGGCTGGTGGCGCTGCACTGCTCCCGGGACCTACTCCAGTCGACCGTCACCGCCGCCGGGCCCGCCTGGAACGTGACCGAGGGGCAACTCGACACTGACTACGTGCCGAGCCTGCGTTTGCAGCACTGGCCGTCGGAGGAGTTCGCGACGCGGCCGCGGCCGGCCGGCTGGCCCACAGTGGCCGTGGTGCGCGACCTGGTTGAGTTCGGTGTGCACCTGGTGCCGATTGGGCTGAAGGGAGGCGCTGGGCGCCGCCACCAGTGGAGGGTTTTCATGTCGCGAGCCGAGACCGTGCTCTGCTGGACCCTGCCCCGAAACGTGCGCAGATGCCTGCGCGAGGTCAAGGTGATGAAGAACCAGCTGCCGGACGCGCAGAAGCGAGCGTTCAAATCGTACCTGCTGAAGACGGAGGCGTTCTGGCTGATGGAGCGCGGCAGCTTGTCGGCGCAGCTGCCGGTCCGCGACTGCATACGCACTCTGCTCAGGTCGCTGGACGAGACACTGAGCCACGGCCTGTTACCCTGCTTCTGCTACCGAGATATCAATGTGCTGAGTCAGTTCTCGGCCGCCGAGGTAGCCGTCGTGCGCGACGGCATTGACGTGATGCTGCGCAACACGCGACTCTTCCTGATGGCCGGACCCTCGCAGGCTGTGACGATGTGGCTGCTGAAGCACCCCTCGCCCCGGCTGTCGCTGCGCCAGCTGCAGACGTTCGTAGCGCGCCGGCTGCTGCGCAGGGCCCTGGTGCCGCCGCTGGCCGCGCTGCAGCCGGCAGGCCCAGCGCGTCATCAACGCCGAGCTGCTGCTGCGGCAGCGCTTAGTGAACACGGCTCTGGCCGGCCGGCGCGGCGGCGGAGACAGCGGTGGCGACGCGCGCCACAGCCTGCTGGCAGCCGCACTCGTCTGCCCGGCCGACCTGGCCGCCGGCATGCGGTTCCACCGACGCGACGACGGCAGCTTCCTCTGGGACGTGTCGCCGCTGTTTTCGCTGCTGAAGAAGAGGGACTTCACTGAGATGATGTTCAGCCGATCAGGGTACGCCGACTTGAGCCGGTACCTGGCGCAGCAGCGCAGCCTGCCGGCCGGCCGCCGCCACCCAGGCTTGTCGGAGGAACTATGCCAGCCGCTCTACCGTCTCTCGCCGCGCCAGCTCGGCGCCCTGCTGCTGGACCGCAAGCTTTTCTTCAGCTTGTGCTACAAACTCTCCGAGATTTTTGCCCACCGGAACGACATCCTGCTGGACAACATGGCGTATGTGAGCGACATGATGACGGCTCACGGGAACCTCGACCCCTGGCACTTGTTCAAGTTCTTGCCGAACACGACACCTCCGCCAACGCAGCTGACGGCTGTGTCCTGCGTTTTGCTCGATGTCCGCAAAGGCACTGACAGCCAGGCAGCGTCCACAGAAGACGCAGAGCAGTAGCTAGCCGGTAACTATGGGGTCGCAAGTAGCAAAGGAACGAATCCCATATATAAAATAAGACATATGAAATTAGCGGTTCTGCCAGCAACCTAATGTCAGTCGAGATCCCATACATCCACCCTCTGCTGTTGCAGCTGCATCTGTACGTTTCTAAGCCATTAATTGGTTAATTATGACTATGATTCAGTGTACTGCAGCTTGGCTCCAGGATTCGGGAAGAAAACAAATCATGGCCACTTCCCATTTCACGTACATTTTTCTATGATCCAATAGATTTTTGAGCTTGGGTTGCATCGTTGAAAATCGCCGAGTCTCGTGATGCCATCGCTGGCACTGATGAGGAACTCCTGGCATGTCCACACATCAAATTTAATCGGTCATGATCCGCGTACGCCTCGACGACAGCGACCATTGACGACAGTGTCCATTGCGATTTGATATCGTGCTTTGCAGCCCAAGAGAGCAGAAGAGAGCAGAAGTCTGGCGCGGGACGTCTAAGTTCACATGGATTAGCTTAATGGGTTTCAGTTACGTTGTCTTTCAGTTGTTTGTTTTCAGCGATTCTGTGTAATTTACAGGCGATTGGCGTCACTCAAACACACTGCGAGCAACTTTCGCTAAATATTAAACAACTTTTCAGTCTCGTCGCGTAATTCCGGTTTTGCCACCCCAGCATGCAGCTCGGTTCGGGATGGAATTGATGGGCTGCGTGGTGCCCAGATGCGCTACCCAGAAACTCTCACAATACAAGGAGAGATCCACGTATCTGTAGACGATTTTCTAGACACCGGAAAGATCTAACAAAAATGTATGATTTGTAAGCTAAATGACACTTTCGTTTCTGTGAGGTTCCTTGTCTCACAGAGATGCAATAAGCAAACTAAGCGATGCTTCAGCGACAAAACTGAGAAGACAGACGGTGATTGGTACCCTATGATCCAGAAGCTGGAACTTCGTTAAAGCTCCAGTTATTGACCAATCAGAGAGATGGTAAATGACGGCCAGGCGGTGTCCACAACAAACGGTTACCTGACTACACGCCGACCGCCTTGTCGTGAACTGCTGGTGACCTACACACGTCACCGCCTTATTCAGGTTTCCAGTTACATTGGCAGTTAAATAGCGTGTCTGCAACAGCTTGTGCTCAGATCCCAAAAAAAGAGATGGAAACAGACTTAACAAAGAGGAGACCTTCGGCTGAGGCTAACGATCATATTTCAGGGCTTGTTTGAGAAATCGTAGCGACGGGATCAAGTTTCGGGTGTAATCCCCAAAACCTTGTTTCTGAGGAGTTTCTGGTCGGAATGCATGTGATCATCCGGATGAACTCAGTAACCGAAGTCGGAAAAGCCGGATTCGAGGAAAGGTTTGAGAAGCGGAAAGCTCATTGGCTCTGACAATGGGTCTGAAGATTTTGTCCTCGAGAAGGACTGAACCTTCCCTGTCGCAAGGAGTGTGACATTTACCACTCCTTCGGTCACATTTTCCTATCGCTTGAACAATGCGCCTAAGAAAACTTTTCAAACCACCACGGTCATTGAGCGCAAGACTAGGCTCGTTAAAAAGTTCGGACAAACTTATGGAACAACGGACGCCAAGTTTAAATGTGATAAATCAAGATAAAAAACTGGCAAACCGTGTCTCATCATGAAAATCCACGGGGAGAATACCCCCGCTTATAATAATAACAGCTCTCTCTTTCATAAATAATGGGAAAGGCACGTGAATATTAAAAAGTCTCAGATGGAGCTGGGATGCTTACAAGACGCAAAACAATGGGCCATGTTAGGAGCCGGCATCGCTTGGGAGCTTCCAGGCTGCATCTGTATTGCACGGCCACTGCTAACGGAAGTCGCTGTACTGAGGCTCAGAGCGACCTCCCACGGTTTCCCCGTGTGTCCTGTTACGCCGTATCCCGTTTAAAGCCGTGGTGGAACGCCACAAGCCTCAAAAAGCAACCTCGTGTTGCTCTTTGGCTTGGGCGAATGATCACAGAATGTAGTTTTCAATGACTTCGCATTCTGGGCTTCTAGACAGAATAAAAATGCGTATCGACATTTTTCGAACCGGTTTAGGCTCTTTATGAAAAGCTAACGAAGGTATAACATTGCTTTTAAACCGGTTTCTTTAGGATCTCTGCGGCATGGTGCAAAGCAGATGTTGAAATTCCATTCCTGTTTTTCACTTGTGAACACGATCTGATTTTTAGATTTTTATTTGGCCAAAAGAAGCATAATGTAGGAAAAAAGACAGGCCACAGGCGTTCCGTGCTGTCATTTCCCGGTGGACCTTCGATGACGCATGTACTCACGAACGACCCGATCGTGCCATCCCATCGCATCCGTGCAGCTGATGGCCATGTTGGCTTAACGTGCCCGTGGCTGGTGAGACCGCTCTAACATGTGAAGTGGTCTGAGCTTGACGTACAGCATAGCCACAAATCGGCATTTTCTTTCAGAGTTCACGTGGCGATAATTCACGATTGTGTCGGCCTGTGCTGGACGAGCTGCTACGCCATCAGTGCCACTAGCCGCAGACCTCACACCAAGCCAGTACGTAATTCTTCAGGTTTAGCCTCGCACAATGATGCCTGACTAGAACTCAAAACAAATGAAACGAGCAGAAAAGAAAAGAGTAAATGAAACATAGATTTATGAATATGATTTCATTGCCACATCGGTATTTTATGCTTGTACCTGAGCGGAATCAGTTTGACCCATATTTTAGCGAGTACTGTCTTTAAATGAATCAGACTCCACAGGCTCTGATTCGACTCTGATTCAAAGCAGGATTCCATGACTGTCTTCCATGGCTGTCAAAACATGAACTGTCTACACTCCGAATCGAAAATTTTTGGCTGATACGACTCATGATTTACTCTGATTTGACGCTGATTCACAAGGAGGGTATACCAAGGCAGTCGAGGCTTGTGAAGTTTTGCTTTAATGAGCACTGACGCGATCATGAGCATAACACATGTGCGTGCACAGCTACCTTATGTCACCACAGTTGCCACAACTACCCTCGGTAAATATGCACTTATTTACACGTTTTGTTAGGAAAGATGTTCTAAGGCGGGTGATTCTCAGTCGTGGCCATTGCAGACAGAGCAGATAGGCGGTGGACCTATGAATTTTGGGTATTTTTAACGTAAACCCAGCATTATTTAATGGAAATACGTTAAATAAAACGTCATGGGATATTATCAAGATTACAAATGGACCCGCGGTCTCAGTTTAACATACAAATGAAAAAGAGCAACCATTCGGGTTGGGCTGAGCTTAATGCTTCTTGCAGGCTAATGATTTTGCTTTCGTGTTTCCGTGGCCTATTCACCACAAATTTGGACCCCGGAAAGGAGCCTGGATTTCCTGCTCTAACCAGAGCGCGAGTTGGAGCTGGCGTTTTGAGTGTTAGCTTTGACTAGGCTCCTAAGAAAGTGAGGCTGTTTTCAAGGCCCAACGTTACCGCGAACAGACGAACAGGCAACGGAAAGACCAAATCAACGACTCCTCCGTCGTACTACATCCAGTAAACCCTCCACGAAGTCACGTCCTAATAAGTTTCCATTCACGTCACTTTAATTTATGCAGTTTTCACTAGAAGATAGCTAATTTTGGTAAATGCTTGACATCGTATGAACAACGCGTTAGTTCGATTGCTTTTATATATAGCCCATACATAACTTTCCTCTGGTGGAGTTCTTACGCCGCAACGTTTTTGCGACGTTTTTTACTTCTCAGTTACGACGGCGAGCTATATCGTGAAGCTGTGTGACGTTTCAGCTCGAAATTCCTCGGGCGTCAACTGTTTAAGTCGATATGTAGATATTCACTTGCATCATGAAACAAAACAATGCGAGATATAGGTATCGCACTCTTACGGGCTGTGAACGCGGCATGCTTATATTGAAAAGAGACTCGATTGGGTTCGCTCGTCATTAGTTCCACAAGACGTCTTACTAGTGACTTGCAAGAAAAGTCTTCAGGTTTACTGAAACCAGTAACTTGAATACATTTGATAACATGTTTATGTCAGACAAGCAATATTTTGTATTGAGCATGTACTTCCCGTCACATTTGGCCCTTACCTGGTTCGACTGATCCAGTGGTTTGACAGTCACGACATCAAGATGGGTGCTCTTCGAGTTTTGTGTGATCTCATAGGATATCAGTTTTGGTGGCGCGCCTCGCGATCGGACCGAAGTCGCAAAATGCCCAGAAAATGTCCGTTTTTGGCAGAGATTTATGCGATCTGTTCGGATTGATGAAATGCTCATAGGGCGAGACGACGACATAGCTGAGGGGCCCGCATGCCTGCGGTCACAAGGAAGCGAGCTGGCAGGTTTGAACCACACCAGGCCACTGATGACTGTGACCGTACAATGCCACTAATGAATGCGACCAAAGCGGACTACCGGCGGCTGAAAATGCTTTTCTGTGCCAGACTTTACGAAATACTTGCCGGACTACTAGAAGCATTAAGTATCTAAATTTCCATGCAAATATATTTCGTTCATAACTGATGTTAGCAGATTTCGGCAGTCTCAGGTACCTCTGAGCACTGGTAAGATCAATCAAACCGCATGCTCCGTTTCAGGTCTCGCGGCCTTTTTGTACGGCTATCCTTTAATTGAAGGCCGGGGAGGATCGCCCTCTCAGCTGGCCATCTGGCCGCCCGATTGGGCGCCGGTAAAACACACACATGAGTTACGGGGCAATTACGGCCGGATCGGCCGGCCGGGCCGCCAATTACGGCACAAAGGACGGTCGGACTCCCCGGCCGGCGGCGGCGGCCCGCGTCCCGGCGGCCGGCCGCTGACGGCCGGCCCCCGTCAGCGCTGTCATTAGCGGCCGGCCGCCGGGCCGGGCGGCCGCCCTTCCGGCCGCACTGGACGTCTTCACCTGGCCGCCGCCGGCCGCGGGCGGGGGCGGGGGCGCTCCGCGCGGCTGCCAGATGAATGGCGCGTCCTCACCGGGGTCGGTCCGCTGCCGACTGTGGGGTGGGGACGACAGACCGTGGGACTTCGAGTGGAGACCAGATGAGCTGATTTTCCCCAGAACTGAACACAGTTTCGGTGAAGTTTCGAAACTAGGAATGTGCATTGGAAAGGTAACTGTTCTTATCGTATATTCCAGTTTCATAAAGGTCATAACATGACCTAAGAAACCATGCAATTACGAATAAGGCAGATATTTTATGTTTTCTACAAAGTATTGATGCCGTACGCGATAATCAAAATCCTACATTTCTTATACCTTTTAGATCTAGCTCTAGCATGTCTTCTATTGCCTTCAGAACCTGCAACCCTGCATCAAACTTTATCTTGTAAACGGTTCTTGGCAGAAGGCTTATGCACATTATTTCATTTTTCCTGGATTTAAAAACATGGATTTTTCTCTTGTTTTGGAGGTTAGAGCTTCCTGGAGGCCCAGGACACCGGACGCTTGACGACGGAAGGTCTGGCGGACGGCTCAGCACGAGGAAATGATCTTTTTCGCCCTAAATGAGTGACCGAAGTTACGGTAATGCAAAAGTGTCATCGCGTTCTCTTTATGTTCTTGTTCACTGGTGAGACACCATGTCAGAAAAACAAAGTACCAGTCCAGTATGTTAACTCTGTTGACTATGGCAAGCATTATCTTGGTTTTTGTCTTATTTTTGCTTCCCCCTGTCCGGAAATAAATGTATAGCAATATGCCTGTCAATGATCATCGCATGTACAGCTTAAAGAAAACAATGTCTGAAATGCTTCTGTCTGTCAGCGATAGATACTGCAGTACCTAATTAGTTACGACTGTGATTTTGTTTTCATATCGTTATGATTTTCAGTTGATGTGATTAAGGTCGTGTAGTACTGTAACGACTTTTTGCGTCGAATATGCTTACACTTTCACACTTCTCTTTATCTCCATCTTTCCTTTGGTTTAAATTGTAAATTTGTTTTTGTACAACATAACAGCGCAGTCGTGTCCTTTTCCATGAAGCTACATTTAGTGCAACGCAGGTATTGAAGAAATTATTGCCGATAGACTGAACTGTGCATTTTACCACATGCCTTTTCATCCTCCACATGCCTAATGAAATTTCGGTGTAGAAACGCAACTGTAATGACAGCAACACCTTGTAGAGCTGGTAACCACCATCTACTATCGTCTGTTGCCTGTTGTCTGGCAGGACTGAAAAATGCGTCGACAATTTACATTCGCGCCAATAAATCACATGCTTTGTGGAAGTAATATTCGATGACAATGTAAGGCTTTCCTTCGATGAAAAATATAAAAACAGGTTTCAAAGTTAGGATGTGCTTCACTTCATTTGACCACGCCACTTTCTGAACGTACACGGTAAAGGCCAAAGTAACCGATGCCAGAACCTCGGATCCCAGAAAGTGAACGTCATTGGAATCCTTGGGATGCAGTTCAGCATTTCCAGATAATCGTTTCGATCGTCGGCATCTTTGTTCATCGAGACTGAAAAAGCATTAAGTGCAACAATGGCGGCAAAAATAGTAGCCCAGATTTAGCGGGTGCAACTATGCGGCATATGCCAATGCGTTTTGCTATTTTAGGCATGCGGTAAAGCCAGTTTTTTAACCCATGCCGCCGTATTCAGAACCGCAAGCAATGACAATTCTGAACGAAAGTAAATACTTGGAAGCATAGCATGCAATTTTCCGTTCTTGCTCCTCCACTCTTCATTCGCTTACACATGACGTCACGTTTTAGGCTTGAGGCGTTGTTTTTTTCAGGGCGGAATCTCAAGATAAACTGCTGAAGATGACCTACGAAATAAAAAGATTAGTGTGCTTCAAAACAGGACGACGACCTCTTTTAAAACTTGGTGTTGGCCAGGATCACAACAGACGACCATTCAGCCCAAGCCTATCAAAGTGGGTAGCGTCGGGATTGAAGGACATGCTAAGCCGAGCTTGTTTCGGGAAACCAGGCGCACTACACAAGTATTTCCGGATGTTGATCAGCTTCGTCCCCAGCGCCGAATCAGATGGCGCTGTAGTATCTGTATTGTGTCGTTAACTCCCCACTCAGCCATCCCGTGGCCAGTTGACCCTTCCTGTCTCAGGCCATATGCCGTTGCGCTTTATGGTACTCGTACTTATTGTCTGCCGCAATATTGGGCTGTTTTCCGGCTCCCTGTCTACCTGGATGCATGTCGGCGGCATATTTCAAGCATAAGATCCATAATTATAGCTTTTAGGACGACACTGCCGTAAATAACTAGCCTAACCTCTTCGCCGTCTAAGCCAGTGGCAATTGCAAGCCGTTTCCCATGGTCTTCGTATGGTCACGACGTCTTTAATGGCGTCACGATTTTCTCCGTACTTATGCTTGTGAACATGGTCACAGATTCTCGACACCCAAGGTAAGGCGAATTAGTAATCGTGCAAATGGTTGGACGCGACTTGGATGCTCTAGGATAACAGTCCTTCCTGAAAGACCGCTTATGAGCTAAAAAAATATCCGAAACACTGCGTTGTTCGTGCGGCAATTTTCAGACGCGGAAACGTACGATGCATTTGTCTATTCATAAATAAGTCCTGCAAAAGGGTCATTTCTCCGAACACATCTCAGCGAGCACGACATGGAAGATGTCCAATGTTGCACCCGCTGAGGGCATAGAGTGAAGCCTACAGCTCCATCATGCACGTGTAGAACACCCGCTATTCACATCTCGATGGCCCGCTGCCGCGGCTGCGTCGCGACATCGTTGATTACGCGGACTGTCGGTGGCGCTACCTACGGGCGCGACGGAGCGCCCCTGGCGGCAGTGGAGCTATTCTGGCGCGCGTTGCCACTCCGACCAGCTGCCGTCACTCGCAGACGGCCGGAGGAACACGTCAGTGGTGATGCATCTGGTGCTGGTGCCAGCCGGGCGGCGGACCGGTGGCGCCGCCTGCCACGGACGAGCGTCGCGCGCCGTGCTGCGGAGGTACCTGCCGACCCAGCGAGGGCCTGTTAACCACGTCGAACACATTACATCCCGCACGCCGCTGTCGGATGCAACAGCTACCCCGCCTGACAAAAGGTCCAAAACCTGCCGATAGTCAGGTAGCGGCTTAGTCAACAGACGTCTGATGCCTGGCGGCAGACTCGTAGGACTTCATTTGATATCCCTGCGAGGACTTGAGCGTATGCACCGACAATAAAATGCAACATTTTGTAGCGAAATGTTTGCATTTTTCTTACACAGCCGCCATAAAACCGACGAAACGAAAATGGTGCTGGTGAGAAATATCCAAAATCTTTTCAATAACACCAATCGGGAGGGCAGCGACAAGCACAGATTGGAAGGAGGACCGCACGAGCTTTGACAGAATGGTCAGGACTTCAGTATCACGTTCAGTCACGACTCGGGAGACGCCGCCCACGCTGACGAGCGTCACTCACCGACGAGGCCGGCTTCTCCTTCCTGCTGCTACCGTAGTCGAGGCTGCGGACGAAGGCCGCCTTCAGCTGGGAGAGGACGGGCCGGCCGGGCCGCGGCGCCGGCTCGCCCGTCCGGCCGGCCGACGGCAGCACGCTCTCCAGACTCTGCTGCTTCCTCAGGCCGGCCGAGCGGGCGTCTGACGGGGGGGACACGCGCCGGTCAGTCGCTGGCCGGCCGGCCCGACGGCACCACAACAAGCCTGGCAACAACGCTGTCCGACAGAGCTAATGTCGCTGAAATGACCTCATTCTTTCCAGCATTTCCCTGGTAATGCAGTAATGCTAACGACTGATCCTCGCCGGGCTCTTCCTATCCAGGGAATCACTGCTTTCAGCAGATCCGTGGATACCATGCGGACACTGGGGCCGCATGCCCAACCCCTCTCCATGTAATCAATGTGCCCCTCAAAGTAGCGAGGAATCAAACGTCTTTTTAACAATCCCTTGGTTAATAAAAAAAGTAAATGCCATTTTTCCGAAGTGAGGTTCTATTACAATATCCCAGTTTGGAGTTGCAAGAAAAGAGGTTGAACTATTTTACCGCAACAGTTCAAATCGGCACGCGCCCTAAACGCAGTTTAGGTCTTAGGCCTTAGGTTTCCCGCAGCTAGTCGTTTGCGAGTCATTACACATTTTATCTTGATCATTTGCATTTCGACTTAAAAGTGGGGACGACATTTTGCGTATTACAGGTAGCTTTCCACAAAAGGAGCAAAGAAGCATTCATTCTACTCAAATGATGCTTTCCCTGACTGGAAACGGTATGGAAAACGTTGCAAAAGGCGCAGAAGGGAAGAAATTCCAAACCATAAGCGTGAGATTCAGCGAAACAACGCTCAGGTAATGCACTGACCATCGATGTGTATTGTGCAACAACGGCACGCCGCCTGCACGTCTGACGTGGCTCACCAGAACGGCCGTGGCCGTGCGACACGCCCTGCGTGCTGGCCCGGTGCTGAGCGCTCGAGAAACGGTGCGCCCCGCGTACGGCCGGCGAGCCGCCGTCCCCGGACTGCTTCGGCGGCCGAGGCGGCGACGGCGGCGTGTGCCGCGTCGTCGGCGACGGCGTCTTGCTGTCGCCGGCGTCGTAAGGCTTGCCTTTCACCACCTCCACTTCGGCGACGGGACGCTTCCTGGGACAGTGGCAGGTGAGAACGATTTCACGTTTGGTGTTCAGTCACGTGCTGACATTTCCGTTACTCCGTTATTCTGGTCAATGAAAACACGCCATGTTTTGGGTAATCTGAAAAGAGCCCATCATGCTCATCACATGCCAAACTTTAACGACTAGGGCAAGTCTTGTCCGTCGGATTGTACGCAGCTCTTTTCCTGAACGCAGGGTGGAGCGCGATGAGCGTTTCTGACTGATTTATTCCCCGCGACTGCAGCAGCAGACACTGGCGCCGACGAGGAGTGCGACGACGAGGGAAGCGCCGACGAAGAGCGCCACTCACTCGGCCGGCCTCCGTCCTGCGGTCTGGGGGAGCCGGTCCCGCTGCTGCAGCAGCCGGCCGCCGCGCGTGTGGCCCTTCTTCTGCGCGATGAACTCGTACAGCCGCGAGCGGTACGCCTCCACGCTGAGCTGCACGCTGTCGTTGACGGGCGGCACGATCACGTGGCCGAACGTCGGCTCCTTGGCCGGGTTGTGGAAGCTGCGACAGCCGGGCGGGGCGTCTGAGTCGGGACCCCCGACCGGGCGTGGCTTTGCAGCCAGGTGGTGGCGACTAGGGAGGTCCCGACCCGAGCAGAACTCATGAACAGCAGAACTCAGAACATCTTGAAGTCCTCTGGCACCGTAAAGTTATCCGCGTATTTATTATTGCTGTTCACGGGCGCTCCGACCTCCGGATCATATGGCGACCATGCAGTATAGGCTAGGCTGTTTTTTTTTGAGGATTCATTTTTCCCTACGTGGTACCGGAGACCGGTGTCGCTGGCTGACGGCGTCTTGACGCACTGTCTCGCCCCTCCGCGCGGTGCCGGCGGGCCGTCCGCCGCCCCGGCCGGCTCACCCTTTCACGTAGGGATGTCGGAGCGCCTGTTCGGCGGTCAGACGGCGGTTCGGGTTGAACATGAGCAGCCTGGTGACGAGGTCGACGGCCTCCGGCGGCGTGCCCGTGGGCAGCAGGGCCGTCAGCGGCCGACGGTGCGTCAGCACGGCACGGTCCAGTAGAGAAGAGGCGTATCCTGGGATCGACGGGTCACCGGTCACGGTCAGGGCACAACGGCCAGTGGAGAGGATGCTAGCTCGGGGCTGGCTGTCTGCTCACAGCCTCAACGCTTTCCGACATCTTGGCATTTTGAACACATGCGGCATTGTTTCAATGTCACAGACAACAGCGATGGACCAAAGCAAAGACTGCATGTCACGCCTCGCGATCAGAGTGACTAACAGTGCGTTTAAGCAAAGGACGCTAGTACCATTAACACCCGAGGAGAGCCTAGGTCCCTATGACAAAGGCAATGCAGTGTCACCTGGTCACGGCCGGACGGGCCAATGTTTGATTAAAACGCGACTGAAACAGGCAGGGCTCAAGCCGGTGCTGCCTTGAGACGGCCGGAGGACTCAGGATCTGCGGGCACTGACCCGGAGCACACGGAGGCGACGTCCTGCGGCGAGGGGGCGTCCAGGGTGGCCATGATCCGCTCGATCTGGTTGATCGTGGACGTGCCGGGGAAGAGGGGCCGCTCCAGCAGCATTTCGGCCAGAATACAGCCCAGGCTCCACATGTCGACGCCCTTCGTGTATCTGTGATCAAAGTGGCCCGGTGTCAATCACGCAACCTGCACAGACGCCGCATTCCCCGATCACGCTTTGTACTGTCATGGCAGGGACGGCGACAGGGATATGGAAAGCATACCCTGACGATACACATGTTTCTACGAAAGGCTGGCTTTGTAATGATAAATGTTTCGCCACCGTCAGCAAATCCAGCGATTTAAGGTGAGTCTAATTTGCTAACCACTTGATCCTCTTGTAATCTTTAATCCGTTAAACCGTCGCACTCTTCAAGCAGTCGCATGCCGTCGTCGCACTCCGAGCCTTTTCGCGAGTGCGCTGCTCATTTCCATTCCAGGTCTGGCAGTCCGGTCGCGTGCAATTAGACCTGAGCATCTGCCAGGTTCGGGGACGTACGTTTTGGCGGAGAGGAGTATCTCGGGCGCCCTGTACCAACGCGTTGCCACGTAGTCGGTGAGCGGCGGCTCCGTCTCCGAGTCGGTCGGTTCCCGCGCAGTCAGCGAACGGGCCAGGCCAAAGTCGGCGATCTTCACGTTGCAGTCAGCATCCAGCAGGATGTTGGACGGCTGCCCGGAAAGACACGCGCGTTTACGCTCTATTGTCGACCATCGCAAATATGACCGGCAATAAATGTGGAAAATATGCACCACTGTCAGACATCATACATGACAAAGGGATGGTTGGGAGGTTAATGCAATCGGCAAAATGCTCTTAGTTCTTGCAGAATTGTTAGGAAAAGTTACTCGGAATATCCGATGTGCACAGAATCCTGACTGCTCCGTGAACGAACAGTTGGCAGCCGTTGTGGTCGTTCCGTTTCAGACCATCAAATTTCGATGTAGGTCTGTGTACCTCATGACTTACCTGAGAATGTACCAACAAATTACTGCAAGCCAGCATTCTATGAGTCCGCCTAGGACATTGTAAACGCGCGTAGATTGCTTGCTCGGCAGACAAGATAGTGATCGCTCGATGTTCAAATCGCTTTATGTTGGAACTAAAATGCGATTGCAGTGTACGATTCCGGCAAAAACTGACAAATGTCTGCAGACTGTCGCCATGATTTCTAAGAAAACGAACGCAAGGGGCGCCACTGAGAAGGGAACTGGACAAAAGCAGAGGGGCAGACATCCATGACGAGGAACAATATCTCACAAAGCGAAAAATTCACAATTTTAACCCTATCCCGATGTTTTTAGAGTCAGACCTCAGGGAGAGTCGCACATTCGGTTCCGTTTCAGAAACTTACCGTTAGATGTTGCTGCATGATAGGTCATAGGAGTCCTTGGTACCTGGTCTACAATTAAGAATGCTTCAAAATTAATAAAGTGTCAGTGGCTGTTTCAGGAGACACATAACGGAGTTTTACAGCATTTTTATTTGTTGTCTTTGGATCGGATATTATCGTTAAAAGGTTCTTGATACGGGATATTACGGCACCTTTATTCGTTGTCTTTGGGTCGGATATTATCGTTCAGAGGTTCTTGATACGAGGATTGATTTACAGCACATTTATCTGTTATCTTTGGATGGGATATTATCGTTAAAAGTTCTTGATACGGGGTTTTACAGCACTTGTATTCGTTGTCTTTGGATCCGATGGTATCATTAAAAGGCTCTTACAATAAGATGGAAATGGGACACAAAGGAGATCTGGCATGTATATTTAAGACTTACTAATACATATTTACTTACATATCAATGGCGAATTCAGAAACCGTAAAAGGGAAGGAGGGCAATACATTGTTTTTCGAACTTACACGAATTGTCACCGTGTGCAGGGACATCAAACGAATCTTGTGACATTTTTAATGTTTTCCAAGCGCAAGAAAATAAAATTTGCGCGCCAATGGTGATGCCAGGAACCCAGAATGAGGGACCTGATGTTTTGCATTGCATGCAAAGATGTCTAGATTGGTGCTTTTGTTATGCTTGTTTACGCCTGAGACCTCATTGCCTGACATTATGTTAGCATAATGATACTCATCACAAAGTGCCCCAGTTGCGTAGGCAATATGTGGGCGACAATGTTTATTACCCTCCTGCCTATGCGCTTTTATGGCACTAACGGGTCTTAAAGGTGTTCACATTATCGTGACCCCACATGAATTGTATTCAGAACAAGAATTACCAACAGTGGTACCAAGAGTCTAAAAGGGCAGCGTAGAGATCTTTCGCTAGCACATTTGTCATTCTTATTTTTATTGGGATCAATGGCGCAATGGAACATAGTTTCATGGCATTGTCTCCTGAGTGCCCTTTTGTGGTGCCTTGGATCAGCCCTTGTTGTTATAAAGACGCCTCCACGAGTTGGAATAATTAGCAAGGAGGCAAAAATAACGGATAAACGTTTATCACATTCGTCTGTGATGTGACACAAGCGTAATGGTTACTTTTTCAAAATAAAAAAAGATCAGTCTTGAATTCCTCGTTTTGCTTTTCTGGGTCCGACACCGTCATAACACGCAAGGAATATACCATAAGGCATGACGTAAGCAGGTGAATTGCAAAGGAAAAATGTATGTCCGATTTCTATAACACGGAAAAGGATTGAGAACGACTCACCAGAGTCACGAAAAACGGCGGAATTTGTCTCCCAAAATCCCCTCCTGAAACCGCCTCTGACTAAATTATGAAGCTAAATCAATGACAGAGTATACGGTGGAGAAAGTTGGGAAGCTTCAAGGAGTTCCATAGATCAGCCTCATACCGTTCAGAAACGGCAAGCGAAAAACCTTAGAGGAGACTGCTTAAGCCCCTGTCAGGAATAGGGGGTGCATTTCAGGATAATGATAAACAGTTAATAATACTCTACGACGTTCTGTTAGTGGATAACCGAAGAGAAATCATCCGACGCAAAGAAGTTAAGAGAGCAGGTGTGCGTTGGATCAGGCCGATTTCGTCCTTTCATTATTATGACAATTTTTGGCCGGATCCACCACTGACATAAGCAAAAGCCACCCAGACAATGAACCACGGTACCCTTCTGAAGTTCAGCACCATTGAAGACTGCTGCAGCTTCGTCCTCCAATTCCTACATCCTCCAGGATTTAGAGCGAACGTAAGAACAAAGCTGTCTGACACTACTTCGAATTTGCTTTAATATAAGAGGTGCCAAAACGGGTTTGCGAAATATTTATCTTGGTTTGCTGTTTCGCTGTCACTCATGATGAACTTAAATACTGTGGTGCACCGACTCGCTGCTCTTTTTGGCATGTCATTCTGCCTGTTTGCCTGCCGCCAGCTATGGGCTCGTCATGCAGTCACGGCTGGGTCTGCTCTCGGTGCGAATCGACGGAATGGGTCCCACGGTCCGACTGCATCCAGCCGTCCGCCTGCCATCCAGTCACGGCTGGGTCTGCTCTCGGTGCGAATCGACGGAGTGGGTCCCACGGTCCGACTGCATCCAGCCGTCCACCTGCCATCCAGTCACGGTTGGGTTCGTTCTTGGCGCGGGTCGATAGGGTGGCGTTCGGTGAGCAGGGCGACGTTGTCAGTAAACAAATGCCCGCAAGCGGTGCCAGGCATTCCTTCGCCGAATGACGTCGGCGTACACCAGCCATGAGGAGGAGGTCAACCGGACCACGAAGCGGTATTTTTGAACGATCTGCGTCCGGACGTGTAAATCCGTGCGTTTGAAGTCTGCGACACGTCAAAGGAAGTAAGAAGGCCCGTTATCAAAACTGGTATCTACTGAAACATTCTGTCAGTGCTGGTATTTTAGTCCTTGGGCCCTGGGATTTTAGACTCCTTAAATGCATGGTGATGTCATGCAATTCAAGAACATGTAATTGTTCTTGCATTAATACGCAGCATTTCGCAACTCCTTCAGCTCCAGGTCTTCTGTGCTTCCCTGAGTAAATGTGGACGTTATGTTTGACCTTTGATACACATAAAAATGTCAATGATATCAAAATAACCAAATGCACCGATTTCGTTTCATCTGCGTCTTTCATTTGTATCCTGAGGTGTTAGGCAGGTGACAGGATTCAATCTGCATGGCTGAGAATATCCCTGCTATATTAAGCACTGTGTGATGCCATGACACGGGGCTGGGAAAGCTGTCACTCCCAGGTCTATGAAATAGGAATTTTTTATACGAAATTTTGAAATGGAAAAAGACACTCGGGAGGTCTATGAAATAGGAATTTTTGTCGGGCACAAAACGCGCAATCATGAGCACAATTCTATGTGCCCCAGTTCTGTTTTGAAGACATTTTGCAAAATTGTGTACGAGAACGGCTCAGAGGCAGCAACCCTGACCCACTGTTCCTATTCTGTTCTGAAAACGTCTTATCATTAACAGCCCTTCCTCTGCCAAACATCTCCTTTCGTGCTATACCATATGTCTGGTCCCCCGCCGGCAGCGCGGCGATTCACGGTCCCCGCGGCCTCCAGACGTTGGCGGCATGCCTCGAGGCGGTGTCCATGACCTGAATGGCGGCGTGACCGCGGCACCTGATGGCCGGTACCATCGATCGGGTCTGGACGGGCCGGCGCGGCCCGGCGCCGCCAGCGGCACTGCCACTCACTCCAGCCGCCCGTCTGGGTCAGACACGGACGTCAGCAGGCCGAGCGGCCGGTCAGCCGAGCTGGTCCGGCCCAGAGGACGGCTCGTGCAGCAGTCCTGCCCACGCAGCTCCGACCCAGGGTATCAGGCTCCTCTGACAGATCGGACCCAGGGGACACTACTCCTCCTACAGCTCAGACCCAGGGGACCCAGCTCCTCCCATAGCTCAGGCCTAGGGGACCCGACTCCCCCGCAATTCGGACCCAGGGGACTGGGTTCCCTTCACGGCTCAGACCCAGGGGACCCGGCTCCCCCACAGCTCAGACCCAGGAACCCGACTTCACCACAACTCAGACCCAGGGCAGCCAGTTCCTCTCACAGCTCAGACTGAGCGAAACCCGGCATCGGCCGGTGCGCCAGACACGCCACCAACCGTTGTCTTGGCAACGGCAACAAGCCACGTAGCCAGCTGAAACAAACAACGGGCAACCAACTCCACCCCAGCAGAATTTTAAATTGGCCCAGAATAGTCTAATCTGTCTAACCCATCAACGACTGGATCTTTACTCAATGAACTAGATAACCGCGCGCAAGCACGTTGGCCAAACCGATTTCCACCGGATGATATTTCTGCTGTTATTTTCTAGATGTCGTTCGACTTCTCGTGACTGTGTCCTCCTCATCACCTGATGTGTTATTAGACCAGGATGCATCCAGAGTGCCTGACGAGCTCTTCCCAATGTGATGGTATCTTGTCTATGCAAGAAATTCTCAGAGAAGTTCTCAAATGTTACGTCCGTATAAAAAAACTGCACATTATGTGTCATATGGCATTCAGATAGTCAGCTGGTGCCACGGGTAAGACCAGAATCCAAATCAAGGTCCGGAGCCGACGTATGTATGGACGAATGCCGACGCACGTGCTGGTTGATCGTTGTGTCCATCCAGCCGAATGACGAGGAGCGGCGTTCACGCGTCGGACGCGCTGTTCGATCAGCGACGACCGGCCGAGTCTGCGTCGACAGAGGCCGCGCAGAGCGTTTGCCCAGCCGGGGACTACGTGACGCGGTAACGTCTCGTCCCGGCGCGGGCGGCAATTCCAGCGCCATCGATCCGGGGTC
This sequence comes from Capitulum mitella, assembly GCA_030062745.1. Taxonomy (NCBI): domain Eukaryota; kingdom Metazoa; phylum Arthropoda; class Thecostraca; order Pollicipedomorpha; family Pollicipedidae; genus Capitulum; species Capitulum mitella. The sequence continues at coordinate 21,986,588 of CP099846.1, forward strand.
ACTGACCTCGTCCGGCCGTATTCAGTCGCCACGCCGGCCGGCACTCACCTTCTGGTCGCGGTGAATGACCTCAGCAGAGTGCAGGTACTTGGTCGCCCTGAACAGCTGGTACATGATGTACCGCTTGTGAATGTCTTTCAGTATCCCCCTCCTCTTGATAACATGATGCAGATCAGTGTCTGTAATAGATCTGTGTGTCAACACTAGAAAGGCATGGTTCTGAAAACGTAGAAGTTTTCTTCCTCTGATATGCCTCGGTTAGGCATTTTGTTTTTTGGCCAATACGGCTGCACATGAATCATAAATAAGGGACGGCCAAAGTCATGACATATCAATAAACGTAAAAACAGAACACCAGCGTTGGCGGTTTTTTCTGGACAGGCATGCCATTATCATCGAGATGTTCTCGTATGTCCTCAAAATTTTGAGATCCATTTGCATTCCATCACTTTTAGAACATTACATGCATGGAACGGTGCATTTTTAAGGAATCATCTTTTGAATATACGGACAATTAACTGGTGTACATGGTATACATTAATTAATGTATTTTTGACGCATTTCTGCCATGAAAATGATCCAAGCAATCGGTTTCAAATCGGCTGCAATGTAAAATTGTCGCAGTATCGTTAAATATTGTTTTAGAATGCATTTCCTCCGAAAACACAGCTGAATGTGTGCACGTTTTCCGCAGCAGATTTTATCACTCGCCAAGGTTTCATAGTCACATATATGGACTGAATGATGTCATTCTCCCCGCCGAAATGTCCACGTATATTATTTAATGCGATGCAGGTTATGTGATGTGCAGTAACAGACATAAACATAGACTGACTCACGGTTACCGAAGACAAAGACCGAATAAAGCAAAGCGCATTTCGCGCAGAAACCGAGGGAGACATTTAAGGGAAATGAACGATGTGGTCAATATCTCGCGTTACATTCAGATAACACGTCATAAAATTACACTCTCCATTGTCAAAACAAGCTTGACAAATGAACGTTTCGACGTGCGTCACCAACACACAAGGTCCCAGAACGTTCTGAAAAAGTACACATACGTTTTTGAAGACAGCTGTTAACCTTAACCCTATTCCGTATGGGAGAGGGGGTTTTAGGATCTCGCCCTCCACCTTTTGTTTTGCCCGCCATTTCTAGGATTTTTAAAGCAGCTTTACGAAACGTGGTGACTTTTCCTACACGTTCTTCCTACATGCTACGCCAAATTTTCATAGTCTTACTTTGTTCAGGGGTGGAGCCAGACCAGATTTCTGGGAGGCATTTCAGGCCATTCCTGACAATACTGAAAGTAAAAAAGAGGTTGGGAAAAATAGAACTTAAACCTTTATATGAGTGTATAGGGAAATGACTGAGAGAACATAAAAGATATATTTGTTGCTCTCACTTTACTTCACAGGTTTAGATCATGGCCAAAAGTAAAAATTGAGTTCACTGTATGCAAATGTTGTTGACGATAACTTTTAAAATGAAAAATCCGAAACATATATCAGTCAGCAAAGTGTCCTCTATCTGTGTTTCAAGTTTCAGGTTTATATCAGGTCGGATCACGGAGCATGACTGCCCCTAAATCACGACGGCCATAAACAGGAGTTTTATAAATATAGTCAATTCAGATAATCGAAAATATTTTTTACGAACACTGATATAAGCTGAAGGTGATTCCATATAATTTACGTCATAGCGAATCGATTTTCATTTGTTGCGACGTAATCGGACGAGTAGTTTTTGAGGCCTCGAAGGGGGCGAATAAGCCCCCCATACAGGGGTGCGCCCTAGCGTTATGGGACATACGGTAAATCATGGTAGCTTCTCGGCAAAGCCACAACTAATGGTCAAGAAGTAAAACAACATGAAACAAAGCAAAACTCTAGCGTCGAAAACTTAAAACAGAACAACTAAAGGAATGTGGCATTATACCCCATTTGTCTGTGACAAATGTTGCATTCTTCAGAGGCTACTGGCAAGCAAAATCCCGAAACAGGCAGAACTAACCCACGTACTCAGAAACCAGGCAGATGTCCCGACACTGCACACCCATCTCCACCAGTTGGCACTGACCCATATACTCGAACACCAGGTAAATGTCTCGGTCGCTGTCAGCTCGGATGACGTTCGAGAGCCGGATCACGTTGGGATGGTGCCGAAACTCCTGCAGGAACAGGATCTCGCGGAACGTGCGCTGCGCGTCCGTCGGGTTCCTGAACGCGTCGAATATTTTCTTGAGCGCCACGATATCGCCCGAGCGCCGGTCGATCGCCTTCCAGACGATGCCGTAAGCCTGCGGAGTCGGCAGAGGCGAGTTGTCAGGGGAAGGGGGAGTTCGACGTCACCGATGTCCGGCCAGATCGATCTCCGCCAGCCGTTCACCGTCGCTGCCGGCCCGTCGCCAGTCGATCTCTGAACGGGCCGACCATATCTGCCAAAAAAGACGCCGATCAAGTATTTCGAGGACTCGAAACGAAACGCGAGTTCCTCGCCCAGGATAACGTTCGCGGTTCCTTTTTAGAACGTGTTGGTTGAGAGAGTAGAACGCCAAACGTTAATGACGTGTTGGCTGAGCTGAAGGCTGTGAATGGCAGATAACGTTTGTTGATCCTTCCAAGTCGACCCCTCGTCTCTGAATGCAACGCATTCTGAAGATTCGTCACGAGGAATCGGAACTGAAACAATTCCTCCTATAGAAAACCGCATGTCTCCGTAAACAAGAAATGTCATAACCAGAAGTGGTGGTCAGATATCTGGTTAGATCGGAATGAGCTGAGCCGTTCGTAGAAACTGCATGTCCAATAAACGGGGAAACGTCCTGCCACTTAGCGGTTTGCTTGCAAAAAAAGGAATTCCGAAGAGGAGGCACATAATAAGTAGTCATGTTGCGTGTGGAAAGGCCTGACGGTTCGAGCCGCTTAATATGTCACAAGAGTTCTGCGTTAAATTCAGACATCCTTTTTTCGGAAAGTCTGTTTTTGGACTCCAGAGACACAGCTTTCTATCCCAATTCCACCTGTTTGGCAAAAATGCAGTTTGCTTTACCGCCTTGGTACCCAAGTCTAATGAAAAATGGACTTGTTGAAACACCCGCAGGTCATATCCCACCACAACATTGGAACCGGATTGTATGAACAAATTTCATCACTCCCGGAGTTGACCCTGTTGTTTGACATTTCGATAAATCTATGGTAACAGCAGGATAGATTAAGTCTCCGCCCCACGATCGACCTTTATCGAGCCTCCACGTCCGAGTAGGAGGTCCCTGAAACCAAGAGAGCCGCTCCTGGGGTCGGCGCCAATCCTTATCCGCAGCCGTGTTTTGAGTTCAGTGGCTTGCCACCACCTCCAGATTCCTGCCAGCCCAAGGACTCCCTCGTGGATTCCAGGTTCTCTAGGTATTAGAGACTTTTTGCCCGCCTGTTTGTACACACCTTCTGAGGTGCCTGAAGGGTTCAACTGGTTTTCAGACCCTTTCCTCAGTAGGTGCGATTCTGGACCTCGGTATTCCTGTGGACATTGCGTGCCTCAGGGAAGCTTGGTATCAGCAAAACTTCGAGCTGTAGCTTAGGATATTTAGGACTTTGTCAATCATTTTCTCTGAATAGGCTAACTTTTCTGCATATGTCACTTTGTGGTAGGCAGTTATCCTGAAGTAGTTCTTGTCTATAACACAGAAAGGCTGCTATGAGGGTCTGGGTCTCCGAAAATCTATTTGAGAGGATGAGCGATGCATTTATTAACGACAGATCCAGTAACCACTCCCAGCAGTGGGGAGCTTTCTCTCGTCCATGTTTGCGTCCCACATCCTTTCCTGGGGCATGCAATGTGAATCTGAGCCAAAGAATTTTCATTTCAGCTGTCAGAATCATTTTCATGCCTCCCCAACTTATTTTCTGTCCGGAGACACTTTCTTTTAACGAGGGGAATATTCTCCCATTTCATAAGGTTCACTGTAATTCGGAAGTACAGGTGATCTGGATGAGATCATGCAGTCCGTATCGAGCTCTATCAGGGAGCGGACGTAGCGGAGGTCATACTTTTCCTGAATTGCATTCGCTAGCAGTCGCCTGGGCTTATGAATATCGGGTTGTAATTTAGAGGATGTTCTCGCAGTAGCCAACTTTTAACCCGCGCCCGACTGGCAGTCGGCGCCAACCACGCTCGATTGGGGGAACGGTTGACCGCACCCTCTAATTCACGGGAAAGCTCGTGACAAGCAGAGTTCAAAAGTCGCCTCATATTTAGTTTTGGGTAATACGTAAGCCATTTATGCCCTATATATGCCTTCTCACACTCGACTGTGTGAAACCGAGAAACGGTCTGGATCCACGGGCGCAGCCAGGATTTTCTTAACGGAGGGGGAGGGCCCGGAGCTCAGTGTGGACTGAAACCATACGAAAACCGCCTGCTGGGAAGACGACGCGCAATGGCTTTCACAAAAAATGCGGGCCTAAAGGGGGGCGGGCCCCACGGCCTCCCTTTGGCTGGGCCGGATCCTGGATCTCAGGGGCTGTAATTAATAACGTCTAGGTAAAGGCAACAAAGAACAGGCGAAAGTTCGCAGATGTCGATACATGTGTAGTTTCTCTGATTTGTGAAATATATGCGCCGAAACAATGAGTTAAAGACACGGCGATTTTCACGCCGACTAGCGGCGGGCGCCGTGGACGAACGCAGTATGAAATTAACGGAAACTGATTTTAGCGTTTCTTTATTTGCGCGACGTAGGCCGTTCCCTCGTATATCCCTTGTATACAGAAATGTAATATTTCTTGCTCCTAGTGGTTTTTGTGATGGTTTCCCATGTCTAAATGCCATGTCATGCCATGCCATTCAGTAGTTGTCAATCTACGCGGCTAGCGGAGCAAAATTTTCGAAGACCTGTTCTTCCAAAATATGCAATTTCTCAAACTTTTTGAGCTTCTTGGCATTACTCGCAGCTGCGCGAGTCAGTCCTGCCATTTTGTACCCATTGTGAGTAATTCATCACTGATTTTGACAGCGGGGCGTTCTGGCTCATAACAATTATTCATGACCTGGCCTCAGGTCAATTGATGGAAGTCATTGACACTTTGGCCATTGACGTTAAATGGATGACTGCATCTTCCCACACTACAAATGTTACAGAAAATTCCGTCGAATTCCGAAAAAAACCACGACATGTTTTGAAAACGAGCTTGACCTTAGGTTAATGAGCCGGAAAATTCCGAACAATCGAAGAAAGCGGATTGGTTGCGTCTATCAATATCTTTAATCCCTGGAAGTTTTATTGCGATATCTGTTTTCTGAAAAAAGTTGCAGCGAGCTAAGCATTTTTGGGCATACGTCCACTTGACCTCACCTAGGTCAGGCACCTGTCAACCTGAGGTCAAAACTCCGACACAAAGTGTAACAGTGATCAAGCAAAAGTGTGGTGCTGCGTTCGTTCGTTCTCTCGCAGTCTAAAAAACCTCAGGGGGGCGGTCAATCCCCCAGTCGGTGGCGGGTTAATCGCAGAAAACTGCTATTTGCATAAGTTATTTGTATAAGTCAACCCACAGTAGCTTTACCATTCGCCCAGTGATCCTCTTTGTACGCCTTATACACCAAAGCCTGGGCTGCAAAATTCGGCAGTCTCCTTTTCCTAATTGTTTTAACCGGTACAAACCGCACGGCTAGAAACGGGTGTGGTAAAACTGTCAAGAAACGACGGACAGTAATTTCATCAAAATCACCTGCATTTGCATTTCACATTTCACATTCATTGCTTTTATCAGTGTTCAAATAAACTGAATTTCACACATTTTTACGAACACTAAGTCCAGTCAACAGCATGATAGCACAACCCAAAATCCACTTTTGAAAGATGTGTGTAAAATGGGATGTTCGCCAGGCGGGATATATTCGCCATAAGAATTATGGTAAAAAATAATAATGGTAAAGGCGGAAATGCTTAATTGATTGCTTGTTGAATGATGCAAGGATTACTGATCGATGTTTTTTGACACCCAGTGCACGACATATATAATGCTTAAAGATGTTTTTGCATGGAATGAATGTACTGCTACTGTTCGCAAGTAATGACGTGAGAATCACGAACATTTAGCCTGATTCGTCATAAATATGTCCATATTAACTTAAGCATATGACAATATTGTATCTCAAATTAGTGGCCATATCAGAAAGTATGCAACCATTTCAACTTCGCAAGAAAGAAATGACGTTTTGAGTATGTTGCTGTTTAAAAACTTGGTACTTGGTACTACCAGACAAAACATACAGAATTCGATTTCGAAGTTGATAATGGGCTATTAAATTATGTGAATTTATACTTTGACTTACGGTGTTTTCCTATTAAACACAAAAACATCGACTAGTTTTAAATGAATTTCTTTAAAACATAGGTACAGTGGACTTGAACAGATGCATGCCATTCTATACAAAGTTAGCAGGTTAAACACAGTTTAACCCTATTCCCGGCAGGGTGGCTGAATCCGCCCCCCTCAAATTTTTTATTTGCTAGTTCCAGGATTTTCGACGCGGCTTCACGAAATTTGGTGAATTTTCCTAGCTTTTCTTTCTACGTACTGTGACAAAATTTCGAAATTCTGTTTTGCTCAAGGGCAGAGGCAGGCAACGTTTTTGAGAGGCACCTCAGGCCATTTTTGGCCCTGTTTACGGTAAAAGACTGCCAAAAATAGCGTCTTCAAGATAGAACTTACGACTTCATATGGATGTATAGCTAAAAAGTTGGGCAATATACAGATACAGCTTTGTTAGTCTGGGGTAACTTAACAAGGTCAGGTCAAAGTCAAAAGTCAAAATTTGGTTTTACAGTCGTAATTTCGGCGTTGTTTTTTTCAAATGTCAAACCCAGAACACATATGACGTAGAGTGCTTTCTACTTGTGTAGCAGGTTTCAGCTTCATATCATGTCGAGCCACGGAACTATGACCTAAAATGTCACTGCGCGTACCCTATATCACAATAGCCGTAAAGTGGAGTTTTTGAAAGAGTGTATTAAAATGACTGGAAACGTTTTCAGATAATGTCAAATGCACAAAAGATCATCTCAAATGACTCCAAGGTCACTGGAGGTCATTTAAGGCCAAAGGTCATAAGTTGATCTGAAGAACATGTGACAATGACACTTCCCTTTCTTCATGTCCCTGGCACCGCCTATGCTAACATTAAACAAGCATTGTAATACGATTTGTACTTCTTTAGCATAACATGACTAGCAGAAGCCAAAAGAATGCTCTTAACTTTTTTGTTCATTCAGTTGTTGAAAAACGAATCCCTCTGTTTTTGAAACCCTATGAATTTTCCCAAAATTTCAGATGTTTGTACCACTGGTAAAAGCCCCATCCATAATCTCTCGATTCCTGCCAGTTTCATCGAAATCGGCCCATATACAACGGAGTTATAAGAAGTCCAAAAATGCCCCTCATTTTGACATTTTTGCCCCCTGTATCCACCCCTTTCAAAATCCTGAAAACTTCTTCTTTGAAAGTGTAGTTTGCGTCATGCCAAATCGACTGCCGTTTGTTGCAATGAAATCGGATGTGTAGTTCCCGAGATCTCAGGGGGGCCGAATCCTCCCCCTGCCGGGAGTCAGCCATACCGTCTAGCCCTCCGGGAATAGGGTTAAGCCAGCAAATGGCTGAATCAAATTCCAGCGGGCACTTGGCATCTTGTGCGCCTCAAAGCACATGATAAGAATTCATTATCATCTAACTGAGCTCTGGCGAACAGGGACGCGATCTGCGAGGATCTGCAGGCATTTATTGTCGACAACTCTATGCTGACCTGATGAGAATTACACGATATAGACTGTGCCGCACTGCTCCGCGACTCGTACTAACAAGACTCAACAAGCAGTTGGCCGACAGTTATATCTCGCGGTTATTAAGTCTTACTGGAAGGGTGGCGCTTCTAAATGAGGGTGAGGGCAGGGGTTAACGAGAGCAGTTGTCCCCTGCCGAATCAGGAAAATTAAACAGTATCTCGATGATGACGCATGGAAGGAAAGGACTACAATGTCGCTTGCCCCCGCTGGTCCGAATACGTTCCGCCGCTACTGTTTTGCAGTACAGTTTGCTGCTGTACTGGTACGCTTAAAGACCAAAGTCCCGTCTCGCCTTTTGTCTTCAGTCAGTTCATGGCCTGAAAGCTGCCTCCGAACATCTGTTATTTTGCTTTTGTATTCCGCGGAACCATTCAGTTGTTTAATTTCGTTACAAAACTTAACGAGGATTTAAATAGGATTTGCGAGGAGTGGGCCACATGGCCTTAAGATCGCCTGGAGCACTGTTACAGCTGCATTTGTGGGCCTAATTGGCGGCGTCTCACGAAATGTGAGAAGACTGTTTCGATTTCTTCCTTTCCATGCATTTCTTGACGATCATGTCAAATCTACCCGAGCTAGGGAAGGCAATTTCCCCTTTCCCCCCGCCGTCCCCTCCCCGGTGGCGCCGCTACTGCTGCGGGTACTTTCATGAACGAGAACCGTCCATCCAGTCACGAACATGTTTTCGTGATACAGGCAATCCAAAAACTCTTAGAAATATGTGGTAATTCATAAAGCCGCCGATACTTTTCGGTTTGGAAAATGGGGAGATCTAGGTCCATCCTATCCTACCTTCATTTAGGGATTGATTATATATATATATATATATATATATATATATATATATATATAAGGGTTTCGGTCACATAATTTACGCTACTGTTTGCATGGTATTGGACAAAATTTTCGACAAAGTTTAGGGACCGTTGTGGCAAGGTGAAGTCACGTGCACTTTCCATTTTGCATTCTTTCGAGCAAAAGGTAGTGCTACATTCGATTACTTAGCTTTTGCGACGATAGATGTAGCTGCCTTCGCCACTCTATTTCTATTCGATGTTTTGTCTTTTTTAATATGCGTATGTGATCCGTGATCGACTACTGGCCAAGCTATGCATAGCTCTTCTTCATAAATGATTGCTTTCATTGCAACCGCTGTAATTGTACGTTATCTCTACTGTTGATCTTTCATATAAACTATGCATCTTGATCACTGGACACAGATATATAGCTGGTTCAGGGAAGCACTATTTATCATCAGCGTTATTTCAAAACATAACAATGCAAACGCGATGACCTGGTCAGTGATTTGTTGCACTGTCGGACAGCTCAGGCAGGAGCTGCTAAGATACTGGTTCACGGTGCGAATCTCTAGCCGGAAATGGTTTGCGCATTGGGCAGAGGCTTAGAAAGTGGCTCATGCTACACCGTCCCCAACTAGATCGAGGGGCGACGGATTAAAGGGGGAGAAGGCAATTGATCCCATATCCGATCGAAATTTAATATTAGCCCCATGGCGCTGCATGAAAAAAGTTAAAAATCGGCCATCCCACCTCTCATCTCTCTAAAGCTGTTCCGCCGTCAATGACTAGACAACAGTTTGAGGGAGACGCATCCCTCATGACCGGATTCATATGTGAAAGAATATGAAATTACGTATTTTTACAGATAAACAATTGCACCCCAAATGAGCTCAACGCCGCGATGTATGCGGACACGACGGACAATTTTATAGGTTGATGTTATACCCGAAGCTCATGTTTTTGAGTCGCTTTTTATGAGAGATGGCTTGGTTTGCAGAAACAAATTAAAGATCTTCACAGTTTAATAAAGTACTTCAAAGTGTTCCTCATTTTACACATGGTCATTTCACTCGTTGACAGGGCACTGTTGAGCACCAGGTTACGAAATGAGCTAATAACAACAAATTAAATTCATTTAGGCACGTATCTTGGAAACGACACACAGACTGTAAAGTATAGTTTGCAACTCAGAGAACGCCGAGTGTTCGGTAAAAGATATTTTGGCATGATAGAAGGCTTCAGACATGATAGACAATGTAATGCGTACATGCTTGCAGACGAACATACAAAGGCGCAGAGTAGTTGCGCTGAGAACCCAGGCCTTACTGTAACCACGTTACCAGGAAGTATTTTCTTTTTTCTTCCTCAGAAAAGGTAAATGTTTCACCCACTAAGGTTTGCCGTCGTGCATGCCAGTGCATATTTTGATTTGCGTACGGGCATGCCTTGCGGAGTTTGGAACAGTCCAATGCACTTCCTTGCGATGCACACCTCCGCATTTGCATTATACGGTGCCTTTCCGTACGTCGTAATGGAGTTTAAAGCTGGAGTCGAACAAACTTATCCCCATAGACCTAAAACCGCTAAGATTCTTGTTTTAACAAAGTCAAAATGTTCAGTGCAGACTTCGGGGCGTTAGGTATAATTATTAAAATATGCGATTTTTTTTTATATCGGGGAGACTTGGGTTTACACGCAGAAATGCACATGTTAACAGAGTCTCAATGTATCAGCCGTAGGCCATTTTCAGGCGACAACTCCCGAAAATGGTCTATGGCAGAAACGTTAAGTCTTTGTTAACATGTACGTCTGCTGTGTGCAAACCCAAGTCTCTTCTGGTATAAAGAAAGCTGTATATATTCATAACCAAGGTTCTTGTTGCCATAACCCCAAGACGGATCATTCCATCCGTACTGTAGGCCAGTATCCTTGACCGACAGGAGAAAGCATGGTCCTGCCTCCGGACATAGCAGAAGCGTATTTAAATATTTACCGTAAAACGATCATTGGCCGCCATGAATTTCATTCATATCCGGTCACAGGAGGCTTCCAACTTACTGCCGTCAGAGACCAGCCGGGGTAATGTTTTGCTTAATGGTGGCAAGGCATGTCGTCTTCGTTTGACGTCAGATGTATTTTGCCAACCGCCGTGGCCACGACTTCTGTATCGATGCCCAGGAACGGTGCCCGTTGGCGTCAATAGACGACAGTCCCCATGCCAGGCGGCACCATGCTGCGATATCATGTGAAAGTCGATACTGCACCAGTCACCAGCCGCTGTCGGCACCAAAGCTGAGTGGAAGTCGAATCATGCCAGTTCCAGGCGCTTGTGAGGCCGTTTTTTATGCAACTCGTGAATTGTTTAACCCTATTCCCGGCAGGGGGGGGGCTGAATCCGCCCCCCCTCGGGTTTTTTGCTTGCCAATTCCAGGATTTTTAACGCAGCTTCACGAAACTTGGAGACTTGTCCTAGCTATTTTTTCTACGTGCTGTGACAAAATTTCAAAATTCTATTTTGCTCAGGGGCGGAGCCAGGCAACGTTTTTGGGAGGCACCTAATGCCATTTTTGGCCATGTTGAGGGTAAAAGGAAAATGTCTGCCAAAAACAGAGGTTTAAAGCTAGAACTTAAAAATTTATATGGATGTATAGCTAAATAGTTGGGCAATGTGCATACAAAGTTTTGTTTATCTGAGGTCACTTTACACGGTCAGGTCAAGGTCAAAAGTCAAAATTTGTTTTTTTCGCCATAATTTCGGCGCCGTTTTTTCAAATGCCAAACGCGGAATATATATGACGCAAAAGGGTGTCTTCTACTTGTGTACCAAGTTTCAGCTTGATATCAGGTCGGGTCACGGAGATATGACCTAAAATGTCAGTGCGCGTACCCTATATCGCAATAGCCATAAAATGAAATTTTTGAAATAGAGGGAATTCAAATGATTGAAAACGTTGACAGATAATATTAAATGCACACGACATCATTCCAAGTGACCCCAAAGTCACTGGAGGTCATTTAAGGTCAAAGGTCACAAGTTGATCTGAGAAACGTGTGACCGTGGCAGTTCCCCCTTTTTCATGTCCCTGGCACCGCCTATGCTAACATGATACAAACATTATAATGCCATTTGTACTTCTTTAGTATAACATGACTAGCAGAAGCCAAAAAAGGGAGTTTGCCTCTTTTGTTCATTCATTTGTTAGAAAACTAATCCTCCTATTTTTGAAACCCTGTGAACGCCCATGAATTTTCTCAAAATTTCAGATTTGCGGACCTATGGTAAAAGCCCTATCTATAATCTCTCGATTCATGCCAGTTTCATAGAAATCGGTTGATAAACAACGGAGTTATAAGAAGTCCAAAAGTACCCCCATTTTAACATTTTTGCCCCCTGTATCAACAAATTTCAAAATTTTGGAAATTTGTTTTTATAAAAATGTAGTTTACGTCACGGCAAATCGATTTCCGTTTGTTGCGATGAAATCGGACAAGTAGTTCTCGAGATCTCAGGGAGGGCCGAATCCGCCCCCCCTGCCGGGAATCGACCATACCGTCTAGCCCTCCGGGAATAGGGTTAAGGAACACCAAATCACAGGGGCCTTTCCGTGAAGTGGTATGCTAGAACTGAAAGGATAGACGCGTCCAGCCAGTATAGGTGGAAAGAGCAAACCAACTTGAGTTGGCTTGCTCTGCCACCCCTGCATTTGCTCTGTCTGGCTCCCAAATATCCTGACAACGCAAAAAGTAGTGTTCTTTTTTACGTTCGCGACGGAGGTCGCTAAGCAGCTAAATATTTCAGACGCATCACCCATTGTGATTTCAAGACCACCGCGTCGTACGTGTTACCTTCAGATACCAATCCAGAGGGGGCTGTGGCTGGACGTATGCCCCCCAGTTTCCTCCATTTTCATCACAGCGAACAGCGAAGAGAGTAGTGATTGCAGATTGGTTACCATGACTGCCCACTCCTTTTCCCAGATCCTAGATTCGCACCTGGCCCTGATACCCATAAACAGGCAGAAAATTATCGATAAATCCTGCTCACTTATGCACAGCGTAAGACTGAACTTGAAGACCGCATCCACACCATAGTGGGTGCTCGATGTTGCACTAGTCAATGCACTTTTGAAACTTGTGTGGCGGTATCATCATTGGTTTCAAGATTTGACGCAGATGAGTAAACTCTGAAGACGTGCAACGGCACTTTTAACATCCCAAATCATTTTCAACCCTTGCCAGTATTCGTCATTTGGCCACTTTCGGCAGAAAGGAAATCTGCGCGATCCCCGTTGTCTCCAAATCTGACGTCTTAGAACACAGACACAAAACGAGCTTGTAGCTTCGCCTTTTGGATGCGTTTTGCTATCCATTCACCCTTTTAACCCCCACAGTAGTCTTATATGGACCTTAAAGGGCGCCATGTCAATGCATTCTGGTTTCCCATCCGATCTTGTGGGACTTAAAATCAAAAGAGGGCTTTTAAGTGACCAAGAGCAGCTTTTGACGACTAATAGGGGCTTTGCTACTGTTTCTGATAGTGTCAGCATTTCTGATCACTTGACGACCCCTCCTAAATCACCAAGAGCTCATAAGAGGTCAGTTACCTCCACCCATTATTCTGACCCAACATGACCTTGACGTAAACTAATACCCAAGTAAGGAGGTCAGTGACACCGTGGACGACACACATAAATGACATTGAATAAGACTCAGTGCCGTAAAATACTTCAAAAGTTTGCTATAAGATGACGTCCGCCGCCATCTTATGATTTGTCCATGCCAGACAGAAGTCACGAGTCAGAGACCTGTCAGGTTAATGGCCTCAAATTTTCAAAGAGTGTGTAAAAATCTTAAAACTCTATCAAGCAAAATGACAGGGCTATCAGGGAAGTCGTTATAGGGCAACTAGCGAAAAAGCATGCCCTTTGGCAGGCGTCAAAAACTTATTTTCCGACAAAGCTAACATCGAAAAATTGAATACGATGCTTACCCCAACGTGTGAATCATAAACATGCCCTGTATAACTAACGCAGGCTTTCGGGCGTGCAAAAACGCGAATATACGTGATTCCTACCGCGTTGCGAGAGTTGCATGTAAAAATAATCATGGCCATAATTTGTCAGTTATGAAATCATCGTACAAAATGGATTCCTTTATGGACTAAAGGTATCATCCGTTTTACACATCAGTTATACCGACAACACTGCATTGAACGCGAGTGAACGTGTTTTTAATTGGTCATCGAAAAAGACAGTATGCGGTTGTGTACACGTCGTCAAACGTTGATGGTTGCTTTAGCAAGGGTGCTTGCGTGTTCTGCTAGATGATTTGCGACATTGCTTACCCCTTTGCCGAGTCGTTTCCTTATCTCATATCGTTGAGTGATATGGGCATCAACTTCGTTAATTTTATCTGTTGCTTTAGAGTCGCTCTTCTTTTTGTTTGACGGGACAACCGGCATGTCTTTTTCTTGTAAAAAAGCACACTCGTTTCACAAGAAGGCGTTTCAAGCTTTCACGTTTTCTCTCTTGGGAGTCGTTGTCGAAGACCGTGCTAAAACGAGGCAGATTTGGCTCAGTTTCATGCAACACTCTATCATGGTTACTGTTCACTTTGAAGAATGGCTGTTAAGGGAAAATAGAGGCTTTACGTGCTGACATTGGGCTGCTATGTACTGCAAATGCATTGGTTGGGAATGAGAAATTCTTGACAGTTGTTTGTTTGACTCAAGCATTTGAACACGTTGTTCCGACAAAGTTACATTCAGTCATTCTTCTGCATGCGGTTTCTCTTACCGGGTCAGAAAAGTCGTTGTGGAAGTCGAATACGGTGTTCAGTGTTCTGGGCTTCGGCTGTCCTTCGCGCGTTGATGCTTCAGGCTCGGCCGCTAGGCGCCTACTGGCAACAGCCTGGCACCGGCCGGTGATCACCCCCTGTCGTGCAGCCGACAAACCACTGCGCCGACGCCGGAACAGTCGGATTCGATGTACGTGCCCCAGCTGGGCTCGTCTAGCATGCTAAGCAGATTTTTTCCGTCGTCATAACAACATGGCATTTAAACACAACGTGCCTCTGGGTGCGGGGAGAATAATCAATAAACTGGTATGCACTAATTGTATTGGCGAGGTAGGACAAGCTAAAGAGAACGAAAGTTTTTTCCACTGCGTCCGTGAATGCATTAAAAGATTTACATTAAACAAACTAGTCGTAATCAACGATGCCCGACGGTTGTCTTCCTAAATTCTTGTCGCTCGACCACATGAAGTGTAGACGCAGACCACGTTATCTTCGAGAAAGAAATCGGATCTGATTTCAGCTCCGCGCACAAGCCTTGCGCACAAGGCGCAGGCAATGATATAACGTGATTCATTATATCATCATTCGGCCTTCATGATTTTCAACGCCACTAAATAACGTAATGACGGAAACCTCGAAAAATAGAGCGGAATGCTTGCGAGGAAAAACGGGTTCAAATTGCTTTCTAAAGATAGATACGGAAGATACGTGCTATTGCTGAAGACAGCACAAGAATACGCACTATTTCAACGCCTTCATGGCCTGGATTCTAGCATTCCAACCAAATCCGGACCGTAGGGCTCATTCTAGTCATCACATTGTTAGCATGGAAGGGTTAAATCACGGAAGTAACTCACTAAAGACCACCCAAATGAGAAGAGAAGCGAACAACCCATTTTAGTGTGTATCAGATATGAGATATACGCAATGACATGACACTTTTCATCTGGCATGAGCAGACCAAAGATGCGTCAAGTCACATGGATCTATGTGACTTGATGCATCTTAAATGTCATATGTCATAGGTCATGTCATCATGTCATACGCTCATCTTAATATCAATGTATCATTCCTCCGACACAAACGTATGCATCACTTGCTGCATCTCCTCGCATTTTCATAGCCAGGCAACCATCGTCACATCTGTCAGCTGCATGGAGTTCCTATCTCAATGTCATGGAACCATTGAACTTGCTGGTACCTAACGTTGCCGTTTCGAAATGAATTTATGCACTATGTGGACACGTTGCATTCCTGGATCGCACATCTGGCGTGGGCCGTCCAAAGCCGAATCATTTCCCACTGTAGTATTTTTGAAGTCTGTCGAAAACGCTGTATCGTGAACGCTTTCAGCGACGTGGTCATATTTACAACACTGGCATTGGCGGGCCGATTCAGTTCTGCAGGTGGTAGTGATACGCTGCAGCTGTAGGCCCGCACGTGGGAGTGGCCGCACCGGCAGCTGCCTAGAGAACAGCCAACAGTCAGCACGACACCGTCTGACTAACAGTCCGCAATCTGCGCTATTCCATCTGACGCATAACTGACAGACAGCGCGGCACCGTCTGACCAACAGCTGACAGTCAGCATGGCAACGTCTGACGAACAGCTGGCAGTCACCACGGCAACGTCTGACGAACAGCTGACAGGCCGCACGGCACCGTCTGACGAACAGCTGACAGTCAGCACGGCACCGTCTGACCAACAGCTGACAGTCAGCATGGCAACGTCTGACGAACAGCTGGCAGTCACCATGGCAACGTCTGACGAACAGCTGACAGGCCGCACGGCACCGTCTGACGAACAGCTGACAGTCAGCACGGCACCGTCTGATGAACAACTGACCGTCAGCACGACACCGCATGACGTACAACCAATAGTCGATGGCCAGGATCAGAGGCTGACTCTAGGTAAGGACCAGACAGAGATGGCGTGCCGCACTAGATTCAGGTTGCAAATCAGAACACGACAGCGGTATTCTGCCGCACAAACGCCGACTATAGAGCGTGACAGGAAAGAGCTGGTGTGCCAGACCAGAGGCTGGCTTTTGATCAGGACAGGACTGAGTCGGTGTGCCGCACTAGCGGTTGACTACAGGACAGGGAGGGACAGATGTGGTGTGTTGCACCAGCGGCTGACCACGGGCAGAGCAGAGCAGAGATGGCGTAACACACAACAGGCGGGTTAGGTCAGGACACGACAGAGGTAATGGCAGCACCTGAGGCTGGCTAGGTCAGGACACGACAGACGTGATGGCAGCATCTGAGGCTGGCTAGGTCAGGACATGACAGAGGTGATGGCAGCATCTGAGGCTGGCTAGGTCAGGACATGACAGACGTGATGGCAGCATCTGAGACTGGCTAGGTCATAATATTCATTACGATAGTGTTTCTGTTGAGCGTGTTGCAAAAGTAAGACCACTGGATGCCTTTGAATAATTCGTGTGTCGTGTACCTGACTGTTGTAATAAAAATGACGCAGCATACCCTAAGTGTCGCAGTGCCTGCCACTGCCCCCTACGGAATCCGTTGACAAACCACACTTTCAGCTGATGCCAATGGGCTGCGAAAGCCGTGCGGTGCGCTGTCGTGTCGGATTTCCGTGGTCTCGGCGGCCGTTGTTGTTCGGCGCGCGGCCGCCCGGCTGGCGTCGGCCGATCACTGCCGCCTGGGCGGGGGACGGCCCGTGTCGGGGCCTGTACCCGGCCTCGGCGCCAGGGGAGCGGCCATCTGAGGGGAGGCCCCGCTCGATAGTGCATGATTCACCTGTACTGGGTATCGACCACGCCCGGCTCCCTCGGCCCTCCCCTCCAGGTAGCGGGGGGGGGGAGGGGGGCACGTGCTGTGCGGTGCGCGGGGACCGCGCACGTGCGGCGCTGGTCGGAGCGGCGCCACGCAGCCGCAGTTCTGGCAGCACCAGCTCAATGGCCCGTCGGTGGGCACTGTTCTGAAGCTTAAAGCTCCGTTTCATTAACTATTAATTGCCTCTGTGTCACTAGCCGTTTTATTACCATTTAAAAGCTCCGTCGCGAAGTAGCTTTTAAATGCTGTTGATTGCAAGCGATGGCATCGTTGATCATATATCCATGGTGTATTGTTGATCGTATATCGATGCCATTAAGTCCCCTGGGAACTTAACCAAACTCATTTGCACAAAAAGGTGATGTATTTTCTTTTACTTTTTTGTTACCGGGCGGACACATTTTTAACAAATTTCCCAAGACTAAGCACGTATCAAGCGTCTCACTTTTGTTACATTTTGAACAGTTCAGCAACATGTGTTAGCTAGGTTCAGCTTTGTGCATAACTGTAAGAGATTGCTTCCAAAACTGGTCGGGCCAGAGGCATTTTTGAGCAATTTCCATACGATATCTCACAGCTCGTATTAAAATTACCTAAACCTGGAAGCATAAAGCCATCGCCCGTCCTGATCTGTAGGCAGGTAGGACTCAAAGCCAAACACACATGGCGTTGCGTTTGCGTTGGCTCCAGTTGGTCTACAGAAAATTTTATTTGTGGCATGGCCTTTATTTCTACGTTCTGGCGTTTCTGGTTCGTTCTCTACCGCCACTGGAGGCAATCTACGTCAGAAATCACATTGTGGTGTCGGGATGGACCGTTGCGATCTCTTCAGACAACGTGTAGGTTGTTGTGTTGACTACAGTTTCGTCAGTGTTTGCATGCGCCTACTGTCCGTCTAACGGACCGAGCCGAGCCAAATGTCGTCGGGGTCGACCTTGGCGTGCCTTCAGCGAAGTTATCAATGCTGGTGACGTCAACCGGAGTCGACCAACCAACACATTACCGACAGACGTCTTGCAGCAATAGCCAGCTGACAAAAGCCGCGGCTGGGCATTCCACACCAGACCGACCGACACCAAACATCTTCCTCTCTCAGCGTTCTAGCTAAATGTGTCTGATTTCGACCTACTCGTGTGAGACGACTCAAAAGCCGAGACACGCCGCTGCGAGGCGTTCCCGGGCACGATTTTGCCGCTTCTCCAGCTGGTGCCTGGATGTTCGCTTGGATTGTATCGGGCAGTTATAAGAGGCAGTGCATTAGTCAAGACCGCAGGGGTTTGCGTCATACCAGACGGTGTTAGCCATACCTGGGGGATTGTTATATAACGGCCCGAACGGTGGAATTCTACCTTGCATGGGGAGTGAACGAGTTTGCCATACGGTGAGCAGTAGCTGGCTGCGGGCCAAACTTGTGCTTGATTCCACCGGAATCAGAATCGGCTCTGGGATCTATTCTGTCATGGCCAGAGTCAAAATGGGGACTGATTCCACTGATAAGTGCCGGAATCAGAGTCAAAGTTGAATTACCGTGATTTACGAAATCAGAACTGGAAGCTTTTAATGGAATTCATTTCAGAATCGACTCATTTCGTCTTGAATCAGAATCGAAATCGATTCACGAGACAGCAGACAGCACACGACTACGCACTATTTCAACACCTTCATGACCTGGATTCTAGCATTCCAACCAAATCCGGACCGTAAGGCTCATTCCAGTCATCACAGTGTTAACAATGACTGCAGTCCATTCATTTCTCGTGACATAAGTTGGGCAAAGGAAAGGGTTAAATCACTGAAGTAACTCATTATAGACCACCCAGATGACAAGGGAAGCATGCAACCCATTTCAGAGTGTATCAGATATGAAATATACGCAATGATTCATGATTCAGTCTTGAAAAAAACGTGTTGAATCAAAATCAGAATAAATTCAGTAAGCCATAAGTCGGATTCGAAATCGATTCGACTGAAGTGGAATCAAGCACAAGTCTGCTGCGGACTGCCCACACGTGGCAGGTGAAGTGTTCGGGTGGTCATACCGTAAGTCTGCTCTTTGGACTATCGCACAGACGTGTTGGCCTAGCGCTCCGTTGCGAAAGAATACTTTAATGGTGCTGTTTGTACGCGTTATTTTTTACACACCGAACCCATGAATAAGTATCTGAACCTAAATGAGCGTTGACAGAGAAATTTCAACATGCAAATTAGGAAAAGTTTTGCTTGGTTTTAAGGGTGCTTCTTATGCCTTTTCCCCTATTTTGTCGCAAAATACTTATACATTTCGATATACAGACGTTTAAGGATATAGCGATATTAAAAGGAAATAGAACAGCTCTTCTAATCTTTAGCACTCTGCCTAGGGCTCATTTACTTACACTGGTCGTTCCGTCACCGGTTGACCCATGCCAGTACAGGGTGGCTTTTGCTATGCCAGGGGATGCAGCTCCACTGACGTTTGTCGCCAGTTGATCTCTGGTAACTGCTTCAATCAATCCGAAATTTTACTCGTCAATGAAAAACATGTTCACGTTTACACGGAGAATGTGACAGCAATACCTTGGCAGACCACTGACCTATGACTCATTTTTCGGGGACACACCATGAAGAAGTCAAGGTACGGCTTCAAACTTGACGTAATGGAACAGAGACAAAACTGAGAGTATAGCTCGGTCCATATTTGAAGGGCCATCCTAAAACGGGATGTAATGCTTCCCGTTACAAAGTTCTAGCCGCGCCCCACGGAAGGACGGATAGATGCATGTCAAGCCAACGCATTACGCGCTCAGACACCAGAGGGCTGACTCAACCGATGCGGAGTTTCGGGTACAAGCAGTCTGGTCTGGGAGAACGAGTCGTCTGAGCTGTGGTTCTCCTCCACCGTCCCAATTACAAAAATCATTACGTATTCGATATTTCTGTCGTCGAATGAAACTGTTGTCACTGCAAGAAAAAAACCCAAATATGCTGGTTTATCGTTCGAAAGTTTTTGAAGAAAAACGACAGAAAATTATTGAGTTTCCGCCGGTATTAGGTCCTTTTGGCTTCATTTAACGCAGCTTCATGCCCATCTCAAGCCCGTCAACTTTCACCTCGCAAAATTCAGAGAATAGCTAAAACTGAAATATATTATTCTCGGTGGTGGGATTACAAGTATAAATATACGGCATTTTACGGTTAAACAATTACTGAGAGACCAGAACGCCTCCCGCAACTAAATGTGCTGCTACCCTCATCGATGAAAAAAGCATTAGCACACGAAAGCGTAACAAGGCACAGCAAAAACGTGCACGACTGTCCAACAAAAATGCTTTCAGGGCGAATGATCTTAACAAAACAGCGACAGTATTAGTTAATCCCCAGATACACTTAAGTTCTTTAGGGTTCAGACGACACAGCCCTTTCACTCTCCAACCATGTGGAACAATGCTTGAAATCAACTGCTTCAAATGACTAACTCCTATTTCCCCTTAAAGCATTTCCCCCGAGACACACTGGGGAGAGCGGAAGCAGCAGGATATAGTGTCCGTCTGCAGCGGACGGCGTCCGTCCCTGCAGCCCCACCCCTGGCGTCTGCCCGCGGCTGGACCCGGTCCGCTGCCGGCCGGCTGGGCGGGCGGCACCGCCGCGCTCGTCCGTGGTCCCACAGCACGGTCTGGCACCGCCGCGGGCCGGGCCGCCGCACGTGGCGCTCACCGCACCACGCCCCAGGCCGGACCGTCACCCCGGCACAGGCGGCCCAGTCGTCCGAGCCGAGTTCACGGCGCGCCGTCCCTCCCGACCAGACGGCATCACAGGGTCTCCCAGGGCGGGCGACAGACGCTCGTGGTTCCTGCGCGACGCCGGCCGTGACGCGCCGCGTCCAGAGTCCCGCGCCGAGCCAGCACGACGACGGCACCCGGCGGCAGCCCACGGCAGCTCGGCGGTGGCCGGTCCGCCGGCGAGCCGAGCCTTCCGACCGGCTCTCCGACGTCCGTCCCACGAGCAGCTTCGCGTACGGCGGCGGCCCCGTGGGCCGAGACGTGCTCCTGGCCGGGCTCCGGCGGCCCGTCTACGTCAGCTTCGTGTACGATGGCGGCGACAGGCGGCGCGTCAGGAACTTCAGCACGTACAGCGGCACGCAGCTGACCAACGTGATGACCAGCACCTTCCACAGGAAGTTCTTGCTCTGTATGAACTCGCGGTCTGAAACAACGGCAGAAAGCCGCCGTCGAAACAGATGCAGTGCTCCCAAACCGCATGGCATACCATGCTCAGGAGGAAAAGCAATATTGTTATTGTGTTCACTTAAAACGGCAGCACGCTGAGGGTGCCGAACCAACAACACCAGCTGCAAATAATGAAGCACGTGGTGCACTTGCTTCACAGTCCAACGCATCACGCATCTTACAACCAAAACTACGGCGACAGAGCAGAGCAGACTACCAAGGCAGGACGGGCCCCACCACCCGCGGGGTCAGGCATGGGTAATCAATCCACTGGCCGGGGCCGGAAAGCGATCCACGAAAACACAGCACCGGCCATCTCTCTCACTCACCGAACACGTCCCTGAAGATGATCATGGAGAGGATGTACGTGGCGAACGAGAAGAGCTGGGCAGCCATCATCAGATAGTGCCAGGTGCGCACCGTCAGCGCCACCATCAGCAGCTCCGTCACGATCAGCGCCGTGAAGCTGATGGACACGATGTGGATGAACTCGTCTTCGAATAGCCAGATGGCGCCGTACATCAGGATACCGCCTGCCGACGGAGGGCACACCGCCAGGTTAGCCAAAAACAGGCTCTCGGCCGCCAGATAATTCTTGATGACCTCTCTCTCTCTGCTGATGTGGAACAGAACAATCCCGGATGAAGACAATGCTAAGTGCACTTATATCCTTTTGGTGCATTTACCCATCACTAAGTTCTTGACCATAAGTGCGGGTATTGATGTCACATCTAGAATCAGGCAGGAAAGGATATTTCCATTCCAGATGCGCATCCAGTACGCCAGCTTATGGAAATGGCCTCAGCCCTCAGCTAGCAAAGAAAATCACGAATTCGCTTCGTTTCGTCAACTGACAAGTTCGATACTTTCCTCAGTTTCAAATGGAACAAACCAGAACCCTCCGCCTGGCGTCCACAACATGAGCGCAAATTGCCATTCTCACCTTGATAGATGCTGATGGCGACCCACATGAAGAACGTCTTGTAGGAGAGTGCGCGGCCCTTGGTGAGCTCCTTGTACAGCTCCGGGTAGGTGAGTGCGATCTTGGCCGGCACATCGCGGTCCAGCACCAGAGAGAACACCGGGAAGTTGGTGTACACCGTGGCGTACCTGAAACGTCGCAAAAGTATGGACTGGCCGCAGGAGCAGGGGAAGTGGGGTGCAGCTAACACGTCGGGAGTAAACCTGAAAAACGGATGAGAAGGAGCTGGGACATCAGTTAGGTCTATCGAGACTGATAAAACTCACAAAGCATATCAAAACTCTAACAAAATCTAGCGCACAAAAATCCATAAACATTCCCCTAGAACATTTGACACAGAAATACACCATATCTTTATGCGGCAAAATACAATATCGTCTGGTGTAGCGGTATAGCAGAGCGTTCTGGGGCTTCAGAGTCCGGCTGAACCGCTCGGCTGACAGGGTCAGAACAATGGCCATTCGCGGTCACGTCCTCTGTTGAAGGCAGACGTGTGTGATGGGGCCAGAACCGAACCCCACTGGCTGGTGTGATGGGGCCCGAGCCGAACCCCACTGACTGGTGTGATGGGGGACCGACCCCACGGCTGGTGGATGGGGCCAGAACCGGACCCCACTGGCTGGGTATGGGAGAACCGGACCCACTGGCTGGTGTGATGGGGCCCGAGCCGAACCCCACTGGCTGGTGTGATGGGGCGAACCGGACCCCACTGGCTGGTGTGATGGGGCCAGAACCGGACCCCACTGGCTGGTGTGATGGGGCCAGAACCGGACCCCACTGGCTGGTGTGATGGGGCCAGAACCGGACGCCACGAGGACAGCACGGCCGGAGGGTTTCTGCTCACAGTCGGCCACACCCCCGCACCGTGGGGACTTAACGTGTCCTCACCATGACGTCTATCATTTTCTGCAAGTCTGATGTGCTTTTAGTTGACACTGCTGACAAAATGTGTCTAGAATTACAAATTCTGATCACGCAAAATTAAGCTTCGTCTGAACCAATGTGGACTAATTAAGAGATAAGCAATTAAACAGTTATCAAACCTGCAAAGATGACTTGGCGCTAACGGTACGCCGTCCGCATTACGGACACCATAACTGGGAAGTTCGATCGCCACGCCGAGCACGGACACGAATTACGTAATGCAGGAGCCAACGAAGGTCTTCATTGCTTTAACCCCTGCAAGTGTTCCGTATTTTTCTAGGAAACATGCAGCGTGGAACAGTGTGTTCCTCCTACCATGTTGAGAACACTCGGTGAGCAGTAGGTACTCACCCTATCATGAGGACACCCTGGTAGAGAGCAATGGAGGCAAAGTAGAACACTGACGAGAAGACGGCTTGCATAGTGGAGATGATGAGGCCCCGGTGGATGACGAACTGGCTGAGAGAAGCTGACCGGTGGTAGGACGTGTAACATCACTCAGGAAAGAAACAGCAGTAGCGTGTAACATCAGTCAGGAACAGGACAACAGAAGCAGTCTACGGACCGTGTAACATCAGTCAGGAAAAACCTAGACCGTGTAACATCAGTCAGACAGGACAAGCATGTAACATCAGTTCAGAGAGCAGGAGGGCAACAGAAACGACAACAGGTGACGCTGGGTTGGTTCATCCTCAGGTCACACCACAACGGTCCCAACACATTCTAATCGACAATTCGTCGGGAAAGCAATGTTCCCATGACAATGTAAATGCCTGCAATGACCATTTTCTACGTGACCAGGGCATCAGGGCATCCGCGCCCTGACGGAGGTCAATGGTCACCGAGTGTCCTGAGAGCGGCCGGGAGTTACTGAAAGGGTGTGCTGACAGTGACCGGGAGTTACTGAGAGGGTGTCTTGGCAGTGGCCGGGAGTTACTGAGAGGGTGTACTGACAGTGGTCGCGAGTTACTGAGGCGGTTCCTTGACAGTGACCGGGAGTTAGTGAGAGGGTTCCCTGACAGTGGCCAGAAGTTACTGAGACGGTGTCCCGACAGTGGCCGGGAGTTACTAAGACGGTGTCCTGACAGTGGCCGGGAGTTACTGAGAGGGTGCCCAGACAGTGGCTGGACAGTAGTCGGGGACCACCGAGTGTGCCCGGGGACCAGTGGCCCAACACACCGGCTGACCGACCTGGCCAGGTGACAGAACTGGATGATGCTGAAGTCGGCCGCCAGCGACGCCTGCTTGCCCTCCTTGCCGACGATGCCGATCCCGCAGTCTGCCGCCTGTAACGCGGCGACCCGCTCAGCCGCCGCCGCCACTGCCACCGGCACTGAGGTGGCGTCTGAGCCCGCAGGGCGTGCGCACCGCCAACAAACGAGCAGCAAAACATGCCAACAGGCAGTCCGGGCCACGACAAGATTACGGGATAACGTGGAATGTGTGGTAACGGCGGATTCTGTAAGGTACGGTGCCTGAATGGAAATGGTTAGTGAAATTACATCTAGAGAGAGAAGGACTGCTGTTGTCATATGGCACTGAGGTGTATCAAGCTGGCTGTCACTTGGAAACGCAAAACCAAGGTACCCAGCCAAACCTGCACAATACTACCACCCATACTACCACCCTGGCCTGAACGCACCTGCCGGCTCTGGCGTCCAGGCCTGACCGGCGTCCCTCTGGCGCCCCAACATGACCTGGGTCATGACGGCTTGGCTGACGCCGCTTTGACCTGACCTGCTCTGGCCTGCACCATACCGACCTGACCGGCGCCGACCTGACACCCACGCGCGGACCTTGCCGACCTGACCAGCGAGGCTCTGACGCTGCGACCTGACCTGGATCATGCTGACGTCGTTGCCTCCGTCGCCGATGGCGGCCGTCCGTTTGCCGGTGTGGCGCTGGATCAGCTTCACCACGGCCGCCTTCTGCGTCGGCGAGCAGCGGCACACGACCACGGCCGGGCACGCGCACGCCAGCTCCATGAACTCCAGCTCGTAGTACCGCAGGCAGATCTGCCGGCGTCACCGTCAACGACTCTCGGCCCCGCACCATACGGATCAGAGCGTCACAATATCACGCTCCACAGCAACGGAACATGATGGCTTACAACGCCGTAACACAGTATCACAGAGCAGGAGCTGACGTTCACAAAACGACTCAACAGCCAGAGACACTGCAATGGGCCGACGTGCTCAAACCAGGCGGAATTACAAAGCATCCGAATAGCCACCACAGCAGAAGGAACACAAGCAAAATGGACACACATTCGATAACGAATTGCCTGTCTCAAACGGGCAAACCAGTCACTGCCACGCCTGAGGACGTCAACCTGGACACCCGCCACCGACCGCACCTCCAGAGCGTCGCCCTTGATCACCAGCGCCGAGTCGTTCTTCCTCCGGAACGTGTTCAGCTCCTGGTGGGCCTCGGCGCGGCTCGAGATGGCCGGGAACACGTGCAGATTCTGCGCGCGCGACACCAGCCGGGACGACTGGGCGATGCAGGAGGCCGTCTCCAGCTTATCGCCGGTCAGCATCCAGGTCTGCGACATCAAGAATCTCCGCATCGAGATCTGGGGTATCACGAGCAGCATCCAGATCTAAGGTATCAGGAGTCAGCACGCGAACCTAGGATATGGCACAAACTCAGGGCCATCAGATCAAGACAGGAAAAGGTGCTGTTTTTTTTTGGGTGGGGGGTTTTCAAGAACACCAGAAAATGCGCTCCAAAAACATTTCATATTCCAAAATTTTGATACTGTGCCTCCATCAAAAAACATCAGAGCCATATTGGCAAATTTCAAACTCTGCATGCAAAGAACTCTGACTCATTTAGTAACAAGCAGGCATGACGTTATAATTGATTAACACCAAGAACGCTAACTTAAATCAGTATTACCGTTTGCAAAATTTTGTACTCTCGAACAAAAATTATACTCCGACATCAAGAATCAAAACCAAATTTCGAACCATGCATCAGGTCTGGCCCTAAACGCAGTGAGTCACAATCAGAATATATCTGACTCACAGCAACAGTCAGGCATCAGTATCAGCACGTGTAACATAGTAAGAGCCAAAGAGACCAGGGCGTTTGTCAGTCACGCCATCCGCCACTGTGATCCGCTGTGTTTCGCCGTGACGGATAGTGTTCTGCTAAGTTTACCTTGATGCCGGCGTTGCGGAGCAGCTCCAGAGTGGGCCGAACGTGCTCCTGCAGACGGTCCTCCACGCCAGTCAGACAGAGCAGCTCCATCTCCCGCTCCAGGGACTCAACCACCGCCGACACCTGCACAGGGGGACCGGGACCACAATCAACCACAGTCGACACCTGCACGGGGGACCGGGACCACAACCAACCACAGCCGTCACCTGCACAGGGGACCGGGACCACAATCAACCACCGCCGACACCTGCACGGGGGGCCGGGACCACAATCAACGACCGCCGACACCTGCACAGGGGACGGGGACCACAACCAATCACTGCCGACACCTGCACAGGGGACCGGGACCACAACCAATCACTGCCGACACCTGCACAGGGGACCGGGACCACAATCAACCACCGCCGGCACCTGCACAGGGGACCGGGACCACAATCAACCACCGCCGACACCTGCACAGGGGACCGGGACCACAATCAACCACCGCCGACACCTGCACAGGGGACCGGGACCACAACCAACCACCGCCGACACCTGCAGAGGGGACCGGGACCACAATCAACCACCGCCACCTGCACAGGGGACCGGGACCACAATCAACCACCGCCGACACCTGCACAGGGGACCGGGCCCACAACCAACCACCGCCGACACCTGCACAGGGGACCGAGACCACAATCAACCACCGCCGACACCTGCACGGGGGGACCGGGACCAAAATCAACCACCGCCGACACCTGCACAGTGGACCGGGACCACAATCAACCACCGCCGACACCTGCACAGGGGGACGGGGACCACAACCAATCACCGCCGACACCTGCACAGGGGGACCGGGACCACAACCAACCACCGCCGACACCTACACAGTGGACCGCGACCATAATCAACCATCGACGACACCTGAACGGAGACCATAATCAACCATCCACGACACCTACACAGGGGACCGGGAGCACAGAAAATCAACCACCGTGACACTGCACAGGGGAACGGGACTATCATCGGTATCGAACTCGAATTTCGGCACCACATTTATCCGTTCACATCAAAGGGATCCATGGTTTACATCTATCACTCGTATAACAAAATATAAAAAAAACTGCATGGCAATACATGAGCTTCGACATCTGGCTGCAAAGGCGCTCAAGGCCTACCTGAGCTCCAATCTTGCTATCACTTTAAACCTTGCCAGAAGAGGGGTGGATGTCATACTATATTAGGGTTTCTTTAGGCTTCAGGTGAATGGCAGGCGTCAGGAGCCAGAAATTTGCAATAAATAACCGTACATACTCTCTACGTCTTTTCCCCGCAGAATGACTGACAGATTTTGTCAGGTAACTGAGTTATGACGTCATTCCCGAGATTCTGCCAGTTTTTTTAGATCCGAGCCTCATTTTGGCTTCTTTCTAAGCCATCTGACGAGATATGGCCAGTTTTCTAAACTGAACGTTCTGAGTGACCGTTCCAATTGACCGTGACCGTTCCAATGACTTTTCCAGGTCAATGACACAAGATGACCTCAAAATGCCTTCCAATCGGTACAGGGGCAATATCGTGATTTGATTTCTATCAATATCAATGACCACAACTCTAGTCTGCACTAATCAAACATCATATCTGACAGCAAAAAAGTAATACAGGCTGGCCAATGACATTTCATTCATTTCACCTTGGCCTGGAATAAAACACAACCACCGACCACAGCGATTGGCCAATTTGAAAGACATGCCGCTGTAAGCGAATGGCTGGCCAACCGAAACGCTATACAACTACTGTGATGGCAGCGGAGACCACAACTGACGAGGTATCTTTTTTTTGTTTTGACATACGAGATCATCAGGTGAAATGAAGGGGTCAAAGCGAGACGCATCTTTCAAATTCAAAAAAAAGAATTATACGCCAGTTTCAGTTTCATTACTCTACCTCAATCACGAGCAAAATGAGCAGGGATTGACAACCCCGCTCCCGTCCGGGGCGCAGGAAAAAATCCCTGCCTCCTGCGAGGGTCAAGGTGGGCAGAGGGCGACCAGGGCGGCCAGCTGACGCCCAGCACCCTGAGTCCAGCCATGACGGACAGAAGCCGGTCGACAGCTGCTCCGCTCCTACCTTGGCCGCCCGGTCGGTGACTGACAGCTTGGCCGCCGTGTAGCGCTGCTCGAATTCGGTGTACTGTTCGGCCGTCAGCCGTTTGCTGGCCACCACCAGCGTGCGGAGGCCCTCGCGCGCCAGGTTGTCGCACTCCTCCTCCAGCCAGTCGTTGTAGAGCACGATCGAGGCCATGACCGTGTCGGCGCCCTTCATGTAGAGCCGGATCTCGCCGGAGCCCGCCTCGCGCACGATGATGCCCATCCGCTTCGTCTCCGAGGTGAAGGGGAACACCAGCAGGATCTGGTACTCCAGCGTCTGGCCAGACGGCGTGCGGAGACGCATGCTGTTCAGGTCCCGGTGCACCAGAGTCAGGTTGACCTGCACAAGAGCGGAACATCTCAGATGACAAGGCTCAGGGTGTGCCGCCAGCAGTCACCAGTGACATGTCCACACATGATGATCTGAACTGAGGGCATTCTGGTCGTAACGTTTACGGAAATGTCATCACAGCTTCTAAGCTAGGAAACGTAAGCCTAACATGATAACATATTTCCTACCCGTCGAAACAAAATATTGTAGGATTGTAACTTGATACGCACCAAGAACGGCTTTACAGTATACGCTAAATCCAATTTTAAGGAAGCCGGAAATTTTCGTTAATTTCAATTGCGCTATTGGAAGTTTTCGAATGGTCCGACAGCCGAAAGAACGATTTCCAGTGTCAATGATGCCCGGCCCGAAAAACTGTCCAAACAATCGCAGTAGCTGTCTCTGAGGCCATCTGGCTGACGACATGATGCAGCACGTCGCTCAGTTAACAAAAGTTCACATGTCGCCGGATTTTCCGACCTCGCATTCCGTAATGCCACCTGAGGGAGCTTTTTGTGATTGTAGAGCGTGCGCTCGCCGACGGCGTCCCACCTGTCCAAACAGAGAAACACGCACGAGCCCCGCCGGCCCACCTGCTCCGTCCAAGAGACGAGCGCCACCTCGTCCGGCGAGCTGGCCTGGTAGGTGACGGGCCGGCCGGCGGCGGCCGCCTGCTGTCCGGCCTCCACGTCCGGAGAGGGCGCCCCGTCGGAGGAGCCCCGCGAGCTCGACAGCGTGGCCGAGCCCTCGTACCTGCACACGCGGATAGTTACTGACACTGCAAGGCGCACTGTTCACTGCATGGCCCGGCCAATATGCCGTGACCAGGCCCAACCTCACGGCCCCGCAGTTACCTGACGTCAGAGGCGACGGAAACAACAAACGTATGCCGGAGATGTATCTCAAAGGATGTTCGTAAATTTAGATGGAAGATTTCATCGAGGGTGCCGTAAATCAGCAAAGCTTTCTTTTCAAGAAGAAAACTGACGATGAAGAAATCACGAAAAGTTGGGTAAGTGAAAATGGTTTTCAGCCGTTTTCCCAAGCGAGTGAAGAAAGAACTGTCGAGGACTTGAACAGGGGAGGCAGCAAAGAACTGCTGTTATGTTTCGCCCCATTTCTTCTCAGCATTCTTTGCTGTACCGATTATCATAAGACGTGATAATGTTGTGGTGGGGTGGTGGGAAATTAACGGATTTCTATACCGCTACGATATCCCGATCACTGTTCATCAGGTCGACATGGACAGAGAAGTAGAAAAGCACGGACATAAAAACGTATCTGGCCGACATATGAGAGCGAAACAAACATCATATCACAGCCATGGCCAACAACGAGTACTGCTGATAGTCACCAATGAAGAAAAGACAGAACGACCCCCGCCCAGTACAAGGAGGCTTGATGCATCCCCCCCGAAGCTTTTCATCAGTAGCCCCAGGACAACCGTTCTGATCATTCTGAAGCAGTTCTGCATATCTGGGTCTGTATCTTTTTTCACGTATTCTCTGAAAATTTGAAGTTAATCCCCTACAAAGGTCATTGACCTGGCCACTGACCCCTTCTCGAGGGCGATGGACAAATAACGGTACGGCGACAGTCCTCGCGAGATAACAAACATTTTGAGTATTTTACGGTACCAAACCGAACTAAATCTTTAACTTAACGTTTCTGTCACCCACGGTGTCAGTGACCTCCGCCTCCGCACTGTATTTCTTACTTGGGTCAGTCATTTTAGGTCAAAATCATATAAATATTGGTCGTCGGTTTTTTTAGCTGATCCCGCAAGGGACATGATGTGGTCGGAAACGCTGGTTTGTATGCCAACAGTAATTTGAGCCCTAAGTTATTGTCCAACGTCGCTTCTGGTCCATTAAAAGCGTCCTATACGCTGTATTATAGCAACTACTGGCAACCGGAGTCCGCCG
The DNA here is from genome assembly GCA_030062745.1 of Capitulum mitella. NCBI lineage: Eukaryota > Metazoa > Arthropoda > Thecostraca > Pollicipedomorpha > Pollicipedidae > Capitulum > Capitulum mitella. Next base: position 22,017,483 of record CP099846.1, read on the forward strand.
ACATGACCTCAATGAGATCACATGTAAGGTCACCGTGGTATCACCGTGTAGCTCACGGACCAAGCTACAGGCTCGTCTTTGTTTCGATGCTCTACCACGTCATGTCTGGAAATAGGCTGGGAGTCGTACCCCCCTGCCATGCAGCCTAAGGTGGCTAAAAAGCGAATACTGACGACGGCTAATAACACGGAGGCAATAACGCAAGTCAACTGACAAACTGTTGCTTAAACCTAAACAAGCTCCAACAAGCCGTTATTCTCATTTGGGTGGTACTTATCTACGTAAATAATACAATATCACGGATGGTGTTACCGTACCGGCCTCGTGATAACAAACACCGCCCTATTATGGATGGTGTCAATGGAACGCTTTTGGGTACGGGTGATGCCGACAGGTTATCGACTCGTGGCCGTGACGTTGAAACACTCACGCGGCTGCGCCGCTGTCACTCACGTGGGCGTGACGTTGTGGCAGAGGGCCAGCGCCCGGACGGCCTCGGTGACGCGGGCGGCCATGGTCTTGCGCGTGCGGCTGGGCCCCGTGGGTCGGCCGCCCGGCGCCGGCTCGGCCGGCGGCGGGGCGAACTGCTGCTCCACCAGGGCGCGCACCTGCCGCCGGCCGCAGCACGGTCACGGGCCGCCCGTGCCGTCCTGGTCCGCCCGCTCACGGCCGTACAACAGGCCAGCACAGACAGCAGTCGTACAGAGGAATGGACACTGACTGTGAGCATAACCAAGGCTCAGAACGGATTATCACTGGGACGGGTAGGAAACTGCATCCTTATTCGGCGGGAAGTGCAAAATTCCCCGGTGATGTGCAAAGAGCATCCCACGAAAGTCCCACAAAAGTCTGGCCCCAAAACCCACAAGATTATCAGCAAGTAACTCACTCTCGGCGGCTACGTGTAAGGTACCTCCCAACTCTCATTCTCAACAACAGCCCAAAGTTTGTCCCACATCTGCTGCTGTGATTTGATTCGTCGCAGCGGTACGCTCCAATCAGTAAACAAATCAATCCCAGTGATGGCCCCAGTTAGACTCCACGTCGCCGCACCTCGTCAAAGGTGTCCACGCCGTACGAGACGGTGCCCATGTGGATCTTCTTGAGCGACATCTCGTTCTGGGTGAGCGTGCCCGTCTTGTCGGTGAGCAGGTAGACGATCCGCCCCAGCTCCTCCGGGATCGTGGTGGAGCGCACGGCCGCCTGCGGCATCTCCGTGTCGCGCTGTATTGTCCACGAGTAGAAGATCTTGCCCATGTCCAGGTTCACCCGCAGACTGCCACAGCACAGAGAGGCCAGTCAGCTGCGTCAACCGTGACGTTCTTGCCTCTCCAAACGAACCCCAGGGGAAAAGATACAACGAACAGGTAACCTACCTCCATTATGAATACCGACGGCTACCCTGTTAACAAAAAAAGTACGAAAGAAAAGAAAAAAACCGAAAAAAAGAAAGCGAAGGAAATGCCCGATTCTAGGGGCAATATCAACTTCATCAGCCGCACATTTCATGTTTAATCCCTGACGGGCTGGGAGTTCATGGCAAACCACTCCACTTTTTGAAAGCGTCAAAGAAAACGAACGGACGCACTTGGGACACCATCACGTCCTTTTTAACATCTGGTGTCAACTTCTACAATCGGGGCCATATCAGATCAATGACCGAAGAGATGTCAAAGAGGACTACACCCGAAAAAGCACAGTGCCATAACGTTCTATGAAATGCATCAATTAACATCACCAAAGATTGGCACTGACAAAACATGACAATGCCAGAGATTCACATCCATGAAATGCTGTTGATGTCGACCACATAAGCACTCAGTCTGTATATATTTTCCGATTTTCGGCTGATCACTGTCTATTACGAGACCCACCTGAGCGGTATGATGTACGAGAAGAGGAGCACAAAGCGGAAGAGGTAACGGTACCAGGGCCCCTGCCATCCCTTCAGGCACATCATCACCACGGACAGCACCAGGACGACAAAGAACAATATCTGTGAAACAAATAACTACTTAGAAGCAGTGGATTGCTGCATCCACAGAATCGAATGAAACGTTACCACGCGCAATATCAGACCATTCTGCTGCTTATAGCATAACACTACAAATATGGTCGCAAGTGGCTTCACATAGCACAACACAACTCGCTGACGCATGCACCTGCGAACAAGTTGCTGTTTTTGAAGTTTAACTGCTCGTCGTAACATAGTTGAAAAACTGAAGGCATGTATGCATAACTGTTTTACATGTCAATCTAACACAAACGAAGTAGCCTTTCGGCGTGAGCAAACCATTCAAAAATTCCGCCGGCGCGGCGCGGCGCGGCCGCCTGGTCCACCTGCCTTGGTCAGATTGTTGATCTCGAGGTCCAGCAGGCCGACCTTGCTGCGCGGTGCCGAGTTGTTCATCACGGAGCGCGTCTCGCGGCCCGTGTACACCACCAGACCCAGCGCCGAGCCGGACGCCAGCACCGTGTTGGCCCACAGCGTGTTCTCCACCGACAGGCTGTCCGCGTCGTTCGAGGCGTCGTGCTGTCGGTGGAAAGGGACAAGGTCGGAATCACGGGTCACGACCGCCACCAGGATCACGGCCGCCGTCAGGATCAGAGACCACAGCCGCCGTCAGCATTGGAGACCACAGCCGCCGTCAGCATCACAGATCACGGCCGCCGTCAGGATCACAGACCATGGTCACCGTCAGGATCATAGATAACGGCCACGGCCACCACAGATCACAATCATCACAGGATCACAGATCACGGCCACCGTCAGGATCATAGATAACAGCCACGGCCACCACAGATCACAATCATCACAGGATGCCCCGCAGACAAGATAACAGCCACGGCCACCACAGATCACAATCATCACAGGATCACAGACCACGGCCACCGTCAGGATCATAGATAACAGCCACGGCCACCACAGATCACAATCATCACAGAATCACAGATCACGGCCACCGTCAGGATCACAGATCACGGCCGCCGTCAGAGCATACTGATCAAAGGCGCCGACGGGCCCGGTTACACACCGCGGCCTCAGGTCAGCAGACTGTACACCCGGCCCGAGGTCAGCAGGCTGCATACTGCAGCCCCAGGTCAATAGACCACACAACGCGGTCAAAGGTCCGCGTTCGCACAGTACAATTCACTTGGAAGGTGTCACAGCCACGAACCACTTACCCGGGTGAAGGTGCCGATAAAGTTGTGGATGTCTTTCTGCGGCTTCTCTGCGTAGACCTCCGCCTCGATGCCGAACAGGTCCGTGGAGCGGGGCAGCTTCTGCGTGGAGGTGACGGCCAGACGCAGTTTCCAGTCCGTCTCGCCGTCCAGCTGGTCGGTCCTGAGGCCAAGATCGTGTCATGTCAGGCTAGGTCAAGTCTGCGGCAGGTGAGGTCAATTCGCAGTCCGTCTGTCAATCACTAGGCATCTAGGAAGGTGTCACACGCCCACACACATCACACACACACACACACACACAAACACAAACCATACACGAATCTGTCATCGCGGTAACTCCAATGAATGGTGCGGTAGCCACAAATGCAGCGTACAGCATTAACAAACTGCCGCACGCTATCCAGAAACCTACCAGCAAGACGCTTGCCCTCAGTTACTTTGTTCTTCAGAAACATCACCGCCTAATGACAGAACACACCCCATCCCGTGTTTCAACACCCCATCACGCCTTACTCAGTTGTCTACTAAGCCATTTTAACGTGCCTGGTTATCTGCCATCCACGTATGCCTGACCAATGCTCGGCCATCCCAGCACAACCGCACAAATGAAACGCTTCAGAATGTTCAATGTCAGATCGGTCACATCGGAATGTTAACTCATGTTATGAGCCACTCCAGGATGCTAACTAACCAGATGAGCCTTATCATGACTTTAAATCGCCTGATGAACATCATGGTGTATGCTCACCTGCTGAGCAATATTAGGGTGTTTACCAGCTTGCTGAACCGCATCAGTAATCAGTCATCATAACTGATAAACCACATAAGGTGGTTCTCCCACCTCACGAACCACACTGGGAGATCACCCATTTAATGAACCCCATCGGGACGCTGGGCTACCTGATGAAGCAGGTGCCGTTCCGCTCGGTGGTACGCAGCAGCACCATGTCAGCTGGCACGCGCTGGTCCTTCTCTACCAGCAGCAGGTCACCGACTCGGATCCGGCTGCTGGCCACCTGCGGCGCAGCCAAGGACCGGGAGGGTCACCAGCGCGGTCGGGTCACGCCGTCGGGGCGCCGTGCGGTCATGTCCGGGACACGGGGGCACTGTAGCAGTCCCTCTCACCGGCCGTCAGTCAACACCGTCCGTACAATGCACGGACATCATGGTGCACGGACGCAGTGTAAAAGTCCCTCTCACCGGCCGTCAGTTCACATCGTTAGTATTCTGCATGAACATTACCGGACACGTAGGTAGAATAAAAAGCTCTTTAACAGCCATCAACATAACAAGAAGTTATCGTTAAACCATAATGCCATTGCAGCAGACGTAACTACGTCTGCAGTTCGAAACCAGCAACCCTAAGCAATAAACAATCCCATTATCCCAATCCCCTGGGTTGCTCACAATTGTTCGTGTTCAAGAAGTACACCCATACATTGAGGAGACAATTCCGGCAAGCTCTATTTCCACAAGTACACTGGGACTTCCACAAAAGACGAGAAACACATGAGACGTTCACCTTGATGTGTCCCTGCTTGGTCAGCTTGCTGTAGCTGGCGCTGTTTAGTTCCTTATCGCGGCGGTACCGTCGATAGTCATCCACCGCCTCCCGAATCATGGTAACCGCCATCACGAACCCCTGGCGGCGGCGCGTCCAGCTAGCATTAAGGCAGACAACAGGACCATTGCTTGGCATGGTGTTTCTAAATCTATTCTTCTCGCATAAAACTGCCTGTGCGGAGACGGCTGGGACCACAGCAGTGATATCATTTGCCTGCCTATTTCATACCCCACTTAACAACACACATACGCGTAACAAGTGCGCCAGAACACCCAGCCAGTGATAGATTTCATGGACGATTTAACTAAACACGTCGATGGGGGCACCAGTAAAACCACTCGACGAAAACACATCTGACATCACGAACCCGTCCCTGACTGGGGGGCAGATGACCGCCCACCCCCCTGACGTTTTTCTGGGATTGCGAGAAAACGAACAAACACAGAGTCACGAAACTTTGTGTACCTTTTGCTTCATTATTTGTACAACTTGTGTCAAAGTTTTGACCTCAGTCAAGTCAGGTGCCAGACCTCGGTCAGGTCAAACAGACCTATGTCCAAAAAAAGTTTAGCGCCCTCTAACTTTTTCGCAAAACAAGATATCACAATAATACTTTCAGGGATTAGTGACCTTGATAGATGCAACATATCTGCTATCTCAGATTTTTCGGAATTTTCTCGGTCATTGACCAAAGGTCAAGCGCATTTAAGGCCCATGTCGTCGTTTTTTCGAAAAATGGCGGAACATTCCATAACATTTTTAATGTGGAGTGAAGCAGACATCTAGTTACCGTCATTGGGCAAAGAATCAATGACTTGTAGCCACTGACCTGAGGTCAGGTCACGAATAACTGCTGTCAGCCAAAATGTACCACCGTCAAAATCAGCGATGAATTACTCAGAATGGGTAGAAAATGACCGAACTGGCATGCACAGACGTGAGTAATACCAAGAACCTCAAAAAGTGTGAAAAATTGCATACTTCGGAAATAAACACGCTGTCGCCAATGAAGCTCCGCCAATTGTGTAATGAACTATGATATAATATATAATATAATATATGTAATATATTATATTATATATTATATTATATAATATAATATAATATAATATATGATATAATGATATAATATGATAATGATAACTAATGAATTTTTCCAAAATTTAAGCATGAGAAACCACCACAAGAACCACAAAGATCAATAAAATGTACATGGATAGGTTTTTTCGCGAAAATAAAGCAACGCGAAAATAACTTCCTGTTAATTTCTTAATGCGTACGGCTGCGGCGCACGCCGACAGCCGGCGCGAAAATTGCCGTGTCTTTAATTCAACGTTTCGGTGTATATATTGAACAAATCCGAGAAATTAGATGTGTATCGGCATTTGCGGACCTTTACTTGTGCGCTGGTGCCTTTACCTATGCGTTATTAGTCACAGCCCTTGAGATTCAGGCCGTTTCTCAGTCTCATGCGGTCTGCTATGAGAAAACATATACAGGACGTAAATTGCTTACATATTATCTAAAACTAAAAATGGGACCAGTTTCGAGCTCTACTCGCCAAAAGCTTTCCAGCGGTGTGCTTATTTTTTATTGCGCGACCTACCGTTCGTGAGTTAGAGGGGGCCCAACCGCCCCCCCCCAGTCGGGCGTGATCGTCACCGACCGACGGTCGTGCGCGGGTTAATCAAGATAACACATCAAATCAACAATAAGATATCTGGTTGACACATCACGATATTTTACGTGGTTTATCCCTGCAAGCGCTGACCACCATTCACGCGAAGCACTCACCAGCGGCCCCCAGTATGTATAGATGTAGCCGACTCGGAGAGCGGGGAAAAACTGAGACAGCGCCATGATGAGGAAGAACAGGTTCAGGAACATTTTGAACTGTTCGTAGAGAACCTGGAACACAACGGATTCGGTAAAATCGAGAAAGCTGACAGAACGACTATCGGTAACAAATGAAACGTACATTCACATAGATCCCGACAGAAAGTTGCGATGTGTTGCCTATTTGCTGACCATCAAACTGAGGGTGCTTTCCTGACGCCTTCACATGTTGGAGGATGAACGACGACAGGATACCAGGAAGGACGCTGTGCACGTTTGCCAACAAATGATGGCATCTTAAAATAAATAAAACACCCTGAGTCACCTGACTGAGGCAGGGATCAAAACAATATGACATGATTAAAAGTCGTGATCTTCCAGTACTATGCAACGCCGAGACATAGCAATCAAATCAGAGGATTGAAATAAGCAAGCATTTCGGACCTCGTGAAAAAAACGTTGAGAAAATTCTTGCAAATACAACGATACAAAGCCAACATAACAAAGTAACTTTAATGCACTACGAGCTTTTAATACATCAACTTCTGCAAGACAAGGAAATTAGAATGCAAGGATATTAACATAAGGCTACAGATGCAGAATCGTGCGAACTTGTGTGTTTACTAAGGGCCAGGATGTCGGTAAAAGGCAAAACTGCCTAGTATTTTTAAGTGTTTCGGTAATTCTATGCGACCAATCGAAGGCCACTGGCCCCATTACCAGGTTGTCTTCTACTACATTAAAACCACCGCAACCAAAAGGAACAACTCGGTGGAAGTTCAAAACCGGCCAAAACCACATCGGAGTACTAGGCCGTCGTGCATGGCGACAGTGTGATATCTTCAACACACTAGGGACGCGTATATTAGCGTTCTAAATGGTCGGCCGGCGCCCACCTTCGGTATGAAGGTGATGACGTTGTATTTCTGGTTGTTGATGGTGTTGGGCGGGAACCGCTCCGTACACGGCCGACCCACCCGCACCAGACGAGCTCGGTAATCTTTGTCGCCGAAACACGAGGAGAACAGCCACCGGAAACAGCTGCCATCATCCACAGGCAGAGAACGGCCAATGTGAAGTATGTACCGATATCCAGACTGAGGAAGTCATGCACGCCACACATCGGTCACAGCCTACCACACTGCTGCTAGCATCCTCATCAAAGCCACTGTCCGTCATACCACATTATTAAAAAAACTGCAGCATTCAGACAGTCCCGCCGCCTGTCACACCGTACATCGACTCCATCAGGCCGCTCCTGGCACATTTCCGGCACGCAGAGGGCAGCGGCAGTTGAGCCGGGGGCTGCGCACTGACCCGGACACACAGCGAGGCAGGCAGCAGCAGCAGTTGACCAGCGCCGGCAGGGCCTGGATGCGCCGGCGGCGATCGGCGTGCAGCAGACGGTCGGTTTCGTTCATCTCAGACATGTTGTCCGAATCTGACAGACGCGTCAGAGGCACCAGCTCATCATCATCCATCACTGGAACGACGAGGGTGGTGAGAGCACAGTTTCGGGGGCAGACACTAGCTCATCATCATCCATCACTGGAACGACGAATGCGGTGAGAGTCCAGCCGCAGAGGCAGGTGTAAGCCACTGCTGACACTGGTGCTAAAACCATCCATGGATCACGTCAGACAACTGTAGGAAAGGGCTGCAAGACCAGAGTACACGCACATACACAGAACTGATGTGAGGGAAAACAGCAGTGTGCATAAACAAATACTTGATATGGGAATTTATAGAATATTTCTCTATCTTATGGTGGACTGAGTCAGGGCAACCCCTCGTCACCCAACGAAAGTGCCGAGTACAAAAAGGTTTTAAGGAGTACATAATTCAAAACGCAAGACCTCCATACCTACAATGTCTTATTGCTGTTGATATAAAAATGTGTCACAATGTTGAGCTGAGAAATGTTGAAATTTTCGGGCTGAAGTTAATGAGAACCTAAGATCAGAATTAATGAGAACCTAAGATAAGAATTAGGGGTACTTTTCAAAGTTTTGGGATCTTAAGGGATTTTGTTTTCATTTTTTTTTGGGTCATACAGTCGACTCTTTTGTGATCAAATTAACCGAGGGAGTCATGCCCTGCAAACTCATCCAGCTACCCCATCACAACAAAACTTATTAATGATTTTCATGGTTAATCACACACCAAGATAATCAACCTACTGCCTATTTCAAGAGCAGTGTAAACAATGTTTTCAGTACTGGCTTATGTGCACTTACCACACTGTACACATACAAATTCTTACTTTACTTCACTTCGGTTCTGTTCTCATTTTTTATTCTCTTCTTATCAACCTCAGACTGCAAATGTAAAACTACAAGCTTGTGACAAACGTTTCTGTTTCTTTTCCTGAGGTAACTTAAGACGAGGGAGTGCCAAGATAACAACATTTGGGTACCTTCTTCTGCATCCTTTTTAAAAGTTGTGTAGTGTTTGATCCCAGTCCATCCCAGACCAATGATCTATGACATGCTAAAGAAAACCACATTTGAAAAATGGGAAATGCCAATGGCTGCTCTGAGTTTTAATGAGTTTATTGGCATGCAACTTTTAAGACTGGCAGAACTGAACAGATGCAGCAATTCTGTTCTGTCACTTTGTGTGCAGGTTAGGGTCAATAAAAGTGATCAATTCAACTTGATGTGCTTTTTCCGTTTATTTTCGCTATAACTCTGCATACTTCTTTACTATTTTGAAGCTAGAAAGCAATCAATGACGTTCCTCGTGTATTATGTGTAAATGCATTTGCCATATGACCTACAAACTGGGATGTCATGTGGACACCTACCAGACATTCATTAAAACAAAAATTCTGTGTCCAAATCAGCATCCAAATTGGAGAAAAAATGAACTGGACAAAACCACAAGCTATAAGCAGCTATCATTGAAACCAGCAGTAAGCTGTCAAAATTAGAGCCTGCAATGAAATCTAGCGGTAAAAGTCGGACACGCGCTTCACACCGCGAGCGAAAGGCGCAATGGTTTGTTTGTTTGTTTGTGAGTTAGCACACATGGCCTCTTGGGCTCGTGACCAGAGCCTTCGGTCAAGTCTTGTGTCTTGTCTGGCGTCAGTCCAGGGCGCAAAGGGGAGCATCTACGCCGACCGATGACCGTCTGTGTTGCCATGACGTCATCGCAAAAACTGAATGGGAAATACTTCTGCGATCCAATTTATGGATAGTTTTCAGCCAAAGTGAAGCTAAACGAAAGTCAGTGGGTTTTCACTGCTCTGAATTTCTGACCTGACCCGTGACCTTCGACCTTACAACTAAAGGGAGGTTGGGGGAACGCAACCGCAACCGGACCTACAGGCCAGTTTCACCCAGAGCAACATAAAACGAGGTGATGACGATACCGTGAGTCTGACACAGTGAGCCGATCCACGTGGCCTATGATCTATGAAGGGATATTGGAAAGAAGTAGTGGAGCGTACCAGCGAGGAAACCGACGGGTAGTTTTCACTGGCGGTCAAGCCAAATGATAGCAACGATAGCCTTTACCCTGCGTCAGTGGCCTGACCCATGACCTTTGACCTTGGGCCTCAAAGGCGAGATTTAAGAAGGGGGAACGCCACCGCAACCGGAAATACAAGCACTTTCTGCCTAAAACAGCACTCACTGGTGAGTACTGACGATACATTGCGTCCAGTTCGGTAATATGACCTGGGATCTTAGCGACACATATGGTGGACTGGGCTACCTTCGCCACCGCCGTGGACTGGTGGGCAGGAACCGGACCACAGAGTACGGTACATGGTAGATACTGGGTTCGAGTCCCAGAACGGATATCTGTATTGGGCCACAGACCACAATTGGCAGCAGGTCACGGGCAGCTGTGTCGTCAAGTTGCACGATCCGATAAAGCTTCTCTAGTGCCATTTGGAGGGGCGCCTGCTGTAAAAAAATGTTCAATGCTTTTTCCCAGTATTTTATGCTAAGTTCAAATGCCACATATCAGGTTACCAGGGGAGAAGAAAATATTTTTATTAAATTTGTACGAGTGATGAAATGGATTGTGTTATGATCCAAGTCCATGCTAAGCGGAGTTCGCTAACGGGCCGTGATCCCGAACCCAAGTGCTGCCAAATATGGAGTAATTTTTGTCCCAAGTGACCAACCAGATGGCACTGGAGAATCTTTACCCTGCCGCACAACCCCGCAGCACTGCTGTCCCGTGACCTGCTGACATGTTTCATTTCGGGCCAAATGCAGGTGCCCATTCGGGAACTCACACTGAACACCTATCAAAAATCGCATTTTGGTCAGGCTCCTCATATCCATCAGCCACGGCGGCGACAAAGTCCGGCCGCGGCAGTGTTGTCCTCGACCCGATCTCACTGGAGAACAAAGGCCAACTATCACATCTGTGATAGTGATGATGCAAGGCAAGGGCAATATCACTGGCTATCATTCCATATATTCCATTTGATGATGAAAATGGAAATAGTCAATACTTTGCTTAGAAGAAGAAAAACTACTGCTATCAAGCTCATATGTAAACAAATGTCATCATTTAAAACCCCAAGTTGCAAACCATTCTCAAAAGTATGGCAGTGGACTTGACAAGGCATAACATGCACAACAGTTTCCTAGGAAATGCAAACCAAAGTGCATGTACCATGAGTAATACATCATTTTCAAGTGAAATGCCAGTATAATATGGTAGGCAGCCATATTCCAGTTTGGAAGCCTGTATCAGGCTCCACATCAGCAAGCACAACCCCAATGGCTTAGGACTGCAAAGGGGAAGAGAAATCCTTTCAGTTAAATGCAATGTGCAAAGCAGTAATACCAAACGTAAGTTAATGACTCACCCGCCTGTGCCAACTGAGTGCAAAAATTGGTAGAGACACTCTCTTGCATCACAGATGCTCTTTGCATTCCATAGCACAGAAAGGAAAGGAAGAAATTGTCCATGGTAGTCCAGACCTATGATAGTCCAGAATCCCCTGAATCAGATCTTACCACAAAAGCTGGCAAGATTTATTCTGTATTTGATGTTCATTCTATTCTTCTTCCAGATATTTTGTTTTTCTTTTGGTAAACAGATCCCATTAGCTGAAATTATTTCAACCTGATACCCAACAGAAGTTCCCACCCTAATAATCCAAATGTCCAATAGCCCAAACCAAACTCCTGAAGCAGATTTGAGGCTGTCCCAAACATCCTGCTGATGTCCATGCCAAATTTACAGACTGGTCATACTTTAAAACAGAGGAAGAGCGCCAGACACCTAAAGCCATAGCAAATACATATAAAATAATACATACAAAACTAATGAACACACATAGATGGGTAGCAAATGTTCATATTACACTGTCACAGGTTTAGGGTTATGGTGCACAGACTCCTGCACCATAGTACCCACCCAAGCATGGGTGCAGGAGCCATGGGGCCTGGGGACTTCAGCCCCCAAACTTTTCTAAATTTAACATTGACCCTATGGGTCAGTGTTATGGACCCTATGGGAAAGAACTGACCCAAAATGCTTCTCAGCCCCTCCCCAAACGAAAGAGTTCCTGTGCCCCTGCACCCAAGTGAGTGATGAAGTGTTAGTGTTTGAATCTAGTGTGTGTTTCTGCAAGGACAACTGTGGTACATGTATTTCATGCAAGGTTTCTTGCACTTCTGTGGCTTGCAGCATCCTAGTTTTCCCCCAGCAGCCATGCTGGTCTGGGCTAAACTACAGGGTACTTCAACAAGCTGATGGGCTAGTGCTAGTCAGCCACTTCTTAAATAGCAATCATTTTTTTGTTACTTCAGTGCCCTTATTACTGGCACTTGTCCACTTATAAGACCTTGCTTGTACACAACTTACCTGCAGTGGTGCACATCTCCACAATACACCAACCTGCAATGCAGAGCACACCACACACCAACAGATACACCAGCCAACAACTCAGAGAACACCAAATTACACAGACTTCCTGATGGTGAGCACTGAAAAGATGTCATCAAAGCTGCCATACTTTAAAGACTTGGTTACAAGGAATACCCATTTTTGGTCTACCTTAATTTCTTACTTCTACAATCTCATTGAATATCCAATACCAGCTGTCTCTAATCAATGGTGAAGCTCTTTGAAGCTTGCACTAAGTGAGCAATTGCAGGTGGTTTCAGATCCTTTCCAGGGTGGATTTTAGACTTTCCCAGACAACTAACAAGGTAGTCCACAAAACTCCAGTTGTACCTACAGGTCCCTGGCGCCTCAACCTTTTATTCTTTCATATAGGCTACAACGAAAGATGTTTGCAGCTTCATGTTTTTCGTAGTGAAAACTGGATTTCCCTGAACTTTGGTTTTGACTGTGGCAGACAAACATGACGAGGACGACCCACTGGAGACTGCCTTTCGCTTTTCCCGTTGAAGGTATTTTACTCACATCAGTAAGATAACATCCAAACCAAATGCTCGTACACCACTTTGTCTCTTTCCGTGGCACGGAAGAATAAATAATGACCTTATCGCAACAGCCCCAAACCACTGCGTGACACCTGCGTTCTTCGCTGAACATGGACCGAGAAGTTTGCGAGATCAAGGCCGTGTAAAAAAGGAAAGTCATGCAAGCGCTTTGTGGCTTTGCGTAAGCTGACGGTATGACGCCATCGGCACACAACCGTGGTGCCTGATGACTCTTCACAGTATGGTTCCGCATCGTGAAGTTTTCGAAAAAATTGGAAATGAGGATGCCATTTTAGATTTTGCTGTATACATGCAACGCCACAGGCCTAATGCTTTTATCTGTGCAAAGTTAGAACACACATATACATCCCGGCTGACTTAAAAATCTTCAAGGGATCCAAAAATGAAGTCATGTATTTGGACATGTGACGTTCCGACCGCTCGCTGGTGCAAGCATTGATGGAATGCGGGTCGGAAGGTACTTTTGCACGTGGTGGCGTGCTGTGGGCGACGTTGCCTTGCATATATATACGGTTCAGTGCTGCTCTTCGCTTGCTGGCGCGTGCCGACTTCTCCTTCTCGATCCGGCAGGGCGAGCAGATCAGCCTCCAGCAACACATCCACGGCCACTCCGATTGTTCAGGAAGGAACACAAAACACGAATACCTACTACTCGAGTGTGATGGTGGCCCACTCATTTGAGAATAGGGCCATCTGGCGACATTAACACCATTTCAGCATCGCAACAATGCAAAGCAACAATAACTTTTACCATTTAACGTGTCAAAATGCAATCTAATGCACCTTGGCCCTCGAAACTCCCCCAGCAAATCTACTTCCTGAACGGCGATGAGATCCATGTCGCTGGGACCGAAAAAGACCTAGGAAATATGATGGACAGCGGAGTCGGGTTCAACGGGTTCAATGGCCAAGCGGCGGCAGCAGTGGCCAAGGCGTCCCAGATGCTGGCAGTGGTCCGCCGATCGTTCGCGAACATCGATCTCTTTGCTCTTCCATTGCTGTACAAGTCCTTGGTTAGACCGTTTTTGGAATACGGAAACCTAATCAGGGGCCCGTTTGTCAAGATGGACTAGGAACGCCTGGGGGACAGCCTAGGACAGCCTCGTAGGACAGCCGTAGGACAGCCTCGCCACCCCGCACGAAGGAGAAAAGATAACTGATCTCATGGATCTCATATATTCACAAATTTCAACACGTTGCAGCTAAAGAAATGTACAGCCAACCTTTGCATTCAAGGCGATACGTTCGATTCTAACACACTCACAATCACGGTGCCTACATTTACGCAGGGAAAACCCCAAAATCTCGAGACCCTCTTTGGCCCGACACCCACATGATCTAACCCAAAGAAGCCACGGTGCGGAGTGCTTCGATGGCCGGGATTCTACCGCGGACACAGCCTGGCGGCCGCATTGCCGGGACACCGCCGTTGCCGCCCCCTGGTGGCCACACTGGCCGAGACTTTCACTCCCTAGCGGCGGTAGCGGCGGCGTTCCAGCGCTCCCGGCCGTACGAAGCCGCTCACGAAACCGTGGCCGGATCAACTACAACGTCACCAGAGGTCACCAATGGAAGATGCACAAGCCACGGGTACGATCATTTACCCGTCGGAAGACATTTAGCGTTAGAATTGCCAATGACTGGAATTCCTTGCCATCCAACGTGGTGAGGGTTGACACGGTTGTGACATTCAAATCCAGACTTGACAGGCACTGAGCACAGCACATGTACGCGCTAAGAGAGATGCTGCCATGTAACAACTTGACGCGAGTGGGACCAACATGCCTTGTGGCCTTCAAAATCCCGATAGCTGTAGGTAAAGTAAGGCAGGTATCTTGGCAAAAAGCAGTCTGTCGTTTCAAAATAAAGTAAATTAATGCCACAGCTGATCTGAGTAGATATGGTGATTTGGACTGAGATGGCTAACCCTGCCGCAGACCGTAGTACTGGAAGCTAATCGGTAAGAGACAATGTCTCAAAACTCAACATTTTGGAAGTTCGAAACGATTCCCCGTGCTGTGTCCTGTTTACAGCTGTTGCGCGTGGCGACGAGCGGGTGCGTGTCAATAAACACGTTTACTGGCCTGCACAGGCCCGCACCCCGTCTTATCGACGGGTGACTACATAATATAGTTTTTATTTAACTGTGTTTTGTGACGTTTCTGACAGGCCAATGCGCACTGAAAGCGTTATCAGCGACATTTTTCATTTCCATTTGCCGTCATTCGCATTCTTTTCAACAACAGCGACATCGTTCAAGGTGGTGCAAAACTGAGTCGGAACAACAACCATCTCAACAAGAAGCAAAAATCACCTCCCGGCCCGCCACATCGACTTTTATTTCGTCTAGAAATAAACGCGTCATAAATTAGCAAACGAAACGGACAAATTTAAGCCATCAACTTCACAAAGCAGCAATAACTATATGCACAACCATTCGTTGGAAAACCCCCCACCACACAAACAATAACAGTCATGACAAAGCGTTTTCTGGAACCAGAACCATCCGAAAGACGTGCCAACGAGAAGTTTGAGACTCACTGAGGCCGTCACGTCCACCACCAGTGTGCTACCGAATGGCACTAATGTGGATAACAGCCAGCACTCATTCCCGCACGCAGATCGCAGCTTGCATCAAACAACCAACGGGCTAGTGACATGTTGGAAAGCTCCTTCCATCGGTGTCCAGCAAAGGGAAACGATTCCCACAGGCAACCAAACATGGTCAAACCCAACGATCCCCATCCTCACGAGCAACAAATAAAATCATCGCAGTCAAACCATCTCATAGCTCACGCTGTCTGTGCAAATCATACAGCGAACACAGGGTTCGTCTAAAAGCCGCCAACGAGACAGCAATGAGACGTCACCTGTCTCGAGTCGGCACCCCACACCGCCGGCGCGGCGCCGGCCCCATCCGACCTAAACAGGACGGGGAGACCGATGGCCGCAGACGCGTCCGCTCGGCCCCGGCCAGGGCTTGACGGCCAGCCTGTCCGGCGCACCACGGCCGCTCCGCGCCCCGCCGACGGACCGAGGGGGCCGCCCCGGCCGGTCCGCTACTCGGTCTTCTTTGGCTTGGCGGCTTCTGCCTCCTCCGGGTGGTCCTCGTATCTGTAACCAGACGGCCAAATGGGCTATGATTGTCACAGCTCACTTGTGAATAAGAGGTAGTTTTTTCCTGGCAGTCTGCATAACTGATTCCTCATATAAGGCAACGATAACTGCAACATCAAGTGTTATAAAGAATGCAAGTAACTGTTCACCAATGTGACAATGTATTCAATGATAATGCCGACATTTCCGATGACAGTAGGAAGACTAGCATGTAATGTGACCGTTACAGACTAGTCGATGTTCACCCTTCCCCACAGTAAATTTCACATTCTGTTCCATAAGAAAGCTATTTATTGTAACACAGGTTTAAAATTCAAACAAGCATAATGTTAAACAAGTGTTTCTGAGGCTTTCAAAAACATTAATAAGTGATGCTTCGGGGCGCGCCGACTGCGTGGTCGTGTGACGTCATAACGTATTGACGGGATGTGATTTATAAAAACAAAGACTCATGACAGTACGTTCAACGAACCATAAACCATGCCGCTAGTTGCAGCAAAGTATAGTTCATGGCAATCTGAACATCACAAGAATTGTTATCTTCGAATAAAACTGCCTGAAATATATATATATATATATATATATATATATATATATATATATATATGTGTACATATATATATATATATATATATATATGTATATATATATATAATCAGCAACAAGCCAAAGATTTATCTTTGCAATATTCCCATGACTCCATATGAGTAGTGCAATGTCAGATTTTTGTATTTCGTTATTTCGATTCCGACTTGATATATCCTAGTGCATACCGAAATTTCCACTGTTTAAGATATGATGCACACCATGCCCTGACGGTGGTGTAGGCGATAGTGTTGGATTCCGCAGAAGCCCGGGCCCATGCCAACCGTCACCACCGCTGCTAGGCAGCCAGCAGCGTTTCCAGTCTGGTGGGCGGCAGCCGGGCGCTGCCTCACTCACTTGAACATGGTCTTGATGTCCCCGCGGACGAGCGCCAGCAGCAGGGGGGCGCCCAGGCAGGCCGGCACCAGGTACAGCAGCGCCGGCTGGGCGTGCTTGTACACGTGCATGATGAAGATGGTGGTGAGCAGGCCGGCCAGGTACGCCGCGAACGTCATGTAGAAATAGACGCGCGAGCCACGTTTCAGGCTGAAACGGGCAGCCCGTGTTACACTGCAGCACAGGCAGGACAGACCCGGTGAAACCTAGCCTTTCGGCAGGCGATGGGTAAAGAACGAACCACACATGATATTACTCACTTCAACTAAATGAAAAAGCAATGCTGTACGGGGAAAATGGGCCAGAGAAAACTAAATGGCATTGTCTTTCTTTCTGAACGATGCACCACAAAAATTTTACACAGCTCCTGCCTCAACAGTGTTCACTACACAAGTGATTTGTGGACACAAGACTCATATAAACTGTAAAAAGAGCTTTGAAAAAAACATATCATTTCCGGTTTACATGAAATGGAAGTAAAATGTAGTACATCTTACTCCAGGGTATCCAACCAAGACAGGGAGAGCTGCCATTTTCAAAATGTCTATTAAAGGCCTCAATCCCATTCCTAACAACATAATATTTTGACGTCTTACGAGTTCAAGACAAAGGCCTGCATTTTTTCAGGTCATGCTGCCGAGACACGCCACCTACCTCATGTCGAAGCGCAGCAGCAGGGCGATGAAGATACCCGGAATGACGATGTCGCCAAGGCCCAGCATGGCAAAGTTATTGGCAGCCAGGCCCTTCTCCAACAAATCTTGAGGGAAGACAACTGCAAAAAGATTGGAGCAACACTTATTTTGATGGCCCAGACAAGAACAGGGAGAAGAAAGGACACATGCCCTGTGACTACTGTATGTCGCGGTACACCAAAGGCACGCCCAATCCAAACATCGGTATTCAGCACACATTCAGGAAAAACCAATCCTGTTCTTTTTCTTTTCGTGTCCCACGATAAGCTTGATCTCTGCGAGACAACCATCGAAGAGTGTTCGCATTTCACAGGGCGCAGCTGCCTTCACAGGGTAACCTCGCCTCCGAACCTTTTCTAAATAAGCCGGACCACCTGACTGACACCGCCGACTGACTGTGGCAGCACGATCCACACAGCCGACCGCCGGTCCCACTGCACCGTGCACCGCCGGTCCCACTGCACCGTGTACCGCCGGTCCTACTGCACCGTGGACCGCCGGTCCTACTGCACCGTGGACCGCCGGTCCTACTGCATCGTGGACCGCCAGTCCCACCGCATCACGGACCGCCGGACGCGCAGTACCACGCGCCAGCTCACTGCACCCCACCCCAACGCACGCTTAATGGGGGCCTCGAAGGACTTGGCGACGGTGACCATCACGTCCGTGCCGAACACCCAGAAGATGTCGTAGATGAAGAGGCCGCCCAGGAGGATGACTCCGGTCAGCACATTGTTCAGATGAAGCATCTCCACGCCATTCACCGAGAAGGCCAGGCCGAAAATGTTGTTGGCGATCCAGTGCTGAAATCCAATTACAATCTGAGACAAGCAACAGCAAAGACATGATATGCTTAAACTGAATGCCATTTGAGTTGAGTGTGAGCCAAACTTGATGCCTACCTATCGCATTAAATAAGCAAATTTCTTTCCAGAAATGAGCATTTCATATAACAACACAACAGAACTGCTGACAAGCACCGAGTTCACAGTAACCTTTTTTATCACTGCCATTGGTAATGGACAGAGAATAACTGTGAGGAATGACACATAGAAACCCAGTCACCTTGGATATCTGTCAAACCAAATAAAACCAACAGAAGTGGAAGCCAAAAATGAAATAAGCCATGCAGACAGAAGATTCCTTAATTCTGCACCAAAATGCTATTGCTTAGCTGGTATCCAATGAGTAGCACTCTTCCATCTGACATCCACAGTAATTGCAAAGGGACTTCAGGTCCTTTTACCTCCATGTGAAAGTGTGTACAATAACTGACCACCATGAAACAAGAAGCATTGGGAAGGAGCTTTGCTTGTCAGACATGTTTTATTTTAAATGCAATCCCTTTTGCATGTGATGTAAATAAACTTTTCATTATCTGATTGGCATGCCTACACAACACAAGCCCATATAAGTGACTTCTACATACTGGTAAGCTTAAGGAAAATAAATCAACAAAGAACACCTTAGCATGAGCCTGCCAAGTACCCAGGAAGAACAATCCCAGGCTCACCTTCTGCACCAGGTACCAGACACCAACAGCAGCCGATACTGCCAGGCTGACCATGTCATGTGTGCTGAAGTGGAAACTAATCAGCTCCTCCTTCACATCCCTGGTCAGCTGCAGGTGGTACTGGACCAGCGGCACAGCCGACGGCAGCACGCGACTCATGTGGCCACTGATCAGATGTGTCAGTGCCAGTACCCCCAGCATGAAGAAGTATCCAGTCAGTAGCAAGTTGATGTACTCCTTGCTGAATATCTGTCAAATGTAAGCATTTCGTTATCACTCAAAATACAAACCACCCATACTTTTTGTGGAAGAGGAGCAAAAACCCCAAATTGTGGCTTTTCCAAATGGTACCACATTAAGCATCTTGGAACCAATGAAACAATGCAGACAAAAGAGGCCTATTAAACTACCTGTACTTTTAACACAAGTATTCACATGATTCTGACAAACAACACCAATTCTGCTGTTTTGCTCACCTTGAAAATTACATATATCCCAAACAATGCACCACTGGCTATAATTGGGAACATTGCTGCATCCTTCTGTGTCATGGTTTCTGGTTTTTCTCCAGTGCGCTCAGAATTTTCCTGCAAAACACACACCAATGCACACACATGTAAGCAACCTGCAGCTCTACCATTCTAATACCTATCTATTTCCACATGATAATCATTGTATTTAGCATTCCAGTCTCACGGATATCTTTCCAATAACAAATATATTCACACAATAGTCCGTGTTATCATGACAATATTTCAAGTCATATAAGACATGCTATTTCATCACCAACAACTGCCAATAAAATGAGCGCAGGCATTTTTACCATAAAAAGCAGCACAAAAAAGTCAGTTGACTGTAGACTACAAAATACTTGCCTTAAAGTACAAGGGCAGCCACCTTTTAGGGGCAGGATGGGTTCATACCTTCTATGCCAAATATCTACTTCACCCATGTAAGATTGAAAGAGTTTGCAGACTGAACATGGTGAACAGCTTGTCAATCATAACATTTAACATCTTCAGTTTTCTTAGTTTTTACAATGATGTTAGCCTATTGTACATGTGCATGAGTTTTTGTAAGTTCCATGCTTTTAAGCAATGCTATAAACAAACTTCCTTATGTTACAACACACGTGGCTCATAGCAACATATGCTGCCCAATGTCTCGTACTATGAGGATGTTAACACAAACCTTTTGTTCTGCATGATATTTGATGGAACGGATAGAACCGAAGAAAATGGGAAGTAAGGCCATGATGACCAAACTTCCGTACGCTATAGCCATTCCCTCAGGAGTTGCTGGAACCTTTCCTGTGCCATTTGCTGCGACTTCAGTGATATTTTCTACCACTTCAGCAACAACTTCAGCCACGTTTTTTACTTCAGACACGACTTCTTCCGCCACGTGCCGCACTTCTGAAACGATCTCTTCAGCCATGATTTGTGCACAAAACAGCTAATGTACTTGAACGCGTACCGTCGCTCCCTTCCACACGACCGGTGCACAGCACAGTACTACTACGAAGCCGCCGCCGCAAGAGAACCATATGTTTCGTGTGAATCCCAGCCTGTGGATAAAGTGAGAACCATAATGTGATTCATCGACATCTTGATGAAGAGGGCTTGTGACGTCATTGAACCAAATTTCACAACAACCAGCGAAAGTGTCTCAAACCGGCATAACCGAAACTGTCATCGGACAGGAAAGGAAATAGAACAAAAAGTATATCAAATCCAAAGAATGGACACACTTTATTCACTGACAGTTAGATCAATTATATATTCAAACGCACTGCCATTATTAACAGTTTTTTTAAAGAATAATATAGAACATTTGACCAAAAAGATCCTAACAAAAACACATGTCCCTGTTTCGTGTACTCTGGTGTTAAGTTCAAGTGGTTTATGGAAAATGCCCTTAGAATCTACCAGGTGCACTTCCGCGATTCAATGTGTCTTATAAAGCTACCATCTAATCCAACACGAGCGAGCAATTGTTCGCATCCTCCAAGGCATGAAGGTGAGTTAAAGCTTCAGAAGCCTGCCAGGCAGGGTCACGTGGGGAAATTCTGGGAAAGTGCAAGAAATAAGTAATGTTCCGCAGTTCTTGAAACGCTCCGAAAATCCCAATATTATCATGGTTTCAGCTCAAACTTCAGCCGTAAGTTGAATGTCAAGTTTAAGCCAATGGCGTCAAAGTCCAGGCTAATAGTAATATTAAGGAGGAATGCAGGCGTTCCGTGCTGCTGAAGTACACGTCTTAACAACTTAAACATTTCATTTGAGACGCAGAAATGACATACATGGCGCGGTTCTCAACTGAGCCCTTTGTATAGTTCTTAGAGTCGATGTTTTTTGGAGCGATGTCGTTAGGATGTCTGCTTGAGTGTGGAACTGTGTTTTGCTGAATGCGGTATTGAGCCCCACTTTCATTATTACAGGTAATATTGGTGTCGCACAGTCGTTATGTTTACAGACTCAGAGTAAGTTCGTGCCTGATTCTGAATCGGATTAAATCAACACTAAATCGATTTATAAAGTTAGCATTTCTGTTGTCAATTGAAATCTGAATCGATTCATTTAAAGGCTTCAGTGAATTAGTATCAGAATTGAATTGCATAACTGTCCAGAGTATTACTGTGGATCAAATCATGGACCTGTTCAAAGCACATATTGTTGCTGTTTTGCATTTTATGGCATGGTTTTCTTTTTCATTGTAAAAGTCTCACTATGCATTATGTACATATTTATATGTATATAAAAAATCACAATCAGATCTGGATTGTATATCTGCCCAAAGTATCAGCTGTGAATCAGATCATGGAACAGTTCAAAGCACAAATTGATCAAGGTTCCTGTTTTTCATGTTATAGCATGGTTTTCTTTTTCATTTAGCATTTCTGTTGTCATATGTCTGTTTCATTTCTGTTGTCACATGTGAAAAGAAACTATA
Organism: Capitulum mitella; assembly: GCA_030062745.1. Lineage (NCBI taxonomy): Eukaryota > Metazoa > Arthropoda > Thecostraca > Pollicipedomorpha > Pollicipedidae > Capitulum > Capitulum mitella. The sequence goes on from CP099846.1 coordinate 22,039,764, forward strand.
TATATATATATATATATATATATATATATATATATATATATATATATATATATATACTGTTAAAAGCAACTGCAGTGTTTACATTTACCAGTTTTCCAGTCATTCTTTTGATGGAGCAAGCTGTCATCTTGGGATCATTTGTTAATCATGAGATCAGCATTACAAAGACACTCATTTATTGATGTTTCAAAAAATTTGTTTTTCATCCTCAGAATGTAGACAATTAGCATAGCAGCTATTGTTGTTCACCAGTCTACTTTAGTGTGTTGAATGCAGAGTCAAGCCATAGCCATTCAGAGAAGACATGCAAAGCATGCCTGAAGGGGGTTCTAATGATGCTGACCTTATATCATTCCCAACACACACTGAGTAAACATAGAACCATGCAGTGGCATTTTGACACGAGGTTCGGAACAAGCCATGGTGTAGGTCATTGTGCACATCAAGGAAAGGAATTACATTGTCCCCACACATTCCTTATATGAACTTAAAGCATGCTTTTTCAAAATTGGCTTCAATTGTCTTTAAGTGATTTTTGTTGCAAACTTCAACAAAAATGTCTTCAATGTAATGGCAGTACATGTCAGATTTGTGGGATTTACTGCCACAAAATACTTCTGCCTCAGCCTGGCCCATATAGTTTGATGCATACAGAGGACCCATTGGAGAGCTCATAGCCACTCCGTCGATCTGACCGTAGAGCTGGCCACCAGGACCATGGAACATCTCAGTGGTACAAATGGAAAGAACCTTCTGAAGTACTGACTTGAATAGCTTAGGAGGCAAATGGTTGGATGGTTGTACACGCATTCCAGGATGTACTTGGTTGTCTCCTGACCAGGTACATTTATAAATCAACTCTCTACATTGACAGAAGCTGATAGTCTCTTACGTGTTCTGTTGCGTAGAAGGTCTATAAATTCATCGGTCCAGGAGAGGCCGAAATGGGTTGATGCATACCGAACAAGGAGGGTGTTAAGCCACTTAGCAAGGTGATATGTAGGATTGGGCACATGAGAAATAATGGATTGAACAGGATTGACATTTTCGAGTTTTTACGTTGCTGTAGGCGTATCCTGGTACTCCTGGTGCATACTCTCCAGTTTCTCCTTCCCTGGTTAGAGAGAGAGAGAGAGAGAGAGAGAGTAATGAGATATATTGCCAAAATGGAAATGTGTGCTACAGTGATTCAAGGAAAGCATTTGTGATGCTTTAATGATGCATGAATGCAATGATGCATGAGCCATTGATGCAGGGGAGGCATTCTTGGTAGGCATTGTACTTATGATTAACAAGTAAGTGCCTAATGTGAAAACCTGCACCTGGCAGGGACTAAACATGTGGTGTAAATATGACCATGATTGAGTGAAGAGGGCATACAATTATAGTGACATATGAATTAGATATGTTCTGCAAGTCTGTCATTTTCATGTACCTCAGCTTTCCATTTTGGTAATGTATCACATTAATATCTTCTTGCAGACCACTTTTGGATACATACATACATATGAATAAAGCACAGTAAAATGGAAACACTTGATGTAGAGTTTATGAACAGTAAACTTAGTTGCACCTGTTTCAGATCCACTTTTTGCCACCTCTTTCTGTGGTGAGCATTTACTTCCCAGAAAAGGCTTGCAGGTTGTTGGATGTAGATGGTTACTTTCTCCGAAGACTTTCCAGGAACACAGTACAGCCAGGGGAGGCAAAGGAACATTGTACTGGGCAGCAATATTGTATGGAACAGAGGGACCTCTGCTATATTTCTCTTTTGTTTTCACAGATACCACAAGCATGACTGTGGTCACTCCTGCGGAAAGCTCGCATCAGGCCCCAGATTCCGTGGAGTCCAGTGATACAGCTCCTCAGACCACAGGAGACGTAAGTGAGAGGCCTAGCAGTCCTACAGGCAACTTTGAGGTATCTGCAAATACGCCGGTTGGTGGCGTGACTGCTGCAGACGTCCCGGCAGATGGTCGCCCGTCATTTCAGTCGGAAGGCGAAGGGGCGCTGGACGCGATCGAATCCGCGACGCCGCCATCTCCGCCTGAAGGTGGAGCGGCACCGGCGCCGGGTGCCGACGGCCGGGACTCGCCGGAGGAGGAGTCGGACGGGCCGGACGACGCGGGAGACGCGGACGCGGCGTGGCGCGAGCAGAAGCGGCGCGAGCTGCTGACGCTGCTGTCGGCCGAGCCGCCGGACGTGGCGGCAGTGCGCGAGCTGGCCCGCTCGGCCGGCGGTCTGCTGGAGGACGAGCTGCGCCGGCGCGCCTGGCCGCTGCTGCTGCGGCCCGACGGCCGCCTGTCGGCCGCGCCGGAGGTGGGCGACGCCGAGCTGCGCGCCCACCCCTACCACCACCAGGTAGTGCTGGACGTCGAGCGGACGCTCAAACGGTTCCCGCCGGGCATCGACGACTGCGTGCGACTCGGGCTGCAGGGCAGCCTGATCCGGCTGATCCTGCGCTCGCTGGTGGCCCACCCGGAGCTGCACTACTACCAGGGCTACCACGACGTGGCCATCACCGTGCTGCTGGTGTGCGGCGAGAACGTGGCGCCGCCCGTGCTCTGCGAACTGGCGGACACGCACCTGCGCGTCTTCATGGCGCCCACCATGGAGGAGACGCGAGACCTGCTGACGTACGTGCTCCCCCTTGCTGGAGGCGGCCGACCCGCCCGTCTGCGAGTTCCTCGTCCGCTCCGAGGCGATGGCCACGTTCGCGCTGCCGTGGGTGATCACGTGGTTCAGCCACGTGCTGCCGCACTACCACCTGATCACGCGGCTGTTCGACTTCGTGCTGGCGAGCGGCTGGCTGTCGCCGGTCTACCTCTCGGCGGCGCTGGTGCTGCACCGGCGCGACGAGCTGCTGGCGGCCGACTGCGACTTGGCGGCGGCGCACGGCCTGCTGGCCGCCATCCCGGCCGAACTGCCCTGGGAGCGGCTGCTGGAGCGCGCCGCCCGCCTCATGGACGAGCTGCCGGCGGCGCGGCTGCGGCCGCGCGTCGACGCGCTGAACCGCGCCCGCCGCCGCGCCGAGCGCGAGGAGCTCGAGCGGCTGCGGCAGCGGCGGCTGGCGCTGGAGCGGCGCCGCCGGCTGCAGCTCTGGCTGCCCAGCCAGCACTGGACGGTGATCGGCGTCACGCTCGGCGTGGCGCTGCTGGCCGGCACCGTGCATTACTGGCGCAGCCGGGTCGACTAGCGCGCGCCCGCCGACGGCAGAGGGTCTTCCCAGCGCTGCTCAATGTCCCGTGCCCCGTGGACGTGAGGAACGTCGCCCCGTGCCCTGTTCTCGGTCGGGTGATTGGTGTTTGTTCGTTGATGATGGTATACTCTGGAGTTGGCGAATTTTGTAGACGTGCGTGCCTGTGTGTTTTCAGGGGCCTGAATGTTTAGCACACTGGGCTTGGGGCAATGGCATTATATTCGAGATGTTTGTCGCAGTGGTAGCGAATTGTATTCTGATAAGTGACATCTATCCGAGATCACCCGATGTTGAAATACGAATCGTATATGTATTATTGCATATGACTTGTTGGTGGGTACTGCTGTTCATGCTGTCATGTTTCGATCCCGTATTTCTGGCAAATGGCAGGTCGCTGTCGCATCATTCGTTAGTGTTTGATGGATAATGCCCGACGACCCGACATTTTCACAACGGGATCGAGCTGATGGACCAATATGGAGCTTAAAATACAAATATTGGAATGTAATGGCTCCTTCCTTGCAAAGATCGTGTTCAACCGTACAACTACCCAAACAGTGCGGGACTTGATAAAGCTCTCCCAGCAACATTCGGCTCGTTATGTCCGGTCTAAAGGATAGCATTCTTATCGCACGGCCATATTTGATGCCTAATTCCGACATCTTCACCGTGCACTAATAGAGGAAAAATTGCCCACCTTGGTGTTTGGTGCACATGACTCGCTGTAGGAGCATTGAATATTTCGAAATCGAAAGAGGCAAAAGTGTTCTTTGCACACTGTTAGCGAGTGACTTTTCAACGGATCCAGGCCGAGAGGGGTGCAGCTTGCACGTGAAGTGCTAGGTGCCGAAGATTAATACCGCCGGAAAGCTACTTCCGTTGGGATGCTGAAAATTGGCAGGCTAGAGAACGTGATTCGTGCCGTTCGACGTACACGTTGTTTTTTGACCCGGTGTATGCGGGACGCACATGCTGAGGTGTACCCCTTTTCCATTAAGCTTTTGGTTTGGGAACCGGCGATATTGGAGGCGCGTAATTTTGTGGTGGCTGCCAAGTTACAAACGTCATCCAGAATAAGCGAGATTTAGAACAGATCGGTGGCGAGATGCCATCGATTTGGGCGTGCAGCTTGTTGGACCTGGATCCTTCGTTTACGGGAAGGTGTGCGATTCATTTCTTCTTGCATGGCGAGGAAGGCAGGCGCCGTTTCATAAGGGTAATGCTGTTACCAGCGGGTGCTCAGGTCTGCGTACGATGCAAAGCTTCGATTTTGATCCCAAGTCATCCGTGTAAAACGTTCGTTTGCCTCTAGTTCAAAGTCGAAAGAGGTAAAAGCGTTCTCTGCGTGCTTTTAGCGACTGAAATTTCATGCATGGCGGTCGCTCGGGAAAGTTCAGATCGAGGTGTTTGTCATTCAGTCAGTTTAGTCAGTCAGTCAGTCCAAACTTCCGAGCGCCTAACGCCTGAACGCGCCAGCCTGTCGCGACGGAAGTGGTACCATCAGATGCATCGACTCGGCGAACAGATTGGTGATGCAGGTTTTGAAGCGATTCGTTGCGTTTGGTACGTGCCATGCGGCGCGAACCAGACCTCTGCAGATTTCAAATATTAATGGGTACAAGTGAAACGGCGGGCGCCGTTGGCTCAAGACCTGGTGACGACATCGACCCCAACTTGCGGATGCGTGCTTTTGTGGTCGGTACCCAGTGCGATCCACGTGGCGATCCGCAGGCGCGTGTTTCGATTTGGAATCAGGAACCTCCGTGTGCCGTCAGAAGTGAACTAGGCGGCTGAAATCTGGTAGACAGACAGGCACAAAGGCTATCCAACAACCCCCCCCACATGATGGGCATGGCGCAACGGGCCACGTGCAGCGGACGTGCGCCTGTTTTACATCCCTGTTTTTCTTATGGGCCAATTGCCGGGACGCAAACGGCGCAGTTCGGTGCGATGGTGACGGTTTGGAGAGGCGGACGGGCAGCTGGGCGACCAGTTTTGATGGAGTCAGGCCGAAACGGTGCAGCTTGCACTGAAGCGCAAGATGCCCAAGATTAACACCCCACCTTGATTTTCGTAAGCTTCTACTGCTTGGATGCTGAAAATTGACTGGCATTAGCAAGTGATACATGGCAGTGGATAGATGTGGCTGTTAGCACGTCATTAGCTTCAGCCTAGTGAGTGCGGGACGCACGTGCTGACGTATACCGCCTTGTCCATTCAGGCCTTTGGTTTAGGGACTGTTGATGCTGGAAGCGCCAAATTTTGTGGTGGCTGCAAAATCAGAAACACCATCCAGAACAAGCAAGATTTAGGGCATCACTGGCCAGATGCCATCCATGCGAGGGCGCAGCTTGCAGGATTTGGGATTCTCTTTTTGTGGGAAGTTTGTAATACCTACCATGTACCTTTATTTAGATAAGAAACTACGCGGACGTACAGATCTACGTGCGATACAGAATTCGAATTTTGACTACAAACCAATCGCGTAACGCGTTGGTTTGTCTCTAGTTCAAAATCGAAAAAGGTAAAAGCGTGCTATGCACGTTTTTAGCGGAATTGAGATTTCACACATGGTCGGTCGAAGATTTCGGCAGGCGGTCGAAAAACAAAGTTCAGGTCGAGGTGTTTGTATGTAAGTGTGTTCAAGCTTCGGAGCCTCCAGCGCCCCAACGCGCCAGCCCATCGCGACACAATCGGCACCACCGGGTGCGCCGACTCGGCAGACAAATTGTGGTGCAGGTTTCGAAACGATTCGTAGCGTGTGACACGTGCCACGTGGAGCGAGCCGGACCTCTGCAGGATTCAATTTATCACGGGTACAGGTCAAACGAAGGGTGTTTGTTGTTGACTCAAAATTTGGTGACAGCATGGGCCCCAGTTGCGGGTGCGTGCTTCTGTGGTCAGCATCCACGTGCCATTCACGTGGCGATCCACAAGGCACGAGCTCGATTTGGACTCGGATCTCTGAGTGCCGTCATTAATGACCTAGGCGGCTGAGATTTAGTGAGTAGATAGACTGGCACTAGGGCTATCCAACGGCACCCCGCATAATGGCATGGTGCAATGGGTCACGTGCAGCGCACATGCGCCACTTTTCCATGCCTGTTTTCCGGTCAATTGCCGGAACGCAAACGGCGCAGTTTGTTACGATGGTGGCTTGGAAAGGCGGACGGACAGCTGGGCGATCAATTTCGATGGATTCAGGCTGAAACGGTGTGCAGCTGGCACGTGAAGCGCAAGTTGCGAATATTAAAAACCCTCCTTCATTGCCGGAAAACTACTACCGATGGCATGCTGGAAATTGGTGGGCGGGGCCACGTCATACGTGGGATTCGATACACGTGGCTGTTTTGCATGTCAATAGCTTTAGCCTTGTGTGCGCGGGGCGCACGTGCTGAGGTGTACCCGTTTGCCATTGAGGCCTTTGGTTTGGAAACTGTTGGTGCTAGACGTGCCAAATTTTGTGGTGGGCTGCAGAGTTACAAACGTCATCTAGCACAAGCAAGATTTACGGCATCAGTGGCAAGATGCCACCCATGTGAACGTAAAACCTGTTGGATTTGGATACTTCGTTTGCGGGAAGGTGTACGATTCATTTCTATCTGCATGACGAGGACGGCAGGTGTCGTTTCATAGGGATACTGCTGATGCGAAGCGGGTGCATAGGTCTGCATGCGACAGTGGTGTAGTCATGGGGGCCAAAAGGAGCTATGACCCCTCTGGAGGCCAAGCGCCCCTCCCCCCAGCGGCCGAGCGGGCCCCTGGAGCCTTTGGCCCCATGAAGCCCCAAGTACTGGGAGCTTCGGCCTCAGTGCTTTGGATGGTGTGATGCAAGAAAGGCGATTTTAACTGCCTGGGAAGAATTATTTAAATCAATATGAATAATTTAAGCAGTAAAGAAACCTTATAAACCCAAAACAAAAGTATTCCGAATATAAAACAGGGCTTTAGATGCTATGAAGCGAGGCTCGTGGTTTGAACGAGTGTTTATGGGCCCTGCTGGCTTGTAACGGGCTTACTTCTTATCTGTAGAGGGCCTCCCTGCCGGCCAAAAGGCCCTGGTTGGCCTTTGGAGGGATCTCCATTCGGTCTGCAGGAAGGCCTCTGCTGGCCAGCAGAGAGACTCCCCGTTGGCTTGTAAAGGTCCCCGCTGGAGTGTAAGGGAGCCCCTACTTGCCTGTCCTTTCTACAAGCCAGCAGTGAGTGTTATCCAGCTGGGGCCCTTTTACAGGTCGGTAGAAGATCCCTCCAGAGGCCGACAAGGCTCTCTGTGGGCCGGTAGGGGACCTCTTTAAACAGACAGTGCCCCCCCCCTCCCTTCGTACAGGCTAGCAAGGGCCCCTAAACGCTCATTCAGGTGCTCCTGTTTGTCTGTAAAGATGCCCCTGCCGACCTATAAGGGAGTCACGTCAGGTCGGCACGAAGGTCTTTACAGGCAAGCAAGGCCCCCTTTGCACTCCAGTGGGACCCCTTTACAGGCCCACAGTGATTCTAACTACATGGGGCCCCAATAGTTGCGAGAGCCTCCATTGGTTGTGAGGGCCCTCGCTGGTTCCGAGAGCCCTCACTGATTACGTGGGCCCCATTGGTTACGAGGGTCCTTAAAGGCCATGAGAGTGGTCCCTGACCCGATTTTCCCCCCTCCCCAGCGAGATCCTGGCTACCTCCTTGATGTGCAATACAAAGTTTCGATTTTGACCCGAAACCACCATGTAGAAGACCAACCGAATTTGATCCGCACCCACTCGCTAAAAGCGTGCAAAGCACGCTTCTAACCAGTGAGACTTTATGCATGACCGCCTCTCGAAAACAAAGGTGCAGATCGAGGTTTTTGTGTGTGTATCAATGTATGCATGTATGCGTGTGCGTATGCGCATGTGGATATTGTGTGTGTGTGTGTGTGTGTGTGTGTTCAAGCTTCTAGTGTCCGATCGCGCCGGTCGATCGCGACAAGAAGTAGCATCACCGAGTGCGCTGATTCTGCGCACAGATTGAGGTGTAGGTTTCCAAGTGCCACGTAACATGAGCCAGACCTGTTAGCTAGAATTCTGTTAATCACGGGCACAGGTCAAACGACGGGTGTTGTGGATTCAAGACCTGGGGACAGCACGGGTCCCACGAGCGGGTGCGTGCATGAAATTCGGTGAGTAGATAGACCAGCACCATGGCTATCCAACGGTACCCCGCATAATATGCAGGGCGCAACGGGCCACCTGCAGCACGCGTGCGCCTGTTTTATTCTCCCTTTGTTTCTGATGTGTCAGTGCCCGGCACGCAAACGGCGCAGTTTGCTGCGATGACAGCTTGGAAAGGTGGACGAGCAGACCATCAGTTTTGATGGATTCAGGCCGAAACGGGGTGCACCTTTCACGTGAAGCGTGAGGTGACCGAGATTAACACCAGCCTTCATTACCGGAAAAGTACTACCGCTGGGATGCCGAAATTGGTAAGCGGGAGTACGTGATGCGTTACAATTGGTATGTGTGGCTGTTTTGCGTGCCAATAGGTTCGGCTGGTGTATGCGGGACGCACGTGCTGAGATGTACGCCTTGAACCCTTTTCCATTCAGGTTCTTGGTTTGAGAGCCGTTGACGCTGGAGGCGCGAAATTTTGTGGTGGGCTGGTCACAAACGCCCTCCAGAGTAAACAAGATTTAGGGTATCATTGGTAAGAGGTCGTCGATGTGAAAGTGCAACTTGTGTGCATTGTGATCCTCCGTTTGCAGGAAAATGCACGATTCATTTCTACCAGCATAACGACGGCAGCTGTCGTTTCATAGGAGTAATGCTAGTACTAAGTGGGTGCACGGTCTGCGTGCGATGCAAAGCTTCGATTTTGACCTTCAAACCAATGGTGTAACGCGGTGGTTTGCCTTTAGCAAATAATTCTTAATAACGCACAACAGCACATATAACACAAGGTGACATACAAGGATCTGTGCTTCACCCTGTTCCTTGGATCCACCCCTTACGTGTTCCAAGACAAATCAACTATTGAAATGAAAAGTCAACGCCCACATCCCTCAGATTTTGATATAATTTGTCTGAGGGGTTACGTGGTGCGCTGAATCGAGGAGTACAATTTCCAGCTCCATCTGATGTACAGTTTTTGAGTAATAGCCTCGGATATTTTTGAAAAATCACGACACATGGTTGTTTCCTATAAGAGTACGAAGAATATAACGCGATTTCATATCATGAGACTGGTAATGATGTAGGATTACCTTTCTTATTATCGTCTTTGATTGCTTGCAAATTTTGGTCTGGTGACCTCATAAACGTTGGTCACGCCACCTAGCCTGCCACCAAGGCTGTGAAAAAATTTGATTTTTTTTCTTGCCCAAATGAGCTTTGATAAGCTGTCGTTAATTTTGCCAAGATGTGGAATATATCACTTTTCTATAAACACTGTAATTCAGTTTGCATTGCCGCATGGGCCAGCCCGCAGAACGACGCCTTTGGGAAAGAAGCTGTATTTTAGCGCAATCTTATATAAATGAATTGCTGTTGTTTGATTGCCCAGGTAAACTTCAGACGATTATTTGGAAATATTGCCGTTTGTTTTTACCACACGACCGCTGCATTCCATCCCAGACCGGCCGTGGCCAAGATCCTTTCGGTAAATGACTGGCGAGATCAGGCGCCAGACCTCGGCGTGCATGCTGAGCGAGGATCTGTGCATAAGTTTCTGCAGTGAGGGAACTGTGTAAAGCAGGAGGGCTGATGGAGGATTGTCCCCGAGTGCAGGATGTATTTTTGTGCAGTGTGTTGCATTTCATTGGACAGAACTACTTTGTCATACGATTATGACGAATGCGTGCCTGTCGCATGTCGTTCATAAGTGATGCGGACATTCTGTAAACGATGTCGGAATGAAGAACGACTAAAGACAATTCGCGATTGAGTATGTGGGCACCGTAGAACTCACACGAACGTGCGTCGCCAGGAGTCAATGTAAAGCTGATACTATGTCGCATTTTGCATTATGAAAAAATATGTGTGATTTTGGAACATCTGCTCCCAATGAATAATGAACACGTAACAAGGAACTAAAAACACATATGACTCCTGTTGCAGTGACAAACGTTTTTGTCCCCTCGACGCAGGCCATAACACAAGGAACGTGAAATACTAATTTGCTAACTATTTAGGTTTTATGTTTGTGTATATATATATATATATATATATATATATATATATATATATATATATATATATATATATGGTGGATGTCTGGGGCTATATGAGGGATAGAAATTGTGAATAGTTGTGGAGCATAATACATGCTACTAGTATGTCCTTAACTTCAGGTCTCTATGCAAAAACCAGCCTTTTCAGCCAAATGCATCAATATTTATAGTAAATTCAACTAGAGCTATTCAATTCCGAAAAAATCTGAGATAGCAGATTTGTTGCATCTATCACGATCACCAATCCCTGAAAGTATTATTGAGATATCTTGTTTTGCCAAAAAATTACAGGGCGCTAAACTTTTTTGGACATAGGTCCGTTTGACCTGACTTAGGTCAGGCACTGGACCTGACCTGAGGTCAAAATTTTGACAAGAGATATAAAATTGATGGAGGAAGAGGTACACAAAGTTTCGTGACTCTGTGTTTGTTGGTTCTCTCGCAATAACAGAAAAACCTCAGGGGGGCAGTCAACTGCCCCCCCCCCAGTCGGGGACGGGCTAATGAATATCATTGTCCTTTCAAAAAATATCAACGAATCATGCAGAATCCAGAGTATGTGTAGTTGTTCGTGAGCAGGCAGATTAAAAAGTTGTCTCACGTCCTTCCCTCTCCCCCAAGCCAAATTTCCTTAAACGAGTCCCTGATTTTGCCATGACGTCAACTATGTCTAAATAAAAAGGAGTTTTGAAAATCTTAGAAAGGGTGAATACATGGTGGCAAAAAAAAATCGTAATGGGAGGGGAGGAGGTATTATTTACTTTTATTAGTCTGCGGTTTATCGACCGATTTTGATGCAAATGACATGAATCGAGAAATAATCGGTGATAGTTTTTCCTTCTCCACAGATGTTTGAAATCTTGAAGAAATTCATAGGCGTTCGCAGGAATTTCGAGAAAGGAAGGTACATTTTTTACTGAATTTACGCAATAGTTGGAGAACATTTTTAGCTTTTATTAATCACCTATTTAAGAAGTACAAGTCGTATTACACTGTTCGTATAATGTTGACACAGGCGACGTCACAGACATAACAAAGGGGGAACTGTCATGATCGTGTGTGCATCAGTTCATCTTACAACATTTGACTCTAAATGACCTTAGATAACTTCGGAGTCACATGGAATGGCCCTGAGTTGATATTCTTAGTGTTTCGAGACGTCTTCGGTCACTTGAATTGATTGTATTTCTAAAAGGCTGTCATATATGGCTGTCGTGATGGGATACGTGCACAGACATTTTAGGGCATAACGCCGTGACCCGATCTGATATCAACCTGAAGCTTACACAAGTAGGGGGCACTATTTCATGTCATATATATTCCGGATTGGGGTGTTGATCTGAAATACGACTCCCATTAAATGAAACAAGGATTTTTTGGGGGGATGAGGGCTCTTTGTAGAAAAGGGGCCTCTCAAAATCAAGAGGCCTCTAAATTTTGTTTTGCCCCGGTGATCAAATACGATCCGCCGCCACTGAAATTGGACTAATTTTTAAAAGCTGTAATAAGAAAAACGTTAAAACACCTTTAGCTTCAACTAATAACGCTATGCCGAAGAAGTACAACTGGTATTGTTTGCAAAATGTTGACATAGGCGGTGCCAGGGACAGGAAAAAGGGGAGAACTGTCATGGTCGCATGTTCATTAGGTCAATGACTACCTTTGACGTTAACCCGCGCACGACCGTCGGTCGGCCACGATCACGCTCGACTGGGGGGGGGGGGCAGTTGGCCGCCCCTCTCTAACTCACGAACGGTTAGTCGCACGATAAAAATAAGGACACCATTGGAAACGAGTAAGTTGGTTTCTGTGTGTGGACGAGTAGCGCTCGAAACTGATCTCATTTTTTAGTTTTAGGATAATATGTAAGGCAATTTACGTCCTATATATGTTTTCTCATAGCCGACTGCATGATACCGAGAAACGGCCTGAATCTCAAGGGCTGTGACTAATAACGCATAGGATAAGGCACCAGCGCAAAAGGAAAGGTCCGCAAATGCCGATACACGTCTAATTTCTCGGATTTGATCAATATATACGCCGAAACGTTGAGTTAAAGACGCGACAATTTTTGCTCCGGCTGTCGGCGGGCGCCGCAGTCGTACGGAGTAAGAAATTAACTGAAACTAATTTTAGCGTTGATTTATTTTCGCGAAAAAGCCTATCCATGTAAGTTTTATTGATCTTAGTGGTTCTTGTGATGGTTTTTCATGCTTGAATTTTGGGAAAATTAATTAGTTACCAATCTACACAACTGGCGAGGCTTTTATTCGCGAGAGCCTGTTTATTTCCAAAATATGCAATTTTTTAGAACTTTTTGAGGTTCCTGGCATGACTTACGTCTGTGCAAGCCAGTTCTGCCGTTTTCTACCCATTCTGAGCAATTCATCGTCGATTTTGACGGTGGTACATTTTGGCTCACAACAGTTATTTGTGACCTGACCTCAGGTCAATGGCTGGAAGTCATTGATATTTTACCCAATGACGGTAACTAGATGTCCGTTTCACTCCGCACTAAAAATGTTATGAAATATTTCCGAAAAAACGATGACATGTCTTAAAAATGGGCTTGACTTTAGGTCAATGACCCAGAAAATTCCGAAAAATCTGAGATAGCAGATTTGTTGCATCTATCAAGATCACTAATCCCTGAAAGTATTATTGTGATATCGTGTTTTGCAAAAAAGTTAGAGGGCGCTAAACTTTTTTGGACATAGGTCTGTTTGATCTGACCTAGGTCAGGCCCCTGACCTGACCTGAGGTCAAAACTTTGACAAAAGGTTTGCAAATGATGGAGCAAAAGGCACACAAAGTTTCGTGGCTCTGTGTTCGTTCTCTCGCAATCCCAGAAAAACCTCAGGGGGGGGGCGGTCAACTGCCCCCCAGTCGGAGGCGGGTTAAATGACCTCCAATAATCTTAGAGTCACATAGAATGTTATAGAGTATTAAGTGTATTTCACGTTGTTTTGAGAACGTTCCCAGTCATGTGAATTTACTCTGTCCTTAAAATTTTATTTCATGGCTATCGTGATGTAGGGTAAGCGCAAAGACATTTTAGGTCATAGCTCCGTGACCCGACCTGATATCAACCTGAAACTTGATGCACAAGTTAGAAGGTAACCTTCTGCGTCATAAATATCCCGGGTTTGGCATCCAGAAGAATAGCGCCAAAATTACTATTACAACCTTGCAGGGCCTATTTTAAGGAAAAATGACTGCGGGGGCAATTCTGCTACCGAGAAACAATGGCCGAGCCCACCCCCCCCCCCCCCGGCATTTGCGTTATCCTTGTTGAATTTCGTCCACTTTATATATATGTGTATATATATATATATATATATAAGGGCGAATGACGATGAACACTTTCCCAGTGTTCTCTCAGTAACTGATATCTCTTTTGGAGGAAATCATGTGTGCAAAATATGGCATTGGTCCAACACAGCCACTTTCACACGAAGATTTTATGTCGTTTGTGCTGGATTTTATTTTATTTCGATGAAATTCGCGCCGGCTTTTGTGCATTCCGAGCCCATTAAAGTCAAAGAACACCATTCCATTTATCCCCAGCAAGGACTCATTCTCCATGGACTTGTGATCCCTGGGAGATTTGTTCAGGGAGAAGCGTGTCCCAAATGCCTCCAAACGTGTTTTGTGCTTCAGTTTTTTAAACCAAGCACACGATATGCATAAAATGCACATCATAGTACTCCTTTTGACACACTGGATCGAAAGACACTTCACATTCTGTCTCAGGTCATAGGCCACTGGCCCTGTCGGCAGCAGTGTGGCTTAGGTGGGAATGATACTTCAGTCCTCTTAGTGGTCTCAGGGTTCTGGCGACGATGCTATTCGACGACTTGCAGCAGGTACTGCTTTTGCCTTTCATCCTTGGTCAGTACCTTGTTGTACACTTGGATAACAGCCACAGCTCGTTCGGCGAAGTCGCTAACTACCTCTATCCCGCACAGGACTTCCTTAGCGTTCTTGAAGCCAGGTGTTGTCTCCCAATCAGCGGGATCGGCGGCAAGGAAGTCCATGTTGATACCCTACGCTTTCAGGTTGCCCACCGACTTTGCGATAATGAAGTCGACGATGATCTTCCTCGCACGAACCTCCTTTGCTGCGAGATCCACGTGCGCTCGCTGGGAGGACTCTCCGATCCCTGTTCCTGGAGTGCCGCAATCCTTCTCTTCATCTCACATGGCACACCTTCGTCGAAGAGCGACACACCAGCCAGTTCTTCGCTGGGGTACCATGATAGATGAGTGTTATAATAAATTATATGTCGTAAAAAGTCATAATACATAATAGGTGATTAGCAAACTCCTTGGAGATCCCCTTCGAGATTTCAGCATTCAAATCAGGCTTTGCAGAACGGCCAGGTTGTGCACGGGAGCGTTGACCGCCGATGAAGAGCAGAACCATGCACTGACGTACAAAACAACCATGAAAGAGACGAAATGCTTGAGTGCTCCCAATTCACAGAGTCACGGAGAACTGATGACAAAGCAAGAAGATCTGGATCCCGCAGATTGTGCGCCCCATCCATCTGACAGATAGAACCATCCATCTGGCACGTTGGAGAGCACCTGGTTTGGGAACTTGATTCCCCGTGGAGGTTCTTGACCAAAGGGGATGATCGAGACCTCAAAGAACTCACGATAATCATCGCTAGGCTGGATTTCAGTGAGCTTCTCACGGCAGAAGGCGACAACACGATCCTTGGAGGAGAAAAACGTCTCGGCCACTGCTGGCTCCAGGTCTTCATACATCATGAATTCAAACTTGCTCCAATCAATCTGCCTCCACCTCTTCTTGAAGCTCTTGAACAAGGAGATTGCGGTCCCGAGGACGGACCGAAGCGCGTGGAGAAAGCCGCCTCTGCCACCAGTTCGAAGATATAATGACAAGCGAAGTGAATAGGCTGCCAATCAAGCTTCTGTTGAAGAAGCGTGCTTGCTCCCACAACTTGTCCAGTATTGCTGGAGGTGGTGTCGAAGCTCATGCCGACGACCTTGTCCGAAACCTTCCAGTCTTCCAGACAATGCGCGATAACGTCGGTTGGCGTTGTTCCGGCTCTACTTGCAAGCTTCGGAACACCGGAGAGCTTGGCGGCACTTCTTGGACCGATTACAATGACAGAGTCGATCCACCTTTTCCTTTCCATCGTCAGTAACAGTTTGCCGTCCCAGTGGACCACCAGGTTAGGTGACGCGGAGAAAGAATGCTAGATTTCGTCCGCAATGGCTTTCCTCTGCGATCTATGTGCGCGCCTGCCCGAGCTTCTGTGATCGCCAGTTCAGAGGAGTCGTGGCCGAGGGCCGAAGCCGTCGCCGATGGGAAGTGGATTGCAGAGCGATCATTGAGCTTGGCCCGATCGAGGGCTGCTGCCAGACCAGGAGTGGCGATGTTCTTGGATGTTCTCGAAGCGGACCTGCTCTCCTGCAGGGCCGCTTCGAAGGCATGGCCAAGGGCTGAGGGTCACCCTGATCTGTTAGTTGTGTGTTGTCGGTAGACGAGTATTCCAGCTGGGCAGTTACCTCCTGCTCGACCTGCTGTTTAGTCTAACGGCGGGCCCTTTAAAGCTTCGGCCTTCTGTTGTCGTCGAAGAGCTCGCTCCTCCTTCTCAGAAGGGAACTTATCGAATAACACCATGACGCCTCGGCGACCTGGCTCCCTTTGGGCCTGGAGAATGTCTTTATCCTCTTGGTTTTGATGATCTAAATGGTGCCGACAAAGGCAAGGTCAAAAAGGTTTTTGAGGTCGTCCCTAAACCCATTCCTCTTGTCAATTTCCGGGGTAGACCTCCAGCATTTGCCTTTGATGACAGCTTGGTACTGGTCAAGCTTCCTGTTGAGCTCCTTTATCACGTTCCGCTCCGGTGCAGTGAGAATACGGACTTTGTTCAGCACCTTCATTTCGCGGACGATCTGTGTTTTGACCTACCTCTGGGTAAGCCTATCCACACGGTGGGACTGAAAACATTGCTGCAGCACTTCTCCCCGCGAAGGCAGTTCTGAGCACCGGTCAACCAAAGTTCGGCTTTTTTTCTCGTCGTGCAGCCATAGTGGCACAGACTTTCGTTATAAAAGGTGCTTTCTGCATTGACGCAGGTGGTCCTTAAATATCCTGACGTCTAAGAACGCGCGGGAAATTGCGAGACCGGCACCGTGGATTACCGTGGCATGGCAAGGTCTCGTACTTCAAATATATGTCACAGTCTGCAAACGATGGCCAGAATATTGACGAGATGTTGCGGCAGCGTCGATTCTTCCCTAAATGAGACAGTAGGTTGCCTGTCCGGGATAGTTCCTGTTGATCTAATCTATCCCCAAAATGCAGTTTCTCACCGAATTTTGGCGATATGTTTTTCAACACTGCGCAAAAGTGCAAAAGCTGTTCCAACACAGGCAGAACAAACTGCTCCATTTTCACATGATCGGCCCCAAAATAAAAAAGCCACCTCAAATTGAAATATTCGCCTTAGCCCGGCCTCGGTGAGATATCATCAACACTCGTCATTATCTGCAGTCTGGGCTATGTCATGTTCGTGAAGCAGATGAAGCTTGCTCATGGGATACACAAACCCATGCACAAGGAGCAGCAAGAGTGACGGTTTTAATATATGACTGATTAATTTTCCGTTTCCCTCGCGTAAAGCTCGGGTTTAGCCGCCTAGTTCAATGAACTTCTACCAATTAGGTACTGGGGTTTTAGTAGGGTTTTCGGATCAGGATGATTGATGATGACTGCAGCACTGCTGGACTGTTACCGCATTCATATAAATATTATCTCACCAAAACGAAATCGCCCTGACCACCAGCTCACCCTTCAGTTTTCTTGAGCTTGAACACATCAAAGATGATCATCATCATTTTTAACGTGCTTACGATGCAATGAAACGCCTTGGCCGCCCACCAGACAATCGTGGCATCGGGTGCCGGCGTACTAATTACGAAACACGCTCGCCAGCGGTCACTAGCTGTGCCTGCAATACGTATTATGAAGTGATGCTTCTAAGTGTTCTCCCACATTACTCAATGATTCAACATATCCTTCGTTGATAAGATGCTGCTTCGCGAGACTCGTGCGCAGCGCTTTATGGAATACTCTCCTGGTTACGCTAGTGCACCTGGCTGTTTTTTTTTTCTTTGCATGGGCAAAGGCTCTTGACTGGGGGGGCAAAGTGTCCGACTGAGGGGGCATTTGCCCCCCCAGTTAACATGTTAAAATAGGCCCTGCAACCTTGTGAAGTGACCTCACGTTAACAAAATCATATCAGGAAGAGTAATGCAACCTACGCCCACCTGACATAGGCTGACCTTAACCGGATGAAAAGCAGGTAAAGCAAAACTAATTATCAAGTTTCACTTCCGTCCTTTGTGTCGCGTGGATCAAAACGGCTGCCAGTAAATATCGATCTTTGGCTTGTAAAATAAAACTTTTATTTCACTTGACCTAGGCTGACAATGGCCCGACATTTTTCTACATTTTTGCATGCCTCTAATCCGGGAGATCGTGCCTTTTTGTTTCATACCCAGCTGAAGGGCCGTAGACCAGTATTGCCGATAATATGATGTACGAAGCAGTGTCAGTCTTTCCGACGTCGTGTTACGCGTTTGACGTAGCCTGTGACGTCATCAGTCACGAGACCAGGGATGACATAGTATTTTCTGAACTGCAAGACTCAGGGCCATCGATTGGTGGTAGACCGGTTCAGATCCGACGATTAGATGCTGAGATAACAAGGGGGTGCCCTTTTTGACATCTCCCAGGCGGTTGCGGGTACAAAAACACGCCAGGTGGTGCCGGGTTAGCCTCAGCGCGGCGCGTGGCTCAAGTGCGATTGGCCAAGCCCAGCGGGCGCGTGACGCCGGGCGGGATTGCGGCATCCACGCTCGGCGTGCGGCCTGTGGCCGATCGGCCGACGGAGGCCCGGGGTCACGTTGGAACTTCCGGCACGTGGGATGACGCTGGTTTAATAGTGTGGTGGTTTCGATGCGTGCGGCTTACCAGACTTTTCCTATGTTATACGGTGCACGACAGAAGGCCTGGAAAAATCACGTCGCTGTATTTCAGCGAATTTCACATATACGTTGTATAATACCACTATTCGTTGAGTTGTGGTCATTCTTCATTTTAACAGCATCGTGTCGGTCGTATCAGTAATCTTGCTAATTTGGTAGTAAACATTTGGTAGCAAGCTTGCTTCGATGCGTGAAGATAGGTACGACGTCGATGGCGTCAGTGGCGTCGTCTCCTCGTTATAGAGTTATTCAGATGAATCTCAAATAAAATTTGTGTCGTAGATTCAGAATTCTCAAAAAAATCCAAGTCTCACCCCATCCTTCCCTGGCCATACTTTGTGCTCCATTCCACCAAAACCCGAAATTTCATCATTTCAACAACACCGCCACCGGAGCGGCATTAAATTATGCCGTGGATTGTCACGTAGACTGAACCCGTCGCGTGCGTAAATTGTACCGTCATCAGTGTACTCGTCTGTGCTGTGCGTCTGGCTAACAAAGTCGGATACACGGACATACAAGCATACAGATACACCTACATTTCAGATTTACTTGTTTAGAAACCCAGGTAATAATGATGAAATGTTTCGCGCCTCGTTCCTAGCAGACTCAGTTGATGCTGCGCGGTGATTAGATGCGTAGTAAATCTTGCGGAACATTTTATTTAATTGCGCTTGTTAACTCGGTATTTCAGCAACTTTGAGTTTACTCGCAGTACTGGTCGGTTCGAGAGGGCCATCACTATCATCGGCGGCGGGAGTAGATTTAGAACAGTCTTCGGCGGAAAGTGGTGTGGCCCGAACTGATTCTCGAACGTGGTGTAGAAATCATGGTATTTAACGTAATTGAGTCACACGGGCATGGAAGAGGCACTCCTGATTACGTATTAACGGGACAAGATTTCAAAAATGATAACAGTAATGATAATAAAAAGGAAAAAATGTCATGCTCCGGATGTGCATGTGTTCTGATTTGATCTGAAGTAACTACAAAGCCGACTTACTTGCAGCCTGTGGAAAGACCATGAAAGATCAATCGCGTGCAGCAGACTTTCGGACTTCATGGCGAAAATGACGAGATTAAAAAAAATGTTCTGTGGTTTTGAATATGCGTACCAGGGAATGCGTCCATCAACATTTCTTCAGTTTCCTGAGGCGAGACGCGCAAGCTGGTGCGACCAGCGTCAGCAATGAATGTTTCTTCACAAGGTGACATATTTAACCCTTCTGGTAAAGGAGTTTCTGCATAACGCCGAGGTATAATTACAACATCCCCTCCACCGGCGATTTCCACAACGTGCGTCCTGGAGCGTCGCGGGAAACACCAGCGTGATGCGCGTGACAAGATCTGCGAATGACGTTCCGTTTTAAGGTCTCAGGTCAACGGCGCCGTAGGTCGGATCAAAGCTCAGGCATTGACAGACAGTGGTTAAGGCGCAGATTTCGGAATTTCGGCAACGTTCCGAGAATGCCAAAAGGTTACCGTCATGATTCAACTCCGCCTGTGTGCATATGCGGCGAAGCGAGATGGGGGAGGGTGACACTGTGCTATCCTTTACCAGGCCCCAACTTGGGGGGGGGCGGTTGACCGCCCCCTGAGGTTTTCCAAGATTGCGAGAGAACGAACAAACGCAACAACACGAAATTTTGTGTACCTTTTGCTCGGCCATTTTGCATCTTGTGTCAAAATTCTGACCTCAGATCAAGTCAGGTGCATAGTCTAGGTCAGGCCAAATGGACCTATGTCCGTCAAAATCTAGCGCCCTGTAACTCCTTAGGAAAACACGATATCGCAATAACATTTTCAGGAATTAGAAGTCTTGATAGATGAGACAAATCTATTATCTTAGAATTTTCCGGAAACTTCCGTCTCATTGACGTAGGGTCAAGCCCCTTTTTCAAGTCATGCTGTTTTTTCAGAAACAGACGAAATATTTATAACATTTTGAATGTGGGCTGATGCAGACACCCAATTATCGCCATTGGACAAGGTATCAATGACCTCCAACCACTGACCTGGGGTCAGGCGACGAATAATTGTTATGAGCCAAAATGCACCACCGCCAAAATCGCCGATGAATGGCTTGGAACACATAGACTATGGCAGAACTAGGTCTCACAAATGAGAATAATCTCAAGAAGTGTAAGTTTCAAAAAATGGGTATTTTGGAAACAAACAAGCTTTCGTGTTTAAAGTTACGACAGTTATGTAAATTGCTAACCAGTGAATTGTTTGCAAATTTAAATTTACGGAAAGCTGTCACAAGAACCATTAGCATCAAGCGACACCACTTGGCGAAGTGTTTGGCGCCAAAAAAAAGAATGTTAAAACTAGTTCCCGTTAATTCCATCGGTTAGCTTTCGCGTGTACACCATTGTACACTGACTGTTTTAACCCTCGCCCGAGTAGGCCCTTCTGCGTAACGGGAACGTATAGGGAGGGGGAGTTGGAGCGACCCCCGCCATTTCCACACCAAGCGTCATAAAGCGTCGCGGAAACCACCAGTGCGTTACGCGAGACGAGGTCTCGCGACTGATACCTTTTTTTAAGGTTTCAGGTCGGTGAATGACCTTCCAGGTCGGGTCAAACTTCAAAAATTGGCAGAAAGTGATACTTTTTTGGAGTTAAAGCGCGAATGAACACCAAAAAATACATGATGATGAAACGAAAGAAATATCATAATGATCGACAATCAATCATGAGTCTATGTGCACACCACATGATCGTATTTTGCCCATGGAGTCCGATCCAGTTCATGCTAGATCAATCCTCGCCATGCGGGTTCATCGGCTTAAATGCGTTCTTGGATCTACAGAATCATTTTTGTAGACAATAATAGATTAAAAGGCACAATGTAGCATCTCAGTTTACAAACACTATTGTCGAAAAGCGTAAAGTCATCTTAAGTCATCTAACATCATTTTAGATCATCCAAGGTTATCTAGAGCTAGTGATCTAGAATGACCTCGGATTAGCTAAAAATCGTAATCTAAATGCGTTAAAAGCGTTTTCTCGAACCCATCCAACACAAAATCTAATTTTAGGCATTCCGTGGTACTGTACTTATCACTCTGCGTCTGGCGCCGCTCCGCCCATCGGAGCAAAAGTCAGGCGTTCATTGAATTGCACCCTTTTTTGATGAAATAAAGAAAAATTGCACCAGTTTTATATCACTCGATTCCTTACGCCTCAGGCAATCCAAATACATGAATTGTTTTGCGATACCTTTTCCATATCGCATTCCCAAAGATAAAAAGTAACGCGTTTCCCGTCGTGGTTCATGACCTCAGTTGACATTCTTGATAACAGGGGTGTCGATTTATATTCTTTTGAGAGGACCCCAGCCCACCCAATGTTGATTTGGGCCCACCCAATGTTGGTTAAGGCCCACCCAATATTTTCTGCGGGTTTTAAAGGTAAGTCAGTAATAATAACGAAAAGAACGGCCGCAACAGACATAGGTAGAAAGTAAAGAATAAAGTCTAAAGCGATGTATTTATCCATATTTCTGTCTCCTATCTATATATGCTTATATACATGGGGACAAATGCAATTTTCTTGTCGATAAATAGTAATAAAAAGCTTCTAAATTTCCGTTAGTCAAACCAAAGTAGGTTAAATCCGTTGAGAAACCCACATTTCGGGGCGAGGTTAGGTTGTCGGGCCCTCGGCTCGGCCTCCCAATTATTTACAGAAGTTTTGTGTCAGTCGATATATTATATTGTGTTTGCCCATTCCAACCGTCTTACAGTGAGACAAAACCGAGACCGTTGTAAGCCGGCCGCGTGGGCGCGCGAAAACGACTGACTTGGCTCCGGTTACGACGTCATAGCTCGTTATTATGGCAAGGTAGAAAAAGAGAAATTTTTCACCATAAGATGTGTAAAGGATGTCCCAGAAGGTACACCAAGTTTCAGATGGCTCAAATGAACCTTTCGGATGTTGTCCTAGGAAAACCTCAAGAGGCTGCATCACCCCCCTTCCTATACGGGCCGGGGCAAATCGGTGATTACATGTTGCATATTGACATGACCAAGATCGTGAAGCCTTCCTGTAAATACCTACGCACGTTTCATTTCTAAGGAATCAGAAAACAATCGGAGGGCTCAAATGACTATCGGAGGGGCTTAAGTCAGCATGAAACGTGTTCAAGCCCCTTCAAACGTGTACAAAGCGACACCCCCGTTGAGTGCCCAGCCAACTGTTATGAATTCCCTGTTTGACATTACGGGCCCCTGACACCACACACATTGGAAGCCACGTCGTATTTGTGATCAGGTACAGTCATTTGAACAATGGTTTGTGAAGGTTATCATCGTGACTATTTGACCAAATAACCTACCACCATTTCTTTTCTCAATAGTGGCACAGCCAGGATTTTCTTAAGGGGGGGAGGCTCAATGAGAACTGAAATCATTCGGAAGCCGCCTGCTGGGAAGATGTGCACCTAAGGGAGTGAGGGGGCCGGGCTCCCGGCTTCCGTTCCCTGTGAATGCGTCGGTGTTGTTAAATGTTTTCTGCCATTTTATGCCGTATTTTACACTTTCTGCCTATCATTTATCTACCAGTGACATGCCTTTCTGGGCGCATGACGAGTACGGCCTACTTCGTTGTTGCTTGCATAATTTCCTTTTGTACATTTTGCAATACAGACGAGCATTGATTGACCTATTTCAGTACTCCGCATTTGAAACAATGGAAGTTTTTTTACGCGCCCCCTTGATTTGGTTTGCTTCCATTACTGAGTGGTTCAAAACATGCATGGAAATGCAGAATTGCAAGCTAAAACAATGCGCATACAGGTACGTAAAATTCAAAAGAATGAATTATATTCTGGAGGACATTTCATGATTTTGTGTCCAATATTTACCCAGCTATTGCTTTCCAGAAGCCGTCATGGCCGGCCCAGCCGCTCAGTTTTATTCTTCTTTTTCTCCTGTTAGGTGAAGTAAGATTCACTCTTCCGGCCTCGCTCATAATTTCAGCTATTTATTTCATAATGCTTACTTTTCCGTACTAAAAATGTCAGAGAAGATTGGGGGTGGGAAGAAATCAGCTTTGGAGGGGCCCAGATCCACATCTGAGGGGCCGGGGCCTATTCCAGAGAATACAAATCGACACCCAAGCCACTACGCAAACAAAACAAAACCAGAATGAATTTCCGCCCACAGATTAATGACAGGTATGAAAATGTTGCATTTAAGTAATATCCCAAGCCTGTCTATGTAAAGCTTTTAAAGCAACTATTTTCAGGGGCAGGATGTGGGAACAGAAAACAGGCTGGGCGAAATGAATGAGGCTTTGGAAAGCTGGGAATGAAGCAGTTTTCCTTTCAGCGTAGCGCAAAATTCCAAAAAGTTCTGGGGGAGGTGAATCAAGAACTGTGGTGACTAGGTTCAGTTGTCAAATAACAAGGAAAATATCCAATTATGTTTTTAGTTGCAGTGTGTTATGGGTCTCCATTTTTTCTTTAAATCTGGGTACCTATGTATAGGCCCACGGAAAGATCGGTTAATATGTAAAAAGAATGAGTGAATATAGCGCTTAATAGTCCTATGACCTTCATACGGAAGCATACTACCATACCTTTTTCAGCTGATAACTGGTCAAAAGAGGGTCAAGCTGACTACCACACGGTCATGTCGTACCCTTGGCGGGACGTTAAACTTTCGTCACAAAATCAGCTGGTACTTGGAATTGCTCAATCAGTGTAGGGGTTGGAGTCTAAAAAACAAACTGACTGATTAAGCACTGACTGACTAGCACGATTCCTAACATCAACCCCAGCAACCATTCGGATCAAATTTATATATATATATGTATATATATATATATATATATATATATATATATATATATATGTATATTTATGTGTGTGTGTGCGTGTGTGTGCACCGGGCCGTCCGCGTCTTCTTATCGAGGACGGCCGCCAGCGGACCGCCCTCGATTCACCGCCAGAACGGTGGTTACCAGAGCTGCCAGATAAAAACAAGATGGCAAACCTGGGGTTTGATCCGGATGATACCGCAAGACGTCATCCAAACAGGAGAAAAAGCTTGGCGCAAGAGAGATCATTTCTCTTTGCTGACTTGCCCCTGGTTTTCCCGTACCATGTTATGAGATGCTTTCTCTGCTAAGGGTTATCGAGCGTAAAAACGATATGTGTAAAAAATCTGAGGACATGGACGGGAGCGCTATTGGGGGAAGGGGTACCTCAGCGTTGATGGACGGATTGCCCACCCAAAAGCATACAAATCGACACCTACGCCTACACTGTTTCAATCAACTCCCCACTGCACATGCACAGTCACGACTGGCATTCTGTGGCCCGAACGTAATCACTGAGGCCCATGACGTTACACTTAGACTCACAGTCTTTCGAAAGCGGTGCAGGCTCGCCAGCGGCGGTGTTCAAAATTTTGAATTCTTTCGATGGCGGAGCTGACTTGAGGCTGTCACCGCCTTCTCCCACGGACTCAGCGCCGTGTTCCGGCAGGTCTCGTCGCACCTGCGCCACCTGCGTGACGGCCGCAATGCGACGCGTTGGCCTGCGGCGGTCCGCTTGGCCGGGACGCGTACCCGCAGACCACTCGTCACGACGGCGGCTATCGGCAGGCGGCGCCGGCGCGACACTCCGCCGACCACGGGCGGGGCACGAGTTCGCCGACGGCGAAGGGATTCCTCGCGCCCCAGACACGGCGCGCCTTTTCCCCACGCCGGGCACTGAGCCTTCGCCACCCGGCGACGGCGGCCGCAGAAGCGACACCGGCCGGCCCACGGACACGCCCAGAACGTCCTCCTCAGACCGGCTCGAGTCGCCACCAGCCAGCACTCGTTGACTGTGGCGGAGCTTCAGAGCGAGCAATATCCAGCGTTAGGTCGAGATGCTTTGAGAGCGCTTTTTAGATGTGACCGTTGCGCACACCCAGGCGCAAGCGATCCCGCAACTGTCTCGTGTCCGTCGTAAGCCGCGGTGTATCCGATCCGGTGCGTCAGACGCCGGGTGTGCCTTCCGTTTTCTTGTGCCTCTGCTTGCCTGACACACCAGTCTAGTACCCGCTTCTCGGCAGCCATTTTTTCTCCGGCATTACACATAGGCAGCCAGTAAACTGTATCAGACAGTCCCTTCCAACCCGTCGTTTTGCACACATCTCTCCGGAAATCTCCTCCCAGCACACCTATGCAGGCGCATAACGCAACAAGTGTCCTCAACGCCGACAGAATCTGGCCGGTATTTTCACTTTGGGCTTATAAAACTGGTATCTCTCTAAGAACACGTTGTCTTTTGGAATAGAGTGCTGTGCTTCAGAGCAGAGCATCTGGTCCATCTGCTTCTGTCTGTGGAAAGAAGGCTGCCACGTCTTGCGCATCCTGTCACGCACAGTTAAGAAAATGCCAGTCCGAGCTGCCGTTGGTTTGGCGGTCATCTCCTTGGTGGAGGCGCAGTATGTCCAGTCGCGCTGCCAAGCTCGTCATTGGGATTCCAGGGTCTCTGTGTATTCGATCCGGTGCGTCAGACACCACCATGACAAATGTAGTACCGAGGGCGTTTGAAAACCAGTCCCAGCCATTGCAAAGAGCTCCTGACACCGTGTGACATTTGCTTAGCCCTCCCCCGACATCGGGGGGACGGTTGACCGTCCACCCTGAGGTTTTTCTAGGACTGCGAGAGAACGAACAAATGCAGCGTCACGAAACTTCGTGTATCTTTTGCTTGATGTTTTCTACACCTTGTGTCAAGGTTTCTACCTCAGGTCAAGTCAGGTGTCTGACCTAGGTCAGGTCAAACAGACCTATGTCCAAAAAAGTTTAGCGCCCTCTAACTTTTTCGGAAAACAAGATGTCACAGTAGTACTTGCAGGGATTAGAGATCTTGATAGATGCAACAAATCTGATATCTCAGATTTTTCGGAGTTTTTTGAATCGTTGACGTAAGGTCAAGGCCATTTTTATGACGTTGTTTCTTGGAAATTGGCGGAGTTTTTCATAATATTTTATAGTGTGGAGTGTTGCAGACAGCTAGTCACCGTCAATGGACCATTGTCAATCAATTCCAGCCATTGACCTGAGGTCAGGTCACGAATAACTGTTGTAAGCCAAAATGTACCACCGTCAAAATTAGCGATGAATTACTCAGAATGCGTAGAAGATGGCAGAACTGGCTTGGACAAACCCAAGTAATACCAAGAACCTCAAAAAGTTTGAAAAATTACATATCTTGGAATAAAAGAGGCTCTCGCGAATAAAGTTCCTCTAATTGTGTAGATTGGTAACTAATGAATTTTTCCAACATTTAAGCATGAGATACCATCACAAGAACTACCAAGATCAATAAAATTTACATGGATAGCTTTATGTCGCGGAAATAAAGGAACGCTAAAATTACTTTCAGTTAATTTCTTACTGTGTACGGCTGAGGCGACCGCCGACAACCGGCGTGAAAATCGCCGTGTCTTTAACTCAACGTTTCGGTGTATGTATTGAACAAATCTGAGAAATTAGACGTATATCGGCATCTGCAGACCTTTACCTGTGCGGCGGTGGCTTTACCTATGCCTTATAAGTCACAGCCCTATGAGATTCAGGCCGTTTATCGGTCTCATGCAGTCAGCTATGAGAAAACATATATAGGGCGTAAATTAGTTACATGTTACCTAAAACTAAAAATGGGACCAGTTTCGAGCTCTACTCGTTACGAGCTTTCCAGCGGTGTGCTCATTTTTATCGTCCGACCAACCGTTTGTAAGTTAGAGGGGGCGGTCAATTGCTCCCCCCAGTCCGGCGTGATCGCCGCCGACCCACGGTCGGACGCGAGTTAAATTTCCCAAACGTGTGCTCTTGGTAACAGCAGTATCAGTCACACTGGTGCACCAATTTCCAATACTCCCCCCCCCCGCCGCAGTTGTAGTCCATCCCTCAATGACGCCGCGCACCACTGCTGCCAGATTGCATTGGAACAATGCCTCAAACAGTAGCTCCAAAAACCTCTAAAAAAAACTCGGTCTGACCGGCGAAATCCTCTAGAAATCCATAACCATTCTGTTTTTTCTGCAAGATATCCCACACTCTGAGTCTATGGAACCGATCGTCATGAGACCTTTACTAATCGACACGCCATATGCGTTTTGCTGTTTTTTTTTTACAGAACTCGTTGACCTCAGACCCATGCCCCCTCCCCCTTTCGCTACGTGCCTGCATGGGACTGATTTCCACCAAAGTTTCATCAATCGACACGACATTCCCTTTCAGAGTTCGGCAACCTCAGGCTAACTGGTTGCCTGTTAACCTCAGGTTGCCTGTTAACCTCATTTAAACAGGCAACCTCGCTATTGCTTCTGTGAGACAACAGAACCATTCCAACAAAAGGCGTCCTATTCCTAAAATGTTGATGCCTCTTCGATCTTATTTTAGTTCGTTTTTTTTTAAGGCCACTTCCCTTGAGCGTCCAAGGGACTTTGTGACTTTGATTGAAATGGGATTTATCCCATGGCTAATTTTTGTTACTCAAACTGACATTCAGCATAAAAGTGGATTGTCCCTCCATACATTCTAGTCTGCTTTGCACGAGCAGCTGTAATTTGGGTGCTTAAAAGAAAGGGCCTTTTGAAAAAAGAACCATAAAGGGTTATTTTGAACAATATGGTGACATGGTCCTTTACCGGGATGCCTTTGTATTATAAGGGCGTCTTTTGAATAGCAGGGCGCCCACGCTCTTCACAGACGCGACTTCTTGGCACCACAGGAGCGCCTTTTGAACGACAGGACGTCCATGCTCCATGGCAGAGTTGCCTCCTTAGTGTCCCAAGGACGTCTTTCGAACGACAGCGTAACCATACGCAGTCGATGCGGCTTCTGAGTGTCGCAGACGCATAAAAGGGCGCCATAAAGGTTGCCACCGTTGACTATCACAGGGCGCCCTCTTCACGTCACATGGACCTCTGAAACGACAGGGAGCCTTTACTCCACCGCAACGGCGCATCCTTGGTGTCGCAGGGGCAGCTTTTGAACGCCGAGACACGCTTACTCCATCCCAGGAACTCTTGATGCCACATGAACCTTTTGAACGGCCGGGAGCCGATATTCCATCACAGGGGCGCATCCTCGTTGTCACAGGAGCACTTTTCGGACGGTGAGGCACTCACATTCCATCCCAGGGTCGTCTCCTTGGTTTCACGGGGCAACTTTTTGATCAAGAGAGCACCTAAACACTATTGCAGGGTATACACCTATACACCATACACCTATACCCTTTGTGCCTCAGGGACACCCTTTGAACGACGCCTCAGGACTTTCATACACCATCCAAGATGTGTCTCCTTGGTGTCACAGGGACGCATTTAAAAAACGGGGTGCTCATGTCTCTCGCAGGGGCGCCTATACTTCATTCTTGCCTTCGACAGTTAAGGGCATCAAAATGCCGGGAGAACACCCTGTTTGGGCCTTGGATCCATCCCAGCTGATTTGAACCTACTAATGACAATTACTGAAAACGTATGTGCAAATATGCATTTATAAATGCACTGGCATGGGCGTTCAGGGAAAACAAGGGGAAGAAACAAGAAAATAAGAGGGAAAATTTGAGTCGATGAACACACTTTGGCCACTTTCATCTCACTGCAGTCACTCCTGGTTTGGTTTCCTGGACCCACCATTAATGCTGCCAACGGATTGTAACCATTGTCTTTCGTAAAGGTAGATCAGTCAATACCGCAAAGGTGTGCGAAAAAGATAACCCAAAAGCCTGCCGGTATCCAGCCCTCCCATGTTCAGGATTTCCAGTCCGCCACTGCTCCAAAAACTGCTTCCAACCAAGGCCTCATCCTACCTTAAAGTTAAAAAGTTAGAGTCAAAGTATTTACTTCGAGTGCCCTATGCCAGAAGACGAAAATCGGGCCTCACGCCTTTTTTTTTTGTTTAGGATGCCACTGAAGTCATTTTCGTTTAACTCGGCATCGCCTAGCGTGATTTTGTACCCGAGATCACCTGGGGGTGTCAAAAAGGGCACCGCCTGTTATCTTAGGATCTACGCATCGGATCTGAACCAGTCTACCACCAAGCGATAGCCCTGAGTCTGACAATTCAGAAAATACTATGTGAGCCCTGGTTACGTGACTGATGACGTCACAGGTCACGTAAAATGCATGACACAACGTCGGAAAACTGAAACCAGCTCGTACGTCATATCATCAGCACTGGTCATAAAACCTTCAACTGTGTACGAAACGAAAGGTCGTGATCTTCTGCATCAGAAACGTGCCAAAATGTTAGAAAATGTCGGGTCAGGGTCAGCATGAGTCAGATGAAATACTGGTCTTACTTTACGCGCCAAAGATCAATATTCACTCGCAGCTGTTTTGATCTATGTGACGAAAAGGATGTAAGTGAAACCTTCTGATGGTCAGTTTTGCAGCAACTGCTTTCCATCCAGTCAAGGTCAGTCTAGGTCGGGTCAGATAAGGTTGCATTACTTTTTTTGACAAAGAGCCAGCATTTGCTCACTGGGATTCCGAACTGCGTCAAGTACAGAATTGAAATGACATCTGGTGATAATTGAGTCTACTCTGTCGGCTCTCGGTCAAGGTCAGACCAGGTCAGGACAGATAGCCATTTTTCTTTCCTGACTAGGAGCAATAATTGCTCTCCGCGGCGACTGAACGAACTTCCATTGACAATGTTGTATTCCATTTTGTTTTGACATCTTCTGACGGCGTGACCTGACATGACTGCATGTTGCATTTGGTAAGCCTTGCTAAGAGGGTCGTATAGATTTGTTTGTCTGACTTGAACGATGGGGAAGTTTAGCGGCAACCACTTCCATCACACACAATGCAAATCAGTCCAGTTGTCATCATGCATCATTTGACCTAGCATAACCTCTAATGTTGACGTGTCAAGGTTTTGTGTTTTCTTAGGGACCGTATCTTATGTAAATTCAAATAATCTATGCATTAAACTGACGAATATTATGGAGAAAAAATGAAGCACGACCGTGCCACCACCTGAAGGGGCTAAAACATGCATGAAAGGGTTCACTTATGACATCATATCTCAACGACCTGACCTAACATGGAAATGGCTTTGATGTTAAATATGTAAAATTGATTGATGAACAATTACTGAAAGTTTGGTTGGGCTGGCTCAAACGGTTCAGGAAGTAATTCATGAAAAAACCGACGAGGTGCCCTATTTGACCCCTCAGACGATGCCGGGTTAAGTCATATTTGGTCCAAATCGGCGCAGTAGATTTCCCGATATCAGGCGTGG
Source organism: Capitulum mitella (assembly GCA_030062745.1). Classification (NCBI taxonomy): domain Eukaryota; kingdom Metazoa; phylum Arthropoda; class Thecostraca; order Pollicipedomorpha; family Pollicipedidae; genus Capitulum; species Capitulum mitella. The sequence continues at coordinate 22,070,443 of CP099846.1, forward strand.
GGAGGGAGTGCGAATCGGTCTTCCGCATTAATTTCAAACAAAATCCACTGCATGGAAAATATGGTTAATCTGTGGGTCATCGATGTACTTAAGATTTGGCGTTGTCTTTCTCATTTAGTCCACGTTGTCGGTACTCGGCACAATTACATTGAAACCAGCGTAAAATCATGAAGATGTGTCACGCATTTGCCGTCACGAGACATTATGCACTAGGTACCTGATCCGAGGACGCAAGTATTCTTTTATTTCCTTTCACTTAGGCTTGACAATGGATCCGACGTCATAAGAGGTCAGATCAGGTACAAAACACTCAATTATCGGTTATTTTGGGACAGAACACTAAGCTGTAGATTCATTTTTATACCCACGCTTTGCGTGACCTAGAATGAACTTTACGCAGAGCTAAAATAAAGTCCCTCGCGGCAATCGGTATAAGAGGTTGCGACAGCGAAATGACCCTGGTAGTCGAGAACGTAGTTAAATAGCCCAATAACCAACGAGCCAAAATAAAGCTCCTTTCCCAAAGGCGTTTTTTTGAGGGCAGGCCAATGCGGCAACTGAATTTTTTAACCGCGCGCAACCGGCCTTTAGATGTGGGGGCTGAAACTCGGGAGGGGGGCGGGGGCGTTTCGACGATCCCCTTTATCTCGCGAACGGAATGTCCGAAGAAATGAGACCTGTGTAATCGGAAAGTTTGTTACGTTCCAAAAGTACGCTCCAAAGTATCCAGACTTTTGGGAAAATTTTGAAAAAGTAATGCAATTTTTTGCCTATATATTGAAGGAATGTAAGTTTTCACAAGAGCTTTGGCACCGCCTCTGAAAAAGCTGGAGCAATTCTGAGCACGCCAATAGAAAGCTCATTGATTGTACATTTTGGTGACATATAATTTATAGCATGCATTTAATCGCATATTGAATAAGGTGACCTGATAAAGTGTCATTTTTCATTTCGCTGTATTTGTGACGTTTTTCACCGTCGCTGGCGAACTGTTGTCAGTGTATGTTTTCAGAACAGTAGAAATGATTTGTATGAACATTTCTTAAATACTTACAGACTAGAACGGCAATGACCTGATGTGACCTGCCCTTGTGACCTGAACTAACATTCAGCTGTTTTCTTTGCTTCAGCCATGTTCTGTGGAGAATCAATATCAATGCAAACGGAAAAGGTAAGGAGTACTTTTGATTCAAACTCCCTGGGCTCCACAGCTTTGACCATTAAGGTGCTACATGAGGCCGATCATACGACCTGGCCTGACGAATGACCTGATCATAACCTGACCTGAAGCACGCTCTGGTTTCATCTTTTTATGCCTAGATCTGCCATTGACTTATGGAATAAACCAAAGAGATAAAGCTGGACATCTGGACATGAACACAGCTTCTACCATGGCAAACTGTGCGTTTCGCAGCATGGAAGCGTCTAGGTGCAATCTTGGACTGCAAAATCGACTTCATTGCCTATTTTTACCATAAGCATCATAAAAACGCGGTTTTGGACTCCTTTTTGCTGCTTTACCCCAAATGTTACCTGACCTGACTTCATCACCTTTCCTGAGGGTCAGACACTGTTTGTCGTTTTTAGACACTTCCTTGGCCTAGGAATGAATTTCAGGCACCAGGAATGCATTTCAGCTAATACCACGGTGGCCTCACATGACCTCAGGTGACCCAAGGTTATTTCACAGCATCTTGGCGCAACCTTGGACTGGAAATTCGGCCTCAGTGCCTATTTTTACCATAGGGGCCATAAAAACGTGGGTTTAGACTCCTTTTCTGATTTATCCTAAATGTGACCCGACCCAACCTCATCACGTTTCATGAGGGTCAACACTATTTGTCGTGTTTAGTTGATTTCCTTGGCCCAGGAAGGTATTTCAGGCAACGAGAATGCATTTCAGCTTCTACCACGGTCACCTTGCATGACCTCAGGTGACCTAAGGTTACTGCGCAGCTTGAAAGCGTCCTGATGTAATTTTTGACCACAAAATCGACTTAAAAGCCTATTTTTACCTCAGTGGTTATCAAAACGGGGTTGGGGTTTTATACAGCTTTTTGCTAATCCACCCCAAAATGTGGCATGGCCTAACCTCACGACCCCTGTCCCTTCATATGGGTCAACCAGCATTATTTGTCGTGTTTAGTGACTTACTTGGCCCAGGAATACATTTTAGGCACCATCAAACCGAAGACACGGTTAAAAACCGTTAGGGGAAGGAAAATAGGGCGGAAATTGAGCTGACCTGAGGTCATTGACTTTGGCCGACCTAGGGTAAGCCTGACCTAAACAACCAATTTCTGGCCGCCAGATTTTTAGGCATATCCTTGACTACTATCCCTGAGATTTTTAGGTCGATCAATCGCGCGGTGTGGTTTGTAGAAGACTTTTAAAAACAACCGGAGGTTGACCTCTTCTGACGTGACCTGGGCCAGTGACCTGGCATGACCGGAAGGTGAAAATTTTTCAGAACATGCACAAAGGATATAAAAGGGTACTGAGAATTCCAGCGCGCTGCGCGCCCTGATTTTTGCTATCACCAAAAACCCTTAATTGGGGGATGTCGAAACGCACCTTCCGCTGTGCGAGGGTTAAAGGAAAGGTGATCTGTCGTTTCTTTTTCAGGCCAAAGACATTTACCAAGGCTTATCTTGGCACTATAAAAGGTATTTTTCGCTACAAGCGTGACAAGCTAGGTCATATGACCTAAAGGTATCACGTGGTCAACGGGTCAAAATCTGCAAACAGTAAGAACAGAAATATGGAAAATAATCTTTGTCCCTTTGCCAGCGCAATAATATGTAACTTTGTGTACATTTCGTATTACTGAAGGACATGCTGGCAGTTAAAGGTAGCCATTTGCCATGCTTTGTCAAAAATGCCCAAGGCCCTGACTAACAAAATAAAGGTGAAAGTCGGATCGATCTGAAAACTGCAAAGGTCGATTCGTATTTGGATCACGGAGCATTCAGTTATCCCGTAGGCAAGTTTATTATAAAACCTGAGAGATGAGGGCAGTAACACCGGAACCTCTGAGGAGATGGGGGGAGAGTCCAACGTGATTTTCACCTCGTTTTCTTTCCATGCACCACCATAGGGTTAATGCTAAATGTTGCCTAAAGTTGGGGGGGGGGGGGTGCCATCCCCCGCCCTCCGGTTTCTATGCCCTTGGACGAGGGTGTTTGGCCCTAGTCGATCTGTGATAGACTACACCCCTTCTCCCATCCACACTGCCAATGCATGCAGGGGTATATTTCGGTTATTAGTGATATGAATTATTGGTACATGCTTCTCTCTTTCTCCCCTTGTTTTCATTCCATTTTTACCTTGATTGTTTCCCCTCTTTATTTTCATTAAATTCGCCCCTGTCAGTGCTTGGATATTGGGTGTACATGCACTTTCCATAGATGTTCCTAAAAGTCTGAGCAATGAATGTAGGCCATTGGTACTTATGGATCGAAGTCTAAGCCTAAAAGATTTCTGTAAATGGTTCCGTATTGAATCTTTATTTTGCTGTCTCTACAACATACGGCATTTGTATCAACTTTGTAGTTTGCAAAAACACTTGCTTATCGAGTTATGCCTTTGTTTTCAGAACGTAGAATCCACTTACATGGGGCGCTGCGTCCCCGCCGTGATGTCTCCAGCACAAAGATGTCGATTTCTGTAAATGATCGGGGACGCCGAGCCGAAGTCCCGACAACATAACCTCCCCCAAATGTGAGTTTCTCAATGGATTAAGCCCACTTTATTTTGATCAACGGAAATTTATAGGGTTTTTCGTTGTTATTTATCAAGTAAAATAGTATATGTGCCCATATATATATATATATATATATATATATATAAAGAGAGAGGGAGAGGGAAGATAGAAAGATAGATGCATCGCTTTATGCTTTATTCTATATTCTGTCTATCCATACTGTGGCCATTCCTTTCGTTATTAATGCCCCGTTTCCCTGTAGTCTGGCACCGTCTGGGAGGGTCAAATAAGGCACCCCCTCGGTTTTCTTCAATAACTTCTGAACCGTTATAGTCAGCCAGGACTAGGACGTCCCATGTGCACCAGGAGTGATTTGCAACATCACTTGTTGACACAAGTGATTTTGCACATCACTTGTTGTGATGTGCAAAATCACACGAAGGATGTGTGATTAAAAGGAGGAAAACGGGAAGGGGGGTAACCGACTCTGCATAAGAATGGGTTTAGTCCTCGCTTGACGCTGTGATTTTCACGAACGTCCCAACCGAAAGGGTGGTTACCGGCCCTCCATCACATTTCATTCCCAAATAACTTTGACTGACAAAACAACAACGGGAAACAAACCATGGTGTAGTTCGTTGATCCTTTCTCAGCGATAGAGAGTACGTCAGTATTTGCGTCGTCATCGTACTTTAGTTGCGTAACATTCCAGCTGGTCAAAGTTGCTTTTGTAGGCTCTCACTTTCCAAGCTGATCAATCGCTGTAGTCAGTGATTGTTTTCCTCTTAAGATTAAAGTCAGGTCAATGGAAAGTAAAATAAAATGTCAGGATTTTTTACGCCGGAAGTGTTAAAATTAATGTTTGATTGTGATGGGTTAGAGTTCTGATCAATACATGACAGAATGAGCAGTGAAAATGATTGCTGTCACTGAAATCAGCGATAACACTTGCCCTGAAATCAAACCTTTTTGAAGCCATATAGGACCAGTGACCTCACATGTTTTTTTTGGGGCTACTGGCCTTTCAAACCCTGGTATCAAATGGTAAAACATATGTCAAAACAGGCCCGTTTAAAACTCAGCCCGGTCTGTCTCTATCTATCGGCCCCAAATCTAGAGAAACGGCTTCGAAACGGCCTCAAGAATGATGTCATAACTTGTTGACATGATATGACCTGGTAATAATGCTTTGGACAAGACACGGAAAGAATGCAAGACGAACTCACTGTATAACCTGTTACCATGTAAACTACTTCATTCCGAAATTGGGATCTAACTAACTCAACTTCAGGACTCTGATGTCGGCCTTCTAAGAAAATCCCATACGGATGGAAAAAGTTCTGCGGTGGTCGCAATGGCGCATTGTCATCGCTGCTCAGCTCATGTTGGTAGAAGGCCCGCTGTATGACTTCAGTGGAAAGGCCCGCTGTATGACGTCACGACCACCTCGCGCAAGTCATCTCAGTGAGCGGTCGGTCATCATGTTTCTCAACTGTCCTCGTCATTTATTCATACTATATATTCCTTTAAGATTGCTCTTTTTTTGGATGGTGCCCATTAGTGCGAAAAGGGAAAAATATCAGGATGTGGCTGTATAATAAAGACATGTCATCGACTCATGAAAAAGTGAGTAAGTGGAAACTCAGTGCGATCACCACATTCATCTAAGGCTGTATTTAACCCTGTTTCCGGAGGGCTGGACGGTATGGCCGATTACCGGAAGGGGAGGCGGATTCAGCCCCCCCCCCCCCCCAAAAAAAAATCTCAAGAACTACACATCCGATTTCATCGCAACAAACGACAATGGAGTTCCCATGACGTAAACTACATTTTTAAAAAGGAAAGTGCTTAGGATTTTCAAAGGGATGAATATAGAGGGGGGGGGCAAAAAAGTCAAAGTGGGACTTTTTGGGCTGGATTCGTTATAACTCTGTTGTCCATGGACCGATTTTGATGAAATTTGCATGAATCGAGAGATTATCGATGGGACTTTTGCCATGGGTCCATACATTCCAAATTTTGAGAAAATTCATAGACTTTCACAGGATTTAAAAAGCACGAAGATTGGTTTTTCAAAAACTGAATTCACAAAAAAGTTACAAACACTTTTTATTAGCCTTTAGTGGTCACGTTATGCTGACAGGGACATAAAAAGGGGGAAATGTCATGGTCATGTTCTTCAGATCAGCTTACGACCTTTGACCTTAAATAACCTCCAGTGACCTTAGAGCCACTTGGAACGATCTTGTGTGCATTTCATGTTATTCGGCAACGTTCCCAGTCATTTGAGTTCACTGTCTGTAAAATTCCATGTTACGGGTGTTGTGATATAGGGTACGCGTACTGACATTTTAGGTCATAGCTCCGTAACCCAACCTGATATCAAGCTGGCACTATATTATATATGGCATATGAATTATGGCGACTAAATTACAACAAAATTGAGCTATAAAACCAAATGTTGACTTTTGATCTTGACCTGAACTTGTAAAGTGATCTCAGATGAACAAAACCGTGATTGTATGCTTGCCCAGCTATTTATCTATACATCCATATAAAGTTTTGAGCACTGTCTTAAAAAGGCCATTTTTAGCAGACAGTTTTCTTTTTACCTTCAACAGGGCCAAAAATGGTCTGGGGTGCCTCCCAAAAACGTTACTTGGCTCTGCCCCTGAACAAAAAAGAATTACGAAATTTTATTACACTACGTAGAAAGAATAGCTGCAAAGTCACCAAGACTCGTGAGGCTGCCTAAAAAAACCTGGAATTGGCAAGCAAAAAAACCGAGGGGTTGGATTCAGCCTCCTTGCCGGGAAAAGGATTAACATGTGAATTGGATGGCGGCAAAAATTGTCCACCCTTTGCGTTTATGGATGTCTTTTGGACTTATGTCACTAGCAAAACGTTCATAGACGGTTGCGTTTTACACATCGTAACTTACGTACAAGGCCGCATTTTGCCCAAAATCGATTCATAGCTTCAGCCGCTGTGGGCCCACAAAGTCGACAGCCCGGTCTCTCGGCCGATGCGTCGTCTGCGGCGAACTGCTGCACGCAGGGGCGGCAGCAGTTCCAATTTCGAGTGGGTGTACAAAATTCACGAGCCGGGTCAGTTGAGAAGTCAGTAACGGGTTGCTCCCGCTAAGAATACAGTTACCGGCAGACAGGGGCGTAACTGAGTCAAGCAGTCCACACCAGATACAAAGCGATTTGGCATGAATACAGAATAGTGATCATACTCGTATATATGTTCCAAAAGGAAACGTTATGTGGATTCTTGTTCGTATGAGGTCAGTTACATAAAATTGCTGCCTTTCCCATAAATTTCGTCATATACCAGCGTCATATACCAGCGTCATATACCAGCGGCATAGGACAAAATCTGGCACATTTGCCCCCATAATCTTGGCTACGTGGCTGCCGGGAGGGAGGAAGATGGGGAGGGGGCGGGGGTGCAGGCGGCGAAACGCCTGCGTTAAAATTCAACGGGATGTAACCATGATAACGACGAATGCCTGTGTGACGAGATTTCGGTGAATGGTTCAATGCGGCGGATAGGCTAACTGTAGCAATTTTTTTATACAATGTGATCTTACAGTGTACGGTCATATTTAAAAAAAGAACGCCGCCTCGTATTGTGCGCAGATATCTAAGAAACCATGTCAGTGCGATACAACCACTAACAGTCCCCGCTGCTGGCCTTATAGCATAAATATTTTGCGGAATACTTCACATTTGAGTGATGCCTGTCGCTTTAAGCACAGCACTACATTGAGCTAGCAGTTTTTTTTTATCATTTTTTTCCTTTTTAGCACCCGCAATGGAAGGTGATTTCGCACTAACGCGCACTGGAAGGGGGAGGCACTAAAGTGCCCCCACCGATCTCCGAATCGGAAAGAGCTAGAAACATGAAATTTTATGGATAAGGGTTGGGCTTTAACGATTTACATTGTGTGCAACTTGCATGATCCTAGGTCAATATCTCCAAGGTCAAAGGGGGTCGAAAAGGCCAATTATGGACACGTTATCGGCCCGTACAGGCCATTCCGTACGATTTTTGAACGAAACTGGAAAAGAGTGTTTGTTTGAACGTTAAAACGTGGAACAGGACAATATCCATTTATTTGGCGTATTGACTGGGGATTTCCGGTCAAGGTCATGTCAGGTCATTGACCTATGGCGTCATTTTTCATCTTTTGCAAATCAGATTTCGAACAACACAGGATAGCTTGAGTATAAATAGTGGGCGCTGCACGCATCTTTCCGGCGTATTTTCAGTGAAAGGTAGCCAGCATCGTTACGTTTTATCACTTCTAGCGTTTACCAACCTCTGCAAGGTCAAAAGAAGTGAAGCGAGATCATTGATCTTGGATGATGTTTTTTTACCCAAAATAAGTTTTATGTCAACTGTCTGCGCTAAAGTTCTTTCGTTATAATAAAACCAGTTAAATTATTTGAGCGCTGAAAAGGTAAAACTGTATATATATATATATATATATATATATATATATATATTTTGTATATATATATATATATATATGTGTGTGAACATATTTATGCACGCATATATATGAGTATCAATGTGCCAAGCTTGTTTTTAGTAGGGTCATTTAATGCATATTACATACAAATCGACATATTGCAAAGCAAATCTGGACCAGGTAAAAAAAATTCACCCTTGACCTTTGATGACTTTAACCTACACTGACCCTGGTATCTATAATCGTAGCAATGTGCGCACACATATTTTTATTAGGGTCTTCGAATGCATATTTCATGCAAATCGACATGTCGCAAAGCAAATCTGGGCCAGGTCACAAGATATTTGGCCTTGACCTTTGATGACCTTGGCCTTCACTGACCCTGGTACGCGTAAGCGTATCAGTGCGCGCAAATATGTTCTCATTAGGGTTTTTGAATTTATATTTCATAAAAAGCGAAATATTGCAAAGCAAATCTGGACCAGTTCACAAGCTGGTTGACCTTGACCTTTGATGACCTTGACTCTCACTGATCTTGGCTTTGGTCTTGGTGCATCCATTACTTATGCCCGAATGATGTCGCCTGATTGTGTTCAAAAGGTAATCTTAAGTAGAACGTTAGTCCTTTCACAAAGTTTCCATTTGTCAGCGACAACGATTATTTTCGTTATACTTGTTTGGCTTCAAATGCTTCAAGCTCCAAATATTTCCGCCCGATTTACGTTTTTTTCTGCGTCAATCGACGAGTTATTGAATTGTGATAAATGTCACAAAGTAGCAGCAACCAGCTCCAAGCCGTTCTCGAGATTTCCAAGAAAAACAGGCGGGGGACACAAAAAAACCCCCTTTCCAGTGCACGTATTAACCGTACGAGGGCCATCCCGAACATCGGCGAGGGGGGGGGAGTGCCCCCCCCTAACTCACGAACGGTTGGCGCACGATAAAAATAAGCATACCGTTGGAGAGCTTGTGACGAGTAGAGCTCGAAACTGGTCTCATTTTTAGTTTTAGATAATATGTAAGCCAATTTACGCCCTATATATGTTTTCTCATAGCCGACTGCGTAAGACCGAGAAATGGCCTGAATCTCAAGGGCTGTGACTAATAACGCATACGTAAAGGCACCAGCGCACAAGTAAATGTCCGCGGATGCCGATACACGTCTAATTTCCCCAGATTTGTTCAATATATACGCCGAAACGTTGAGTTAAAGACACAGTAATTCTCCCGCTAGCTGTCAGTGTGCGCCGCTGCCGTATGCGGTACCAAATTGACGGGAACTAATTTTAGCGTTCCTTTATTTTCGCGAAAAAAGACGATCTACGTCAATTTTATTGATCTTTGTGGTTCTTGTGATGGTTCCACGTACTTAAATTTTGGAAAAATTGATTAGTTGCCAATCTACAAAGTTAGCGGAGCTTTATTCGCGAGAGCCTGTTTATTTGCAAAATATGCTACTTTTTCAAACTTTTTGAGGTTCCTGGTATTAATTACGTCTGTGCAAGCTAGTTGTGCCATTTTCTACCCATTCTGAGTATTTCATCGTCGATTTTGACGGTGGTACATTTTGGCCCACTACAGTTATTCGTGACCTGACCTCAGGTCAATGGCTGGAAGTCACTGACACTTTGCCCAATGACGGTAATTGGATGTCTGCTTCACTCCACACTAAAAATGTTATCGAATATTCCGTCAATTTCCGAAAAAAACGGCGATATGTCTTAAAAATGTCCAGACAGGCTTGACCTTAGGTCAATGACCCGGAAAATTCCGAAAAATCTGAGATAGCAGATTTGGTGCATCTATCACGATCACTAATCCCTGAAAGCATAATTGTGATATCTTGTTTTGCGAAAAAGCTAGAGGGCGCTAAACTTTTTTTGACATAGGTCTGTTTGACCTGACCTAGGTCAGGCACCTGACTTGACCTGAGGTCAAAATTTTGACACGAGACGTAAAATTGATGGAGCAAAAGGTACACAAAGTTTCGTGACTCTGTATTTGTTGGTTCTCTCGCAATCCCAGAAAAACCTCAGGGGGGCAGTCAACTGCCCCCCCAGTCGGGGACGGGTTAAAAAAGTGCACGGCTCCAAGGAAAAACATTACTTTGGTATACCTGCTGGCTTGGCTCCCAATAACGCCGAAAAAGATGTGTTCTAAACAGTGTGTGACAAAACAGTGTGTGCGTCGGGCCAAAACAGTGTGTGCGGAAAAGGCTTTCGCAGACCCAGTTTTTTCTCAGCATGTGCAACTGCACACCTTTTCCCGGAATCCGCCGCCCCCGGCTGCACTCGTGGACGCTCCTCTGTTCGTCGGCCGTACACTTACGGGGCGTGGAGCGACCATTGCCGCCCAAACAGCCACAACACTGTTGAGGTTAAACTGTGTGATAAACGTATATGACAGGAGCGCCAATTTCGGTACATGATTGCGTGGGCCGAGCCGTCGGCCGGACAACCTAACCTCCCCCCAAATGTGGGTTTCTCAACGGATTTAACCTGCTTTATTTTGATCAATGGAAATTTTTGAGTTTTTTGTTACCATTTTTCAAATAAAATATTGTGTATATTCCATGTATATATGTATATGCATATACCTGTGCATATATATATATATATATATATATATAGAAGGTAGACAGACAAATATATGGTTTTATGCCTTATTCTATGGTTTCTCCCTATCTTTTATTTATTGCGGCCGTTTCTTTCGTTATTTTTGCCCAATTCCCTTTCAACTGCCAGAAAATACTGGAGGGGCCCAAATCAACATTGGAGGGGACCAAATCAACATTGTGTGGGCCAGGGTCCCTTCGAAAGAATACAAATCGGCACCCCTGGTATACGTTCTACTCCGCAAATACGTACAGTCGGGCAAATGACGGTCCGCCGAGGTCAAGCTGGACGTGAAGAGGACTGTCCATTTTCCAGATCTGTTCGACCGACCGTAACGAAAATTTGTGGGGAGTTATCAGAGGCGAGCATCCAGGAAAAGTGAGGAGGCCGAAGACCACAGGATTAAAGACCATGAGGCTAATGTTACATTTGCCCAAAAGTGTCTCCGTCCCCCCTTCCCGTTCCTAAGCCCATGCGAGTTATTCTGAAGTATGAATTTGCGCACACCAAAACACAGGTGTCAGCACAACCAGAGTCAACCGTGTTCAGGCGATAACAGTTCTTGGAGTCTGAAACGAGGCATAACATGTTTGGAGGGGGGACTTTTTAGCATAAGCTCAACAACCCGCGACTTCGGTGGCTGGGACTATCACCAAATGTCCTGACACAATGACAGGACCACCACTGCCGTCCTGACACCCTGGCAGGCCAATCACCAACCGTCCTGACACCCACGGAGGCCATCACCAACAGTCATGACACCCAGACAGGGCCTCGCCATCTTTCCTAACAGCCATTTTCCTGATAGTCATAATAGCCAGGACTATTATCAGCTTCAGGCCAAAGGATCATCCCCCCCCCTCTTGAGCTGAAAACGTAATGTTCCCTTACGCACCACGAACAAAAATAGTCCCGTAACTCGAAATTAAATTGACTAAAAATTCCAGGGGTTTTGAGTTTTAAGACGTGACAGAGCTGCTTGCGGAAGCCCTGGCTGCACCCCGCGCCGCTCTGCCGACGCCGGGCAGGAGCGCAGCCATCTGGCGGACATGGCGCCGACTCGAGCCGGCCGCCCGGGTCGCCCCCGGTGCACTCTCGAGAGGTTGATCGATGCAGATGACAAACATGCGAGCGTACCGGTCGTCCGCGGGCGGCCGGACGCCCCGCCCCCCGGCCGTGACGTCAGAGTGCGCGCGCCCGTCGCCTGGCGGCCGGCGACTGCAACTCGACACGGCCGCCCGGCCCGCTAGCACGGCCGGCTCTCAGTTCTGTTCGCTCTGTGTTCCAGTGTGTTCTTAGTTCACTTCTCGTCATGTCGAGTTTCGTTTTGCTTCTGGCTATCATTGGACTGCAAGCTGCAGGTGAGTGTGCGGTCGGCCGTTTTTGAAACGTGCCGGTGGTGTGGATTTCGGAAATTGTGAGGCGTTGATGTCGCCATTCTGACTTCGTTCTCCGGCATTGATCGCCCTTCTCCATTTTAAGAGCCGATCAAGGATGTGATCACTAGGGGCGGAACGTGTTCCGGAAAGGGGGGCACCGGCTGCTTTTCGAGCCATTTCTTTCCATGCCATGCTATAAGGTTAAAGTAAAATTTCGCTAGTTAAGGGGGGGGGGACACGGTCCCCGGTGCACCCCCGTCCCGCCTCTTATGGATGTAATGAATCTCCTTTGTGTGCGCACGAAGAGCTACGATGTTCTTTGCCGAGGTATCTGCGCAGAATTCACTGTTGGTGTTCCGAAATAAGATCCCCTGACGGGGCATCAGAAGAGTGAAGGAGCGAAAGGAGGCTCAGGATGCGGAATGCAAAACGCTACCACGATCAACCGGAGAGAGGAAAGGCAAGAAAAGTCAACGCAGACACATTTTAGGTCACTGTTTCCATGCAACGTAAACCAGCATTCCGAAATTGCAAAAGTCTGTGCGGGCCACTGCACGGTGCGCCTGTTTTCATGACTCGACCGTGCGGCCAGGTCATGGCGGACCGTTAGAGCAGCCGGCGCTGCTGGGTCTGGACGTGGTTGAGCAACTCGTGACAGGTGGGGAAACAGTCGTGATGACAGTCAGATCACTGATCAGAGGTTTACCCCATTGTTCGTCACACGCGTCCAACCATCCGCGGCCGCGCAGCCAGTTGAAATTGCTCGTGAGGAAGTTCTCGCCGGCATACTCGGAGCACGAAAGACCACTGATTCGGACTCCCATATTCGCTACGTAGTCTAATTTTTATGACACCCTGCCAACTGGCCCCCAGCTTAGTTCCCATTGGCGCAAAGCGTTTGTAATCTTGACCCCAGGACTGGTTTGGAGTTGGTCTTAGTCAGAACCCGTACTTGTGTACTTGATAAAGAACTGACTCGTGTCGTAAAGGACTGCTGCGTCTGCCCACTGATCATTTGGCGTACTTTTTGGCGAAATGGTACTGCATCCTCTGGATTCTTGCCTGGCGGATTTAGATTAAATATAACAATTAGAAACTACACTTTCCTGCATTCGTAACTGAGCGTTTTTTTTTTAGCCCGATCCTACGTCGGATCAGAAACCTCCAACATCCCTGTTGAGTTCACCGTGTAAAAACTACATTCTTTGATTTCATTCATCCGCAGGTGGCACTAGTCATATGCGCTACGTCCCGTGGTGCGGGGAAAGCGTGACAAAATTATTGCTTCCCTTTTATTCATGTTGACATTCGATCTCCATTTCTGAAACCGAGTAAACATTGCATCATTGGACAGAATAAGTTATTCGAGTAATTATAGCGTAAAAGGCTAGCTAACACGTTCATTTCTTCTGTCTATGTCGCGTGCCGTGATGAAGTTGCACGGAGGCGCCAGTCGGCGGTAATTTTCGGACACGTGCTGCAGTGTTGGAGGCGGCGTGTCCCGTAATCGGGCCGCGGCCCGCCGACCCCGTTCCGGCACGCTGCGTCCGCTCCCCGAGCCGGTGAAAGTGAGCGCCGACCGCCCGGGGGCAGATCGCCCGCCGACCACTCTCGCCCTCGCTCGCCGCCGCCGCCGCCGGCCGGCCGGCCGCCTTCCGGCGCCGCCGGCGGACGAACATCCGTCTGGAGCAGACGGTGGCTTCACAAACGTCGTCACGGAGCTGTTCGGCGAAGAGCGGTGGCTGCTGGCTGAACGCTGCGCGTTACAGTCTTTGTGATGACGAATATAGGAATATAATATAATTAATATAATATAATATAGATAGGAATATAGGAATATAGGAGTTTAGAATATAGGATATAGGAACAACAATAGTAACATAGGAATATAACGAATCGAAGATAAACAACAGAGCAAGGCAGCGATTTGGGTTCCAAAGGTCCCAGCAGCTAACCCCATTTAGACAAATCGTCCTTATTCTACTGATTCTTTGGCACGTTCCCGAGAGTTGATAAACGAGCAAAGCATTTTTACACAAATACAAAAATTTACTCTCTAACAAGTGTTCTGAAGTTTAAGTTCTGTGGAACATACTATGTGAATGTTCCTTCTAACATTTTCTGTTCATTTCTTGTTCGATCGCGTACCAGGTGTCCTCTTTTAGTGGAGACTTGGGTCCATTAGGGTCTCCTTTCGCGTGGGTCATTGGGTCATCTACTTCCGCCACCAGCGGGGTGGTTTCCTTGGCAAGATGCGCCGACGAGGGATCAGACTAATATTTTTAGCCGTCGCTGAAGATATGACCTTCAGGTAAACTGGAAGCACTTCTTTTTAGACACTCTTTTTCGAAACGTTTACTAGGTAGCATATTTATCTCATTCAAGCACCCTTCCTATTGAACTGTTTACGCAAACCAGATGTCTGGGATATTCCCCATTATCCTGTTTGTATTTATCGTGATCAGTTCTTCCGCTTCTGCGTAAAGTCCATCGCTAGTCTCCCTGGAGCGCGTACAGTGCAGTTTGTCCGTGGCGAAGACCGCTGTCACTGTAACGCGCAAAAGACCGCGACCAATCCATCTTCGGCACTCCTGCTTTTCGGCTGAAGCTGTATGGGGCATTTTCATATGCTTCATTCCTGGCTTAACGAAAGCGTTGAACCAGAAACTTGTTCACGTATGACTTTCGTATTCCCAATGCGCGAATCGGTGAAACCTGGGGTATACTGGTATATAGCGGCATGTGGGATTAGCTCTTTTCTTTTCCTTTTACGTGCATGACAGTTTTTTAAAATATTATTTACACATCGTTGCCTTTTCAACTCCTTTAAAATACAGGCTGCTGTTGCATATCTACTTCTGCCTGTGTTGGGGAGCAGAGCAAATTGCTTTGCTCCGAGGTTACTGACAGTACAACGATTGACATGATTTGATTTCACGGCTGAAGATTTTTCTCCCAGAATTTCCAACTGTTTGTTCAGGGTGGACGTAATTAAACGACTGGATTCACTGGTACAAATCATATTTTGCATGGATATGCGGAATGTGATGTCTGCTGTATGACGGAAAAGACGAAAGGAAGGATTTACTTTCTAAAAACATGATACATCTTCAACTTTTGTCCCATTGCTTATTAAGTGATGATCCGTTACTCCAAAGGGACTTTACATGTAAGTAAGTGGAATAACGCAGTTCTCCTTGGAGCTGCTTGCCTGAAAAACCACGGCAACTACAGAAGACGTATATCAAAACGAAGCCTGCAAATATGCTGTTTATAGTAAAGTATATTACATAGCATATTATATGGTATTTACAGTAAACTCTATTAAATAAAGCTCATAAGTGTAGTATTTATACAATCATCTTGACTTCTTAATACTGACTGTTAGTCTCTGTTGGCGATTTTGTGGTGCCAGTGGTGACTGGACAGTGAGCGAAGGTCAGCCAGACTGCTCACAAGTCACAAGTTCCATTGCATGCGACGGCTGGAAATGTGGTTAGCGTCAGAATGAGGAGAAACGTTTTTGCTATAGGAACGTGTTCTGGAATTGGCTTATCTCGCCACAAACTGCCTGAATATGCCAAACCTTGGTCTTGGATTAAATAAATCATGACTGAGTGCAGAATTGTTAATCTTCTGCTGAGCGGATGTTACTTACGAGTATGCAGAAGACACTGGGGCAGAAAATGGCAAGGCAAATTTTCTCCAGATATTCGAATCATGGCGTCCTCATTCGAACGTCCGGCAAAACCAGATATTCCGCGGCACATCTAAGTCATCCCGGATTCGGCCGAGCCGCGCTCCAGTTGTCCGAAGCACTTCCTTCCGCGCCACTTCCGCTGCCTCCGCACGGGCCGAACCGGGGCTGGCTGATCGAGGTTGTCAGCATGACGCTGCCCTATTCACGCCGGTGTCTGACTCACAGAGTGGCCACCCCCGCAGCGTGCAGCCACCAGCGACCTTCACGGGTGGGAATTTTTTACCCGTATCCGCCCCCTACTCGCCATCCAAAACTTCTGCCCAACTGTTACCCATTGATTCCACTTTTTGCTTCTTCCCGCACACGAACCGTCAGTGATCAGTCACTGCATTTTTGTCCTTATTTTACCCGTTGTTTGACAAACTGTTTTAAATATTACGTGGCATATACCGACCCGCTACCGTGTTATTTTGCATTGCTGTACCCGTGCCCGCGGGTTTACCCATGGGTATAGGGTGGGTAATGGATAAACCCACTCGTGGAATGCCTCTAGCAGCCACCACGTCCGCGCGGCTCTGACGCCATCTGACGTCAAAGGGAAAAAATCCTTGGCCGGCCGGCTGCAGGCCGTGCACAGATGCCTTCTGAGCGTGACGCACGGCGGGAAAAAATTGCTGTTATCATCGCCGCCTTTTTCACTGAAGGTTCGCTGTGTTGAAATACACGTTTCCCGCCGTATGCCACGTCATCTTTAGTGTGGAAATTTAAACTGTCGGTTGCTGGAATGCTCACCCTTGCCCCGGAAATGTGTGCAACAGAGTAATGCCTTCCTGATACGGTTTAGGTGGCGGTTATACGCTGAGCCAGACATTATGCCGACCCCGCGACGAAGTTGATGGGGAGCTGGACAGCATGGTCCGATGCGTGACGAGCGCTGGGTTCCCGTCCCAGATCAGGCACCTGCATCTGGCTCAAGACCGAAACGTCCAGCCCGTCACGAGTCGGCTTTGTTATAGAGTTGTCCGGGAGATAAAGATCCCCTAGCGCCATATGCCGGGAGTAAAATTACTCCATGTCTGGTAACACCTGGCGACGGAGTCAGGATCTGGCAGCAAGCTCGGCTTAGCATGGACTCTGACCACAATGCCGACCACTTCTGCGCATTCGGAAAATAAGCAGATTGCGAGACCAAGCGCGATGACGTCAGAGCCAGGCTTGTTGCGTGCAAAAAGCCCGTCTGGCGTTTCGCGCCTGACGCAGTACGCAGCGTGTGACGGGCCGGAGGGCAACACTGCGGTTCGGCCAGTCCTGTCTCTGCTGGGCCGGTCCCAGCAGCGCCGCCTCGCCAGGCGGCGGCCCGGGATTCCCCATCATTCCTGGCCGAGGCCGCCACGTCGACGCTAACGGAATTTCTGCTGACTGATCCCTGCCGGTTCCGCTGGGCTGGCCACGGCCCGGACCTGGCCGACATTGGGCCAGCCGGACGCTGCGGCTGCCGGACATTGGACCAGCTGGACTCTAGGGCGAGCCGGACATTGGCCTGGTGTGCATTGGGGCTCCCGTACACTGTGGCTGCCCAGCACTGGGGCTGCTGGACCCTGGAGTTGCCGTACTCTGGGGCAGAGGATTCTGTGCAGTGGGCTCGGCGGGCACGGGGACTTTCAAGCACTGCCTGGTGTGGCCGGCATTACAGAGCTGACTGGATAGCGGAAAAGTAGTCTCTTCAGACCAGGGAGTTTTAATCTGCATGGCGGCGTCGAATCCAAGACACGACGTGCGCGGCGTGGACTAATGACTTGGCCAGTCTTGACTGCTACGTTTGAATTATCCCCAGCCCAGAGAAATATGTGTGTCCCGGTGCTTTCTATGATTTCCTGCATCATGATAATCGCCCCTCCGATTTCCTCCGATGTCGTCTACGTTCCATTTCATTATGATTTTGTCCAGGTCCCTTTATGACTGCGTGTGTGTGAGTAGCATCCAAACAAACGTGCTTTATTGATTTCACTTCGGCTTCGGGTTCATCAGATGATCCTGTCAAGGCGTGACAGCAAATCATATACAAACTGAATAGCCTGTCCTGGCACATTTGGAGCCGTTATAGAGGTACGACGATCTTTCCGGTCATGGTATCACATTTAGCTCGTCGACGCTATGCAGTGAGTGGGCCGAGAATGCTGAAAATACGGGGTCGATGGGTGAGCAAATACATAGGTATACTGCACAGAGCAAAGGAGCATGATTGACGTTTAATGCAGCTGCAACCTTGCTCTGCTAAGGAAAAGGTCGTTACACAGCACCGGAAAGTCAGGCAAACCAGCATGATTTTTATCTGCACGCAATCTTGCACGTAGAGGGGCAGTTGGATGCGGATAAATCTGGAAACCATGACGCACCGGAGAACGTTTTTCACCATGGAGAGGCAATGAGTCTCCCGGTCAGAGACGTAGCCAAGGGGGATCATGGGGCCATGGCCCCTCCCCCTTGGCCAAACGGTCTACACTAGATTGTTGCGATTTCGCAGCAATGCGTAATAGTGATGATACTTATGTTGCTAAAGCAAACATTATATTTTTTGTGCGTTAAATGTAAGGTAAATTACGTAAAATTACCCCTTTTCCTATAAATCTCGTCGTATCTTAGTAGCACAAGAGGAAATTTGACTCTTCCCCCCACCTGAGGAAAATCCTGGCCACGTGACTGATCCTGGTAGTACGAATTCGGGGCGTGAACTCAGCGCCTTCAACGTACGGCAGGGAGGGCGACAAAGTGAGGTTCCTCTTTAAAAGAAAGACCGTTGTGATGACGCGAATGAGGATCAAGCCGATTAGATGTTCACCCACCGCTGTTCACCCCATAACACCACACGCAACGTCGAAATGGCGTGCGGTGTGATGGTGTTCGCTTCGTAGTCTGTGAGATACAAACGGGTTTCAGAAGTATCGATGTATATTTATAGGAAGCAAAAAGAATTCTGAAAAAATTGCATCAGAATAAAAAGAAGTGGTCGAAAAGGCCTGAAAACAACGTTAGTGATTACTAACAGGGGCACCAACGACTTCGACCACGCTTGTTGACTGCCAGCAGGAATGCAGCCGGCCGAAAATTCCCAAGGGAATCCTCGCCCAGCAGTGGTCCCCTTCACTGCGCGTGGGCCCTCTGGAGAAAAATATCATCGTAACATTTTACAGGGGGCCCGCAGCAGGCGCACAGCCAGTCCGAAATTTCGGGGAGGTGCGTGACCAATGGTAGGCCCCTATTCTATGAGTAGGCCCCCTGAACAAAAGCAGCCGATGAAAATTTTACGATGTTGGACGCGTGCCGTTTCTAAACGTTGTGACCCGCAATCAGCTGGCTCTACTCCAATTGCAGCTGATCTCGCCAAAAATAATTTCTACTGGGAGGGGGCTCCGCAGCTGTCAGGGGCCCTCTTCAGCCCGTCAGGGGCTTCTCTACAGGGCAGGGAGCCCCTCCACCGGCTGGCAGGGGGCCCTACAGGCAGCGGGTAGGGTCCCGGCATGTTAGCATGGGGTCCCTTCATGCCGACAGGGGGCCAGCTACAGGCAAGCAGGAGGCCCTTCCGACTGGAAGGGGGCCGTTTCAGGCCGGCAGGGTCCCATAGAACAGCAAGAGGTCCTTCCACAGGCCAACAAGAGCCCTCCGAGGACTAACAGGGGCCCACAGGCCGGCAGGGGTTTTTACAAACCAGTAGGTGGTCCCTAGAGGCCAGTAGGGGCCCCAAAGGCAGGCAGGGGGCCTTGCAGGCCGACAGGAGACCTGCAGGGACCCTACAGGCTAGCAGAGGGTCCTACAGGCCAGCAGGGGCCTCCCTATAGGCCGATAGAGGTCCGGCTATGGACTTGGATCTATAAATTTCACCTTTTGTCTTCTTTTGTCTACCGTTCTTCAGACATTTTGACGGTAACGTCGGCTTTTATTAGAATAATTTTCCACCGTTGGCGGGCCTCCTTCAAACATTTCGGGGCGGGGGTCCTGGGACCCCTAGGACCCCCCGGCTGCACCACTGCCGGGCAGTCGGCTCACTGCTACCTGTTCTTAATTCGCCAACTGAATATAAACTACGCGATAATGGTTTTAATAGGCGGGGAATACATCATAATTCAATTTGAGACCGTGACTGTCTGAGTTGGTCTCATAGGTTGCAGCATTACGACACTTCAACGTCAGCTGACGCTGCAAGACCGCTGAGCAGTCGATAGGGAGCAACCGTTACCCGCCTTGCATCGGCGATTGGCTACGCAGCCACGTTGTTATAGATCTAATGTATAGAGAAACAGCATGTATCGGTTTGAGAGCTACGCAGTCTACATAGGACTGATAGTTTGCGATAATTAGCACCATCTATCTGGGTTTTGGACGGCGGACGATCGGCTGCCGAATGCTCAGTCGCGTCACGGCGGTCGCTACAAATTGCCGTTCTCACCCTTTTTTGGATC
Organism: Capitulum mitella; assembly: GCA_030062745.1. Lineage (NCBI taxonomy): Eukaryota > Metazoa > Arthropoda > Thecostraca > Pollicipedomorpha > Pollicipedidae > Capitulum > Capitulum mitella. The sequence continues at coordinate 22,090,777 of CP099846.1, forward strand.
GGAGCGTTCTACCTGGTTATTTTATTTACGATTTTGATTTTTTTATTGTGCAGCCCTAAGAACTAATGAATGTTTCATCTGGTATGAATGGAAGATTACTGGATACTACATACTGGAAAGTTTTTATTTTTTGCCATTGTCCAGTTTCGAGCAAATGCGGTATATGAATGAGTGCAGTCAGAAATGATTAATGCTTAACGGTCATTATTTCAACAAAAGGAAAGTAATGTAAAACTATAGAAGTCAGAATGGAGTGGTAGTTTCTCACGAAGCTGAAATAATTAAATGAGTGATGACCCAGACAGATCCAGGATCATAATCATATGTCCCCAGCAACTTATTTGTTAGATGCTTACTAGAATCATTGTATGGTACGAAAGAAACCATCTAAGGTCACACAATCCCTTGATGTGGTGTGAAGCTCTTGTCTGGACATCATGACAGTTGACAGTACATATGCAGTGCCATTTGTTGTCAAGTGGAAGGAAAACGTGCTTTGGAAGCTCAAAATGTTTGGCCACAAAACTGAGATTGAGGTAAAAATGATGCATTTTTAATGGGTAGGGTTTCGGCCAACACATCTGAAACTCCCCTACCCCCGCACCCAACTTCTCTACTTTCCTCTCGCAAGCCTTGTGCCAAGGGAAGAGCGAACACGGTAAACCCTGCCGGAGGTAAGTCTTCATAATGTCCGTGATTTATGTCGTCGTTATCATTGATTTTTGATTTCATTTTTATTTTTGAAAAAAACGGCCGAAACGTTCACAGAGAGAGAGAGAGAGAGAGAGAGAGAGAAAAAGAGAGAGATAGAAAGAGTGAGGGAGAGGAAGAAATTGAGAGAGGCGTAAAATTCGACTGCCTACTTTTTCCGTTCGGACGTATGGCTGGAAGACAGAACAAAAAGAAGTGGACAACAGATGCTCCATAAATCGCAACTCAGACTCACTATCAGGTGGCTGCGCCAGGTCCCATGCCCGGCGAACTGATTCCACCGCCACTGAGTTCGCCTCGTCAGGGTCCTGCGCCCTAATCGCCGGCCTGTGGCGCCGGTCTGCGAATATTTCGCCGAGGGGTTGCCTAAATTACCGGCGTGGCGCCGGAACATGTAACGGGCGCGGGCGAGACGGTTTCAGGGCGCTCCGTCGGAATACAAATGAGACCTCTCGGGGATCTGGCGAGCCCGGCTTGAAACTGATTGTTTCCAAAGGCGCATAAATAGCCTTGGCTTACGGGACAGCGTGGATGTGAATATTTTTCTTTTTTATGCAGAACTGTGCGTTAGGTTTCCAACGATTAACGACGAAGGTTTTACGGCAGTTAGATAAAACACAAATATGGTTCTGTTAGTGAGAACATTTCATTTGCTCAGATTTCATCAGCGAAAAACGCCATTTTGTGTTTATTCTCGAAATGAACATACTTTGGCGAACTAGACTGATCAGCATAGAACGCCAAAGGCACATTCAGAACATATCTTCAAAAGACCTCACCCAAGATTTCTTAGACATAGCTTTACTTACATAGCTTTATGATGGCCCGATGAACATCCTTGCCAGCGAAAGAACAGGCAAGCAAACAAGTATTTAAACTGGGAGGCTGAAGATAGCATAAGCTTTGCAGTGGTGGTCTTAGTTACCAGCTGATCCAGGCATCTGTTTTTTTTCAGAATAGCAGAAACGTTTTTCATGTTTTCACATTGTTCATTCAAAAGGGTCTACTTCGATATTTTGTGCGCCTACATTGTAATTAATGCTGATTTTTTGCTTGTATGCTAATTTGATGTCGCGGACGCACGGAAGGCAAAAAAATATCCCAGGTCGAAATGAGAGGGTTGAATCCAGCGGTTGACTTATGATGATGCTTACTTCAATTCCGTTATTTAAAAGTCCCCGAAACGAAAGGGAAAGAACAAAACAAAAGAGACTTCCTTCAACAAAGTAGTCCTTGAACTGAAGTAATGAAGTTGGAGTGTAAGTTGTTCAAATGTACTTTGTGCAATTTTACTATTTTTACGCCGTTGACATGTGACGCCCTTCTCCGCTTCACGTTTTGATGGAACTCATAAATGACTTGGTTAATCGGGAGCTTTGACTTGTTCACACCATACTGAAAAACAAACATATTGCATGTTATTAGTGCAATAACGCAGTCCTATCGACAAAGGTACGGATTAGAACAATGTCGCGCAATTCCAGGTGAAGGCTGGCCTTGCGGCGAAAGTTTCACGTGCCGCCAAGCGTGCAACGCGACCCGTGTCGCAATCAGTTTGACCCTATCTTGGCCAGTTGTCAGTGGACACGCGGGCCAAAGATCGAGCGCCGGGGCGACTGGAACCCGCCTTGGCAGGACGGGAAGACCAGACCTCTGATCGACTGAGGTACCGATTACGGTAGCTCATTTGGTTAACTGTAACTTCACAGTAACTTTAGCTTTGTGTACTGTATCTCACTTACCAATTGAAAACAGAAAGTAGGGCGCCTGGATCCAGTTTTTAGAATTGTCCTCATGTTTTCTGTTGCCAACTGGCTTATTGCCCAGATCGCTAGATACTCGCCAGCTCCACCCCTGGATAGGCGTTTTGCAGCGGGGTGAGGTGAGGGTGGTCATCAGCGCTACGACCGTCCGTGCTGGACGCTTCGCCGGAGCGGGACAGTGGGTGCAGCCGTCGCCGCCGGTCGGTCCGCCGGGGCGGGCGGCCGCGGCCGGCGGCCGTCTCCGCGGGAGCCGGCGTCAGCAGGGCGGCCCGGTCGATGGCGCGGGCCGGCCGGTCTGCGCTGCCGTCGGATTGATGGGTTCCGGTCGGCCGGTGGCGGCTCGTCGGCCGGCGCCACGCTGGCTCGCCGGCGCCGGGGCCGTCCCTCCCGCGCCATCTGTGCCGGCCGCGCGCCCGACACGTGGACGGCTCGAGACGGCGGGACCTCCCCGCCTCTGTCAGCGGGCAGCTCCATAAGGTTTTATTGTGCACTGCCGGACAGCGAGAAAGAGAAGGGGAAAGAGAGATAAAGTTAGAGAGAGAGAGCGCATCTCGCTCCCAATCATGGGAATCCCCTATTCATTTTGAAGGTTTGACGGCGCTCATAATTTTCGGTTTTGCTGCCATTACAAGAAAATTATAAAATGACTCTCCATACATCGATTTACACAAGGGTATTTAAATCCATCTAACTGATCATGTAAGAGCTCATGGCGTGCCAAGCTTTTTAAGCCCGGAGCTTCTACTCATGTGATGTTTCGAAGAGATATTTACCGAATGATAAAACAAAAACGTATTCGGTGCAAAACGCGGGTTCGCTATTTCAAGGACTTGTTCCTTTACGTGTACTACCGTCATGAAAAATAAGCTGCAACTCCCAGGTGAAAACCATGGCAAACCGCCAACGTGCAACTGCGTGCCTTAACAACAATACAAGGCTGTAAGAGTTTCTCCATGATGTAAAAGAGTCCCGTGGGAGGTAAACCAAAGGACCTTCTCGCTGCTCGCCTCCGTTTCCTCAATGACCCAAATAACGCCCATTTGCTACTGTGGACGGTCTTGCTGTTTGACGACACACAGCAAACGCCTGAGAATGTTTCCAAACGACACGGAATCAAGCAATCACCCGCCTGATGTAACAGAGGACATCCCAGGGACGCAGTGCCTCGGCAGTGGCCGTGCCGGAGCCGCCTGCGGGGGTGCCGGACGGACGCAGTGCACGCTGTCGGCGGTCTGCTCCCAGGCGGCGGCGGGCGGGGGCCGGCGGGGGGTGGTCACGCGATCGCCTGCCACGGCCGAGCGTAATAACTGATCACATCGGCCGCCAGATAGCCGGATAAGCCGATTGGGCGGCAGTGGGCGACGGTCGGCAGCTGAGCGGCGGCTCTGAGGCGACAACGCGACTCCGGTTTTATCTCGCGACGTGGTGTGCGATAGGCTTTGCTTTTGGAATTCGGCTGCCTGAAAAATGGACAGCACCACAGTGCCCGGAAAATGTTGACGTTCAGTTTTTCTCCTTAAGCTACCCGGAAACTGGTCCGAGACGTTGTTTCTGGTAGCTAGCGCCAGTGTTAATTAATGTGTCGCCGCGAAAGGGCAAGTGCTTTATGGTTATAAAGGGAGATGTTTGACCGCAGAGGATGCGAACGCATGACAGTAATATAATGACAACAGTGCTCGTCGCTCCCCAGAGGCCATCCAGCCACCGGCGTACACGTCATACAGGTTTGAGTCATACTCCCACTCGTGCGGAATGGGCTCCCTGTTGACAGTGATTGGATCCCATGTACACAGTCACCAGATCCCGTGTTGATAGTGAATGGACCAAGTGTTTGCAATGGCCAGATTGCGTGTTGACAGTGACCGGTTGCCGCGTTTGCAGTGACTGGCTCTGAGGAATACTACGGGACTCTGATCGGCCAGCTGCGGAACTATGCACACGGCATCAGTGGCACAGTGTACGCGGCCAGTGAGGACACCATCTTCATCAAAGGCTTCAGCTACGACGGAGCTGGACCAGGTCAGTGCTCAGCGTACCCGTCGGATGAAACTCGCGCTCAGAACCTTGTGAAACTCGACTGTGCTGACCGGTGGCGATGATGTCGCACTCACGGAATAGTGATGACGCCATGTGGGAACGACATGGCGTCGGGCAACTCGGATTGGTACAGGCATGGCAGCCAACGAGCGATGGGGGCCAGGGAAATTCACGGACTCTTGTCATCATTCAAGTAATACAAAACCTTTTAAAAGGTCGTGGAAGTTTCAGGATTACAGGACGATATGCTTATTTCGGAGAACCACACAACAATCGATGGACATTTTTTCTGGCATTATTCATTAAAGCAATGCATTCCAATGTTCATGAAGAACGGAGCGCCAGTTTCCTGAAAGCCAAGTTTGTAAATGATGTATGTACTTGTCAGCTTTGTCATTCACGTGTAGTTTCTTCGCCTTTCCCCATGGCACCCCATGGCAATGCATGCAAAGCACTTCTCCCCATGTTATTCGGCTCCCCTGTTCACCTCTGGTTAGAGCTTATCCGGCTCCCCTGTCCACCTCTGATTAGAGCTTATCCGGCTCCCCTGTCCACCTCTGGTTAGAGCTTGTCCGGCTCCCCTGTTCATCTCTGGTTAAAACTCCTTTCTTTTTCAGACGCCTTTTTCTGGATCGGATACAAAACAGACGCTCCAAGTCCCGAGGGCATCTTGCTTAATTACCCCGACGATGGCTCGTAAGTTCTGCAAGATTTGCACATTTATTATCACGTGCTCCTCACGTCAAATGACCCTTAAATATCGCTGCCGACGCGTTGTTGTTGAGTGTCAAATTTGTCTGCGCTACTATCGAGACTTCTGTGACTTTCTGTTACTGTTAGAATAGACTGGCTGCCACCCTGATGTTCTTCATGTGCTGTGGGTAATATTGGACTTAGGAAGGTTTTGATATCTTCCTAAAAACAGCAAAAGACTTCCCTGTTTCCGAGGTTTCCCAGAACTGATGGCAATGATGAACATCAAGCGAAGAGGACAATATAGTCATTCTTCCAATGGTAAATTAGCCAAGTTAGGTGAACTGATGGGATGTAACCCGATGTCTGGGCGAAATTACGTTTTCTTGGGTATAACAACATATAAATGTAGTTATTGATGCGACTAACATCAACAGCTTTCAAAACCTGGCCATCACATGGAGATGTATGACATGTTTGGAATGGTGACATTTCAAAGTCGCCCGATCTTTTTATTCGAACTGTAAAACATAAATTTGATTTGGCAAAGGGACGACATATCCGCGTATGTTTCGTGTCTACATGTAGTATCAGAAATCGTGAAAATGCGCACTACTGCGTTATAAATTTTGATGCCACAGGCGACGGATGTGCAGAATGACATGGAATATAATTTTCCTCTTTACTCCCTTGCTATCAGTTTCACCCAGGGGAAATTCCATCATGTTTCTGGATCGGATACTTCCGTCCATGTGATAGCCAGGTTTACTAAGCTGTCGATGTTGGTCGGTCACACCGTTACTGCGGCGCGAGCCAATCTCGGCACCCGCGCTTCTCCTTTGTCCCAATGGAGTCACGTTCTAAAGGCTGCAGGGCTAACGAGCTATCCATTGTCTGCGGTTTCTGGGACACGGTTCTGTATCCCGCCGCGGAATTTTGCGCCTGCTTTCACGAATGTCATAATGTTTCCAGATTTATTTCCGTGGATCAGTCGAACAGCTTCCCTTGTGGCAAGAGAGATGATTATATCCTAAAGGGGTGTAATCTGGTATCATTAGAATTACCGTTGTGTTATCATTACCATTAAGCAAGTGTGCACCGGATAATATCCGCCAGCTGGCTCCTCCAAAGTGTTCCACTGAGTGATACGGAGTGTTTAAAAGTCCGATGGGACAGGCCTAGAAATAGAACTAGAGGCAAACTAACCGTGTTTCACGGTTGGTTGGGATCAAAATCGAAGCTTTTCATCGCACGCAGACCTGTGCACCCGTTTAGTACCAGCATTACCCCTATGAAACGACACCTGCCGCCCTCATCATGCGTGTAGGCATGAATCGTGCACCTCCCCGCAAATGGAGGATCCCAAGTCCAACGAGCTGCACATTCACATGGGCGTCATCTTGCCACTGATACCGTAAATCTTTCTTTTCTTCATAATGTTTGTGACTTTGCAGCCCACCGCAAAATTTGGCGCCTCCGACATCAGTGGCTCCCAAACCATAGACCTAAATGGCAGACGCGTACACCTCAGCACGTTCGTCCCGCACACACCAGGCTGAAGCTGTTGACCCGCCGACTGTCATAGATCACGTTCGCCTGCCCGCCAATTTCCAGCATCCCAGCGGTTGAACTTTTGCGGCAGTGAAGGAGGCATGTTAATCTTGGGCACCCCGCGCTGCACGTGCAGGCTGCTCCTCCGTTTCGACGTGAATCCATCGGAACGGATCGCCAGCTGCCCGTCCGCCTTTTTAAGCCATCATCGCGCCAAACTGTGCCGTCTGCGTCCAGGCAATTCACTCATAAGAAACACAAGGACGCAAAAAGAGGCGCGCGCGCGCTGCACGTGGCCTGTTGCACCCTGTCCATTATACGGGGTACCGCTGCATAGTCCTAGTGCCGGTCTAGCTACCCATCGAATTTCCGCCGCCTAGGTTACTGGTTCTGACACTGGGAGGTTCCCGAATCCAAATCGAAACACCTTTCTGTGGATCGCCACGTGGATCGCAGGTGGATGCGGACCACAACAGCGAGTACTCGCGAGTGGCAACCATGTTGACACCAAATCTTGAACCAACAGCACCTGCCGTTTGACTTGTACCCGTGATTAACTGAATCCTGCAGAGGTCTGTCTCGCGCCGCGTGGCACGTGCCACATGCCACGAATCGCTTCGAAACCTACACCACAATCCGTCCGCCGAGTCGGCGCACCCGATGGTGCCGCTTGTGTCGCGATCGTCTGGCGCGTTCGGGCGCTAGAGGCTCCGAAGCTTCGACACACTGACCGAGGGGCTGACAAACACCTCGATTTGAACTTTTCCAAGCGACCGCCATGTACGAAATCTCATTCGTTAAAAACGTTCAAAGCACGCTTCCAGCTCCATTGAATGGTAAAAACACAGGCCACATTATAGAATACGAGCCGCTGAAATCAGTGGTTTGCCTGTTTTCATCCTTTCATCCGAATTCGTCTGTTCGAAGCGTTTTTCCATCTGACCTTTCGTCCGTTGCATTTTACCGCCCTTCAGAATGCTGCTAATATTGTGCTGTAAAGTCAATGAAATTCATGCATTGTCCTGTTTTCACCATTTGTTTGGTAATTCCCTTACCAGTGCTCGCCTTCCTCTCCCCTCTCCCTCCCCATCTGCCCCCCTCTCTCTCTCCCTCTTCTCATTCCCCATCTCTCCCTTGCTCTTTCTTTCTCTTTCACCGCCGGCTCATAATCAAGCGATAAATCACCTGCGCGCAGTCGCGGCCGGAATGTGTTCATAAACTGGGAGACCACAGGATGCGGCGCGACTCCCTTCACAAGCCGGGAGACCGCAGGGCGCAGCTCCCTTCACAAGCCGGGAGACCGCAGGGTGCGGCGCGACTCCCTTGACAAGCCGGGAGACCGCAGGGCGCGGCCGTGTCCGCCCCGACACGGCCGACCGGCGCGGCCGCCGCCGCGGACGCTGTCGATTTCGGCCGGGACTCGGCGCGAATCGATGCCGACCCCGGCGGGAAGTGATCGCGCCCTGAGCGCCGCCGATCGCTCGGGAGCGGCAGCCGAGCTCGCCGACGGCGGTTGGCGGCCGGCCGCCGGCCGCCGGCCGCCGACCGCCTGGCCTTAGGAGGGAACTCGGGCCCGCGCACCGGGTCATTCTCGAGAGTTAAGTCACGCCCGACCGCCGGCAACCCCACTAGGTCACCTCTGGGGTCCACATTTTCCCGGCCGTCTTTGTGAAAGTAAATATTTCGAGGGGCTTTCTGGACGACCCGGGGATCCCCGAAACCATCGGCAATTTTGCAGGATGGCGCAGAGAAATCCCACCATGTCCTGCATAATTTTGAATTGCTTGACTGAGCGAATGTACCCCTCTTATTTCCAGATACCGAAGGCCTACTCCCGCCTTTCCATCCGAATAAATGCATGCTGCTTTCCTGTACCACCAATGAAGTTGTTCAGCAAGAACGTAAAGCGCCTTGAGCTTTCTTTGCGTTCGCGTTGTCTGTCTAGAAGCACTGAATTAATTTTTCGGTTGGACGAATTACCGAATGTTAAGCTAGTAAGCCTATGGTCTGGAATGCGGTACACTGATCGTCTTCAGGTCAACGGTGTACAGGATGTTTGGGATATTCTTCGGACTGGGCGAACATCTGGCTGATCGTTTATGCATTGCGATTGCTAAATGTCAGTGCGCTGCGACCATATCCGCGTAGCTCTTTAGATTTGCGCAGGTTTGGTGACTGGTTGATTGGATGCCCGGCTTGATCACATTATTTTCGTTGAAATGGCCATGTGCCTTCAAAGTCAGACAGCCAGCAAACTACGTGCTGTCAAAACTCAATTGCTTAATTTGTGTTTCAGTGTTAATTTACTGGCTTATAAAAAAACATTACGTCAGAACATACGTAAAAGTTGCACAGCACTGACTAGATGTTACGACGTGAAAACTGCAAAATACGTCGTAAACGTTCTGAAAGGATTTGACCAGTGTAACCAATGTCTAATTGCAATGTTTGTTGCAATGTCTTAAAGCTACGGACATTGTGTATCCTGATTTTGTAATGCCAGTTTTGGAAATGCTATTCTGGACTCGACGCAAACCTTTGAAAAATATTGGTTACGGATTCCCAGAATGGAAAGAAGGTAGTGGCGGATGCCCATCGATACACTAAACAAGCTGCCTATATCTCCTCTGCCAGTCAGAACCTGTCTCGATACGGGGGATGCAGGATCCAAATTATTAGTCACTAATGACTGGGCTGTTTGATCGTAGATTACGCTCCATCTGCGTTCAGATCGATGCTCTGATCTCAACGTACTGTTTGTGTAACTGGCAGTAAAGGTTTCTCGAGGGAACTAAAATTCTTTGGTCATCAAAGCTGCAGATCTGCGACAGAACTTCCACCGTGCAAAATGCGCCGCAGTTTTGTGAAAAGTCGGGAATTCGGATACGGTATTTTCTGTTTGTGTGAAATAAAAGGAGATGGTAATCCGTAGGTTAAAAAAGACCTTCATATGATGAAATAGATCTTGATGAAAAAGAACCAATATATATAAATATATTATATCACATATATATTATATTTTGTATTATATATATGTATGTATATATATGTTATCAAATCTGCACTGCAAGCCTGGAAACCCGGGTGTAGGCGAAAGATCATGGAGTGGCTCTGAGAGAAAATCCCGGCATGGCTAATGGTGAACTCCTATAATTAATGCCTTTGTTTTACCAAAAGGCACGTTGCAGTTTCAAAGCAAGAATTTTAAAGCAGGTCCCAGGATACACACGTTAGAAACCCTCACTAATCACGCTAAGGATATCTCATGGAAGTAATGAACAGGACCTTTGCACTTATACCAGTGAAATATACCCTGCAGCTATCGCACGACTACCTGACGTGATCAGTGCTACGGAGCACTGATACCTACCTACGGAGTACACATCTGAGCGGGATCCTCGTTTCAGGTCCACGCCTAAAGTGCTGCAAAAGTACGACAACGCCGACATCGTGCTACGTCTTCCAGCGGGCCAGAGGGTGCAGGACATGAAGTGGCTCTCCATCTGGTGTCGTCGTTTCACGGTCAGTACACGCGGGCGGTCGTCGGCTGCGGCCGCGAGCCCGCGGGACGTCCTCGAGCAGGCCGGCCTTCAGGTGCGGTGCTGTTCCAGGCGCGGCGCCGCAGTCGTGGTCCGCTCCGCTCTCGCCAGCGCTGGGCCCACGTCGGCGGCGCTGAGGCGGCAGCCTCTGGCCGGGCGCCGGGTCGGCCCGGTCGGCCGCCGGATGGGAAGCGTAAACAGACGCGACGCCGGCCGATCGCCGCCCGTGTCCGGGGCAGCCTGACGTCAGTGCGCGGGCTGCCCAGCCCCGGCCGGCCGGCCGCCGCCTGATCCGGGATCGATTCGTCAACTGACTGGAAGAGCGATAATTCCCCCGCTGACGACTGCGCGGGTGCAGAAACTCTGTACACGCCACTCAGTGGTCAAGTCACGGCCCGGTGCCTCTTCGTGCAGTCCGAGCCCGGCCGATGCGTGACGGAAATGTATACACACCGTCAGTGGCGTAGCCAGAGGGCGGTCAGATGGGTCAATTGATCTCCTTCATGATCAGAGGTTTCCAAAAATGGTTGTTATCGCAAACGAACTGTTTAAACAAAAGGCAAACAGATTTCTATAAAATAAATAATAAACTAAGTCTTATTTGCGAAATCTCCATGGTGCGCTCTTTTCTGGGATAAACGCCCTTATGTCTGCAACAGAGCGGTAAGGGAAATGTTAAACTTTTTTATTTCACCTTTGACCTCCTTGGGAAAATGCTGGCTACGCAACTGCACGCCGTGCCCGCAGACGGCGGTTCTCAGGAAATACACTGTCCTGCTAAACGGAAAGGAAAGAACTCATGACTCATGAACAGGAAGCATGTCATTTGCTCTAAGGCCTTTGCCTGCTTTATTTCGCTGAAATTCCCGAGTCTGCAGCTGTCGGCCACCCACAGCACCGGTTCGTCTTCCACACCTATGTCGCCGTAAATGACGGGCGTCACCGGAATGGGCCGATTTGGCGGTGACTTTGCCGCCGGCGGGGTCCCGCTGCGCACGCTCGCTAGCGAAACGATCAATCTCGCCGGCGTGGCATTCAGGCCCGGGAGAGCCCCCGCGCGGGCGCTTAATCTGACGGGCTGGAAGCCAATGGCGGTCCGGCCGCGCGCCCTGTTGTCCGCGAGCCATTGCCCGCGGCAAAAGCCGGGAGGCGATCAACCAGCTCATTATGATTCGGTACACGTACGTGCGCGGCAGCGGGGGCATGGACGCTCGGAATAAGAAGCCCATCTTATAGCTGTCTGGCACTGAAATATAGGCAGTTTCTGCACTTTGCGATGCGATGTCGGAGATGGTTTGATATCTTGATTAAAACTTGTCACGGTCTCGGAAAAAAATTTACTTTAGCTTAATCCCATCGCGTTTAGCCATCTCCTGGACTCAGCTACTCTTACACGTGGCTGGAAGAAGACACATACAAGGACGTAAGCAGAACCACACAATCATCTGTAAGGGAATATGCAGAAACGCGCCAGGGAAACCATTTATCAGTGAGTTCCCATTACCTATGAGGGCTGTTTCTGTTTGCTTGGCTTTCCATTTTCGACTCGCATCGGGGCTGCTATGGACCTTACAACACGGGGATAGTGTTGGCCCGTATCTTCTCCTGGGTTCGCTCCAGGTTGTGTGGCATAACGTATGCTTTCCGCAGCAGTTTCTCAATGTCCCTGACAAAACCTACTTTTTTCATGTCTTCGCTGAATTTTCCATCACGTACTTCACGTTCTAGTCTCTTTTGGACTAATTCGCGTTTACCACCATTAACCATTTACCATTTGTTTACCATTGTCCAAGGCGAAGAATGGTGTGAAACATGTGCAAATGGTGTGCAATATCTGTTGTAATTTCTCCATAGTTCTTCCCCGATTTTTTTTAGTCAGATTTCCCATTTCAGTATGATGGGCTTTTGCCACGACGGGAACTTTATGCAGTCTTAGCGGTATTTTTTACTACTGCACTGGACGCTGCTCAACGGTTCGGTTTCGTCTGCATTGTGTTGTTCTGGCATTTTTTAACAGCAGCTAACCGTGCCTAATGATTTTTTATATATCCTCTCATCGCGGGTGTTTTACTGCGACCGAGCCACAGGTATTCACACGTGTCATTGAAGCCCAGTTTTTCCCCGCCTATGTGGAACATCATGAGCCCGAGGAGGCCGAGTGCTGTGAGATTTGCAAGTGCGGGAAATCTCGGCCCACGCGCAGCGCTGCAGGCCCCCGGGGCGGCCGGGTGACGAGCTCGCCTCTGTCGGCCGGAGCCGGCCAGTGGCAGCCCGGTCATTGAGCAGCGCTGAGCGGCGCCGCGCGCCGACAGTGCCGCCGCCAGCCGTAGAGCCATTGATCGCGCCGGGGTCGCCCCGGTAACCGGCCGACAGAGGCTGAGCCTCGAACGGACCTGACAGAGGCGGCGTCTCCCGCAGAGCCGACAGAGGCTGAGCCTCGAACGGACCTGACAGAGGCGGCGTCTCCCGCAGAGCCGACAGAGGCTGAGCCTCGAACGGACCTGACAGAGGCGGCGTCTCCCGCAGAGCCGACAGAGGCTGAGCCTCGAACGGGCCCGCCAGAGGCGACGTCTCCCGCAGAGCCGACAGAGGCTGAGCCTCGAACGGGCCCGACAGAGGCGGCGTGTCCCGCAGAGCCGACAGAGGCTGAGCCTCGAACGGGCCCGACAGAGGCGGCGTCTCCCGCAGAGCCGACAGAGGCAGCGTGTCCCGCAGAGCCGACAGAGGCTGAGCCTCGAACGGGCCCGACAGAGGCGGCGTCTCCCGCAGACCCGACAGAGGCTGATCCTCGAACAGACACGTCAGAGGCGACGTGTCGTGTCTGTCTGAGCTGACAGAGGCTGGGACTCTGACAGACCCGCCACAGACAGCGTCTCTCGCAGACTCGCCAGAGGCAGCGTCTCTCATGGATGCGACAGAGTCTGGACCTCTAAAAACCCGTCAGGGGCAGCGTCTCCCACAGAATCGGCAGAGGCCATGTCTCCACTCATAGGCTGGTTCACTGGCAGGACATTCGGAGGCTACATCTCGCACAAGCCAGTCAGAGGAAGTGTCTCCCACAGAATCTTCAGAGGCTACATCTCCCCTAAATCCGTCAGAGGCCAGGTCACTGACAGACCTATTCGCAGGCTGGATCCCACACAGGCCGGACGGAGGCTGAATCTGCACAGACCGGCCAGAGGCTGCGTCTCATGCACGCCCATCAGAGGACCGTGTGGCCCGCCGCCAGTGGGCCCGAGCTCGCGGTCCAGTCCTCGCCAGTCCCGGGCAGGCCGGTTTGGTGTGCGTCGGGCAGCCCTGTCGCCGACTTCCTCAGACGTTAAATTGCTATTGATCCGTCGTCCGGGATACGGCCGTCCCCGCTGAGTCGACAGCATCCGGCTGGTGCTACCGTCCGGACGAAAGGTCACCTGGGATGCACCAGGTGTCGGACGGTCTGGCGTGCGTGGTTTGCGGACTGTCGGACGGTCCGACCAGCTCACAGGGCAGACTTTTCGACAGTCTGACCGCCTGATATCGCGGAGCGCCACGCAGTCTGATCCACGCGCACCGCAAGATTTGGGCCTCCTGGCTCGTTCAGTGTCGGCTGTCGGGCAGTTTGACCGGCTCAGACCGCCGATGGTCGAATATTTTGACGGGCTCACACGGCGGATCATCAAGCTGTCTGACCGGCTCACATGGCAGAATGTCGGACAGTCTGACCCGCTCACTCCATGAGACTGTCTGACTAGCGCCAGTCTTAAAATGCTACCGGTTGGGTGTTTTAAAAGCATATCAGAAGGCACAGTATATATATATATATATATATATATATATATATATATATATATATATATAGTTAAGGCATATCAGAATTTGAAAGTTATGCGGCTGAAACCTTTTCAGGTGAACTTCGGCGATGTCATCATTCCGCCAGGACTGGTGCCTCCGAAGACCAGGAAGCTGGAAGAGTTCTCCCGCCTCGCTCACAAGGTAACACTGCGAGTCCACAAGTCCGTGATGTGTTGGGCGCTCTAAGTGATCAGTTTGCTGACAAATGAGAACATTCCAGCGCCCGCTCGCCCGTCTTTTTCACGACGGCGCTTGCGCCACATGAACGGTGAACTTCCAGTTTTAACGCGGGTGCTTTGTTTTCGCTGCGCCAGGTCCAGTCGGGCAGAATCGTCATACTGAACACGAAAACGTTCTACATACCGAACTTCCACTACGACGGCGCCGGGCCGGACGCCTATTTCTGGGTGGGCAACGGCTCTGAGCCGTCCCCGGCCGGGGTCAAGGTACCGGACGAGCGTGGCAGGTGAGACGCCACCCCTGAGGACGAATTTCCTCTCAGATTTTGAAGAAGCAAAGCTGCATAGACTTTAACTGTTGTACTCTGCGTATGTCTTATCGGAAACGTTTCGCTGATACTGGTGAGAAAGGGTGTAGTTTTTTATCCATTTGTGGCTGTTCCGGCACCCTTGTTATTGATCGGGCACCATGACGATTGTTGGATTTTACATGAGATCATCTGGAACATGTCGGATAGGCACCCACAATAATTTGGAGTTTTGAGATAATGCATGGGCCCCATCCCTCATCCATCTGAAAAAGTTGCATTGCTGTCGGTGAGCACAGTAATCCTGTATGTGAATGTGTGGTAAGTGAATGCAAAACAAAAAGAAGTTATACCTCCCTTAGGAAAGTGAAACTAAGAAGGCCAAAAATTAAACAATAAAAAACTACAAGAAAATATAATTCAACTACGATCAGCTGACAGTGTTAGGTATCATCTACTGTATATCGATGGTTGAGCAGACCGTAAGTGCGCTGTGGGTCATGCGGAGCCTCATTTGCCTCAACCTGTTTCCAGCTTCGAAGTGCTGCGCGGCTACATGGGCCGTGACATTGAGATCACCCTGCCGGGCGACCTGACCGTGTACGACATCGACTGGCTGTCCGTCTGGTGCGTCCAGTTCCGGCACAACTTCGGCTGGGTCCGCATCCCCCGAGACCTGAACAACGTGCCGCCCTACCTGGAGGCCCGCAGAAAGGTAACAGGGCTGCCGCCTCGTCGTCCGGGTCAGAGCTCCCGCCGTGCCCTCCAAACGCGGCCACGTCAGCGTCCGAAAAAGCGATGTGAAATGTTCCGTCGGTGTAATGTTTAAAGGTGTCGATCGGGCCTCGGGCCGGTCTTTGGGTTTTTATGATCTTAATTATGTTTTTATAATCTTAATATCTTAATTATTATGATCTTAATTCACCCTTCAGGTCTCGCAATTCTGGGCTTTGTTTCAGGATCCGGTGAGTACGCCCTGTCACGAGTCACGTGATCTAGTCCCGACTACCTGCTCCCGTTAGGGGGACAGCGCGTGAAGTTCGTCTGGAGTGGTCGATTGTTGATCAACATTTTCGTGGTCTGTGCATCGTTTAAATTGCAGTTAGTCAGGTTGCTTCTGTAGGGTGATATTTTGCATTGGAGCGAAGCGAGGCGTATGCCTTTCCTTAGAAACCTGTTCATCAAAATATGTCGAACGGTCTGTCTAACCCTGCCCCATCAGGGGACAAAACTGTCCGTACCGCAGTGGCTTCAGCGAACCTTGCGTCTCGTACGATGGGAAGACCGGGATGTTTTGGGAGTGGCACTGGCCGGGCCGGGATCGGGTTCCAGCGCGTCAGGTAGCAGCGGCGGGCGCCGGCACCTGCTGGACAGAGGTGCTACAGTGCAGTTCCCTGTGGTGATGCCTTTCGCCCTGGAACAAAGTAGCTTGTCTTGGCCAAAATTTTGGGCTAGGCGTGCAATTTTTGGTCACATTTAGCTAACTTTATCTGTTAATAGGCCGCCCCCCTCCCATTCAAAACCACCGCTCCAGAGCATCCCGGCGACATCGCCTTTTATGTCGTAGTCCAGTAGGCATCCTCTGGTTAGGAAGGATTGCATTCTTGAGAACGACATGTCCACATCAAAGATCAGCGAACTGGATTTATCGGGCCATGCTGAATAGATCGTTTTCCTGTCATATTTAGTACAACGGTCGTGGCGAAACAAAGCATGAAGTTACGTCGTTCGAATATGCAGTGTTGTACCCCGCTCCCACGGTTCGACCTCAAACTCATATCCCAGTCGCTTATATATTTAAGTTTAAGTTTAAAGATCTTTAAAGTTTAAGACTTTAAAGATCGCCCCGGCAGTGGCTCAATGCACTTAAGCGTCTACGTCAGATTACATTTCTTATTTCTACGATTGTAAGTTTCAGGCAATTTGCCGTCAGACAGCACAGTTTGCTACTCATGTGTTTTGGACCATTAAAATGCCACACTTAATTTGCGAGCAACTGGGCAAGCATTTTTTGGCCATCCTTTCTGGTTTCCCAGCTTAACTTCCAAACGCCAAAAGCCAGGAGGCCCAAATTTTCAGCGCCCCTCACCAAAAAGGCCAGCTGCCTTTGGTAAGAAAATTGTGGGCCAGGTCACTATAGGCCAGGTCATATGACGTTTTAAGCTGAACCATTAACATAGTTTCAGATACTGTTCGGACTTCGACGTCCGTCTTTTCCTTGTGACGTGGCTTGCAAGCAGCCAGTTAGGGTTGACGCAAAGACGAAGTGTATGGTGGCGCAAATCATAAGTGACCTGAAGTGAGGTCAACGACGCCCACTTGTTAACTTCGTACAGATCCGCTTTTCTGGGACAAGTCTAGCCGCAGGTACCTCGGTATTGCGGATACGGTGGAAGAAATGCATATTTTTTGGCTTCTCGTAAAATTCTACACCAGTGGCAAGGAAAAGGCCAATGGTCAGATCAAGGTCAACCGTGGGATTCATTTACCTCTTGGCTCACTCGAACGTGGTCGGCTTCACCCATTGGTTCGCAAGCTCTATATTTAACTAGCTATTCCGTAAATGATGTCTTTGTTCTTAGACATTTTTTCTACAAATGTTTTTGTAACGTTTAGATCCCAGTGATAGCGAACAATCTTGGGGAACGTTTGGGGTTTAACTTGCAATTTCACTGGTGAAAAACGCTGACATACATCGACCGATTTTGTTTTGGATTACGAAACATATCAGTGGAAAAATTCGGATTCTAAAGCATATTTTAAAACGCTCTTCTAAATTTGAAAAGAAACTCAGAAGACCGCGATTGTTGTGCGACCCACCGGCGCAGCCAAAGCAGGCCTGACCCCCCCCAGGCCCACATTTTTTTGTGAAGACCATTGCACATAGTTTTGTGCACATCATGCACAGCAGGCGGTTTTCGTATGATTTCAGTTCACACTGAGCTCTGGCCCCCCTTAAGAAAATTCTGGCTGCACCCCTGGTGCGACCCTTACCACAGCATACAAACTCACAGGCCTTCTCACAGTGTACATAGATTTGGTTTCAGCATTTTCCAGCTTGATCCGTCGTGATCCCGGAAGTAGTCGCCATTCGCCGCCTCTACCGCTGACCGGGTCCCCTAAGCTGACCGACTGCTGCCTGTCGGCGAGATTATTCCGAGCCGCTCTGAGGGCCGGAGGGCCTCCTCTCGGCTGACCAGCTGCCGTCTGCCGGCAGGAACACGCCCAGCCTCCGGCGGTGGCCGGCGAGATCTCCCAGCTGACCAACTGTCGGCCGTTCGTCAACGACAACCTGCAGGTCAGCTGGGGCTCCGACAGCCGGCACGTCTACGTCCAGCTGTCGGCGCGCATCGAGGAGAACGAGTGGCTCGGCTTCGGCCTCAGCGGAGACGACAACAGGTGAGGCTGTGCCCCGTGCGCGCGCCCCGGCGGCCCACTGTGGACTGTGTCGAGCGCTCAGGGCGGCACACTGTGGAACCCACTCAGGGTGCCACGCCGCCACGCCATCAGAACAGCACACTGTCAGCTGCACCGCGCCCTCAAAGCGGTACACGGAACATTGTTCCGCTCCTTCAGAGGAGCCCTTTGAATGGAGACCTCAGCCTCCAGCCTCTCGGGCCGACCGTGGTGTCCTGGTGTCGTTCTGAGCTCAGCTCTGCTTCCTGTATGAAGCGCGGCCCGAGCTAACAACTGTGCCCCCTCCCCCCCCAACACGCAGGCCTCGCATGGTGGGAGGCGACGTGGTCGTGGCCTTTTACGACGCCGAGGACGGCACGTACCGAGCCGAGGACTACTTGATCACGTCCAAGGCGCAGTGCAGCAGCCAGCAGGGCGTTTGCACGGACGTGGACGTCGGGGGCAGGAACGACGCCCAGGTGATCTCTGGCCAGCGCAAGAACGGCGTCACCACCATCACCTTCAAACGGCCGCTGGACACGGGTGAGGGACGGGCGGGTCCTCTCGCGGTCCTGCCAGCACTGGACTCTGTGCCGAAGTGGGGAGCGCAGAGAGGTACTGAGGTCGGTAGACGGCCTCTGTTGTGAAACTGGCAGGGCTCAGTGCTGATCAACCAATAAGGGATGGTGTGGTTTCTTTCAGATGTCTCTTCAGCATGGCGTGATTAAGCTGATTTTGCTACTGTGCTACGGAAATTTTTCTCTTATAACTTATTTCTCCCTGCAGTCGGTGCTTTTCGAAAGCTTATAGAGTGAATATCCGTGAGATGCCGTTTCACGAAATAGATTTGTTGAATTGGGTTGTCACACGGCATATGTTTCCGAATCGGTGGTACCTTTTTCTTGTCGCTACACTGCACCCCGTCCGGTACATTTGCTTGTCAGGGTTAGGAACAATCGAAAGTACTTAACGGCCATTTGACATACTCCGAATTGGTCACCGATTTGTTCTCCATGTGTAGTTTTTGGCGCGGTACGGGCTATTTGACGCCATAAGATCTGGTCAGATGATTCCGGGGGCTGGCGGTCGATGCTGATGGTAAACCGACTGCCGGCAGGTGAATCCAGGTCTGACAAGGTCATCCGACCTTACGGCAATGTCCAGGTGATCGCCGCCATCGGGACACTGAACAATAGGAAACAAGCCAACTATCACTCACAAGGCTGGGGTGCAGGTAACAGTATAAGCTGGATTCGCCATACGAGCATCACGCTACAGCGACTTTGAGTCCATGATGGCCTTTTTATCAGTTCGTGGCGATTGGAGTTTTGAGATCAAAGCAAATTAAACGCTGCAGTCTTCGGGTTTTTATCACATCAAAATCTTTATGCTCACGTTTGCTCCGAAAACCTAAATAACAGCAGGTGCGTGGGCGTTGACGTTACAATCATGGCGCCTCCGTGTTTTTGCCGTAGTTTCAAGTCATGGTTTTGTTACAATACTTGCATTCTACCCCGCTGTTCTGAATCAATGTTTTCATGCGTTTTCTTTTCTGTGACGTTAGTCTATGGTCCTTAGCGAGTGAGCAGGATACATACGTCGGTACCGGTACATTTACTCGCCTCTTTGACGCTGTGTACCTCGTACACAGATAATGGCCCACATAACCTCACTCGTTCCGTGCGTCTCCGTACCGGGACTGCACGCACCTGATCCACACCCTGCCTGCTGCAGGCGTGGTCGACTTCAGCTCAGTCAACGTCAACGACTGCGCCGGCCTGGGAGGAGAGCCGGTGGTGGAGGTGGTCAACGCCCAGCCGTGGGCCGACCGCAGCATCAGCGGAACGAACCGGTTCCAGGCGCGGATCGGCCCGACCGGCGGCCGGCGCGGATACGAGACCGTCACCGGCTTCCCGTCCTGGGGCATCGCCTGGTGGATCAACGGCCTGCTCATCCCCGACATTTACGTGCGCCGCGGCCAGACCTACACGTTCACCGTGGAGGGCGGAGACAACCCAAGTAACCCGGCCAAGTGAGTTCAGCGACCGCCGCCAGCGTGACCCGGCCGGGAGAATGGCCCGCTCCGCTGGCGTGACCGAGCCGAATGAATGTGGCGCACGCCGCCCTGCCTTACGGCTCGTCGCCGTTGATGGGTGGACCGGGCGCCTGTGATGGGTCGTTGGCCGTGACTATGGGCGTGCAGAACTGGTAGCCACCATCGGCACGAGGTTAGTTGGTTACTAGTTCATTGGTGAACGCTGTCGTCTGCCGGGATCATTTTGCATCGCAGCCGGAGCCTCGGATAAGAGATTTTGACGGGGGGGGGGCAGTTAGGCAAAAATAGTCGTCCGTAGCGTTTTTAGCGCACTTTACTACATTTCATGACAAATCAAAATCGTCAGTACTGTTGATTTAGTTCAAAATTGGTACTCAAATAAAGTAGTACTGATATAGGCATGGTTTGTAAACGTGGCGCGTCGAAGGCGCGCGGTATTTTTCATTTAAAGTTGAGTCGTAGTGAGCTACCTTTTTAACTTTTAGTTCTAATATTTTCAGTAAACTTGAGTATCTACATATAGTATGATAATTGCTACTTGCTATTATCGTAAATATGATGACGTGACGACATTGCGTGAAAACATTTATCATGATTGGTACATGACGACTGTCAATGTCGACTGGCTTCGCTGTTGACGCAGCCAACGCGTCCGAGCTGACCCCTGATAGCGACCCTTTGGGGGGAATGCTGGCAAGCCAGTTTATATTCCGTGAGGCAGCAAAGATGACCCAAATAAAATGCGAAAGCTAATGCAGATGACGTGCAACAATGATTAATAAAGAATGGCTGCCATCTTGAGACACTGTTCATATCAGATCAGGGAATATCATGGGAAGCCTCAAACGAAAGAAAAAGTACATAATTCTAACTGACCAGCAAGACAAAAGGAACCATGAACGCCGGTAATGCATGTAGGTTACAATTCCCATCCCTTTTTGTGGTTTCCGCTACGGGGGGAGGGCAAAAGCCGTTAACAGGAGGGCCATTGACCCCCCCCTTACTTCACATGTTATCCGAGGCCTTGGTCTCAGCCCCTCACTCCGGTTGTTGCAGGGGACGATAAAAAATGTAGCTATTATCTGAACTCGAACCGGGCACTTATCGGTCACAAGGCGAGCATGGCGAGCACTCCCCACCGGCGTGACTCGGCGCTGGAGTGACACCGGTTAGGGCGGTCCCTGCCTGAAGCGGCCGCTACCCCGCCCGTCCAGCCTCACACCTGCTGCCGTTGGGCCGTCAGGTACCACCCGCTCTACATCACCGACGACCCGGAGGGCGGCTACGGCTCCAAGAACCAGACGTGGCGCAGCCGGGAGACGATATTCGCCGGCGTGCGGTCGGCGGCGTTCGGAGGTCCGGTGCCCACCGCAGGTGAGCCTGCGTTCACCGGCGCTGCGCAGCCCTGAGCTGTGTCACGTCGCCGTCTGGACGCGTCTTGCGGAGAACGCGGGCCGCGGCCGTGCTCACACCGACCCGGGTAACGTCGAACCTTTGTTTTACGGCAACAACAGAATTTTCGAACTCGTTGGCCGTTTGGCGATAGGAAACCCCTGGTGACTTTATTTTTATTTGGTGGAGAAATTGAATCGGCGAACTTTTTGATCTTAACTGCGTTCTTGAGTTCGCCAGCTACTTTGTAGGATTTTGGTTTTAAGAATTCATTTTTTTCCGTGGAAATTGTTCGCCAGTTGATCTGCCCTCAGATGCTAGGTGAACCAGAGAAAACCGACATCGCGTCATGTTTGTATATTCGGTGTGTCTGCAGTGGGCCGGCTCTGTGAGTACACGCACAAGACAGTCGACCAAAAGGACAGGGTGTCAACGTTCGAGGAGTACAGGAACACGCTGGAAATACAGTGCAATGAAGGTAGACCGGGAGTTCTGGAGTGGACCGTGGAACAATCGACGCCGGACACGGTGTACTACCAGGTGAGTCATACACGCGTCACCCTGGGCCCGCAAAACCGCCCAGCCATTGAACTTTAAACATGGGCGTAGAAGCAGGGGAACCATGCCTCTCCCCCTTTGGAAATTTGGCATTGACCCTAGGGGACAAGCGTCTCTGTCCCCCCCCCCCCACCTCCACTTTCCAGGATGTTCCTACATGCATGACCCTAAATGTTCATGTCATTCAACACGATTCTTGCTATTCTCTCAGGCAGATCGCTTGCCTGCCGGTTTCAGTCGGAATACATGTCACTTCGTCCCAGTCTTCGCAAGAAGGTTAACATCGGCAAAGGACGACCGGCAGGGTTGTCGGAGTGTGCCGGTATTTGGTTCACTTTACACGGCGTGAGGCCTTGTTGGATTGCATTTTTGCCTCTCATTGTATGGTTTTGTGATATCCGTCACACGCCTGTGGTTCGGAATGTCAGGTTACTTTCAAGCCGTCCTGTACTAACCTGTCCTACGAAGCGTTTACCCGGTGACGGACTGTTAACAACAATGGGCTGTCAATAACATTCCACGTTTGCGGAGGTTTTCAGACTACAGCTACATATACGGATCCTGGAAGACTACCTTCGACATTGACATTACCTGTCATCAGACATCGAAGCACCTGTACTTCGGACTTGTTTTGCGACTGAGCATTTTACCTGCAGTGATGCGTATGATGGTTGGACCTTACACTGCTTCTGGCGACACCAGTAACTTTCGAGAGCCTCTTCCATTGCTGTTGATGTTTGTAAGCACATTGCCTGACCGTATGGGAGATGTGACAGCGGCCCCCTTTCCGCAGTGTTACACACACCGGAACCTGGGCTGGAAGATCCACGTGCTGGACGCCGGCGAGTCGGAGGCGGGCCGGACCGGCGGCGACCGCAGCGGCGGCGCCGTCTGGCCGGTCCTGCTGTCGCTGCTGTGCGGCTCGCTGGCCGCGCTGCTGGTCTCCTGCTGAGTGCGGCCCCGGCGCGGGGCGAGGCCGCGCTCTCGGCGGCGGCCGCCCACCTCAGCAGGCGGCGAGACTGGCGACGCTCCGGCCGCCTGCTGCGACCGACCGTCGGCGTCCGCCTCGCAGCATGTGAAAGGTTACCCAGCCGGTCCCCGGATCAGTGACGCCACCTTCCAGACTCGCCGCTGACTTTTGTAGCCTAGCCATAGGTGTGTTTTGGCGGGGCTTCCACTCCCTAAATCCCACTCCAGATCGGTGAATGAGGACCTGTGCAGCCTGTTCGTCGGTGCACTGTCCTGCAAAACCTCATGTAATCAGTCTCCGAGCGTGAGATCTCGCGCTAGGCTCGGCTCCTGGCGTCACGCCGTAGTTTTTCGACTGACCAGGCGGAAAGCTGCCTAGCAGAGGCCGGCCCGTGGTATGCCCGAGGACATAAGATAAGCCCGGCGGCTTTTTAGAATCGGGTACAGTCACTACTGATCTGTTCCGGTGCAGCGGCTTCGTCGCGATGACTTAAGGGTGTCCCGTGCCTAGGCTGTCCCTCACAAATATCACACCTGATCCGGGCCGTAGTGCTCAGGAACAGTAGAAACCTAGTGCCGGCGCGGATCAACCCATTTTCAATAAGCTCTGGACGCTTCCAGATGTTACAGGGCTCACCATTGTTGGGCGATTTGTCCTATCAATCGGCAGTCTCCATTCTTTTCGTAAGCAGAGCTGGGTGAGACCGGCCGGCTGGCTTTCCAAATCATCACGTCGCTTGCTTAACCCCCTCCCCCGACAGCCGGTTAATGTTGTTGCCACTTGGCCCGCTGCTGATCGTCAGGGCATTTCCCCGAGCCGGAGGATCTGTCTCTCCGTATCCCGTCAGCAGGCGGTGGTCACTGTTGTGCGTTTAAGATTTCCTGGTGCACCCAGACAGACGTTGAGGTTGACGTATGGCGTTGCTCGTCACGTAGCCCGCTCGCGCTGCGTGCAGGCGAATTCCGACTCGTCGATTGCATTTTAACTGCGAATTTGGACCATATCGTTCAAATCATGCACCTAACTCGTCGACCTGTGCACTTATGATGCTGATCGCCGCTTAGTGTGCTAACGGCGTGTTTGTCAACTCGTGTGGTCATTGCGCCTATAGACGTCTTCGCACAGGACAGCAACTTACTCGTCGAATTAACTGTACTTTTCTTCAATGCAGGGGCTGTTGTGTATTTTCGAGCTTTGTATAGATCTTTCGTGAGGCGAGGTATGTTGCCATTTATGAGGCTTTTGAACGAGTGTCCTTGTCCAGATGTTGGCTCGATGAAAGCTGCATTCCTTAGAACGGCGGGCCGATGTCTGCACCATTTCTGGACTTCGCTTGCTGTGTCAGTAGCAAATCTTGAACGAGAAAAGACGTGCAGCATTACTCTCTGCAAACGGCTGCGCGTGAGAACCGGCCTTTCGTTCGTTTAATTCACACTGCACGGTGCACCATTGGGAAAGTACGCGCATTCTGCTCTCCTGGCCTCTGAAATTCCCCCTTCTGCTAAATTGCAGAGCAATGGGGCACCGTGCCACCGTCTCGACATGCATTTTTATATGTGCCTGCCGGTTACAACTGCAGCCAGGCCTCCTGCGCGGAACGGGCGGAATTTTTCCGTCACAGGGGCGCTGCGCGGGGGCGGTTTTACCGGGGCGCGGGTCGGCTGTCGTCGCACACGGTCTCGCCGCGCCGTGTTCGCGCGGTTTTACCGCCATGGCGCTGTACTGTATCAGGCTGAGCATGGTGCGCGCCCACCGGAGGAACGGCAGGGCCCCGGGAGGCGTCGTCAGGCGCCGCAAAATCGGCCGGCCCCGGGCCGGCAGCGCGCACTCCACTACCATATCCATCGCAGACATATACGTGTATAGAATACCGTCGCCCTTGCTTGCTGGACCTGCGCTTTCTTTCTATCGTTTTGTACGGGTGTCAATACAGACTGGAAATGTCGACCGCCGTGTTTATGGGGCGCTCTCGGGTCGGCTCGGCGGCGGTCACGGTCGCGGTCACGGGCCGCGGTCACTGCGCCAGGTGCCGGCAGCAGTCCTCCACCAGCTCCGAGGCGCTGCTGAAGCCGGACACTCGGTCTCGGAGCTGGACGAGCTGGCGCAGCTCCATCCGGTGGCGGCGGGAGCCGGCGTCCGCGTAGGCGCACGCCGAGCAGAGCTTGTCGGCCAAGTAGAAGAGCCACTGGACGTTGGTGGCCGGACAATGCCGTCGCCAGACGTCGCTGAGAAACAAAACCAGCCGGTTCGAGGGAGCACAGAATTGTGTTCAGCCCACAGAGCGGCCGGCCGTCAGTTGGCCGTGCAGCCAGTAACCAGCGCCAACAAATAAGTGTCGCTTTGCAGGCCATACGTCAATCGCAAAAGGATGGCGGGGCAACCTGCACGCCTGAGAAATGGCCTGGGCTGCTTAATATTGGAAATAATTCGCATATGGATCGGAAAAGGAACGCTGGCACCTGTTTTTGCTTTAGAGCAGAAAAGCGTATGCTGATATAGTGAATAAGGGATACATGCCGCGCTGCGTTTCACCGTGGTGACAGGGCGAATTTCGTAGTGAGATACAACGGTCAGCGTGCGCCACGATTGGGCGGTCAGCCCTCTGGAGCGGACACCAGAAGCGAGCAGCAGCAGACGGCGACGAGCCGCGGGAGCTCGCACGCCCTCAGGCCGAGGTCTCACCCGGTGGCCTCGCGCATCTGCCGGTACACCTCGAACTGGTGGTCGCCCTGCGCCGTGAACAGAGCCGGGTCCTCGGCCAGGTTGTTGTACACCACGGCGCCGTCCAGCCGCAGCCGCGACAGCGTGAAGTCGATGAGCGTGGCGCGCAGGCCGGCCGTCGGCAGCAGGTACTGGCGGCCGCGCAGCCGGCCCGGCACGCTCGGCTCGGCCGCCGGCTGCACCAGCACGTTGCCCCAGTGCAGGTCGCGGTGCTCGAACTCCAGCGCCGTCTCGGCCACGGCCAGGCTGAAGGCGATCTGGCGGCGGAGGGCGGCGTGAGGCGGAGAATGGGTCAGGCGGAACGCTGGCCTGTGGTCCGTGCATGCCTGCGGCGCCTCCCACAGGACAATCGGCCAACGTGGGACAACTCCGTCCCCACGTGTGCATCAGGTAACGGCCAATACACGTGCAAATGGCTGCGGCACTTTCGCTGCCCGAGGACGGCGCCCTCCCCCCCCCCCACACACGTCTCGAATGGCACGCATCGCGATTTGGATCGAAGCTGCGCCGGAACCGTCTCCCTCGTACTACGACTCGGATGCCTTTTCGCACCTGCATGAACGAGGCGATGGCCTGGTCGACGTCCCTGAACTGGAAGTGCTCCAGGTCTTCGCCGGCGTGCGAATACTCCAGCGCCAGGAACAGCTGGCCGCCGGGGAAGAGCCGCGGATGTTCGTTCTCCGAGCCTGTTGAGCAGATGTCACGCGTCAGCTGACCGTCAGGGCCCCTCCCCTGCCGCTGCCGCGCCAGTACGAACATCGCAGTGTCGAGCTCAGCCGAGACGGTCAGACTCGCCCTGGACAGTTCAGAGATAGTAGTAGTCAGTACAGGGGCAGCGTGATGACTGTCTGACGTTCGGCGTGCAATTACTTTCACGGCGCTGCCAGTGAAGGTAATTGTTGCTAATGTTGGGCGTCTTTGTCACTGTTATGACCGTATTTACCTGCGTCGCGGTGGAGTGGAGGGGATATTTCCTGATGGCACATTTATGGTTGGCAGACCAAATATGAAAACGGAAAAAGTGCGAGGTCGCTGTGATACCTGACCGCCAAGTCTATTCTAGCCAACGCTATTCCCCGTTGAAAGCTTGACGATATCACCATAAGACTGTATTTGCCTGTGCGCCGCACCTTTGTCCCGGTCGAACGTCTCCCAGAGCTGGCGCAGCCGGGTGGGGTAGGCGCCGCGCACCACGTGACACGAGAGCAGACGGACGAACCCCTCTGTCGAGCACGCCGGGCCGTCCTGCAGATCACTGAGCGACCTGCCGACACCGCCGGCCCGCGTAACACACACACACACACACACACACACACACATCTATTTATATATATATGCATATATATATATATATATATATATATATATTTGTATATACTCCAGGTCAAGGCATGCCACCGTCTGTGGACAGTGCCGCGGGCCGTAAATATCAACACGGCTATCCAATAAATGAAACATCCCTGTGAGACGTTTTCCGACAGGCGTTCTTCGTTAAAGCAGCGCACGTGTCGAAAAACGAAAAATCGACAAGAGCGTGACAAGTCACCACCTAATATTCTGCACTATTCCGGGTCTTCGCCGACGTAGTCGACATATGACAAATTGGTAGTAGTAATAGCACGCAAGATCCCGATCGGCTCCTACTTCTACAGCGCACTTGGAATGAAGTATATGGACAAAGGACCTCTACTGTATAAAAGAACCTCCAGTATATAACTTATCTTGAATCTTGTTATTTCAGGTACTAGGCTGAAAAGGCCATAATTCTGAAACTGGTTGAATTCAAGCAACATTCGTGCAGGCACGAGCTCAACGGGGATGTGTTATTTTACGCCGTGCTAATCTTCGCAATGATTGGCTGACATACAAAATGCAGTCCATGAGCATACCTGGCACGCAACGAATGGAACTTCACGCACTCTGCACGCAAATACGGAAAACGCTGGATGAGGCACCGAATCTCCCTGTCATCGTCCCTGAGCCAGTCAAGAGGTGGCAAAATCGGGTGTCTGCGTGACACAACACGGCCAAGATTTCAAAGCTGATCCGAGCAGATCTGTGGACCAGTCTTCCACCAAATAAAGCACCGATAACATAAGAATCAGTTCTGGGAACTCGATAAAGATGCCATGGCCGTTTTTAAATATGAGCCGAACGGTTGATGGGGTGATGCTCGGAGTCGCAGTCCCTGCTCAGAAAAGCCTACTGCACATAAGCTATATAACTGCACTCCGATCTTCACCAACATGAACAACAGCAAAGGAAAGCAAAGCACGCAGAGCATGATTTCACACAGTATCTTCTGCGTGCACCGCTGGCTGGGTGCATCGCCTGGCTCGCCCACATAGAGCAATCAGACAACGCCAGACTTTCACAAGTCCCACTGCACATACGCTACGAACATGAACAGGACTGGACAGCGGTTTGCAAGGTGAACATGCCAGAACTGGGGTCTCACTTTGAAATCAGTAGCTCGGAGAGGACTTCGCCGTACGTCTTCTGCGCCGCGTCGTTCACTTCGAAGTCTCCTTCGATCGGCATGATCTTCATGACCGACCTGGCCGCTGCCTTCTCACACAAGAAAACCTCACCGTACACACCCTCGCCGATTTTCCTGGTGATTTTGGCTCTGCCGAAGTATTTTGGTCTGCGTTACCAACTAACGTGCTGATCTGACATCGACAATATTAATTTTTTCTGAGACACTTGTGATTTTTTTTGCAAATCCTGCGCCAAACATTTGACCTGGATTTACGCGCAATTCATACGCTATATAACCCACAATTCATCATTTTCCACGGGAAATCGGCATTACCCAGCGGTACTACAGTCCAGCGCCAGCGATTTAATGACATAATCAAATGCTGCAAGTGGCAACATAGCACGACTGTCGAGATGCGGCAGTCGACGAGTCACCCGCGCCACACACTGCCCCAGTGCTGGTCAGCTGCGTGCATTGGAGGTGGTGTCGGTGACGGTGCAGGTCGGTGATGTAGCACGTCAGCGCCGTCGCGGCGTCCCGCGTGCCGTGCATCGGCAATATCCTGCGTCAGTGGAGATGGTGGTCAAGGGCGTCGTGCAGCAGTGACTTTCCAGGTCACCGATACTCTGCGACCATGATGATGTCAGTCAGCGGTGTCACGGGTAGGTGGCGTTGGTCAAATCGTGAATCAGTCACGTGACTCAGCAGTGTCTACTGCCAGTGGTGTTCAGCGCCAGTGGTGTCTAGAATGCGTGGTGTATGGAGCCAGCGGTGTATGCAGCCAGTAGTGTCTAGCGCCAGTGGTGTCTAGTCAGTGGTACCCAGAGCCAGCAGTGTCTTTAGCCAGCGGTATCTAGTCAGTATTGTCTAGAGCTAGTGGTGTCTGAAACCAGCGGTATGTAGAGCCAGCGGTGTCCAGAGCCAGTAATGCCCACAGCCAGCAGAGCCAGTCGTGTCTACAGCCAGGGGTGTCCAGCGCAAGTCGTGTCTATAGCCAGCGGTGTGTCGCGTCCGCGGAGGGGTGAGCAGGTGCTGCGGCGTTCGGCCCACCTGCGGCAGAACGGGACGAAGCCGACCGGCTGCCGCTGGCCGCAGATGTCCAGCACGCGCTCCTCCGGCAGCTCACAGCGCAGGGAGACGTCGGCGCCGCGCTGAGGCGTCTCCGGCGAGACGCACACCGACGAGCGGCGGTACCTGGGCGCCGGACTGAGGCCCGGCGGCAGCGCGGAGCGCCGGCCGGCCCACTGGTTCGACCGCCGGCCGGCGCCGCCCGTCGCCGCATCGGCAGCGTCGCGCGGCGCCCCGACGCGCCCCCAGTCCTCTGAACAGTCCGGTCTGCTTTCGGGCCTCTCCGGCTCGGGAGGCAGGCGCACTTTGCCGTTCCGCAGGCATCGGAGGTTCTCCGAGTGCCCGGCGTCCCCCTCCACGGCGGCGGGCTGCAGCGAAAGATCTTCCAAGGAGGACAGCACTCCAAGGTCCTCAGAGCTCTCCTCCTCGGGAACCTCGGCGAAAGCCTGCATCAGGGGGCGGCCGCCCGCCCGAGGCCGGAATCTCCCCGCAGTCTCCGAGTCCTCCTCTGCCCGGCCCGGGAAATACTGCATGGAGAGGCGGCCGAATCTCCGAGCCTGCCCCGGTCCGGACGCCCCCGGGTCCCGCTCTGCAAAGCTCGATGTCCGCAGAGACCTGCGGCGGCCCTGCGGCGAGCGGGCGCCCGCGGGCCCCCCGGCCGTTTGCTCCGGCCGCTCCCGGACGGGCTGCAGCGACCGGCGGCCGTCCCGGGCGGGCAGGGGCCGGCCGGACGGCCCCGCCGGCGGCGCCACCTGGCACAGAGAGCGGCGCCAGCCCTTCCCGGCCCGCAGCGCCAGCAGCACGGCCGGCAGGCTGGCGGCCGCGTCAGCGGCCGGACCAGCGTCACTACAGCCATCTGTCGCCGGAACAGCGCCGCCACCTGTAGACAGAACCACACCGCCGGTTATCATCCCTACCGCTAGGTGAGAGAATAACGCCGCCTGCCAACAGTCGTTGGACACGCATAACATTATATATAATATATAATGTATAATATATAACGTAAACAACAAAATAAAACCGCCAATTGTTTGTCGCCTATTGCTGGTTGTAGAAACCAGGGGGTTAAAAAATCACTTGGCGCTGGAGTCATGGCAGCGCAGGGTCACCATGGTAACACCAATCCGCGTGATGTTTGTACTCTTCCATGTTTTAGCACGTATTTCAGATATTAATGCAACTAGATTATGATCATGCATTCTAGCACTTCCACAGTCGGTAATACCTGTTGACATTGATATCCTGGTGAAAATGTGGCCTTCTGTATTCACAACACTGCCTGTCGCGAGGACATATGCGGCTCGCCGTGAGTGTTTTTTCTTCAGACAATGCCCAGCGACGGAAGACTTACCTGCAGACTGCGCGCTCTCTGGGGCGTGCCGCACGCCCTCCTCCTGGGTAACCGAGTCCGGCTGGTATCGGTGCAGCAGGACGACGCACTCCCTCAGCCGTGCAGACGTCGGGCCGTCTCCGGAGCGCCGGCGGTCGTCCGGCGCAGCCCCTGGCGGGGGTCCGGCCGACGCCCCGCCCTCCGCCGCCCCGGCCCGGCGGCCGTCCACCTCGCCGCCGAGCGGGGCCGCCGACACCGGCTCCGTCTCCGGCACCTCACTACAGCGCGTCACAGGAGCGCACCGCGCCGCTGAGCACGACAGCTCGCCCGGGAGCAGCTGCGGGCTGTGGTCCGTCGCCAGACTGTCCTGGAGCAGGTGATGGCTGTAATCCACAGGACTTTCCTGGGACACGTGATGGCTATCACCCGTAGCAGGACTTTTCTGGGACATGAGATGACTATGGTCCATTGCAGAACTTTTCTGGGAGAGCTGATGGCTACGGTCCGCAGCAGGGCTTTCCTGGGACATGTAATGGCTATGGTCTGTAGCAGGACTTTCCTGGAACATGGGATGGCTATGGGCCGTAGCAGGACTTTCCTGGGACATGAGATGGCTATGGTCCGCAGCAGGACTTTCCTGGGACATGGGATGGCTATGGTACGTGGCAGGACTTTCCTGGGACAGGTGATGGCTATGGTCCGTGGCAGGCCTTTTCTGGGGGCGACGATGGCTGCGGTCCGTAGGACTCTCCAGGGGCAAGTGAAGGCTGGGATCCACGGAAGAGCCTTTCTGGGACAAATGGAGGCTCGGATCCACGGGGGGATTTTCCTGGGGCAACTGGAGGCTGTGATCTACGGGAGGACTTTCCTGGGGCAAATGGAGGCTGAGATCCACAGGGGGACTTTTCTGGGACAGCTGGAGGTTGGGATCCAAAGGGAGACTTTTCTGGGACAGCTGGGTGCTGCCCCGTAGCCCAGGGCTGGCGCCCGGATCGCGAGGACTCCAGCCGCTCACACCGGCCGGGACTGGCGAGAGGCTGGCCGGCGCCACCGACTGCAGCCGGCCCGGCAGCGGCGTGCTGCTGCTGGGCCCAGCTCCGGCCGCCAGGCTGGACGGCAGCGGCGTGCTGCTGCTGGGCCCAGCTGGAAGCCGCCCAGCGGCCAGCTGCGGGCCGGCCCTGGTCGTCGGGCGGTTCTCCTTGCCCGGTTTGCCTGTGCAGAGACCCAGCGAAGGTGATGCGTCACCAATCCCGCTCGCATGCCGAGTGGCAGCGGTGGGAAGGCGATGTATGTTACACTAGCCTGTGACTATAGTACATGCGATATGCTTTTGCCACGGGCGGCGGTACCGCTGGGACGCTAGGGTGCTGCGCTCCTCCCTCCCTTGAACGTCGAAATTTAACACTAGTCCTTTTTTAACACTATGGCGTTTACTAAAGGTAACATACAAATGACCTGCGTCCCGCTTAAATCTAGAAGTCCGTCACCTATGATTACCATCGTATGTGGATATAAATTTGTCGAAAAGCCTCGCCGTTGTAAAAATTAATAAATAAGCAAATAAACAAATAATGTAGGTTGCATCACGACCATGAGGTCTTAAGTATCACCAGCCTGCGCGGAGATTCCCTTAACTCTTTGAAGAGAGACAGTGCGGTGAAGACGGGGCAGTATCCCCGGCGGTGACGGATGAGAACAGCTGCACTCACGGGCGGGCCTGGGCGGGGGCACGACAGCCACCGCCGACGGAGACTCGAACAGTCGGATACTGGGCGCATGCTCCGACTCTGCTGACGAGCTGTCGTTGACCGCACAGGGCCGGATGACCACCTTTTGGTACCTGGTGGGAAGGGCAACGGCGAGTCACCGACAGGATTCGCCGCCAGAACAGACACGGGGCGACGCCCGCCCACACAGGTACACAAACGCCAAGTCCACAGTCAATGGCGCGCACGAATGAGGACGATCCGATGTCATTTCCGACTTGGACGTCGCAGCTGGCCAGTCAGCGACTCTGCGACCCTGAAGTCCTCGGCTCCACCCTTACTGCAGCGACAGCGCTCTCCGATCTCAGCTCTAAACACAACTAGACAACAAACAACACATGAACAAGATCGCAACTGCGACGGCAAATCATTTCACAAGTTATCGGAGTAGCGAACTGGTCCGAAGATGCAGTATTCGCGCGCCTACCCGCGGTTATCCAGCGCAGTTATCTCACGGCATGAAGTCGACCCAGCTATCCCACGACACCCCGCCGGTCCAGTTATCCCACGGCATCAAGCCGACCCAGTTATCCCACGGCATCAAGCCGACCCAGCTATCCCACGGCATCACGCCGGCCTAGTATTTGGGACAGAATCGATTATAGACAGATTGTTATAGACAGAATATATTATACATTATTGTATATAGAATACATTTAGACAAAAAAGTATGCATTATATATTATGTATTACAAAAACAAAGTATTATGGACGGAAAAGACCAAGAAGTTGGAAGTCGCTACATCTTCGCACTACACTGAACGAAAAATCTTCCACTGCCATCCGGTGGTGCCCGAGCCATTCCCACCCTGTACTTGAAAGCACAACTGAGCGACGAGGTCACAATGCACGCAACAAGCTCTACTTTACACGGAATCATCGAGACTTGATGAGTTAAACATCGCCTCTGTACTGAAGTCTTGCTCGGCACATCGATCTGTTTGATCAAGCAAAAAGCTTCGAATGGTTCGGAAAATGTCACTGGTCATGTTTTCAGCCCCTATTTTTCCAAAAACGCCCCAAAGCATGCAAAATGCGATCAAGAAAATATTATATTCTGAAAGAAAATATTATTTTCTGAATTTTCAAGAATTTATTCACGATTCAAGATTATATTCTGAATTCTTAAAAATATTATATTCTGAAAATATGTCATTAGGTCAAGTTGACGCAGTACGGGTACTATCCCAATGTGCATTGACCTGCTACCCACTCGTGTCATGTAACAGCCGACAAGAGGGCATGGATTAGTAGAGCACAGGGAAAACAACATTAAAATTGTCAGTTTTTTCGGAACTTTGTACATATGTGCTTTATAACACATAATGCAGATCAAAAACATGTCTAAAGATACTGACTACAACTTGGCTATCTCAGTTCACGACACACTACAAGACAAACACAGTCCAAAACAGACGAATGTTTTACCGGCTAAAGGTAATGTTTCACCTTTAACCCGCGCACGACCGTCGGTCCGTTTCGAACATCGGCGACTGGGGGGGGGGGCAGTTGACAGCCCCCCTCTAACTCACGAACGGTTGGTCGCACGATAAAAATAAACATACCGTTGGAAAGCTTGTGACGAGTAGAGCTCGAAACTAGTCTCATTTTTAGTTTTACATGATATGTAAGCAATTTACGCCCTATATATATGTTTTCTCATAGCCGACTGCATGAGACCGAGAAATGGCCTGAATCTCAAGGACTGTGACAAAAAACGCTTAGGTAAAGGCACCAGCGCACAAGTAAAGGCCCGCAAATGCCTATACACATCTAATGTCTCGGATTTGTTCAATATATACGCCGAAACGTTGAATTAAAGACACGGCATTTCTCGCGGCAGCTGCTAGGCGTGCGCTGCTGCCGTATGCGGTCACAAATTGACCGAAACTAATTTTAGCGTTCCTTTATTTTCGCCAAAAAAGACAATCCATGTATATTTTGTTGATCTTAAAGGTTCTTGTGATAGTTTTTTATGCTTAAATTTCGGAAAAATTCATTAGTTACCAATCTACAAAATTGGCGGAGCTTTATTCGCGAGAGTTTGTTTATTTCCAAAATATGCTATTTTTCAAACTTTCTGAGGTTATTGGTATTAGTTACGTCTGTGCAAGCTAGTTCTGTCATTTTCTACCCATTCTGAGTAATTCATCGTTGATTTTGACGGTGGTACATTTTGGCTCACTACAGTTATTCGTGACCTGACCTCAGGTCAATGGCTGGAAGTCATTGATACTTTGCCCAATGACGGTAAGTAGATGTCTGCCTCACTCCACACTAAAAATGTTATGAAATATTCCGTCAATTTCCGACAAAAAAACGACATGTCTTAAAAATGGGCTTGACCTTAGGTCATTGACCCAGAAAATTCCCAAAAATCTGAGATAGCAGGTTTGTTGCATCTACCACGTTCACTAATCCATGAAAGTATTACTGAGATATCTTGTTTCGCGAAAAAGTTACAGGGCGCTAAATTTTTTTGGACATAGGTCTGTTTGACCTGACCTAGGTGAGGCACCTGACCAGACCTGACGTCAAAATTTTGACGCGAGATGTAAAATTGATGAAGCAAAAGGTACACAGAGTTTCGTGACTCTGTGTTTGTTCGTTCTCTCGAAATCTCAGAAAAACCTCAGGGGGGCAGTCAACTGCCCCCCCGTCGGGGACGGGTTAACAGGTAAAGCATTCCCCGTAATGACGCCAAAGTGCGCCCAAATAACTTTCAATAAGCTTCGGCGACGTTCGGCGGACAAGGGCACCCTGTCGATTACGGGAGAGAAACTGACTGGTGAATGACGGACCCATACTTACACTTTTCCCTTCAGCAGCCGGTCGAACGTGGTCTCCGGGTCGGACCAGCTGAAGGACTCCGACTGGGCGGAGGAGGAGACGCGTGACCGGCTGGCCTCGGGGCTTCCCCAGCTCGAGGCGGAGGACTCGGCGTAGCGTTTCGGCGACCGGCGCTGGCGGCGCGCGCCCGTCGCCCTCATGGCTGTCCCGTCAGATCGAACTCGTCCCAGGGCGGCCGCCGGACCGGCCAATCAGGAGCATCTGTCAGCTGACGGACGTCCAAGTGTGGAACAGTGTGGTTACCCATCAAGCGGTAGCCTCGGCATCCCGCCAACAGGCGGGGCCAGACACGTGTTGCCGCAAGTCAAGCTCCTCAGACACTCAGACACCGGGGATTTACCCAGGGGATTTTCTCTTCTCGACACCTACCGATGCATGCGACCATACTGGAGCAGGCTTCTCGTGCTGTACTGGTGAATCAGCATCAATGTGAAAAAATGTGAAAAAAATCAATGTGAAAGTGAATCAGTGTCAACGAAGATGCTGTCCGGCAATGCGCAACCCCAGTTGCGAACTCCTCGTTAATTTTAGCGTGAAGCTGCTGCTCGCTACACACTAAACTTGCACTCCTGTTCACGACATGCGCAGACGAAACTGTCACTGCTCCTAAAAAAGGAAAAAATGACGGGGATTATTCTGACCTGGAAACTGCAAAAGGCCAACAAGTTTATCCGACGTTAAATACAGATGATTTTATCACAATGTAGGTGAAATATATATGGTACGTGTGGTCAGAAAATTTCGGCACAAATACTTCTATGCCTAAAAATGCGGCATAAAATTTAGGCATTTGGCATATTTAGGCAATTTTGGCAAAAGAGACACACCAAAAGCTATCAAAAACGGCTTTGTCGTGCAAAATATATCTTTAAAACCAGGAATTTCTTCTACAACCGGCCAATCCACAAAAAATAATAAATATTTTCTTTCCTTTCAGGGTACAGGTACATGAAAATATAGAATCTTACTTTTGGACAAGTTTGGACATTTTGTTCACAAAATTTTTGGATGAGATGAAATCATTTTTTCTAAAATGAACAAAAGGAGTCCTGCCCAAACACTCATCCAACTACTCCATTGTAATGCTGCTTGTCAGTGATTTTCATGGTTTATCACACACCAACATTATGAATTAATTCTCCACTCTGGGACAACAAGGGGATGTTCCTATCTGTTCAGGATAGCTGTAGAAATAAATCTGAATGTGCTCCTTACAAGCATTGCTCTAAATACTGACTAAGTCTGATCTGTTCTCGTTTATTCATTTTCTTCCTATCAACTTCAGGTTGCAGAAGTTTAATTCTAACCATTGTGCCAATAATGGCCAACATAAGGAAGCCTTCCTCACTCACATAATAAAGTGACTGTGCACTGACTTAAAACTGCCCTGACGCCCCCCCCCCCCACCCCCCATGCACCAGGGTTGAAAATCTGGCTTTTGTTCCTATTGTCAGAGTATAATTTTTGTTTTGAAGTAAAAAATTTTGCAAAGAGTAATGCTGGTTTAAGTTGGTGCTCTTGGTGTAAATCAGTTATGACATACCTGCTTCTTAATGGATGGAAACAGAGTAATTTGCTTGCAGAGTTAGGAATTTGTCAACATGGTTATAATGTAGCTTCCCAATGTAGGGATATCAGTCTTCTGGAAGATAAAATGTTTCTGGAGAACATAGTTCCTGACATTCTTTGACATAAAAAACATCTTTTCCAACCTTGCCATGCATGTATTCATTTTTACACATTTTGTTGAACAAGACAGCTGTTCCTGCTTCTTCAGTGTCTTTTCCATGATTTGGGCTGTCACTTTCCATGTTAATGAAAGTTTTATACTGGGTTTATGAAAACACTCACACATTTTAGAAAGTATACTGATGGTTCAAAAAACACATTTTTCACCTTCAGAATTAATTCTTAACCTGATGGCATAGCAAAGACAAGTTTGAAATTTCAAATTATCACATGCATCATAATTACTTTGGCACTTTCAGAATTAGGCTCACATCTACATGCTTAAAACAAGCATGCATATACCATACACTAAGTGCAATGCAGGGTTATGCTGACTGTCTGGCCTATGGACCCCCAACCTACAGACCTCTGACCCCACAGTCCCAGGGTTATGCATGACATTAATTGAGCAATGCTTCTAGATCAGTACAGCTACCATGCTAGCATATACTACCAGAGTAAGATGGTAAGAAAAACCCTGAGATGGAATGCAATGTGACTAAAACATAAAGCACTCTGAAAAGCACCAAAGAAGTGTACCAGTTTCCCTGTCCATATGAGGATTGCAGACTTTGTCAGATAAGCTACAATGGTGCTTTGACCACAACTCTAGATGATGAGCTATGCATTGGCATGACAGAGCTCCTGCTCAGCACTCAAAAGCACACAACAAAGATATCATGAAGAAAGCCCTGACTGACAGCATCACAATACTCATGATGTGTGTTTATCACAGATGACATGATCTATGAGGCTCAATTGATAAAAACAATGCCCACAAGAACACAACAAAGATATGAAGAAAACCCTGACTGACAACACCACAATATTCATGATGTGTGTTTATTACAGATGACAAACTGTGAGGCTCTGTTGATAAAAAACAATGCACACAAGCACACAACAAAGACATCATGAGGAAAACCCTCACTGATGACATCATGATACTGATGACATGTGCATATCACAGATGACTTATGATCTATAAGTCCCCATTAATAGAAAAACAATGCTCCTGTCTCAAAGGTCAGTTAAAATCATGAGTAACCCCTGGGGCTGTCAGGTGACTGTCCATAGGTCAGAAAATCAGCACATCCCCTTTGTGTTTGATGTCCCCCAGTGGATGTGATGAATGGAATGTGTGCTTGTTCCAAACCTGCAGATGGGAGCCTGATTCTTAATATGTCTAGGTAATTATGAAATCAAGCTTGCATTTACTATGCCATCACAATAAAAATAAATTCCAAAGATAGAAAATGCATCTTTTTAAATATTAATGCACTTTCCATACCATATCAGTGTTTTTGCAAGCCTGACATCAAAAGTTTCAACAACATGGAAAGTGATGGCCCAAACCACTGAGAAGACACTGAAGAATCTGGTGAATGCCAAGACAGGTGTCTTGTTTAACAAAACATGTAAAAACGGAACATTCTGCCATATGTCAAAAACACACAAATGCTTGCACATGTATGCATGCATACATGTACACACATGTACACACACACACACACATGTATATATCTGATGTAACATTGTTACTTTGCTAATGCTATTACATATACTGCTTTGCCCCCACACTCACATGGATCTGCATTCATCTTCACACTGTGTGCACATAGTGTACTTGATACCTCAGACACATCAATACCTTTTTTGAATCCACTATGCTGTATACTGAGGGTGTACCCAACCATTTCTCTGGCTGAACACCATTAATGGAAAATAAAACTGCAAGCTGAATATAAATAACCACCAACAAAAATGCAGTTCTGACAAAAAATGCGTCCACCACCATAAAACAGTTAATTTTTTCAACCCACTACAACGTCAGCGTAATGTGGTGTTCAATACGTGGGACTCCTACAACTGCGCACTGAGCAGTGTATATTATTTTTTTGGCGCAACCTAGCTTCAGTTGCAGATTGGTACAACACACTTTGCCTTGCTATATAATCAAGCTCCTTACAAATACACCGACAAAAGAGCTCGATCACGCACGATCCACATACCTTGATAATCGCACAAGGAACCGCAAACTTGACTGCGAGTACTTGCCAGTAACAGCGAAGCTTTCAAATTGGTGCGCCAATAGATGTCAATTGCCACAATCGCGTCAGGCTCGCTCATAAAACCTCATTCGACTATATTACTGCAAACTAGGAACTTAACTTAAATGTGGGAAGTCCAAAGAAAATATCTGGTAATTGCACTCCAAAGCAAAACAGAAAATAGTAAAGGAACGGAAACTGGACCGTGTAAACCCCAGCCATGCGTTTTTTTACCGGTGGATATAGTAGTTCAGCCTCAGCTTGAATACATTTTTGTGTAAATGACGCAATATGCGTTTAAAAACACTCCTACAACTGCTCCCTTTTCGTTCGGGCTCATTCAGCTCAGCTGTACGAGATTTTTGCAAACGCAGTACGAGTTTATTTACACGCCAAGACAGATTTTGTGTAAAATTTTGTGTAAAATGCATGTGTGTTATTTATATTCATTTCGTACGCTGCGACCTAACTCTAATGACAATACGCGCCGCTGTCCGCTTGCTTCATACTTAACACGCTTAACACTACTGGCCGGCGTATCTGACATTGCCTGGTGATGACCCGTGCTGCTGACCGGCCGGCGGCACTAGACGTCATATGACGTCTATAGCCAAGGCTCGGCCCACCCGCGGTGCTGCACACGAGACGTGGATAGGACACCGAATACGGCTGAATGTAATAATACATCGGCACATAATTTTACATCACGCCCGTGGACGATAAAATAGGCATATTATTCAAACGCGACAACAGATGGCCCGAAACAGTATTCATAATAATCACATTCAGCTAATCTCGGGAACGTCAGTTTCTGTTAATGACTGGGGGACCGTGCCGAGGGCCCGACAACCTACCCTCCCCTCACACGATGGTTTCTTATTTTATTTAGCCCACTTTATTTTGACAAACGGACATGTGTAAGTATTTTGTTATCATTTATCAAATTAAAAACTGCTTTATCCCCATGTTTAGAGTTGGGTGTATAGATAGCAGATCGAATAAGATAGATAGATACATGGTTTAAGACTATTCTTTACTTTCTGCCTATCTGCTGTCTATTGTGGCCGTTCTTTTCGTTATCAATGTTCACTTCCCTTAAACCGGTAGAAAATATTGGGAGTCTAAACCGACATGGGGGGTCAAATCAACATTGGGTGGCCAGGACCTCCTTCTCAAAAGAATGGAAATCTGCACTCCTGGGCAACCGCCTTCTACGATGAGGAACGTATGACCTTTTGTGCACAAAGTCAGGCACTAGAAAAAGACTTTTTGATGCAAGTAGCACAAATATTTCCCCCATCGTGTATGTAATCACATGCGTTTCTACAAATCTGATCAGAGCAATACTACTCTGTCCTTAAGTCCATACCTTAGAGATGATTCTATTTAAGTCTTATCAACATACCTACGATGCGACGACTGTACGACTGTATCGAAGTCTATCCGGGCGATCCCCAACCGAATGATTTTTTCAGTGGCTCCCAGGGAAAATCCCATGAAGCTTTCCATCCGATCTTATCTGAACCTTTTACAGAATTCGGTGCTTAAAATGAAACGGTCACACGGTAAGTTTAATGAACGGGAAAGTTCCCATCGTTAACGTTATCTCGAAAACATAAAGAACGCAGGCACGACGCCGACAGAATGGATGAACGCTCGAGCCAACAGAAGCACGTGACACCTAGTCGAACGTAAAGGAAGTCTCAAAGCCTACACCAGGACGTTCTAAGTACCATGGAGTTGCCAAGCATTGACGTCTGCGGGAAGTGCAGTTCCTGAAAGATTCTGAACGGATCTTTTCCTCAAGTCGGCACGCATGCTGAATGGCTATCTGTAGTTTCATTAACCCTATTCCCGGAGGGCTAGACGGTATGGCCGATTCCCGGCAGGGGGGGGGGCGGATTCGGCCCCCCCCTGAGATCTCGAGAACTACTTGTCCGATTTCATCGCAACAAACGGCAATCAATTCGCCGTGACGTGAACTACATTTTTATGAGAATAAATTTTCAAAATTTTGAAATTTGTGGATACAGGGGGGCAAAAGGATCAAAATGGGGGTACTTTTGGACTTCTTCTAACTCCGTTGTTTATGGACCGATTTCAATGAAACTGGCATCAATCGAGAGATTATGGATAGAGCTTTTACCATGGGTCCGCAAATCGGAAATTTTGAGAAAATTCATGGGCGTTCACAGGGTTTCAAAAATAGGAGGATTAGTTTTCTAACAACTGAATGAACAAAAGAGGCAAACACCCTTTTTTGGCTTCTGCTAGTCATGTTATACTAAAGAAGTACAAATTGCATTACAATGTTTGTATAATATTAGCATAGGCGGTGCCAGGGATATGAAAAAAGGGGCACTGTCACCGTCACACGTTTCTCAGATCAACTTGTGACCTTTGACCTTAAATGACCTCCAGTGACCTTGGGGTCACTTGGAATCATCTCGTGTACATTTTATATTATCTGTAAACGTTTTCAATCATTTGAATTCACTCCATTTCAAAAATTTCATTTTATGGCTATTGCGATATAGGGTACGCGCACTGACATTTTAGGTCATATCTCCGTGACCCGATCTGATATCAAGCTGAAACTTGGTACACAAGTAGAGGGCACCCTTCTGCGTCATATATATTACGGGTTTGACATTTGAAAAAATGGCGCTGAAATTATCTCGAAAAAACAAATTTTTACTTTTGACCTTGACCTGACCTTGTAAAATGATATCAAATAAACACAATTATATCTGCACATTGCCCAACTATTTAGCTATGCATCCATATAAAGTTTTAAGTTCTAGCTCTAAAACTCTGTTTTTGGCAGCCATTTTTCTTTTACCCTTAACATGGCCAAAAATGGCATGAGGTGCCTCCCAAAAACGTTACCTGGCTCCGCCTCTGAGCAAAATAGAATTTTGAAATTTTGTCACAGCACGTAGAAAGAATAGCTAGGAAAAGTCACCAAGTTTCGTGAAGCTGCGTTAAAAAGCCTGGAATTGGCAAGCAAAAAACCCGAGGGGGGGCGGATTCCGCCCCCCCTGCCGGGAATAGGGTTAAAGTGAAATTGTGTATTATTACCGTTGTTGAAGCAGGTGGAAAAATTGTGGAGAACAGGGCGTCATGTCGACACCCGTCTGCTGCCAATTGGCCAAATGCGCCAAGGCTTCACACTCTGTGGCGATCAGGAGCGGAGTACCGACGCAGATGTACGGAGCTGACAAAGCGGCATAAAACGTTCTTTTTTGATGTAAAGAAAAACGTTCCGAAGATTTATGAAATGCTTCAGATTTCCGATACCCAACGCGACTTCTCATAATCTCGCAGCAGTGAGCGGAAAATTCAAGTATAGGTGCTCGAACCATTTTCTCGTCGGCGAGCATAAAAGATATGTCGAATTAGCTAGCAGTGCCTTAGGGATGCGTTCTGTCCCTATTTTTTCTTGTTAGCCTATAGTTTGAATCGAAGGGAAATCGCAGTTTAAAGACTTAACCAGCGGAATTTGTCTTTACAATCAAACCGAATTTGCCAGTCGAATGGCATGAAGCTGCCCGAACCAGCGACTTTTACAAAAGGTTGCGTTTAAGACTCCAGCCGTCGGCCAGCTCCACTTGCCCTCGGATCAGGCGCCTCTGCTGTGCGATCAATGCCACCTCACTTCAAACCGCTGGGCGAAGGTCCTGAGCATCGCGAGCGGCATTCGGCTGCCGACCGGACTGTAAGCTCTAGCTCCCTCTGCCGGCCTCGCGTGCTTTCCGCCGAGCATGAGCTACCCGAGCTCAAGTGAAAAACTG
This sequence comes from Capitulum mitella, assembly GCA_030062745.1. Taxonomy (NCBI): domain Eukaryota; kingdom Metazoa; phylum Arthropoda; class Thecostraca; order Pollicipedomorpha; family Pollicipedidae; genus Capitulum; species Capitulum mitella. The sequence continues at coordinate 22,133,551 of CP099846.1, forward strand.
GACTGCGCCGATTGGTGCTGAGTTGCTGGCGTTGTCGGTTCTGTCTCCAATGATGTCGTGCGAACCGTTTTATGCATTTCATAGAATAGGCGGATCAGTGCCAGCAAGTCCACTTTCAGTGTGCATGTCTCACTGGTGTTTCGTGGCGGTCTTCAGATGGTTTTCGAGCTGAATAACTAGGCTCATGAACACTCTCGCTGAGCACTTCTAATCACGGTCCTCGGAACACCCTGCATTCAAAGTTTTCAGACATATTTATTACATAAGCAAGTTCTATCAGGAGCCACTGGACGAGTTGATCAGCACGACTGTCAAGATTCAGGCGGCCAAGATTATCACAAAACCAATCCGTCCACATTTGTAAGTTCCCTTACTTTATACAATCAGCAGGCAAGTACTTCATAAGTCACACGCAACTTCAACATCATACGTCACGGTGGTTTGGCCCCAGGTAGTTGCACAACATAATCCATCAACATAAGTATTGTCAAAACGTCGTATCCTCAAGGTCATTCATAAATTTCCCCGATAAATCAACAGTCCAACATCAATATAAATCGAGTGAACAACACAACGAATAGTCGTACATGGTTCAGCTCCGGGAAATTATACACGATAACTTCACTTTTGCGATTGTCCGAACAAGCGGAAGCAAGAGATGCGCAGTGTCGCCAAAGTCCGACGGACACTCAGTCCAGTCAACATCGTTCCACTGGCCTTCCGCGGACTCCTCGGCACGGTGCCGACGGTGCTGCCACCTCTCGGCGACCCTCGCTACTCGGCGAGCGGCTGGAGCGGCGCCTCTCACGCAGTCACGCAGTCACGCATGGGTGAATGACGTATGTACAGATGGCGGCGGCGGTGGCGCGGCCCATTACCGCAGCACCACGTTGCTGATGTACAGCTCAGGGTGGTCCGAGCGGGGGCCCTTCTTGAACGGGTTCCACGAATGGCGGCGCGCCGAGCCCTTGCTGTTCTGGCTGGCCAGGCTGCTGGCCGGGCTCGGCTTGCGGCTGGAGACGCCCGAGCTGACGCCCGAGCTCGAGAGCGAGCCCCACGTCTTGTCGGCCAGCGGCGGCAGCGGCGGCGGCCGCGGCGGCTCCGGCGGCTGCAGGACACACGGAGGCACGGTCAGTCACGGACAGCGCCACGGGCAGTCACGGACAGCGCCACGGTCAGTCACGGACAGCGCCACGGGCAGTCACGGACGGCGTCACGATCAGCCACGGACAGCGTCACAGTCAGTCACGGATGGCGTCACGGTCAGTCACGGACAGCGCCACGGTCCGTCACGGACAGCGTCAGTCAGTCACGGACAGCGTCACAGTCAGTCACGGACAGCGTCACAGTCAGTCGCGGAAAGCGTCACGGGCAGTCACGGACGGCGTCACGATCAGCCACGGACAGCGTCACAGTCAGTCACGGACAGCGCCACGGTCAGTCACGGACAGCGTCACAGCACAGTCACGAATAGCGCCACGGTCAATCACGGGCAGCGTCACTGTCAGTCACGGACAGCGCCACGGTCAGTCATGGACAGCGCCACTGTCAGCCACGGATAGCGTCATGGTCAGTCACGGACAGCGTCATGGTCAGCCAAGGACAGCATCACAGCCAGTCACGGGCCCGACCTACCGCGGAATGAGGACTTCATACATCCGCCGACCGGGGAACTACGCACACAATGACCCCCGCTGAGTGCAGACCACGACTTATGCTACGGCCTAAATTGGTGACCGGCTGTGGCGCTGCAGCTAAATCTTATTACATTCGCAGTTCGTGTGCGGCGGTAACCCGTGCTGCTACAATGGCAGGCTGTAATACAGTGACATAAACGGCGCACTGCGGCCTAGTCAGGCCACCGCATAGATAACACCGGTTTAATGACGCACTGACAAAGACTACACCATCCAGCGTCCGCGCCCAGACTCTGCCGCGGTCCGCTGGCCCCGGCGTCGTCTCACGCGCCCCTCCGTACCGGCTCGGTCTTGTCCATCGGCGTGATGATCTGCAACTGGAACTCGCTGCCGGCCCGCCGGATGTGCGCCACCACCTCCGTGTGGCTGCTCCACTTCAGGTCCTGGTCGTTGATGCCGGCGATGTAGTCGCCTTCCTTCAGGCCCACGCGCTGCCGACACAGAGCGAGTCCAGTTTATCGATGAGATTAGCATTTGTGGGAGTCGATCGCGGTTTTCCACAGAGTCTCGACACCGCAGCACTGTGGTTCCAATCTGCCAACTGAGCCACGACGTGCGTTCGTTACATTCCATGCATTCATCCGTGATCGTGATTCGGAATAATGCTGCTCCCAAACACTGCCAGAAGAACGTCCAGGCTACACAGGCAAGGACTGGCAGGCAGCCGTGCCCGGATGTCCTTGACAGTGGCCTGGAACCGTCAGAGTCCCTGTCTTCTCCCAGCCGCTCTGTTCCGGGCACCTGAGCCCACGAGGCCGTGTCCTGACTCACAAACAAACAAACAAACAGCCGCTCGGCGGCGGCGGCGGCTCTCTACGCACCTCGGCCAATCCAGCCGGCTCCACGCCGACCACCACTACGGGCGCCTCCATCTTGACGCTGAAGCCGAGGCCCTCGCCGGGCCGGCGCCGGATGCTGATGGTGCGCGGCGCCGACCAGTGGTGGTGGGCCGAGAACACCTCGACCGGGCCCAGCGCACGGAACAGGTCCGCCACCTGGTGCTGGCTGAAGTCGGGCGCCTGCAGCGACAGCTGGTACTTGGACGACCCTGCGGCAGGCGGGAGATGTGTGAGCTGCCGGCGGCTCGTAGACCCCTTCGGCGCACTACTCGTCATGCGGTTATGAAAAACATGCGTTCATTGCTGATGTTTGCTTTCCCAATGCCTACACTTCGTTCTGAACACACGCCTGAAGCCGATGTCCAAATGAATGCAGCTGGGTTGCACACATTTGTCGCATACATACAAATGCAGCTGCATACATTTGCAACTGCATATACGCTTCTGAAGATAGCTGTTAATGTGGATGGTGATACCTTTTATGTTTTTCAAATGTGTAAAAACAAAAACAAGACAAGGAGGACTCCTTACCTTGACTAGAAAGCATGACAACTGTTGCTGCAATACCGGCAACAGCTGAACACAAACCCGGAACAATCTACCGATGTCACACGGCTCAGCTGACTCAGAACGACACAAAACACCGGTCGAGCCGCCTGGCTGACATATGCCGACCACATCCCGTCCGTCTGCCTCCAGCTCGGACACCTCGCCGGCTGCAGCCCCGTACCGGTGATGATGGGCGGGTCGACCGGCTCGTCGAAGTCGTCCTCTCGCTCCAGCAGCTCGTACTGCTCCGTGCTGAGGTCCAGGGCCAGGCGCAGCACGTGGCGCAGGATGTCGCGCTTCTTCAGCTCCCGCGCCATGCGGTACAGTCGCAGACTCTCCTCGTGCAGGACGATTGCCTCGCGCAGGTGGCACTTGGCTGCGGACACACGGCGCCCTGTTACGCCGACCAAGGCAGGGATTTTCAGAACAAGGTAATCAGTATCATGTGCCAGCCATTGCCGTCACACGGAAACATCATCGGCCTATCGTCTCATGTTGTAAAAAAAACAACAGGAAAAGGGCCTCTGAAAGCAAAGGCACATTTTCACAGTCAAGATGTATCGGTAGCATCATTTCAGTGCAGTACACTCAATGTTCTGCCAGCGGGGCCAGTGTCAAACACCTCTCTCGCTACACGTACCGAGATAATCTTTCTGCGCCTTGTTGCGAGGCACCTTGTTCTCCACGCCGAGCAGCTGATTTTCACGGTCTCTCTGCGACAGCTGGAGCGTGTCCGTTATTCTGCGACTGAGTGCGCCCTCGTGCTCCAGAAGGCCTGTCAACAGAAACAGTGCGACCTTACACCAGGGACGTCACGGGCGTCACGAGTAGCCTACTTCAGAAGAGGAACATGATTTTAGGCCTCTAATCATGTTAGTGGTCGATTCTGCCACTGTATTCTCCTTACAAGCTTGGAAGCAATGCATCTGCAGTATGACAAGCGTTCAGTGTCGAAGTGTCATGGCTGTAAGAGTTTTCGAAAATTAACTCTCCAAACAAGATCAGTTTAATCCCAATGAAATCTACTCCGTCATAGACTGATCTGTTTCAAGTATTTGACAACGATTTTGATAACAAATACGGTTTTGGTTTGCCTAGTAGGCCACAGAGCCATCCAGCAGGGCTGTGCACGTTCTCATAACCGCTGCAGTCTCGAACCTCTGCTGACCGATGACTGGGATTTTCGCGCACGTGCCCATTGGCTCCACCCATCCTGCGCCCGGACCCACCGACAGCGAAGTGGTGATGAGAGAGAGCCGTGTAGTGGACTTCCTTGATGTGAATCAGCTGCTGCCAGGACAGCGGCAGCGACTCCTGGACAGATGGTGCCGCCATCTGCTCCCTCAGCCTGTGGTACACTTCTGACACCTGGCGGCGGTAAGATGAGTTATTGCCCCGCCAGACGTTTTGGGGTGCTCGTCAGTCATGAATTTTCCGATAGGCGCTGATGCAGCATTCAACCCACATTCGGCGGCACCCAGCATTTCAAACAGCAATCAAATCCGCATCATCCAAGTTTTGAACATCCCATATTTTGGGCGTGACGATCTGGGCCGAGATCCTCGCTGGTCGGTTCCAGGACGGGCAGCTCACCTGGGCCGCCTCCTGCCCAATGTCCAGCTGAGCGCTGAGGTCCAGCTTCTCGGCGGGCAGCAGCAGCTTCTCCAACAGGCACTCCTTGGCCTGGGCCAGCAGCAGGTTGGCCAGCACGTCCAACACGTCCGGGTCCAGGTCCCGACTGGGTGCGTTCGAAAAGTTCTCCAGAATATACCTGAGGTGGAAAACAAACATACACGTCATGCTCGGGACGTAGCAAACACCCCAAAACGACCCAACACCCTAACCAAAAAAAACTTACGTCACCACGACTGAAAGCAAAGAAAAAGACATTTAAAAACGGCGTTTTCTTCGTTTTGGGCAGTATGCACCGTCTGTGGTCCGTCCGGGCTTCCCTTGTGAGTGTTCTGTGAGTTGATCTCACCGGTAGATGCCGGCCGCTCTCAGGTAGCTGTCGACGGCGCTGTCCAGCCCCTCCTGGGAGCTGCGATCCTGCCGCGCCGCCAGCTGGCTGTACAGCGCGGCCATGTTGAACAGCACGGACGCCTTCTCGAAGGCGACCGTGCGCTGACAGCTGGGCAGGCCCGTCAGAGAGTCGTACCTGGGGATGGACGGGAGATGTCAGCAGGTCGTACCTGGGGATGGACGGGAGATGTCAGCAGGTCATACCTGGGGATGGACGGGAGATGTCAGCAGGTCATACCTGGGGATGGACGGGAGATGTCAGCAGGTCGTACCTGGGGATGGACGGGAGATGTCAGCAGGTCATACCTGGGGATGGACGGGAGATGTCAGCAGGTCATACCTGGGGATGGACGGGAGATGTCAGCAGGTCATACCTGGGGATGGACGGGAGATGTCAGCAGGTCATACCTGGGGATGGACGGGAGATGTCAGCAGGTCATACCTGGGGATGGACGGGAGATGTCAGCAGGCCATACCTGGGGATGGACGGGAGATGTCAGCAGGTCATACCTGGGGATGGACGGGAGATGTCAGCAGGTCATACCTGGGGATGGACGGGAGATGTCAGCAGGTCATACCTGGGGATGGACGGGAGATGTCAGCAGGTCATACCTGGGGATGGACGGGAGATGTCAGCAGGTCATACCTGGGGAGGGGCGGGAGATTGGAGGGAAACTGCTTTTTGAAAGTTAATTCAGCCACTAAAAAAAATGGTGACCCGACCGCATAAAAGATTCCATGGCAAACGCACTCAGGATGAAGTCGCAGAAAAAGGAGCAAACGGTTCTTCTTGGCATTCGACGTTGTCGAAGCAACACAGAAAGTTCGGTTAATGTGCTCTTACTCAGGGAATCGGACCCAGCTAAATCACTCCGACAGGTTATTGACGGAAGACATGGCCACATGGCAGTGCAGGCAAAATCAGCGTTTGGTAAATATGACCATTAAAGGAAATACTCATTAAAATAGTAATGTAGTAACATATAATGGTAGTATGGGAACACTAGAAAGCCCACGATCGAAAAGCGGCAAACTTTGTAAAAAAAGAAAAGAATGGTTGCAGGGAACCATTCATGTTAAGACACACTTTTCCTCCTTTTAAAAGGAACAAGTCAGCCCTTTCAATCGCAAACCACTCGACTGCAATACTGAGGTAGAACTTGCACGAGTCCTCGTCAATTTTCCTATCTAAGTGCCATCGTTAGCAAACACATATTTTTTGGTTGGCGGTCATGTCATATGAGGTGGCTCCGTTACACTGGAGGACACCGGTTCTACAGGCGATTGTTCCATGTCAACACACGAGAACTTCGCGCACGCTACATGCAGTAGCACATGAAGCATAGTGATCGGTCATGTCTTAGTATCGCATGTGGTAACCTGAAACCTCCCCTATAACAAAATCTGCGTATTTTCTAAGTTATGATACGATACAGTGCTGAGCTCAGCATTATTATAACACCTTATGCATGCATTACTAGCATTCTGCTCTTGATATCAAAATTAAAGACCATAAGAACTAGGATATCCTAATTTTCGGCATCAGGAGTTATTTTAGGCGTCTGAACGAAGAACAGTTACCATTCCCCATTACCCATCTTTTTACGGTCTATCCGGCGGGCGCCTCATTAACGCTCGTGCGTTCTGTAATCGCGGCCTCGTTGAAGGACAGTCAGGTCCGGGACGACCACATTCCGCGCACGCTCGACGCCGGCACAGCGCGGCGCCCGCAGCCGGATGAAGACGGAATAACAGGTCTGCAGCGGGCCGAGCGCCGTCGCCGCGGCGCCACACACGCTATCGAGCTCCGACGGAGAGAGCTTTGGTCAACAGCGGTCGAACTGGGATGGCCGCACCAGCGGTCGGTTAGACACCAGGTCTGCCCGCTGCCAGGGTCCGACGGTCAACACGGGTAGGCTAACACACCGTGACTGGGCAATCAGGACCTATCAGGTGCCGTCTGAAACGGGGAAGACATGCACTGGTGCGGGCCCTCAGGAACGACTTTTTCTTCTTCTCAGGGGGGAGTAGAGGAGAGTGTGACAACTTTGTATGGTGACGGACTGTCGGAACTTAGGAGAGGATTTGCTTGTTGGGGCCGATGGTACCAGGTTTGATGGGCGTGAACCAAAGAACTGGACTTGCTGCGTGGGACTGACAGGGACGGAATCACAAATCTCCCAATGCGGACATGGGTTAGCGGAATGTTCGGTGGTCTTTACTTATTGTATATTCTTTATTTCCTGTACAGAACTTTATGATTTATATTCGCACGTATTGGGGTGGCCGATGCGTGCCAAACTGAAATGAACACAAGGCGGAGGATGTCCTTCTCGCGGTCCACCCCTCTGGACCTTCCTCTGGCAGCCGATGGAACCGGTACAGAACAGGGTTCGGTCTCAACCAGGAGGGGCTGGCGTGGATCCGGTGAAACGAGCTTGGTCCAGTGTTAAACCGTCACGACTCGGTGAGTCCGGCATGGGCCGCTGGGACAGCGTGAGTTCCGCGTGGGACCGGCGGAACTAGGTGGGTGCGGCGGATCCTGAGCGAGCTCAGTTTCATTTCATCGGGACCTGATGGAAGGGACCGGTAGAGCCTGGTGGGCCCGGTGTAGGACAGATGATGCCCGGTGGGCGCGGTGTGGGACCAGTAAGACCTCGTGGGTCCGGTAAGGGAACCTGATGGGTCCGGTATGGTGATACCTGATGGGTCCGGCGTCGGACCAGTGACACCTGGCGGGTGCGGTGCGGGACCGCTGGGACCCGACGGGTCCGGCGCACCCGGGGCAGAACGGAACAAACACAGCCGTCTCCCACGTCACGGCCGTCCACTGTCGGCGATGGCCGCACGCACCGCCGCCCACCGCCGGCCGGCACCAATCAAGCCGGCCAACCGCCATGAAAAGTGAAATCGGACACTTTCCGGCGCGGCGCGTGGGGAGAGGACAGTCCGGCCGGCCGAGCCCCTCCCCCCCGTCGCGTGCTCGGCTGCTGTTGGGGACAGCTGCACCGACCGCCGCCGAGCCGCCGTCACCGGTCATTATCGCTGCCGCCGGGTGACGTCACAGACCGGATGTGGCCCGCGGATGATCCATCCCGAGAAACGGACGCGTCACCAGCCCTGACGGCGGGAGCAGAGGCAGCGGCGCGGGGGCGAGCCGCCCGGCGAAAGGCGGGGGCGCTCCCTCCCCGGCGGCCGCAGGTCTCCTCAAGTCTCCTCAAAACAACGCGCCGAAACGACGGAGGCGTTCCTTGGCCCCGCCAAATTACGTGAGGGAGAGGCGGAGTGCTGGCGCCTGGTGACGCCACGCCCAGTGAGCGGGACAGCCGTCTCAAGGAGTCCGGAGTCAACAGAGCGGTCTCTTGTGCGGGTCTCTCGTGCGCAGGTGCGGGCGATGCGGCCCTGGCCGGGCGGCGTCACTCACCACTCGAAGTGGATGCCGAGGCTGCGGTCCGGCGGGAAGAACCGTCTCTCGATGAAGTACAGCTGGTTGTAGTACTCGAACAGCAGCGCCAGTCCGGTCTGGTTGCGCTGCGGCGTCCTCATGGCCTGGGGACGGAGGGTCCGGCGTGTCACACGGCCCAACGGCACAACAAACACAGACAGACTGGTAGGTCGGAGAGGCGATTTGGTTACAAACAGTAAAACCTGTCTCCAGATGGCGTGTTCAGAATTTCAAACGGCTTGCCCGCAGTCTCACGGCACTGAATAGCCCTAGGTGCTCTCATATCTTTCAAAGGACGCTTCACCCATAAACCAGTTTATTGGTTCGACTTCTTCGATTGCATTGCGCTTCTGCACTGTTGGTCATGATGGCTTTCTCTTGTGCACTCATGATCTTGAGCTCACATACTTGATTAGTTTTCATTGCTTGCCATATCTAAAAATACCAGCGGCCATGACAAAATGTGAAAATTTCTAGTATGACTTCTGTTAAAGATGATGGTTTCTGATAGCCATAAGTATGCATCTCACAATCGCTTCAGTAACCATCATCCCTATACTGCGACTGCATTGTTCCGTTACTGGTAGATGAACCTTTTCGAACGGCGCTGCTTCGTGGATCGATACCAGTTACTTTATCAGTGTCCAGGCCTGTTGACCTTTCACGTCGTAAACGATCTCCACTGTCATATGCCACATGAAGCTTAAAGGAGCTCAATTTGGTCTGACGACTTCGTCGCTTTTAGATTAAAAAAGTGGCGTCAGCATTCATTAAAATGTTTCGTTCAAAAAATGTTTCTTCGTGTGAAATGTTCCTAATTTAAAGAAGTTAACCTTGTTCTTTGCAGCACGCCACGGTTGAAGAGTCAAAAAACACACGGATAAGCGTGGGAAGGCACCGGTTTCCTATCAAACAATGGGTCATTTATGAGTCACGGCGGCCACCTTTTGACAGGCGGGATTGACTTAGGCACGAACGACCTTTACGCTCTGTGATGGACAACGCTGACGCGCTCGCAGACAGACATGCCGCGAGCATTCAGGCCAAAGGTCTTGATGAAGGGGATCCAGGAGCGCCGAAACAATGGCGCTGGCGGTTTTCGCCCGTCTTCACGACGCGGGAAAGTAAGCCATAACGTTACCAATCAGTCTGAGATCGGTTTCCGAAACAATGTAACTGCGACTACGCCGTATGGTCTTTTGACGAATGGGTTGACTTTCCAAGATCGGAAAACAGGCCTTGAGGAAATAATATTTTTGGCGCCATGACGGACTTATCCATCGAAATCTTTCTCGTGTAACTATATCTCATCGTCCCCTGGACCGCGCCAGGCTCCTAAACGCGCGCCGTTTGAGTCATGTCGCGTCAGCAGGCGCCCGTCCGCCGGGCAGCCGGGTATCGGTGTGGCGGCAGACGGCAACACCGTCAGACGTCTCTTGCCGCTGCCCGCGGCCACAGCTCCCGCAGCCAGCGGCCACGTACGCCGGCTACAGACGAGCTCGGGGGGGGGGGCGCAGCGGCGGCTAATTCTGCCCCGTCGTGGCGAGCCCCTCGGTTATCTGGTGGCCGCAGGCGAGCCCAGGACGTGGCCGAAGTGGCCGAAAGTAACGGATATGCCGTCGTGGAGCGCAAACAGTCATGACCCGACCGGCACTGGACGCATGCTAGACGAAGCATCCGGAACAGAAACGTAATGCCAACCGGAAAATCGGTACCTCGACAGCTAGCTCGCCGACATGCGGGTCCCACAGCCTGCCAGTTTTCCGACACCTGGGTGATGCCCACGGCAGGCCGTCACAGCTCACCTGTCGGATGTCGGTGAAGTCCTGGATCGCCCCGACGTACTTGTCGGCGTCTTCGCTGTAGTGTTCCAGGATAAAGTCCTGAAACACGTCCCGCATACCCGTTAGGGCACGGCCCGGCAGGGCAGGAACTCTTCAAAGGTCGATCGGAAAGCGACGGTCAGACCGCCACAGCTCGGGGCGAGCAGGTCCTGGAGATCATGTCCCAGATCGGCGGCAGACACACTCAGTCCGCGTCATAAACGGCGGCTTACGTTCCCCTCGGCCGTCCTAGGTGGCCGATTCGAGCCAAAAGCCGGAAATCGGTGATCGATCGACTGGTAATCGCGTTTATCGTGACACATCGTGACGTATCACCGCGCGAGGAGGCAAATCCATCGCACGTCCGTATCCCGCCGATCCTGACGCCTCTCCGTTTCAGCTGGTCTTCCTCTGGTGTTCGTATCTATCATCCGTGTTATCTGCTTCTTCTTCCATGTACGTAAGATAGCAGCGAACACCGTCACGCGTTTGTAAAGCAACGCAAGATAAGCACTAAAACGACCGACTTTAATATTACCGGCGAGCTATCTGGAATCAGTTGCCTCACTGGTATTAGCTGGTCACGGGACTACCGACAGACGGTTCTAATCACCAGGATCATTCTACGTCACCCATTCGAAAGCCGATTACCGTACAGGAAAATGGAGTAGACGATTCTTTAATCGTCGCAATTTTAGCACGTACTTTACCATCTTACTTCCCACAAATCCCACAGGCTTCTCGAAGGGCCTGCTATTGCATACCGTTTCCGCACACCTACGCACAGGACAATTACGTACAAAACTTTAATCTTTTGAAAGCTTACTTCGGTTGCTATCAGCGACCGCCCGGGCCTGCTTCTATTTATGCCTATGAATTGGTAAAACTGTGAAATACGCATAACTCTGCAGTATGCGGCTTACAACATAAGGGCGTCAGCTAGCACTGCTCAGGTTTGGAGAATCTGGACACTGTGTTCTGATATCAATAGAGTTATGTTATATTCATCTTACCTTGAATGCGTCTCCAAAGTCGATGTACTTGGTCTCCTTAAGTCCGAACGGAATCATGGGAATGTACGGCGCTCCACTGTAAGACAACACAAACCCAGCTATTCAAATGCATTAACGACATTACAATTTGACCCCAAACCACAGTTCACTAAACCGCAGCAGACAACGACGTAAAGAAAACACTTCAGGTACAATCAGCGTCTCATGCGATTGCATAAGACGTTATCAAGGGGACCATCTATCCCACATGCCGCAAGCCACAATAGTTTCTGGCATCATGACTTGTCATGATAATTTTCCACAGTGACAAGCGAAAACCAAATAAGCTGCCGGCATAAAAAACGAGTCTGTTTGCGATGTATGTGATCTGAAATGAGAATCTGAAAATCTGATATCTGAACTTTGATAAGTTTGGGAACAATCTGAAAATGGGCACATATGAATAAGAACACAAGCGGCTTCCAACGTCCAACCGTACCATGCTCGCAGCCTTTTCGTGAGGCCTTTGCGTGCTATCGCGTGGTCTGCTCCGAACCGTTAGCCCGTCACTCTCATGATCTGAACCTGTTGAATGCTGACTGGTCGGACTACTCAAGGGTAAACTGTTCTCTAGTCGACGCACGCACGGCCTTGAAAACCACACAACACTGATTATAGACGTTCTCTCAGCTTCCGCTCACCGAAAAAGTGGGCTTTCGTTCGCGTAAAGCCAGTTATCGTAATGATTTAACATCGGAAACTGTTAGCGTTTCTGATTCTTTGTTCCATGTCGCATGATACCCACTACCTTTTTGGCACTTTTTGAGGCTCCAGCTTCATGTTCCTTCTTACGAATTACATTAACGTACTGCCGCTGAAGGCATAAGAACGACGAAGAGAAGGGACAGGAGGGGTACAGACGGTTTTAACCACGTTTATGCAACATCTGTTTTTGCAACACAACACTGAGTTTATGCAACACCATAAACTCAGAGCAGAAAACTCCCCAAAACAGAACGCCACGGTACACTTCCTCCCGTTCCTACTCGCTTCACCGCCACTACCAAACGCTGCCTTTCGCCGATGCCATACGCATGCATACACATAAATGCGTGAGGATGAGGCCTTGATATTTTCTATCAACCAACAAAACTGCCGGGGGCCCACTATCCACTCCAACTGAGGGAGTCCGCCATAGGAGAGAACAATGGGCGGCATAAAGGTCCCAGTCTGTAAGAACCCACGGGCAACATGCTGAAACTGAAAAAGCTGAAGTCACGTCCCCGACTCCCTCTTCTGGCGCAGTCGTGGCTGCATCGCTATGTGCTAGTGCAGTTTTGTGTTTTCCATTCGTTTGTTGCCACCTATGTAAAAACATCTTCCAAAGCTACACCACGTCAGAATGCGCCATTTCGTAAAGGGCGTACCTGTCTCCCTGGTAGATTTCCACCGAACTGTTCAGGTCCGACAGTTCTTCCTTCAAATACTGAAGGTTGGAGGTGACAAAACTCAGCTCCAGAGATACTGCCTGGCGAACCTTTTTGTTGTCGGCCGCCCTGAAATGGAACGTTGTTATAGAATAGTACAATCAGCTCGATCTCCCATGGCTACCTGTCACAACTGTGCCGTCAGATGAGGACCAGAGATGTGGCGATGACCTCTTGTACAGTCTTTACTAAAAAGAAATGGAACTGTTACTGACGAAGCGCAGGAAAAATGGAGTAGTTGACCGGCAAAGTTTTGACATGCCAATCGCTTGAAAACTCGCCCCGCCAACTTCACTGAATGTCATATCGCTTTCATACACTCTTTATTTCCAACTGTATAGACAATACGTATCGAACCATAATTTTGCTTTACTGTGAACAATTTTCGAACGAACTGCCTTAAGCTTCGCGAGAACCGGGCACCTAACGGCGCCGATGTCATCAGCGCGGCGGCAGCGGTCGCCACGGCTGGCCTGGTGCCCGACTAACCTGAGCAGGTTCTCGGCTCCCTGGCGCAGCAGCAGGTGTTTGTTGATGTCCTGATTGAGCTTGGACCGCTTGAACTGCAGTTTGCCCCGGCAGGTAGCGGCCCGAGGGTCCGACCCCTGCGACAGAACACAGAGCTCGTCAGAGGACAACCTCATCCACGACGCACATCCGCGTCATGTTTCCCATCTCCACGCGAAGAACAAGAAGCAGCATAACAGAAGGAAATGCATGATCAAGTTTTCCAAGAGCAAACTGATCTGCGGGTTCTCAACACTTTTCTACAAATCACGTCAGCTCAACGATCCGCCACTCGTGACACACAGTTCGTTGTTCTCATATGGCGTATCTGGAGGACAACGTAATTATCAGAAGTGGTAATTCAGTGCAGACAGGAAGCTAAACGACCAACTGAAGGCAATTAGATGGAGTCATTAATCGCCGCGTCTAACAGGCTGAGCGGCATCTGTCTAATTGTCGCGTTAATGATCAGCCGGAAGCCATTTCACGCCCCCACTGACTGAAAGACGATCTCGTTTTAATCGGGGGCGAAGTGGGCTAACGCAGGCAGGCCCGGCTCGGCGGCGGCCGGCCGCGACACGCCCGGGCCGCAGTTACGGCGCCGGAGCCGCGACCTCTGCAGGGCCGCCAGTTATAATGAGACGCCCGCCGCGCCGCAGCAGGCACGGCTCGCCGGCTCAGTCAGTGGGGAGGTCACGGCACCCCCGGTCGGCGCATTGCGTAACGACCGCCCGTCCTGGCACGTGCTGCCGTGCAGAGACCGCTCCACCGCTGGAGGTGGAGCCGTCTGCTCCACCGCTGTCCAGAGTCTGCCCCACCGCTGCACCTTGGTCTTGGTGGACAAAACAACGTCGGTGAACAGTCAAGATCCAGTGCAAAACGACGGCTGACTTTATTTGAGATAAAGCTGACGGACCGAATGGCGAATGGCTCGACAACGGCAAACAAAACAAGCGACACCGACAGGCCCGACACGAACAAAACTGGCCAGACGGATTGGCTCGACACCAGCAAACAGAGCTGTCGAAGCCGACTGCCCCGACCCTGGCGTACAGCGCGACCCGAGCGCGCCCGCTCGGGGTGTCGATGGCCACGCAGCGGCGGCAATCAGCCACCATTGTTCCTTTGTTTCGGAGCGCCGGCGGGCGGCAATTTTCGAGGCGGCGTCTCGAAGGCAGCCGCTGGCGCAACTGTTCGGCCGGCTCGGACGCGGCCGAATGTAGGCCGGCCGACACCGGCGGCCGGCCGCGCCCCGCTGCCCGGAGAAACTGCCGACACCGAGCGCCGTCGAGCCGGACCAGATCCATAACCGTCCTCCGCCGCGCGGCAAAACGATCGGCCAATCAATAAGGCCGTTAACAGCTTACCGGCGGATGGTGGCGCGGTGAAATCAACCTGACGCCCGGAACGGTCATCGGGCTATATCCCGCCGCGCCCATGCCGCCGTCAGTGATTTCCGCGTTCGTGCCCACAGGCGGACAGTCCGGCCGACGCGAGGGCTTCAGAGTAATGTTGACAAGACTCGCAAGGCTGGGCAGTCTTGTGCCTGGGGCTAGCCGGCACTGATCGACCAAACAGCAGCGTCGGCCCGGGTACTGAGCTGGTGCCGGGCGTCACCGCCTGACAGACAGTCTGGTGCAGTGGTGCAGCCTGGTGCAGCGGTGGACGAAATACGGAAGACAGCGGGCGACACTAACGTGCATTCAGCAGGTCACACTCGCACTGTGAGAGCAAGGTGTGACTGCATTTCTACGTTTATGATCTCTTTGTTCTTTTGTCATCTACACATGCAAACTCCACAATGCATTTTGTAACTTTGTGTCGGTTAGAACGCTGAAAATATGAGCTTCCAGGGGTATTTCGGGCAGTATTTTCCATCCTCTGCTATGATAAGACGCTGTATGTGAATTTAATAGTTCCGAAACAACATGAAACATTGCAGCACATTTGGGAAACTTATTCTGACATTCCTAAAATCTGGCTAACAGTCAGGTTGTCTGTACAAAATATCTAAATGAAATGATTTAAAGCAATTGCTTGGCAGCCGTGAAGCGTACTGAGCAAGTTAAAATCATGTACCATATACTGTGATGATGGTTTTCTCAATATTGACAAAGCTTACGATAAGGTGCCTCAAATATTGTTCCACGAGACATAAAAACAAAAGCACGACTTTCGCAGAAAATCACGGCAAAAGTGATGTGCAGAGGCGATCTCGAACGCAACGAAATATCGGTTTCTCAAAGTACCATAATGAATAACAAAGTTTTCCAACAAATTAGTTGAATGTACTGGTCTAAACTGCTTCCTCGCTCTTACTAATGTAATTTTATCACGTTTCAGAATGCTACAGTTTTCTGGAAAAGACCCCTCAAAAATAAGGTTCGGAAGGAGTCAGCTATGCGGATTCAAAAACGGCTACAACTTCGTGGGCCATGGTGGGCCGCTGAGCTGCGCAGACTCTGCTCCCGGCCTGGAGGGAATGCTAGATGAGCTAGCTAGCCACGATCCCATCCTTACCTACGGCGACCCCAAATGTAAGCGTGGACCAAAAACCAGATTCGTTCCATCGTACGTTGCTTACGACAAGAAAGTCTTGAAATTTTTGGCATACTTCAAGCAAACGACTCCCAATTCCCAGGAAGAAAAGTATCGCATTAGGTTCGTGAATATTCTTTATTTCCTGGAGGACGACACAATCTGCATCATGGAACCAAACGTCGATAACTCGGGCATACCTCAGGGCAAGCTTCTCCGTCGCCACCGCGTCCCCAAGAACGACGCCGGTGAATACTACCACTGGAAGGACTTTGACGTGCAAAACGATGTCTGCTTCTACGGCCTCTACTACCACATCTTCGACTGCGACCCGTTCACGCGACAGCTGTACGAAAGTGAGGGCATTGACCTCAGACCCGGGGAGCCGGTGGAGTCCATCCCAGAGGATCCGTACATCCACGATCGCAAGATGCGCCTGCGGCCGCACACGTACGTGACGCCGTCGCAGTGGGACAAGCTGAGGCAGTTCCTGCACATGGACCGACAGGTGCTCAGGTTCTACGTCGTCTGCGACGACCGCGACGAGCTGTACGGCGAGCTGAGGAAGTACGTGTTGCTGTACTACCTGGCAGACGACACGATCGAAATCCTGGAGGTGCACGAGAAAAACGACGGGCGAGACCCGTTCCCCTGCCTGTTGAGGAGAATGAAGGTGCCCAAGAAGTTGCGTCACTCACTGTTGTTCCCTTCCATCTCCACAGAGATCTCCCCCACGGAGGTAAAGGAATGGTTCCTGGACACCGATCTGAAGATAGGCGAATCCGTTTGCATTTTCAACAAGCGTTTCCTGATTTACGACTGCGACGAGTTCACCAAGAACTACTACCGAAAGAACTATGGCATCACCGACTTCACTCCCATTGACGTCTCCCGAAGAGCGCAAGGCTTAGAGAAGAAAGTGGCCCAGCCACCGCCAAACCCGGAGCCGCTGGTTCTCAAAACGCCCGCAAAGGACTACATGAAGTACCTGGAAAACGACGGCATCGTTCTCCGTTTCGAAGGCGTGCTGGAGTCCCTAAAGCCATACCATCGCGAGCGACGTTTTATTATCTCTTACTACCCATCCGACGACACCATTTCCATCTACGAGCGCGTGCTGCGCAACTCGGGAGTCATCGGCGGCAAGTTCCTGCACCGCATGAAGGTGGAAAAACCGGAGAGCACCAAGGAGCACCCCGTCTACTTCACGCTGCGCGACTTCTGCATCGGCGCCACGCTGCAGATGTACAACCACCGCTTCAAGATCGTCAACGCCGACCGGTTCGTGCTGACGTTCCTGGAAGCGAACCCTTGCGGCTTGGAGGGCACCATCGCCAGCCTGAACCAGTTCTTCCAGGCGCACCCCGCGCCGCAGCCGGTCTGCACGCCGGAGGAGGGTGCCGACAGCGATGAGCGGGCCCAGGCCGCCGCGGCCGGCCTCGAGGTCCGCGAGGTCTCCATGATACCCGACATGAGTCAGCCCAGCTACAGGTCACCCGTCGAGATGTACCTCGACGAGAGGAACAAAAAGGAGGCGGAGATCGAGCAGAACAAGGCCAGGGCGGACAGCATGGCCCAGATCTGCTCCGACCTCAAGGAGAAGACGCTGGCGCCGAAGAAGGTGACCTTTTGCGAGGATGCCGTGCAGAAATGCAATTGAAACCGGACTTCTCTGATGACGGGGTAAACAGCCGCGTCCTTCCGAGGTTGCGTGCGTACCTTAACGTCGATCTTTTACTGCGCTTAGAGCTATCACATCAGCTCGCAACAAATCACTGCCAGTGAGCCAATACATTCGCCAGCAATTCGCGATGCACCCGCGTGCGCACTCGTCTTAAAGCCATCACATCCTAGAGCCGAATTAAACACACCAGTTGCACGAGTCGAGTGTCCTTTGACCTTCCCATGTCTTTTTGCGTGCTTTTAAATCGACTTGTCGCCGACCACTGCCAATCAATAAAGCTGGACCGTTCGGACGTCGGAGGCGGCCAGTTTGGGACTCGGTGTCGGCGCGCTGAACGCGGCTGCGGCGCGGGCGAGCCTGCTAACCGGACGTCGCCGGCGGCCGACGCCTGACCCGGACCAGCGCTGCCGGTTTCACCGCCCCCACGCCGCCTTTTGAGACCAGGAGGACGCGTCCCGGCACTGAGAGCCGCGCCGAATTCATCAGGCCCGGCCGCGGCCGCGCACCGTTACAGCGACGAGCGACGGCGGCGCTCGCGCAGCATGCAGATGCCGGCGGCTGGCTGCAGTGGCCGGCGCGGAGCCGGGCCGGGCCGCGGTACGGCGAGGGTCGGGATATCCAGCGCCGGAGACGGCAGCAGCAGCATGCCATAGATCCGGTGTCCGAGACGGGGGATCCGGTCTCGGAAACGGAGGATCCAGCGCACAATACGAATCGCCCGGTATCCAGGGCGGCAGATGTAGTGTCCGAAACGATGGATCCAGTGTCCGAGACGACGGATTCATCGCTGAGACGTCGAATCCGGGGCCCACCCGACGCTGCCGATCCGGAACGCCGGAGCGGCGGATCCGACGTTCGAGACGGCGGATTCGCTGTCAAAGATGGCGGATCCACTGCCCTGCACGCCGGACCGCGGTCTCCGGCGGGAAGCTCGAGCGGCAAAAACGTCGTCCCGGCGCGCCGCCGCCAGCTGGCGCGGCGGCAGACGTGGAGGCACGGGCTGCGCGGTCCGGCCGACACCAGTGGAGTCCAGTGACCCGCGCGGCCGGGCCGGGTCAAACCCGTCCTGCCTGCTGGACACGTCGACGGCCAGGCGTTCCACGTCTGACTTGTCTGGCATGCCTTGTTCCCATAACTGGCAAGACATTTAAGAAATGGCGCAAATTTGCGTGCTCGTGGCGTCACGGTATTTTACAACGTGTTAGCAATAACACGCTGAAAATACGCCCAGTAAACCCAAAACGTAAATGCAACCAAAGGGATCCTCCTAGCGTTCCCTTTTGTCTTCCGCGGAGAACAGCACGCTTAACTTTGTACAAACTCATGGACGTTAACGATGACACAAAAATACCTGTCTGCGTCATTGCAGATGTTTCCGAAATCGGTAAGGCCAGAGCCCTTTAGGCGATTTCTTTCCAAGCAACATCATACAGCTGATGTTTTAAATAATCCAAATCCGGGCCGCCGCAGCCCAAATTGACTGAGGAGCCCAAGGGCCGTTGCGCTAACCGCTGTGTCCGCCGACTCTCGCCTCTGTCTCGGTCCTGTCTGTCTCGCTCTGCCGCCTCGGCCGGGCGCCACCTGGGGACGTCCGGCCCGGGAGACGGGCCGGCGCCGCGCCCTCCCAGAGCCGCCGCGCGCGCCGACCGCCGTAAATCACGCCGGCTGCGTTCTCACGCGTCGACAGCGACCAAGGCCGGCCGGACGCGGGCGGCGGCCGGGCGAATGTGGAGCGGCGCCGCCCAGCCGCCGGTAGCGACAGGTGCGGCCGGCGGCCGACAATGGTGCCGCCCCGATTGGGCGCACGTATCCGGCCCTGGCTCTGGGAAGGAGCCGGGACACGTTCACGTCCTGGCCCTGGATAGGAGCCAGGACGCGTGCCGCTGTTCGGGGTACGTGCGAAGTGTCAGACGCCCGCTGGTCCAACGCCCCGTCTGATATTAGTTCTGAACACTTGTCGCCACGTGTGATCTCCGTCAAGAGCTGATCCTCCGTCCTCCTGCTGGGAGTAGGGCTCTCGCGCACGTGCGGCTCCACCCTGAGGGTGTGCCTGCGCTGACTTGGTGATCAGTTCATTTCCATCAGGCCAGGGGCGTCTCAGTAATTGCTTGGCAAAACGTGAAGCTTGTTTACATTTGCTGTGGCATATGATTGAGGAGCTAGTGATTTAGAGGGCGCTAGTTTCAATTTGTTTTCCTGGTAACTGCCTCCTGTCAGGCTTGGAAAAATGACGCAAATGTCCATTACGGTTCCGTGACCTGGTCAGACAGGATGTGTCATTATATAACGTTTTTTTTTCGGATGGATGACGGGGAAACCATTTATCCAAGACCAAAATATTTTTTTTTCGAGGCATCACTCAAAATAACCGTCAGAAATTTGTACATTCGTATAACGAAGATGAAGAGTACATCGCGCTGAAAACTACGGGGCCTTCCGTTTGGTCAGAGACGCATCCTACGGTAACATAACCCGCCCACTCGCCCACCAACTGGACGATATGAGGCCAATCGTCAGTGTTCTCCACAGGCCGCACGGCTCCGGCTCCAGGAGTGGCCGGCCGGCGCCTGCGTCTTCCGGCTGACCGTCCAAGATAGACCGGCCCCGTCTCCCGGACCGAGATGGACCGTTTCCCAGCGGACCTAGACAGACCGTCTCCACGAGCCAGCCGAGGGTCGGACAGACCATCTCCTGGAGCCAGCTGAGGGTTGGACAGACCATCTCCTGGAGCCAGCCGAGGGTCGCAGAGGTCAGAGTTAAACTGGCACGGACGAGCCCGTAGTCGGCCGCTCGCCGGGCCGACCAGGTGTCGTCACCGGGCCAGCCGGCCCATCGCGGCGACGGTCGTTCACACCGGGCCTGCCGATTTTCTGGCCCGTGCCAGCGATGATGGGTCTGGCGAAACGCCGCTGATGTCGCTAAAACGCCGCGACGGCGTTCCGCAGCGGCAAACGCAGACTGGAAAGCCAGCTCAGAAGTTGTGCAATGACATCTGTGCTGCACATAATTAGGCTTTCCTGCACGACACTGCCGTCTAGAAGGGAAGTGAGACAGTTTCCCTCTGCACAATACGCGCGAGGAACCTCGCAACTTCCATTCACCATATCCGGGAACATCTGCATCTGACTACCTGGAGTGCATCAGTCAAACGCCACATAGACCAAAAATACTGCGCAGTTCTGTATCAGAGTAGATCCAGGAAAACTGAGAACGCCTTTAGTTTGAAATATTGCACTGCAGTATGGAAAAAACTGCCGTAACTTCTTGTACAAGGCACACAGCATTTTTAGAGTAGAAGACGATAATTTCTTTTCGTCCTGCCAAGTTAATTTTCCTTTGCTTTCACACAACAGTACATCCCGATCAAAAAATGCGATTCAAGCCAGAATAAGATAATCAACAGGTCGACGCCTGGAAAATTTCGGCCAGGGAAAATTTTGAGGTATTACTGCATTGTTCTTTTTCCAGGGCTTCCAATTTAAGCCTAATGTAACCATTCGAAAAAGTTAGGGGACGACGTCCCAACCACTCCCGCATTTCAAAGCTCGTGCACACAGATTGTTCGGCGCGAGTTTCTCACGGCCACTGGCACAAGCCCTTGAGACAGATGGTACACAAGTGCATTATTCGGGGCTTTCAGTACGTCACCACTGACGGGCTGGAAACACCAAGTTAAATCAGCGTGCCGTCGTGCAGAATCTAGACGGAAGGAGACGCCGTATCGCCGCTTTCGTGTCCGGTCCACCGAGCCTCGCCCGCAGGGGGCTGCCTCAGACAGAGGCGGATAGAGAGTCACGGGTCGGCAGCGGCGGCGGTAGCGTGCCGACCTGCCGTCGGCCTCGGCAGGGCGCGCTCGACTGTGACCGGACGCGCTCGGCCGTGCCAGATCGCCGCCAGATCACCGCGGCGACCGGCGCAGCACGGAGTCCAGCCGGCCGCCTGCAGCGCCGCGGCGTCCAGCGCAGAGTCCGCCCGGCCACCCGAGGCGTCGCCTCGTCCAGCGCACAGTCCGCCCGGCCACCTGAGGCGTCGCCGCGTCCAGCACAGAGTCCAGCCCGCCGCCATCGGGCCGTCGGAGCGACAGAAACATGCAGCGTGGGAACGTGGTTCTCCCAAAGGGTGGAAAATGACCTCACCGCTCTCTTCTGCCGCAGAAGGTAATATTCATCCTGCGGCAAAGGGCGACAGAGGACCCTTTCGGCAGAGGCTGGCAGAGAGGCAGACCCTCCTGTGTAAAGAGACGGCCGAGGGACGCTCCGATGCGGCAGATGACTGATGGACCCTCAACAACTCAAACAAAGAGCCCAGTGACACTACAATGTGA
Source organism: Capitulum mitella (assembly GCA_030062745.1). Taxonomy (NCBI): domain Eukaryota; kingdom Metazoa; phylum Arthropoda; class Thecostraca; order Pollicipedomorpha; family Pollicipedidae; genus Capitulum; species Capitulum mitella. Next base: position 22,155,458 of record CP099846.1, read on the forward strand.
CCCACGGCATCCAGAGATCGCTAAAACATCGATCCTAGCCTCCGGATGGGGTCAAACGAACCCCCACGGTGTGTTCAGGTAGCACTGATTTGACCCGGTTGCACGTGTGGCCAATCAACCGGCAGGTGCGGCCCAATGGCCACCAGTCCACCGTTCTCGCGAGGAGATTCCTTTTTTCCTCCGACCGCTCACGGTAGACAAACAACCTCGGTGGCATTGCCTGCCATCTGTTCAGTTAATACACGGCGATGGCAACGCTGCACGCAAGTCACCCTCCAGGCCTATAATTTTGCGGCGTGCTGTTGTGGGTCGATAAAGTGAGCACATTTCTTCCCGCGCATACATGCTCTGAAAGGTACGGTGCATGCCAAGAAATCGGGTAAGCGCTTTGCGAGTTTCCGTATGTTTCCATTGGTAGGCAGTGGCATTAATTCGTGAACGTCTCCAAAACTGGTGGGACTAGAGCCAGCTGCAGGCCATTTCGTTCCACACAATACCATCCAGCTAAAGTTGAAACTGCGCAGAGTTAGTAGGACCCGAGTCAAGTTGGTACGGCCGCCGTCGTGTCTGTGCTATCGGCTGCTACATGAATGGGCTGCAGATAAGTGGGTTTCCCCTACACAATGCACATTCCGCCTGCTCGCACTTTACAGTCTACGATGGAAATCCCACGCATCAAAACAACGTCCCCAATGGCGATCCAGCCAGGGCGGCACCACCCGCCCCGCCCGGACGGCGTTTCCTCCGGCAGTCCCTGTCCATCGCCCGAACCCGGACGTACAAGGCCAATACCGCCGCACCCAGTGCAAGCGAACCCGCCGAACCGGTCAAGAGGAGCGCGCCGGCGGCCGGCCACCGCCGTCCGCCGCTGCAGCCCGTTCTGGGTCACTGGCGGCCGGTCTGGCGGCGTCTCTGGGTCAGCCCGCTGCCGGAGCCGGCCGCCCGCCGCACCGCACCGTGCTGGATAACGCCACCGGCTTCGGATGGCCACGAATCGTGACGGCCCGCCGGACCGCACTGTATCGGGCACCAGTCACAATCGTGACGGCCCGCCGGAGCGCGCTGTATCGGGCACCAGTCACAATCGTGACGGCCCGCCGGAGCGCGCCGTGCCGGGTAACGTCACCGGCTTCGGTTGGTCACAGTCGTGACGGTCGCCGGGCCGCTCCGCACCGGAGAACCGTCACAAATCGTGACGGCCCGCCGCCCAGATGGAGCAGACGACGCCCTCCGGCCGGCGCCAACAGCGGCGATCGGCGGCAATGGGCCAACACGGCGCGTGTCGCAACCTGTCCGCTGCGTGGCGCCGACGGGACAAGGTCAATGGGCGGCTCTTTACGCGGTCGTGAGACGGAGGGAGCTGTCGCGCCGGCCGCCCGGCGCCGGACTCCGCGCCGGCTGAGGGGCCGCCAGGTCCCGCGCGGTGGCACGCCGGGCGCCGCCTCCTCGCATTTCGCTCGGCGCCGCGCCGCCCCCGGCCTCGGCTGGCCCACTGAGCCCGGCCCGGCCCGGTGGTGATGACCGGTCGCCGCCGGTGCCGACGGTAACCGGACGGCGGACGGTCGCGTCGGTGCCAGCTGTGACCGGTCGGCCGACGGTCGCCGCCGTTGGGCTCCTGCTAGAGCGACGGACGACCGCCGCCGGCGCCGCTCGTGAGAGGACGGCGCCTCTGCCGGTCACGAGCGCGCGCCGGCGCCGACCGCGACCTTGGCGCCCGCTCAGCGCGCCGCTCCGCGCGGCGGCGGCGGCGGCCGCCGGCGCCCCGATGTTGTTGCTCCCGCGGGCAGGTGCGGGCCTGTCCAAGCGCCGGCTGCTGCCTCCCAGCAGGGGGCCAGGCGGTCCGAGCCGCTCAAGGTCTGAGCACGCTCCTCCTGCGTGCGGCCCGGCCGGCGGCGCTCGAGAACGCGCTGGACGCCGTTTTTAGCCGGCCGATAAACACCACCGCCAGAGGAATGCCGGACGAGCCGGGAGACTTATGTTCCGAGATATGGTCTCGAGCCCGGCCCGCACGCTGTTCGTTCGTATGCTTACCGGCGCGGACATTTTTTTGAACGGTTCACGCGCTTTGAATGACGATGAGCCTCAGGTGGAAGTAGACCACGGGGATTAGGATCACGTGAGATTGGCTCCTTAATGCTTATGTTGTTTTGTTTGTTCGCCAGACACCAACGGTCTTCCTGGTAATTCCCGCCAGTATTCACTCTGTTATGGCCTGAGCTGTAGCTGCCCTAACGAGAACGGGTGTAACTTTGCGGGGGCTGCGGAGGACAAATCCCTCGCAGTTTTCTATAACTGATGCTTTGTTCCCCTAATTTTTAGTGTATCAGGTACGTTTTTCCCGTTGGCCACACAATTTCTTGAACTTTCACATCTAACAAACGGGATGTCAACTGTAGTTTGTCATGCTACGCCCCCCAAAAATACTATTGCTGGGGGCGTAAGGATTGCAGTCAGCTTGCCTCCCCTACCCCGATTTCTGTACTGCGGTTACATCCATGCCGCAGAAGGACAACGGGACCACGCCCTGCCCACGGTCTGCGTCGCTCAGTCTCAATGCGCTGGGCGGAGGTATTCCCAGCGACAGAGCCGTCCGGGTGTAGACTTCTTCGAGAGAGCGCTCAATGATCGACCAGAAAGCGGCGCAAACCAGATCGAATGGCGGGAGAAAATTCGGCCAGGCGGCGGCCGGAGGCAGTGGCCGGCTGTTAAACTCAGCCGCTGGAGGGAAGCCAGAGTGGCTGTTTTTACCGAGGCTGTTAATCGTAATCTACGCCAGACGCTGCGAGGAGTGGCGTGAGGCGGCTTAATCGTCCCAGCTGGGACTACAGATCGGGGCTGAGTCACCAGAAACGGCAGATGGCCGAGTCTGAGCGCCAGGATGCAGCGCAGACCCGCCCTGAGTCACCAAGCATGGCGGGTAGCTCAGACCGGCTTTGAGTCCCTTGACACAGAGGACAGTGAACCAAGTGCTTGAAGAGAGCCCAGTGGCCGGCAGATGATTCGGCGAACTGCTTTCGGCACCGGCATGTGAATGGGCCACGGCCGTCTCCCACAGAATGCAGGACCACGGCCGTCTCCCACAGGATGCAGGACCACGGCCGTCTCCCACAGGATGCAGTGCTGGCTGTTTTCAACACTGGCAAATGGCAAACGGCAGTTCAGTAAGCTGTCCTACTTGCCATAGGATTGGCATTGTCGTGGGTGCAACCGATCGTGGTACAAGCCAATTCCATGACATCGTGATAATGATAATTGGCCATACCATTGGAAAACGCAAAAAGGCAAGTTTGAACATCTTACGCCAAGAACATTGCTGGCTCACGGTTATTGTGCCTGCTCCAGGGCAGCCCACCAGTCGGGTTCCAGCCGAGAAGTGCGTTCTTTATGAACCGTTTCCGGTGGGCCCACCTGCCCACCCGGCTCTGGGGGAATGGGCGGGTCATTTCACGGCCTGTTGACCGTAGAAGAAAGGGACCGAGGGGTCAGCACTGTCAAACGGAACCGACACTTCCTTCAATGTGCTGGGGAAATACGCGCGTGACGCATTATTTATCACTGTCCTGACGGGAAGGGGGACGAATCTGTGGCTGTGTTTTCCAGCTAAGGTGTGTGCGGAAATCGCACGGGTTCTGACCCCAACAGAAAGAGGCGTCCTGAATTTTGATCGCGGCCGGGCTCGTCATGGCTTTGCCTGGCACGACGGAGCTTGCTTGACGGAATTCCAAGATGAGGAAAAGATAGCCACAAGGTACGACTGATGGGCGGCATGACTTTAGGGAAATGATTCACGGTGAACTAGCATAAGAAATTAGTTTTTAACCCCAAGGTCAGTTCAATTTAGCGAATACCAGTAAATAGCTGCATTAATTGACTAAGCGGATTTCACTCGAAACTTCGAATTGCAGTCGTAAGAACCAGATAAAAAGGGAAAGTACCCAATGGGGGTGTCACTCTGTATTCTTTTGAGCGGGCCCTGGCCAACCAATGTTGATTTGCCCCCCAATATTTTCTGCCGGTTCTAAAGGGAAATGAGTAATGACATCGACAGGAACGGCCGGAATAGATAAGAGATACGCAGAAAGTGAAGCAAAGCAAAACAATTTTTATATGACAGATAGTTACCAGAAAACTTGTATATTTCCGTTGGTCAGAATAACGTGGACTAAATCTGTTGGGAAAACAAAATTTTGGGGAGGGTTACGTTGTCCGGTCCTTGTTTCTTCCCCCTAATCATTTACAGAAATTGACATCCCTGAGCGCACAGGAGAAGGAGCCAAACTTTTGGTGACGAAATCCAAGGTACTGACCTCTAACACAGTGATCACAGTTGCTCCAGGACCCGACATGAACGGAAAAACAGTCCTCCACGAAAGGTACGAAGTACATGCAGTACATGCAGAAACGGCGCCCACTCTCCGAGTCCGGCGACGGGTCTCGGCCGAGGTCGTCCAGTGGTGACCAGCCAGTCAGCAGCTCACCTTCACTGCAGCCTGCTTCTGCGCCCGCTCCACAATGGCCCGCATGGCCTCCTGCGAGAGCCCCATGCCGAGAGCCCGGCCGACTGCCGATCCTGCGCGGTCGCACGTGCCACCCACTCCTGCGAGCCACGCTCCGACACTGAACGGCAGGCCGGCGCCCGGCCGGCCGGCCGACGCCGGCTTTCACGGCCCAGAGAGCAGCGACGCTGGCGCCGCCCCACGGAGCCAGCCGAAACTAGCCGCCGCCACCGCCCAGCCGCGGGCGCCGAGCCGCCGGCGCGGTCACTACAGGCCGTGCCGCCGGCCGCTGGCAGCCGCCGTGAGAAAACGGTCCGGTCAGCCCGACCCAGGAACGTGACCCGTGCCGGCCGAGCCCGCGCGGCGGCGTGACGGCAGCGCCGCGGTCGCGGCCCATTTAGCCGGCAGCCTTGGCGCAGGCCGGCCCGGCCACAAAAACAATATTCCTCTTGACACTGAACTCGCGGCAACAAGGACACGAGAAAAACGGGCCCATACCCGACGACCACGCCCTGCAGATCACACGGAGGGCCCGTTCTCCTGAGAGCAGTCGGCGACCGTCGGGCCGGGACAAGGCCGGGGTCCGAGTTAATGGCAACAGGAGGCAGGTCGGGCCCGCCGCGGTCCAGCTGGGAACAGGGACAGGGTCTCTGCCGGATGCCGCCTGGGTGCGGCAGCACTCTGGCCGACTCGCGGAATCCGCAAGGGCTGGTTCGCCTGGAACGCGGACGCTTACGTAGAACTGTACGGCCGCCTGTTCTGGGGACGGTCTGCTTAAGAACGTCGGTCACCAAAATAAGTGCACTCATCAAAATCAGTGTACTTTGAAGAATAAGCCACTCCGAGTACAATAAAAAACCATGCGTGTTTTTTATTTTTTCTTAACAAAAAAACCATGCGTCAAAAAAGATAGGTAGGGATCCCGGAAGAACCAGGGCCATATTTAACAAGGGACCGGCGGGCCCCAAAATAAAAACGACACCGAAATATGTGAATTTGCGAAGAAAAATAGAACAAAATGGGCGTAAACGACAACGCGGAATCGAGCAACAAAGTGACGCAGTGTCATCGACTGGATCGGGCATAAAAGCCGAAGTTAATGCTGAACGCGCCCCGACCTTAGACCTCATCTCTATGTCAGGTGCCCGACGTAGCATATACCAGAGTGGGAACGCTATGGAAGCGACCCTTGAATTTTTGCCTCTCTAGACGTTAAATGGGAGCAAACGCATTAAAAACCTTGTCACTAATTCAACTTCTGATCCATGACGGAGCCCTCCGGTCGCAGAACGAGTGGCAGACCTAAGACCTAGATAATCCCCCACATGTGAGGGGCTCTGAAGACGAGTGCACCTGGGAACCGCGATGCGTAGAAAGACAGCACATGAGGGGCCCGACGTCGGAAGCTAGTGTTGTATTTGGGCCTGCAGAACTTGAAGGCCCCAAAGCACGATAGCGAGGTGAGTCCTTGGCTATGGAGTGCGGGGGCCCCAATGTCAGACACCTCTCACGCTTCAGCCGTCCGGGGCCACAAATTCATGCAGACCATGGTTGGAGATTTCCGAACATTAGAGGGGGATCCTCACGGGATTTCAGACCATTTCTATATAGCCACTGCCACAGGCCTAGTGCCAGAAGCCCTAAATATTGGGGGGTCCAGCCCTAAATACTGTGTGATCGCAAGCGCGCGAAAGTAATTCCTGGTGATGGTGAGGAGTGAAAAACATCATCAAAAAAGCGTTCTGAGCAGTCTGAAAAGGAACCTTTTGGTATTTGTTGCGTAACTTTTCAAATAATCAAACTCTGTGACATGATGTTTTTCTCCATTCAATCCTGCAAATACGTGTGGATGGACAAGAAAAAATGGACCATCATGATCAACTCAATGCCATATACTAGAATCATTAGCGCGCCCAAGATTCTCATAAGAAAGGTTAAGGGCTGACAAGGGCAAAAAGAAATGCTTTGAAAAATCCGAAAAATCTGCCCACCAGGGCGCATTCAGTGATCATACAATGCAACACTGATGCTTTTGACCGGCACTGGATATTTCCAAGTCTGCAGGCTTCGATGCTAGTTAGAATGTCCCTATCTTTTTTAACAAAGCTTTTCGGCAATCATAATCTCCGAATACCAACCATTTGTCCTCGCACTTGTGTTCCTGAGTCTCAAGGAGTTGAAAAAACATGCGCCACTGTTTTTGAGCCCTCTGAAAATATAAAGCTTGTTTCACTCTGAAGCGTGATAGCATAAGGCAATCCCATTATCTCGGCCTTCCCCTCCGAAGCAAACGGGCAGTTTGCGCCTGCACTCAGATGTACTCTGAACATGACCGCTTTAACCAAATTCCCTTGGGGATTTCCAGCCCATGCTGCAGGAGCCATTGATACCGTTTTCTGCAATGTTGATTTTGACCTGCAATGGAGATGGCGGATCTGCAATAGGCAAACCGTTTCAAATAGCTTACAGTTTCGGCCAGTCTTGCCACGTTATCTGTAATAAGAATGCTAGCTTGTTTGGAAACACTCGACAAAAAATGAAGCTACAATCTCTCGCGGCGAAGGAGCGGAGGTCACGACACAATCGCGCCAGGCGCTTTGCTACTACGCGGGTGGATTTAAGACGGAAATGCGGGCCATGTGCCCCACGAAGCTTGTTTTCACTCACAAATCTCCGCCGCCGGCAGTGAACAGGAGCGGACGCTCCGTTTCGCGCCGGCGCCGGGGAGGCGGCGGCAGCGCGGCTGTCTGTTTTACGAGGGCGTGGCCCGACCTCCAGCAGCGGGCCGGGCGTCGGCCGGCGCCGAAAGCCGAGCCGCGGCGCCCCGTGCGGTCGGGTTTCCAGAGCGGCGCCGCGCGCGTGCCGAGCCGGCCGCGCGGGCGCCGCCGGGAGCCGGGCGTGTCAGCGCCGGCCCGGCCGGGCGGCCCCAGGACGGCGACGCAGCGCGGCCGGCCGACGGTCCTGCGGCCACCAGTAGGTCACCGCCCGCGATCGCGGTCGCGGCGCACAAAGAGGCGCGGCGGCGGGCGCGCCGCTCGGCGCTCGTTGTGTAATCGCGCCGCGTCCGGTCCGCGCGAGTACACACGACCGCCGCCGACTTCCCGGGACGCCTCTCGTTTCGTTTAGAAAGCGAGTTTGTGGGAAACGTCGTTGCCGGTGCTGGGGTCCTGGAATGTGATTAGGCTCTTCGATACTTTGGGAAAGACAGGCGGAAATAGTGGCGCGTGTGAGCCCGCAAAAAAAAACGGAGCCAGACGAGGCACAGCCGGAGTAATGGAATCTCTTCTTGACTACCACGAAGCGTGGACTTTATTTTGTATTTCTAACGAATAGATTTTGCCACAGGTTAGGATGACTTTTCCCCATTTGCATCTGGATTACCACAAACCCTCGTAACCACGCATGTGCTGTTACCCGTATGTGGTCGGCTTTGGCAATGCAAATATATACCAAAATACCGTCTACCTTTGTTTGTTTGTTTTTTTATGCAACAGTAACTAACAGTCTGCTGTGTCAGCGCAGAGCAGCAGATATGAGAGGCACGGACGTCCTTCAGGATGAGGAATGGCGTTCGTGCGGGACAGCGCACAAGCTCGCAAACAGTTTGAAAAACAAGCCACTTGTTCGGGACCCCGGCTTCCGGCCCGCCTTGCGCCCTGGGCGCGGAGTCGGCTCGGTCCACGTGGGGTGATCCAGTCGCCTGTGGGCGTGATGGCCTCCGGCGCCCGCGCCTCTGCCGCGTGAAAGCAGCTCAGTATGCAAAGTGCCTGCGTTGTTTACTCAAGCCATCCAGACACGAAAGAAATGTGGGTTAGCTGGTGTCTCCGAGTCAGACGTGATTAGTGCGGATTTACATACATTTATCGGCTGCCCTCGGAATACACAAACGCCGTCTGCCCATATCCAGAGATATGCAACGGTACCGTGGCGGTAAAAACAGAGCCAGCACCAATCAGGCGGCCTCTCCTGCGACCGCGGCGTACGTAAAATCTATTGAGCCCGTCTGCAAGGTTTCTCTGCCCCCTGTGACCTGCTGAAAGGCGGGCGGCCAAACTCTCACAGGTGCTCCAAGCACGAGGCTTTGTTTCTGACCGCAGCCCGAGGCCTCCAGTCGGAACATTTCAGTCTCATGATGCTCATGGTGGCGTAAAAACCAGCTGGTGCGTTTTTATCTGGTAATGTTACATCGGGCGTGCATGTCGAGGAAAAGGTGGATTTTGTAAGCGTCCCCACGTTCCAGCCAGCGAAGCAGCTGGGGCGGCTGCCATCACGCACTTCACAGGGGGTAGATGACCGGGCGTAGGACACACTGCCGCCGCCTGACGCTTTCTCCGCAGCAGAGGGGATCTGCTCGGGCCGCGCACAGGCACGTGGACGGTAGCGGCGGCCGCGCTCTCCGCAGCGGTCCCGGCGGGCTGAGGGAGATCCGGCCAGGCCCGGACAGACCCTTGCCGACCCGGCGGCCCGGCCGGCCGTCTGGACGATCGCCCGTCGCGCCGGCACAATGACCATTGTGCGGGCCGCAGCGGAGGCCCAGCCCCGGCCGGCGGCCGCGCCCAGCCGGCCCGGCGCGGCTGCCGCTGCCGCCGGGCCCCGTCAGGAGGTCCGCCGTCCAGCCGGACCGCCGGCACCTCCGCTGCCGGAGCCGCCCCGCCCGGACGCCCGCCGCCGACGCGGCCACAGCTGCGGCAATCGGCGGAGAGGCCGGAACGCGGCTCCGCGGCCGGTCACGCGCGGGACGGACTGACGGGGGGACCAGATGGATCGGCGAGCGACGGCTGGAGCGCAAACGATCACACCGCTGCCTCCGCGTCGTCTGACGCGCCGGGAGAAACGGCCGACAGTGACGGCGAAACCGGCCAGACGTCACCCGTCTGGTCTCGGCAGACGGCTGACGGAGGATCCTGGATTTCAGTCGCCCGGTCCTGACGTCACCAGACGGCGCACTGCCAGGCCCCACGTCCTTTGGTCAAAGAGGTAAGGTAAAAGAGGTTCACTGACTCCGCTGACCCCGACATTGTGTACGCGGGTTCATGAGCCATGTCAGGAGGCAATGCGTTCTCCTCCAGAGCAGCAGAAACTCCCTAATAATGTGAGCCATCACTCAACGGATAGGTATTTTTCAACGAGACGTGTGAAAATTTTGAAGGCAGGTGCTGTGATTGACATCTCGAGTATTCATTTTGTGGCTGCAACGACTCGACCTGGTCTGTGCATCACCGGTACTTCGGGAAAGCTCCGTTCCCGGTCTTCATGCTTTAACTGATATCTTCGCTCTCAAATCTTCCTTCACGGCGTGAGCAACGGATGTAGGACGAGTCAACCTTGCGTTATACAACTGAACACCACCCGCCTCAAAGGCGAGAGACTCCTTCGGAGATTTCGCAGGAGTCATCCAGAAACAAGAAGAGAGCACCAAAATTCGGAGACTGCAGAATCGCACAGGATGAAGCACCATGAGAAGACGCTAGACGCGTGCCACCAAGCAAGACGCATTCGTCGTCCGTTCAGCGTGTGAGCGTCGGCATCTCAGTCGACGCCGCAGACGAGGTGGCCAGGCTCAGCGACGGCCGGGTGTACTAACAGAAGCCAAGGACCTCCTCAAGTACTCGCCAGCGGGGAGGAGGGAGGGTGTGTGAAGGGTGACGGGAATGGCACAAAGGAGTGCAATATTATTGGACACACGGACCCTAAGGACCTCTTCACGCCCTCGGCAGTGAAGAGCAGCAAGAGAGCGCGGAGGCTGACAGCGGCTGGACAGACGTACGCAGTCTTTTCTGACTGAAAACAGTGAAAAGGAAATTGATTAGGGCCTTGCAGCTCGTAATCATTCGTTACCCCGGGAAAATGGCGCCAGGTGTCCCGTATTATCAGAATGTTAAAATAGCGGCGTGATGCAGACAAATAGAGGCGATTCACTAGAAATCGGCGACCGACACTCGCAAACCATTTCTGGCCATTGTCCGTGACAAAAACAGCCTCGGAGGCCATCGAATCGTGCTTGTTTCAGCACTCCAGCGGCAACTGCACCACGCATTCCACGACGTGCCGTCCCATCCGGCAGGGGTGCCAGATGACACGTGGCACGGCGCTTCGCAGCTGGCATGCGAGGTCACGTGTGCGGACGTGAGGACCGGAACGGGGAAACATCCGGTCAACGCAGAGAGAGAGTGGCCATTCCGGCGCGACGCACGAGCACACCTGCGATGGGATCAAAGGGGACGGTTCCGATAATTTGGGGACATTCGGAACAGACACCAACATGCTACTAGCCAGGAATGCGGGTCACGGGCGTGGCAAACTGAATAGTATGGCTCCAGCGGACCCAAACAATCGGAACAAACTTTCCACTGACCACAACCCAGACACGTGATCCCATTCACCTCCGTGAAATTGCCCTAACTGACCCTGGTCAACGCATCAGTGGTTACCAGCACATTACACATCCCGCTGCCTCCTCAATGTCTTCACTATTTCATAAACCAGATCAACACGAGTACAGTCATTTTGTTAAGAGTATTAAAGGGACTGAATAAGGAGGCCCGCTGAATTTACCCTGATTTCGACCGCAACCAGGACTGACTAAATTCGAGTCACTTCTTTGCCCCATTTAAGCGTGGACGGAACGCCACCAGTCGTACTGGTGGTCCAACCTACTAGCATCCCAGTGCACCCCGATTGTGACCAATGCCCGTGTGATTTTACTGATCCGGCGTACCTCGCGCAATTAATCATTTGGTCTAAACGACTCAGAAGACAAAAGCACAGAATCGTGCAGCCTAATTAGACAAACGGGTGCGGCAGCCGTGGGCTGTTCGGAAAGCCGCCCGCGCAGTGCGCTCCCCGCCTCAGCAGGTGCCGGCGGCGGCCGCGCGTGCCTGGCGAGGTCACCGGCTGTCGGCGAGTCACAGGCTCTAATCGTGCACGGCAGGAAATTGTCGGCTCCGGACGGGTCGTTACCACCGGCGAAAGCGCTGTAATTGAAGCTGTCTTGCGGTTTTGCGTACGGTCCGAGTGGTCACTAGCGGTGCTGGCAAACGGTACGGCTAGCCAACTCATTCACGAAAGCGTGTTTGCGATATAATGCACGCTGGTCGAATTACGGACAATGACAAAAAAACAATAAATTGAAGGATTTCGCGCCTCCTGGCTTTCGTCGACGGGTCGCAAAACCGGCAGACGAGCCATGCTACAAGGCAAGTCTGTCTCCTGTGATTCGGACGTTGGCGCCAGCTTGGAACAAGGACTGTGCACACCACGGCCACTATATAAACGCGCCATTTCTGCCGCATACCTTACTAGCTCCAAGTTTCCCACATTTTCTTTCGCTTTACTAGAACGAAGAGCAATAGACGTTTACAGAGGACAAAAGGTCCCCAAAGCTGGTTTGAAGACTCTGGCATTTAAAAGAAAGACGACTGAATAGGTTACCTTGCTGGTCCTTATACTCCGAAGTCCATTTGTTCTCCGGCTTTCCGCACCCAGTTCTGGACTACATCAAACAAGGTGACCAGCCGCTCCGCTATTGTTAGGTCTTCCCTTCCCACATTTTGATACGCTTCAGCGGCGGCGGAGCGCCGTACAAAACGGCCCACATGAGTCAATCGAACGGACGAGACTCACCCGGCACTATTTCACCGGAACCGTTCCGAGACGACAGCGACGCATGAGAGCTTGTGTACGGTCGGACCCGCCCTCAGGGCGGTGCCAGTCCGGACGGGGTCAGGTGCGACGTGACCCAGCGTCGACCTCTGACCTCGTCATTACAAGGCGGGGTGATTCCACCAAACGTTAGCATTGATCAAATCCGTCGAAACTCCCAGGTGGTTTGTGTGTTAGAGAATGCGATGCTGAACTTGCGTAGGTATCGCACAAAAGAAACTTAGTTTCTTAGATTAACTGTCTCCCCGGAAGTTTGGTGCGGAGATATGTGGACTCAGCAAGGATGATGTGCAAACTAAAAATTGCTAAGATCTTTTTAATGATGTTCGGCTATTAATTAAAGCAGTGTGGCGGACGTCTATTTGTTTGAGCGTCCTACTTACTGTTGTCAAGAGTACTGTTGGACCACTTTTCTACACAGAGAGGCTGAGTCAAAAGACAAAAACAAATCATCCAGAGAAACGCCTGGTTGTAACGCCTCAAATGATGACAATATCATTAACGATAACAGCAGGTTCCAGATGGATTAGGTAACGTCGTATGCCACTTCCTGGCCACGCTGCTTATTACCATATAACGAAATGATATCATTTTGTAACAGAAATGTGTTACGGAGGTAATGACCACAAAATGTTAACGAAACTAACCGAAACTACCGCATGTACTGGCACAGTACCATGCCGCGTCAGATATGTTTCAACATTTCAACATGACAGCGCTGAGCAAACAACATTTCCATGTCTGTCACTGAAAGCAGGACCTAAGTATCTACTCAGGCGTGTTAAGTCTGCACAAAAATAGGAGCCTTGCACCTAAAGCAGGATCTCCGCCACTGGCCCATGATTCCGGACAACGTCGAGGCTTCCATAGCATTGCCAAAGTCGGCGAAGGTTGATACGCCAAACGCAAAACGCCGAAAATCATCCCTACAGACAATGCCGACGGGCCGATCGTATCCGACTGCCTGCGACTGCCGACTAGTTGAGATGGCAGCCGCTAAATCTGACTTTGATGAACTATACACCCAGATAGACAACGCACACAGTACGTAAATACGAACGCAAAGATAACTTTTTCTGATGCAGCAACGTTAGAAAACTTAACATGTCTTTCGCTGCTCAGTATTGGGGGAAACATGGGTAATATCGGACGGTAGATGCTTTCGGGCACCTTCATTTGTTCGCCACGGTTAGTCTCACGTCCAGTATATAAATATACATATATTAGAATTGGCATCCAGACAATATCTATTTTTGCTGTGTTGCGCATACGAGGAGTTGCATGTCTTAGGTACATATTTTTTTCTTTGAATCCACTGTTTCCATTTTAAAAATTTCCGATTCTCTTTTATCTACCATTGAACAATCCACAACAGGAGTGTGCACAATTACCATATCACACTCTATTCGTGTATTTATTTCATTTTAGAAGTAGCTGCAAATGGTTGAAACCGTCTGCATCGGCACCACGCCGCACCTTCTAAGGCACCGCCTTCCCGGTAATAATGGACACCGTCCGATAATACCCGAATACCCGAAATCTGTGCTTTAACCGGACAATGACTGAGGGAGGGGCGTTTAACGTCCCCTTCAAGTAAGCAGGTCTGATCAGCCCGTCTGATCTTCTTCCAATTTCAGTCTTTGAGAAACTGACCGCCGTTTAAATGTATTTATGTACTGACTGATGGCATAAAACCCACTTTGTGGAAGCCTCCTACTACACGAATACCGAATACCAAATACCCCCCTGTCGCATTTCCTTGATTTCTCCCAAACAAACAAACACAGCATCCTAAAACTTTCAGTTTTTTCTTTGTCAATTGTACACATAATGGCAAGAATTTGAAAAAGAGGTTATCTTAGGCCACGTCTTAAGGACGTCATAAAGACGACTATGTCTTGCGATTCGGCGTCCAGTTTTACTTCGCCGCCGTATTGTCGATGCTCTTACAACGTATCGTGATTTTGGCTGCCACTGCACATCAGCATGACCTGAGCGTTCAATAGGGAACACATATGACGTCACAGTAGGTCGACCTACGCCAAATACATATTTTTCATTTTCCGGGTCCTGTGAGAGTACATTTTAAAAAAGGTGCTTAAGAAATTGGTCTCTGGACGCGGCCAGATGGATTATCAAATTTTCTTCAAACAATCTTAACGTACAGCTTGCGCAGAAATTTCTTGCAACATTGCAATTTTTTCGTCGTGTGATCTTGGGTAGTTTTATGCAAATTTCAGCTTAGCGAGCAAAATGGAGGCGTCCATATGACGTTCTGGATGACCGGTGTTGAGTAATCGGCCTTTGCAATGCTGCGCAACATTTCGTGGAGATGTGTAAGACCGGACAAATTGACTTGTAGGGCCATCAAGAGATATCAGACGGAGGTGACTACTGTACTCGCATTACTCCTAGTATGAAACTAAAAAATGTTGCAACGTTGCATATGAATGATAATCTGGGCCATTTCAGGGCTTATTTCTAATCAGGGCTCTCTGAAAGTATCTTTGAGCATCTCCGTGTAAAATGGGCTAGGAAACATGCAATGCATGACACGTTATAATGGAGGTCAAATTTGACCCGTCCTGTAGCCACGACCTTTTATGATATATTTATGAAATATTGTTCCTTTTATGACCTTGGGTCAAGTGACACATACGAGATTAAGCTGCCAGGAACATATTATCACGCAAACTTCAGTCTCGTTCTGCTTTTCATTATGATCAGGCGACTCTAGAGAAAATGGTCACTTTCCGTGTCTGACCTGACCTGCGACATCATCAGTGAACCCAAAGTAAAACGACAAGTACTAAGCCACAGGACCTTAAAGTTTGGTGCTATCGTTTGGTGTTTGAGTCACACGTATCGGACGACAGGTTCTCGAGACAGACAAGAAGGCGTTAGATTCCTCCCCCCCTCCAATCAGCGGAAGGTGGCAAAATACTCCAGTCAATGCCGGGTCAATATGTGCAGAAAAAATACATTTTTATCGAAACCATTTTTTCATTAGAAACGCGTGGTAGCACTTAAGAGTTGGCCGGCTGGCAGAAGTTTCACAGAGAATCGACCAGGCGACTTCTGGTGCCCGACGACAGCAACAGCAGCGGTGACGCGGCAAGACAACGGCAATAGCAATGAAGGCGGGAGGTTCACATGAGGGTTGATACCTAGCTTGTGAATGAACGGAGAAATTCCAGCTGAGCCTCAACTAGCACCGTCTGTATTAGACACGGGTCCAGCTGAGCCTCAACTAGCACCGTCTGTATTAGACACGGGTCCGGTAAATTTGGACGGTCGTCTGAAATGACCGAGCGGCATCCGGAATTACCCAAGACTCAGAATTTAGTTTTAAAAAGTTATTGCAGTTAAACGAATGCCCACAGCAGCAATTAAAATGGTCACATTTTTTATCTGAAGGTGGTCTTTCATTTGAATGTCCGTTGGTTGACTTGCGCCCATATGGGAATCAACTACAACCGATTTTAGGTAGGCGTCCGATATTAACCGATCCTTCCCCTACACATGGCTATCCAATATCCATTAGCGACAGTCTCCGTAGAGAACTGGCAGGCTCTGAGCAGTGAGCACCGACCCCAACCGGAGTCGGAGAGCCAGAGGTTTTCTGGGCCTCCGGCCAGCACAGGTCCTGTCCTATGACCTCCAGTCACGTAATAATAATCGATGTGTATAGACTGACCACCAGATGGCAGGTGTCACCAAACGAATGCTCACAGACGGTTTGACTCGCACGCCATCTTTCGTCGACGCATCTCAGCGGGCACGATCTGACTGGCGCGCCATCTGTGGTCGACGCATGTGTACCTGCTTGGCATCGAGGAACGACAGCGACACGATCCGGAGCCACGTAGTTCGCCCACTCGTCAATAGATGGCAGGGCCGCGGCGCAACGGCTAATTCCGACGGGGAAGCGGCGCAGCTTACCTGAAACGACAAGGAATGCGGCGTTAGGAGCGGGCACGGTAATCGTTGTCAGCTGACCGGCTTCGGCCGCCCACAAAAACGATTTCGGGGCGAGCGGAGGGGGGACGCTTCGCAGCAGAAATACCAATGAGGCACGACGGCGGGCTGTCACCGAACAGAAAAACAGCACGCAGGAACGTGACAGCCAGTCAAGCCACCTTGTGCAAGGTCAGAAAGGTCGTGTTAATGAATCTGTATACAAGCTTGAGCAAAGCGTGCAAATGAACATATGATGTCTGTGGTCGACAACTATGCTTAAGCTATTGACTTCTTACCTGGAATGGAATTACATTGCGATATACTTAACATCGCACCACACTGATTTATCACGCCCATCTACCCATGGTTATTCCAGTCCTTTAACTTCATTGTTTTATGATAATTAGTTTCCTAATGGCCAGCATACCTTCGCGGTGAAAGCTCAGGTGTTCCAGAGGATCGTATAAGGAAGGAAAATGGTCTTAACAAATGACGGTTCAATAGGCAAAATTAGATTTATGCCTCTTAACACGCAGCCATGAGGTCGGCCAAACAACTTGAAAACGCTGTTTGAAGTTCAGTAACCCGGCAATGACCTAAACTTGGCCTCTAAGGATGGCAAAAAAAACTGAACATTCTCACCAGATTTGCTCATAACTCAGGGCATGGTAGGCCTTCCGCGAATTACTTAATAGACGGGCAGGGGAAAGGGTTCGTGACGACCAATGCGATAATGGTTAATAGACAGGCACTCCATGTCTAACAAATGTTACAAGGGAGGGACACAAAATTGCGGGCGAATGCAGTACGCGTGGGTGTAGCAGCCTACGTAGGAGGCAGGGTGCTGGCCCTGCCAATTTTGGAAAATCGTAATATGAGTATTACAGCATTAAATGGGCATAAATTACCCAGAATTGGCACGTCTAGCCAAGTTAAAAAGCGTTTCTACACAGATGGTGATATGTCATTTATGCACAACCTCTAAGATGGTATGTGTGAATTATACAGTCACGAAGTTTGTCTTTGAATGTGCTTTGAAGCCCCATTTCCAGACCGTCCTCAGGTCAAAGATGAAAATTTTTCAGTGCTTACTTCCATCCACGTTATTGCATATTGCCAAAAAATACGCCCCTATTGCGCTAACGTTTTTGGTTGAAATTCCAGCTACTGAAACATCATCCCACCACCATCATGCAAGTCATATGCTGAGGCACCAGTTCAGGATGCATAAGGCAAATATCGCCATACGTGCCCATCCGTGTTTAAGCCATCAAATACGTTAGATGACTACTCGAGCAGTTTTAGGCGGTCATGACTATGAGATATCATCCTCAGAATGGTTTCAAAAAACATTCGTCACGTCACTTGGATTGCCTAAATTTTCCTGCTAGAATATTCCCTATATATTATAATATTATAATATATTATAATGCATTATATATATAAATTTTCACTTTATATTATAATATTCACTATATATACCAAACATTCACTCACTAGAGGGAATTTTCCGAAAGGAGGTGAGGCCACCATTACCACCGAGGACCATTTCATGATCCCAAACTCAAAGACTCTGAGCTGGCCACCTGGCAAAAGACAAATACATCCCGCTTCTCCAGAAAAAAGACGATATTTAACCTGTCCACATTTTTACAACCGAGCCTCCGGACTGCAAACAGGCGCTGTGCAAACGTCGCACAAGTCCTGAGGCGTTGCTGAGGTGTCCAAGGCCGTGCTACAGTGCCAACATGGTTACCAGGCAGTCCGGAGACCGCCAGCCTACACCTGCGCAGTGATGTAAATATTCGACGGACTGGATTTGTGTGCGTCTTTATTTGCGCCGTCTGGTGCGTGGATGGCGTCAGCCGCCTCCGCCAAAGAAACCGGGCGTCTCTGGTGTTATTGTCAGATGATACCAACAGGTAATTAAATTCGCCACGATTGCGAAATCGAGGTAATCTGCGCCTGCCGCAGTCTTGGAATGCAAAGGTCAAAAAGCGGACGCAAATGACGGGTCTAAGCCCGAAAGCGGTTGAGTCACGGATGTTTTTAAGAGTGAATCGTTCTTGCGCAATGCGCCGTGCCTCTCCCGTATACCTAAACGCACGACGAGCCTCGACCAAAACAGCGGTCTGTCTGTGCGGATAATGTTTCACAACGCCTCGTCCTCGCGAAGCCCCGCAGTTGGGAGTCGGTCGCTTTTTAGTGGGACACCGGAGAACGCTGGATTACATCCAGCGGCGGGGGCCAACGCCCGACGGGAGCCGACGAGAAGCCCACCAGCAGCCTTGCTGTTCTGACACTGGATAATGTCGTAAGACGACTGGGCCGCCGCGCCACCGGACAGCGCCACGGCGAGATCAACCTCAGAACGCCACACCGAGCCTGTCGGCCCACAACACGACTGGGGCAGGACCTGACACCGGACCAGTCAACCCAGCGACTGGGGCAGGACCTCACACCGGACCAGTCAACCCAACTGGGGCAGGACCTCACACCGGACCAGTCAACCCACGACTGGGGCAGGACCAGTCAACCCACGACTGGGGCAGGACCTCACACCGGACCAGTCAACCCGCGACTGGGGCAGCACCTCACACCGGACTAGTCAACCCGCGACTGGGGCAGGACCTCACACCAAAATGGTCTTGCCAGGGCTGGGACGGATCGGCTGCCTACTACTTAAATGAAGCGCGGCCCATCTTCTACCGGGCCAGAATACCCGCGAGCTCACCAACACAACCGAGCACGTCCACCGACAGGCAGGATAACTGGCATGAGTAAAAAAAGCCCTGCAGTGCATGTAGCATGTTGGCCCTACCGACTTTGGAAATTTCAGCTAAAGGTCTGTCGTGATGTTTGGGAAGAAATCCCCTTAAAGCGGTCCCGGCCTTACAAACTTTCAACGTTAATGCGCACGTTACACCGACCCATACGCCGAGCCAGGCAAGCAATGTGTTGTCCACCTGAGCTTCATTTCAGTGATGAGTACCACAACCACGGTGAGGATCTTCTGATTTCTGAGTCCGACCCAAATGGTGGTCACCAGCGGCTGACGGCGGATCGGCTCTTCCTGGTCGCCTTATTTGTCACGCGACCATTTCCCGTCACGCGTCGAACAATGGACTTCATAGTCATGTCGCGGCTAGGCCGCAGGCACCGAACGACAGTTATCACGGTTGTGATCAGTTTAGTTTGCCTGAAGTAGGAAATGACGTGGAATGAGTCCTTTTCCTCAGAATGTGGCATATTGGCCCAAGGCACGCCATCATCTACGGTCGAACCTTGACCATATTTTCAGCTCTGAAATCTGCGAAGTAGGTTATCTCGAGGCAGATCAAGCCAAGTGAGACGGATGATAAATTATCTACTTAAGGTCTATTGATAGCGTCTCGCCTCGTTTCGAAACGCAACTAATCATCCACGGGAAAGAAATACAACGACCCGTTCTCCATCGTCTTGCATCAATTGAAACGATGCATTCAACAGCACACTATTTCCCCTCGAAAGAACACATCCGTCTTGGGCGACCAAAAGCAGTCAACGTGACACGACCTCCAGCCGACGAGGCCACTTTCGTCGGAATTCCGCACACGAGATTAGGGTCGCAGCGCGCGCCTGCGACGCAGT
Source organism: Capitulum mitella (assembly GCA_030062745.1). NCBI lineage: Eukaryota > Metazoa > Arthropoda > Thecostraca > Pollicipedomorpha > Pollicipedidae > Capitulum > Capitulum mitella. The sequence goes on from CP099846.1 coordinate 22,175,206, forward strand.
TCCAGACCGGCGAGCTGCTTATACGGGCGGGCGGACGTCCGGCGGGCCGGCGGCCGGCCGATGCACGCTAATCCGCGCCTGTTTTCTCCGCGTCGGCGAAGTGAATCACGCAGAAAAACAGCGCCGCGTCGCCACGTCCGGCTCGGCAGCGGCACTACGGCCGCCGGCTCGGCGCGGCCGACCGCCCGCCGAATGCCGATCTGCATAGCCGGCACAATGGCCGGGCCGGGCGCTAGGTGCGCCATTGTTGGCGCCGCTTCCGTCCCGGCCGGCACGAGCCGCGCTCGCGCCGCACGGAATTCGTCGGAAACGCGGGCTCCTGGGGCGGCGAGGCCGCCGTGGCTGGGTTCGCCGGGCAGTCGACACTCCCCTACCCGCCCTCCCCCACGGCGGCCTCGTCCGGTGAATACCGACCGTGAGCCGGGCCGGTTCGGCCAGGACTCGGACAGGCTGGCGGAAGGACCGGACGGTTCCGACCCACCCCCGGGCCTCCGTCGCCGTCTGCCGACCCTGGTCACTGGTGCCCAATGGGGCCAGTAAGGTCTCCGTTTTACTCAGCACCGGTATCCGTCATAACACAGAAGCACGCCTACACTGAAGTGGCTTGCCAAACACTTGAGCCCGAGAGGCCAACCGTGCCCAGAAGCATTCCGTGCAAAGAACGGAACCCACGTTAAATGGTCGATGTTAGGCACGAACTGTTATTTCAACTGAAACATTGCAGCGATAACTCTCAGCAACTTCGTGCGTTATGCGAGGTCAAAACGGTGAATGGAGTGCATATGGAAACCGTACCCGCTAGAACCATTCACCAAGGACGTCAGCAATGGCTTTGAAACATGCGCCCACAATACTGTATCGGCGTGTAAAAAGACTACCGTACCGACGTGTGGAAAGAAAACAGATAAAAATTGGCAGGCGAGCCCAAAGTGGAACCACTGTGTGGTTCCAATGTGCGCGGAGCGTCCTGATATTCAGAGTTCAGAACGAACTGAGGACCGTTTTCCTCGCGTTCAAGGACCCTCTGTCGTGAAGGAAACATCATTGCTAGACATTAACCCCACTGGTGGCAAACCGCGTTTTTTCGCACTCTTCATCGGTGATTATGCTGGGCGCGCATTCCATGTCTCAAATCAAAGATGAAAATCAGTCCAGAAGACAACAATGTTTTTGTCGCGAACTGAAACAGGTGATGATGTTGGACTGAAGCAAACTCACCGACTAGCGTGAACTCACCAGCCAACTCAGGACACCACGGGATTATTCCTCCGGACAACAGAACAGGTATAGCCTCGGAACGATGCAGCAAATAAAACAGCGTCTCGAGTGGCCTAAAAGACGCTAGTTTCGCGACGCACCACACACGACTCAGTCTGTATAAGAAAAACAAAAACATGTAAATGTTGATTTTTCTGATTGGTGTGGTGCTGTCAGGCTTTTTTAATCTACTTTCAGCATAGGACATCGCAAATCTGTGTTCACTCTGTCAATTATGCACGTTACGCTGCAGGGTTCAGTTTCACTACAAAATAGCAAGCAATGCATTTGTATGAAACAAATTGCGTTGCGTCAGAAACCAGCTTCATGCCAGCTAAATACACTGCTGTTGAATGGTTTAGCTCGCGGCTCATGCGCGCTGTCATTCACAGGCCGCTGACCGTCTCCCCCCTCGAGGATCAGCTTTCCCGACCATGTGACGGCCGCAGTCCAAACGTGGACGCCGGGTCACCGAAGCTCCAACGGTAGACGCGCCCGGCCGCCGGCCTGGGCCCGATCAGGTCAGGTCAGGTCAGGTCAGGCCCGTCAGGTCAGGCTGGTCGTATACAATGGTCGGGCCAGGGCAGACTCGGGCAGCAGCCGATCCTCTGCCGGCGGAGCGCGGTAACCCTCACGATCAGCGCGACAGCGCAGCGGCTCGCTGTTCGTCGCGACAGCCAGCGGCGCGCTGGCGCTGCGGACGCAGCGCCAGCGCTCGCCGACTTCACAGACACGCGCTGGCCGCCGCCTGAGACGTGACTCGCAAACACCCTGCCCCTCGCCTCGTCCCTTCCGTCCCCACCGTGCGACGACGACCGGCCTCGTTAGACCCGCTCCAGTGCAACAATCGCCGGTCCAGCGACCGGACCCCGGCCGCCGTCACCCTGTCCCGGGGGAGCGGCCCACGTTCCCGCGGACAGCGACGGTCCCTTTCTCCCTCCCCGGGTGCCGGTCGATGGTGGCCGCTGCGGGCCTGCGTCCACTCCGACTTTCCACAACCGAGGAGCGCGCCCTCAACGTGGGTCGCGCGGGCGATTGCGTAACGCCCGGAGAGCGACATTAAGCCGCGCCGCGGCGAAGATCCAGATGGCAGAGAGCGTCGTCCAGATGCCCGCCGAGATAAAACGATCTGCGAAAACAGCCGAACTGCAGACCTGCTACACAACAACAGGCCGGCGATGGGCGGCTCTGGGTGTGGAGGCCGCGTCGCGCCGGTCTTCGGAGCCGCGCGGCCCGTGAGAGTCGGCAGGCCCCGATCGATGCCGCCCGAGAATCGATAGCGACGGGCGCGGTGGCGGCGGCGGGTCCAGAAACGGTCGCTGCATCAGGGCTGCGTCGATCGCACGGCAGACGGCCGAGCAAGGTCAGTGGGTCACAGCCGACCTGCCAGGACGAAGACGTACTGATGGGTCCGAATAGCTAATTGGCCGTGCCACAGTTTGTCGTGGATAAATGGTGCGTAGGTCAGACCATTAAGACGGGTCTGAGCGGGTCGGTGAATCAGATCCATACCGACGGGGCATGGGAGCTGATCCATCAGACTGCAGCTGGTGCATCTTGGGTGGGACAGCGGTTCAACGGTACCACGGGACAGCGCTGTGAAGGGGCAGTGGCGCTGAGGCACAGCGGGACGGAGACACGGCGCACGGCAGAGGAGCCGGACAGCGGAACAGCGTCACACGGCAGCACGGCGGGACAGCGGGACGGCAGGACAGCGGCACAGCGGCACAGCGCGGCGGCGGAGCGCCGCCGGCGTTCATTACGCCGTGGCGAAATCTCCGGCCGGGCCGACCCGGCTCCAAAATGAGCCCGGCCCCAGCCGGCGGCAACCAGAGCTGGCTCGCCTTGGCGGCTGGGGTCGGGTTGGACGGGTCACTGTTCAAGGCGGTCCGGGCTCGGCCGTCAGCTGGGTGATTAGGGGAGCTGGAACGCCGCGCTGGCCACGACTCGGCCGCGGCTGGTGCTCGGCCGAGGCTCGTGGTGAACGGTCCTCACGCTTCTCCGCCGATGAGCCGGCCGCCGAACGATGTTCGAGGTGTTGCGGTTTGCCGACGGGACCTTGGGCCTTGTCAAGTCCTTTACTTTCCCTGAAGTCTTCGTCGCCCACGTGTTGGCGGGCTAATATTTGCATGCAGAAGAGCTCGAGTTCAGTTAGTTTATTCACTTGCACCGTCACCTTGGAAGTGCTGCTGTCTTTGATAGTTCGTATACAATGGCTCAGTGTATGAATGCCAGGCCGACAAACACCATATCATACAGACGTACGCTGGTCCCATCTGATCTTGTGCCACCATAATCATTATGTCTTATGATTATCATGTGCGAATCATGATATGAAGCTCAGTTGTCCCTGACAATCGGAGTTTGGTGCATGCCGTATTGGCGTGGGAGACTAGTCCGTGTTTCCCAATCTCTTAGATTTTGTCATCCGTTTAAAGCAAATACGACGTCATTTTCGCGACTCTTCGCGCTGCCAGTAGCTGCAGAGAGTCCTGAAATATCGTCTAAAGAATTACTTCGAAGCTTTGCGCGGTGAAGGAGATAGGGAGTTTTTCTTAGCCGCAACATCGTCCACTGAACGGCTGGCGGAAACCGAAAGTGGAGAATATCTACTGTAAAATGGTTTCCGACACGCCTGAATCCGATCCTCCACGATAAAAAATGACCCACAAGGTTTTAACCTAGATAAACGCGACAGCAGCCTACGCAGGCGGGGCGACAGAAGGTCCGGCCTGACCTTCACAAGACGTCTCCGGCCGGCGGAAGGCCGAACACCTGCTTCGTGCCGGCCCAGCCGGCCCTGCACGCTCCAGCTGCCGGCTGCAGGACATGACCTAACCGGCGTGAACTGAACGGATCCCCGGCCCCATGACTGGGGATTCGGCGGCCTCTTCCGTCTCCGTCGGGCGCGACTCTCCGGGCTCAGAGTTAGACTCCCGGCTGGTCCGACGGAAACGACCAGCCTCGGAGAGGAAGGTCTCGGGGAAGAAGGTTAGAGTCGTGAGACCCTGAGTTCCGGGCGAAGTGGACCGATGAGCAGCGTGGGGGGAGGGGATGGTGGCCTTCCTTCGGGGCTGGTTGAGATGGCGGCGGGAGCCTATCGTAATATGGGAGGACACGACAAGACCTGACCTGACCTGACCTGGAAGGTACAAACCGAGAGACCCGTGAGCACCAAACCGGCGCGGAGCGTTCTCTCCCGAGTGGCATCCCACTGCGGCGGGACCGGCACCGGCTCGGTACCGGGACGCGCGTGACCTACTGCCGGCGCCAGTCGCGAGGCACCGGCAGAGAGGCCCTGTCCCGGCCGGAGAACCGCGACTGGCACGGACAGTTCGCGGTCAGCCGCGACCGGCGGCGGCCGGCCGGCTCCGCCGCCGCCGCCGGCGCCCGACGGTCCAGATCGGCCGGCTTTCACCTATTGGTCCCGCGTGACGTCACGCGGCTCCCGCGGCGGCGCGCGCTCGTCAAAACAGCGCGCCGCCGCCGGCCGGCCGCCGTGGGAAGGCGAGGGCTCGCCGGTGCTAGGCCAGGCCGGGCCGGGCCGGGTCCGGACAGGTGGGCCGCGCCGCTGCGCCCCTTTGTTTTTGTCGTCTGGAGAGGGGGCGCCGGCGCGGCGGCGGATGTGGCGGCCGGGACAGGGGTCGCAGCCGAAGAGGGCAGGCCGCGCCACGGCCGGCCGCTCCCGCGAGAGGGTAACGTCGGCCGTGGAGATGGCGCCGCCAGTGGAATGGAGCCGCACCACTGCCACCGTCACACGGCAGCAGTAACCGCACCACTGCCACCTTCACATGGCAGCAGTAACCGCACCACTGCCACCGTCACACGGCAGCAGTAGCCGCACCATTGCCACCTTCACACGGCAGCAGTAGCCGCACCACTGCCACCGTCACAGGGCGGCAGTAACCGCACCACTGCCACCGTCACACGGCGGCAGTAACCGCATCATTGCCACCGTCACACGGCAGCAGTAGCCGCACCACTGCTGCGGTCACACGGCAGCAGTAGCCGCGTCACTGCCACCTTCACACGGCAGCAGTAGCCGCACCACTGCTGCGATCACACGGCAGCAGTAGCCGCGTCACTGCCGCTGCCACAGGGCAGTAGCAGTCGCGCCACGCTGGTAAACACCATGGCCAGCCGATGGCAGCGGCGGCGAACTTGACGCGAGGAGTACGCACCGTGGCGCACTGGTGCAGGTGGGTGACATAAAGGCTCGCTTCACATAGTCACTCCGAGGATGGTAACTAACCAAGTTACAGGGTGATAACGGTCGCGTTCAGTGGTAACGGAACAGGTAGCCGACAGCTGAATGTGAGACAATGGAACGAAGCGCTCCTCAGCCCTGATTATGTGAGATTCTCCGGCGTTTCACATTGTTAATGCTAAATTTCTGACAGGCAGCCGTCCACCTACCACTTAGTCGGCTCTTGATTTGTATTTAGCAGTTATTCCATGCCTAATGCTACGAAACGGTACTGGCGACAACACTCGTTCGGCAAGAAAGCGTATGAAGTGTCGTAAAACAGATCTGTGTGCGATCAGTTTGGCCCGTAAGACTGGTCGACGCGACACATCAAATAGCACAGCCATGCCCATCTTCCTACAAACCCTCAGGGCTCCATATTTATTGGCAATGTTAAAAACTTAAGGCTATATATAAGAAACCTGGTTTCATGAAAGGCTGGTGTAAAAGCACAAAGGAGTTTCCGCGCTGAATGTATGTATGCTGACACAAACATTCATTTGCAGTTTAAATGATATCAATGTCCACGGAAGCCATCTGAAAGAACATTTAATGTTGTTCCTGATCATCTTTGAGCCGATGCGGGAGCTGGTTCCAAACTGCTTACATAGTGTGCATGCATGCTTACCTTGGGTAAGCGACTGGCAACAAAAACCCTAGAGGGACAGGAACGGCACGCTTTTTCATTGGACGCACAAGTGAAGGTAAGTGAACGTTAGAAGCGACACGCGTGTCGGACTGGACCCTTAGCGGGACCAGCCAACCAACTCAGGACGTGACGGAATGCTCGGACCTCGGAACTGGCGCCGCGAACAGTACGGACGAGCATCGCAGTCACGTCACGGCTGCACGGACGGCCTTCGGGCTCACCTCTCCGCCATCCGGAAGGCCTGCGTCAGGCCTGGGAGTGTCCGCCCGTTTATCTCGGCTGAACAGAGCGCCGGCACCGCTGCGGGGGTGAGACGCTGGTGAGTCAGCCGGCAAAGACTGAGCGGGACCAGGATGCAGCCCGCCGCCATTCTGCGCCCGCGGCGGCGCCGGCGTCCTCAGAGCGCCGCACCACAGCCGCCGTCAGGCCGCCGGTCGGCGAGCAGTCCGGCTCGGCGGCGGAAGTCGCTCCGACCTGGCAGCGGACGGCGCGGAAGGGACGGACGGCGCGGGAGGGACGGACGGCGCTCGCCGGATGTTTTCTTTTACGCGCCGCGCCGCCGTACTATGGCGCCGTTAAGTCGTGAGCTTCGCCGCTGCATGGCCGGAAAAACAAACGGCCTCGAAAGGTAAAGCCCGCTCTCTCTCCGGCTCGGAGCGGGTGAAGCCAGGCGGCGTCGGCCTGCGCTGCCTTCTGGGAGCGCAGCCTTTGTCTGCCGCCGCCCGCCACGCATAACGTGGCTGGAGGCGCGGCCAGATAAGAAAAACGGCGGACCGTGATGGATGGAGGGCATATCGGCAGCGCGTCTGCAAACACGAGCGTGGCCGGCACAAACACGAGCGTGGCCGGCACAAGCACGAGAGCGGGAGGCAAAGCAGCGCTCCCTGATAGCTCGCCACTATCAGCGGGAGCGTGTACTTCACGGGATTTCGAGAACCGCAGGATGTGTGCACAGCAAAGCTGACGGACACACAGAACCTGTGTGCGACGTCTCTGGTGCTTCTCATTACATTCGGTCTGTATTATCACGTGCGATCCGCTATGGTCGAGTCTGACAGTTGGACGCATACGTTTTGCAGCTGCGGCCGTGCAATTTATGAGTGTGCTTCCACTGAGTGTCCTATCTGTCTGTAAATGGCGACCAATCACCTTGAACTGCCCGTGTAAAAGCCACTATTTCCACGAACTTGGGCATTTAACTTGAAGTCACGCCATTACACTATGTCAGCGCGTGATCGGTTTACCAAACATCCCAATAATTCGTGATTCTGCCGAATTTCCCGCCTTCCCCCGATCCCCGCCCTCACTCAAAGCGGAGCCGACAAATTTCACCGCTTCACTCGGACCCAACACTGCGCCGGAGAGGGCGGTCCCCGCATGATGGTCGACCAGCCAGTACCAGACATGACCCGGGCCTGGCCTGGCGGGCCCAGCGGCGGGTCCCGACAGCGGCGACCCGGCGGCGGCGGCGGCGGCGGCGGCGGGGGGGCCAGGCGCCAGGAGCCCCAGCGTCCGGCGGCGACCGTCTCCGCGGCCCGCCGCCGCCCCGCCGCCCGTCACGGAAGGCAGCCGGACGAGGCGGTGGGAGCGGACGGGCGGGCGTGCGCTCACACAGCCGCCAGCCGTGAGCGGGCTGCCGGCGCGCCCGGCCCCCAGTCCGGGGTACGTCCAGAGCCAGTCCGGTCCGGTCTGGTCCAGCCTGGTGGCGGGCCGGACCGGGTTCTGGCGCGGCTGGGCCAAGGCCGCCAGAAAGTCATTTCCGGTTCTGGTGATGTTCCGGGATGTCCTGTTTTTTTTCTGATTATTTTGCTAGGCATTTGGACCAACAGCACAAGGCCCTGCACAGGTGAGGATGTAGCAAACACCTTCTTGTGACACTCTCCCTTCTCCTTTTTTGACGAAACGAAACCAAACTTAGTTCAGGGTAGTCAGAGCAGCCTTCTGGGGGAGAACTTACTTAACGTCCATCGCTTTCTAAAACCTTGAATTCTTGCATGACTGGTCTGTTTGTGCAGCTTTACGCCAAGTCCTCCCTTTTCAGTCCAGGACATGTTGTTAACAAGGGGCATTTTATCTAGGGTATCCGTTCGTTAAGCAAACACTTCAGGGTAATCACATAAAGACAATTTGTGCAGATTCCATGCCAGGTATCCATGTGGCAACACTGGATTAATATTTATCAATGTCGTAAGGTTGTGTGCAAAACGGAATGAGACAGAGCCGGACTATCCTGTGGCAGAGTAGATAGTTTCGCAGCTCATGACGGTACATTGGTCGCTGATGTCCGTTTCGCCCTGTTGTGAAACCGGCCTTCGCATGCCTCGTTCACCAGGTGCCGACAGCCCTCCACGCCGGCCCACTCGGTTTCATTCGGTTCATCTGATCCGAGCCGGGCCCGTGCCGAGCATTTCTCGCCCATTCGTCATCGACCGCGACCGAGCAGATCGAGTTCCCGTCCCGGCTCTGCCGCCGCGTGTGACGCAAGCTGCGATCGATTTCCGGCGCAGTCGGCAGGTGGCTGCTCTCTGTCCCGGCCTGCAAACGAATGTTCTCTGTCCCGGCCTGCGAGCGGCTGTTCTCTGTCCCGGCCAGCAGGTGGCTGTTCCCTGGCCCGGTCAGCAGGTGGCTGTTCTCTGTCCCGGCCTGCAGACGACTGTTGCCTGTCCCAGTCTGACTGTTCCCTGTCCCAGTTTGCAATCGAGTGTTCTCCGTCCCGGCCAGTAGGTGACTGTTCCCTGTCCCGGTCTGCAGGCGACTGCTCTCTGTCCCGGTCTGTAGGTCGCTTTTCCCTGTCCCGGTCTGCGGGCGATTGTTCCCTGTTTCAGCCTGCAGACGATTGTTCCCTGCCCCGGTCCACAGTCGACTGTTCCTTGTCTCGATCTGCAGATGACTGTTTTGTGACCTGATCTGACTGTTTCCTGCCCCGGTCTGACTGCTCCCTGTCCCGGTCTGCAGGCGGTTGTTCCCTGTCGCGGTCTGTAGGTGACTGTTCCAGGTCCCGTTCTGCAGGGGACTGTTCTCTGTCCCGGTCTGAAGACGATTGTTCGCGGTCCCGATCTGCAGGCGACTGCTCCCGTCCCATTCTGACTGTTCTTTGTCCCGGTCTGTAGACGAATGTTCTCTGTCCCGGTCTGCGAGTAGCTGGCTGTTTTCTCTCCCTAGCCCCGTCTGCAGGAAGACTACAAACGAGAGGGGAGCCGGCGCAAACGGTACTGAAGCAGTTGGTGTAAACAGGAAAGCCACGAGACAAACATGCAATGGTTGGCAAGGGAGAAATAACATACGCCCACTGACGTGCGAACATTTGCCAGAAGTAACTAAAAACTTGTGACGATAACACTTATCCCTAAGGTAACATAAATAATGTAGCTTGATATGTCATATTTTCCAATGACATCATGAGTCGGCATTAAAGTTAACAACATTACAGTTCTGTTAGTAGGATTTGCCCATAATCGTTAAGATTATAGTTATAATAACAAAACTGTTCTTGTTCACACATATTGCCAACAGCCAAGTCCAAGTATAGGCAAAGACAAAAAACCGTGATGTGTGTTTTAGTTGTACATGAACTTCACTCGAGTAAAATTTTCCCAAGTGTTTTCCGTTCCGCTTGACCGCCTCCAGCGCCGAATTCGCACGCCTCGCCGTCACCGAGGACGTCATTCGACTGCCACGTCGCCTCCGGAGTTCCGTATTCGCAGTCGGCGGGCGTGACGGCCAGGGGTGGCGCCAAATGTTCTGCATTGTGAGCGATGCCGGCCAGATGGGCCGCCGCCGGCTCACCGTTAGGCGATTGCGGTTACAGTTCGCCCCGTGGCAAGCCGGCCAGAAGTGCGAGTGGCCCAGCTGGTGTCGCGGGGTATGTCAGCCGTGACGGCCTGGTGACGTCACAACACTTCGATCAGCTCCTGTTTCCGAACAAAAGCCACCCGCTATGACATCCCGTGGACCACGGAGGTTACGCTATACCTGGGTTGGAGTAACAGGAGTCACACTATACCCACCGTCCCAGATAACGTTAGAACTGTTTCAGACTAACCGACAAGCTGCTAAGACCTTGCGCTATTTAAACATCAGGTTTTCTTCTAGCAGCTGGACCCTCCATTTTCTTACATCGCCTAAACGTTTCGGAGTCAACTAAAGGGCCCGTCCTCTGCTTTGGCCTTTCGCAAACAGCTCAGCTGACAAAGGCTCAGCTTGGAAGCCCCGAACTCAGCTGCGCAGTCGCAGTAGGATCCGGCGCCTGCGTCCAGGTCGCAACAGGATCCGATACCGGCGCTGGGTCGCAGCAGGATCCGGTACCTGCGTTTTAACTGCGCCCGGGCGGGGTCCTGCCTCCTCACGCGCCGGCCGCGGTACCACAGCCGCTCGGCGGCCTGACGGGCTAACTCCGAGGAGGGAGCAGGTGCCACGTCACCGTTAAGTGGATCAGGGACAGAGCAGACCGGGAGCAGACCAGCCGCCACAAGGACAGTCTGCCGGCCGCGCTCGAAAAGCGGTCCGCTAACTGGCGCCGAGGAGCACGCGATCCAAGTCGGAGCACCGCTCGTCGACGTCGGAAAATCGACCTGTCGCTGAGGCCTGTCGTCTGAGAACTGCCGGCCTGACGCGGAAGACTGGTTCCGGTCTTACAGGGAGCTGCGGGCTGGCCGTTCCGAGCTCTGCCTCGCCAGCCTGGGAACCGCTCGGCGGCCGAGAAAATCGCCCCGTCATCGGCTCCGCGCCGCCCAGTCGGCCAGTAAGGACAGTTCCGCCGGCGTGAGCGTCCGAAACGCTCGATCGCCGTCGCTCTGAAGCCGTTACACCGGCAGCCACTGGACCGCCGCCGGTCTCCATCGTCGCCTGGCCGCCGCCCGGACCCGCAGCGTGCCGCGCAGAACGCGCCGAGAGCGACCGATAATCGATGGACCTTCGTCGTCACTCCGTCGAACGCAGCTGCCGTCGGCGTCGGCCGGGCCGATGTTGAACAGCTAGGCTCGGGACGTCTGGCCTCCGCCGTACGCAGACGGTAAACCAATCGACCGGGACCCAGTTCGGCAGTAGCGGCCGCCGCTGCCGCCGCCGCCGCCGACACAGGTGTGCGCTGGTGTTCCCACGGTGCCCGGAGGGTAGCGACCCCACTCCGCGGCCGCCGCCGCCGCCGCCGCGCGGCACCCGACCGGCCGCCGCCGGCTGACAGCGCTGTCACGTGACCGCCGCCGCCGTCGGCCAGCGGGTCACGTGACGCTGTGCGCCGGCACGGCCGGCGCCGAACTACAATCAGGTGGCGGTGTGCGCGGTCACGGCGGCTGACATTCAGGCAGCCCGACCGTGCGGCGGCCCAGCGGAACTGCTGTCCCCCGGCGTCAGCGTCAGCCGATCAACCCCACCCCTCTCCCCTCCTCCGCTAGTTGGCACCGGCTAGCCGTCCATAGCTATCGTTCCCGCCAGATCTCATCGGAATACATACGGAGGCGGGATCGGTTTCGTTGTTCGAGAGGTGGCGAGGTGACGAGGCGGTTTGGATTCACGAGGGGCCACACCGGCCCACTACCAGAAGATTTACGGCCAGAAGTTTTCTCACCATGGTCAACGGGCTCGCAACAACGTTGCAGAACTTTCGTTTTCCCATGGGAGCTGAGATTCGGAGTCGTCATGGACGAACGCAGTGCGCCACTGCCACAGCAGCGGGTTTGTATACGGAGCCGGAGCGCAAGAGCCAGCAGTTTGCCAACATCCGAGAGGAGAGAGGAGAAAGGCCCCGTGCGTGTTGTCTGGGGAATGCAACGTCCCGATCCAGGGGATCGGGAATGGCTTTCACTTGAGACCGATGGTGTGATGTTAACATCCGATTTTGCAATCTGAAAATGAGCGATGCATGCATGATATGAACTCGTAAACTCATTCGGCCGTTCACATCGGAACCGAATCGACGTCACCGCCGAACCGGTTGCGGCTTGTGGATCGATCTTTTGACATGGAACGAAAAACTAGATTTGCGTTTTTCTTGAATGCGTCAAGATATTACGAAACTTATCACGCCACTAAAACTTGTGTTGCCTGATGCTCGAATCTTAGCTTGGGTGTTTGAACTAAACGTCAGTACCTGAGTGTTTCACTGAGTCCGAAACCCATGCAACTCTCCAAAACTTTCTGCATTGCTGCAAAGTCTATCTCGCTGATATTTCGTCTAAAACGGCACTCCCGTTTTTCGGCACTGGTGATGTCCAGATTGAGTATCGTTAGAGTGGATTCATGGTGAAGCTACGCGACTCGAATGCTGGGACCCGTCAGGGCCAATGCGTACCCCTGGTTTATCTGCACACAACAGAGAGCAGAAAACGAAAATTCTCTATTGTGCAGCGCACTGTGCACGGGACAGGGGCGCGCCTGATCATAATGCAGCGTGCAGTGAGCACGTGGCACCGGCTCAGGACGCTGCAACCTTGGTAGGCAAGCCGGGATTAAGGCTTTGTCTTGCGGTCACGCCAGGCTCTCTCGGAATTCACGCAGGCGATACCGCCATTCAATGGGCATCGTGAAGCGATGTGTGTAAACAGCGAGTTCCGTGTACCAGAGCATACCATCATCCTGGGTAGTAAATAACCACGGAAAAGGACGCTAACCGAGGCTCGTCCGTATCCATCTCTGACCGACTGTGTAAAAAATCCGTTGCCCGAGTCCTTGGGTGGCGGCGGAGCCCTCCGGAACAGTTCGTCGTCGTCGTCGGCGGCAGCGGCGGCGGCGGCGGCGACTGGCGGGCGCCGGCGCGTCTGCTCCGGGCCAATGAGCCGCGTCTGGAGCGGCGCCGCCAGCCGGAGGCCGGTCTGGGACACCGTCGGCCGCGCCCGTCACGCTGGAGCGGGGACGGCGCCGGGCCGGTGACGTAACACCAGCCGCCGGCGCGGCGGGGCCGGGCCGCCCCGCTCCCCGTCCCGGTCCGGCCGCCGGCGGTCGGGTCCAGAGCCGGCCGGCCGGACCACTGGCCGATCCAGAGGCTGACAGCCGCACGGCGGGTCTGTGTTTGGAGTCTGGAGGAGAGGTGGATCCAGGGCCTGCAGGCTCGTGAGCTGGCTCAAAAATTTCCCCGAGTAGTCAAAAATTCTTATTCCCTCTAGGCTTCCACGTTTATGTTTTGATTAATTCGTTCACCGTTTTTCGTAAGGGTCCAAGTGTTCATATAGACGGACAAGACAGTTAATACTATTCCACCTCTCTGGTGCATTCTGGGTGGTTTATTTCAAGCACGAACAAACGAATGATTGGTAAGGAACCATCTCGTTTGGCACAACTGAATCAAGTGAAACGCGTCGCATGGCAGTTTCACATAACATAAGGCGTCCATTTATATACTTCATACCCACGCTGTCAAAATCACGTTTATTGAATAGTTCATACCCCCAGCTTTCGTCCCAACCGAGATTTTCCGCCCTCTGCTGATGAACGCCACGCTGGCCTCAGTGCTCAGGACCCGTTCTCGAGGGCGGATTCTGCTTTCCACCTGTTTCATTGTCCGCAGTTTTTCTACAGCAACGCATCACCGTCACCGCCTCATTAACCAAATACGACGCAGGTCATTTCAAGGTCTCCGGCGCGGCGCCAAACGGGGCACGTCCGCGCCGCCATGATGGCCTCCAGCCCCCTCCCCTCCAGCCAGGTCTGGTGTCGCGCGTGGCTGTCCTGTATGGCATCTCGGGCGCATGTCTGCCCATGCACGCACGCTGTCGCGCGGGCCCGCTTTCCTAGCAGGCCTGTGCAGGACACCAGACGGCGATGCCCTAAGCGTAGTTTCGACGGACACTGGATATCGGCCGCGCAGAGCAGGTTTTCAAACGACTACGTCCTGCTTTCGGCACAGTTCTCGGAAACCCGACCAGTGTGCCGGCAGGAAGAAGAGAGTTCTGTGCGTGCGCTCTGCAGACGCTCTCCGCGTTAACTGTTTGAAGTCGACTGGTTTCGCCATAGCGTAACAGCTAGTATTACACTGGGTGCGTCCTGGCGCGATTATGCTATCCTCCCCCCTCACGACGAGGAAATTTCTCGGTAATGCGCGTTCTCCGTGTTCACGAGAACTTAATATTCCTGCCGCGGTCTGCCAGTGAACGTCTCCCCGACAGCCCTCGTCCAGCGGCACATAACCTCGGCTCTGTCGAATGTCGCAGTCATCGCTGCAATGCAGAATGCATCAGGAAACCGCTGCAGATGAGCGCCTGTCCAAGCCGCCCATTCAACAGCGAGGATAAGCATCAGAAACACCGGCCTAGCGTGCTCATGGCCGACTCTGAAGCCCTGCAGCAGGCTGCAGGCTGGGCGACGGCGGCGGCGGCGAGCGATGACCGTCAAGTGTCCCCGTGAGCTGTATCGATCCGGACCTGGTCAGACCCCCTGTATGACGACGAGCCGCGGTTCGCCGCAACCGCTGAGTCCAGTCGCAGTCTCCTCAAACGTGCTCAAAGAGTCCGCCTCAGAGCCTCTGGACTGTGACCAGAGTATTTCCATCGAGAAAGTGGAGTAGACGGCGTGGCACAGTCCGTCTATACTGAAACCGGCTTACGTTTGTGGTTAACTGGGACATGTGTTTTCCGGAAACTTCGCGTATTTCCTTGAGAAAGCAAATTCTGATGGTGCCCAACAGGTAATGCTCCCTGGCCGGAGCCCAAAATCTCGAAAAAGGTTGCTGCGTACGCCACATTAAAGCGGACAATGCATCAACTGTCCAGTGGTGGCCGACGGTCCGCATCTGAACTCTCCCACCGTCCGAACATCCTCTCGGAGGTCTTCTCTCAAAGGCCGGACGCGGTGCCGTGCTGGTCGTCCGTTCGCCCCGCACAGCCCGGCCCTCCCGGCCCGACAGTCCGTTCTCACGGCGCGCCTGTCGGCCGTGTCGACGTCATTATGCGGCCGGCGGCGTCCGTGCGAGCCACCTGGCACCAGGCGCCCAGCCCCCCGCGGTCAGACGCGCTCGGCCGGCGCCGGCTAACGGGTCACGGACGGACCAAATCGCCAAACACGCCCGAAACGGCCACCGCCGCGCCGGGTCAGCGAATCGGGGTCAGCCGGCGACGGCAGCGGCCGGCGCCGCGAGATCGACTGTCGCAGACAGGTATGGCCCGCCCTCAACGCCGTCATAGTCTGCCGATACACTGCCGTCAGTCTCCTGACACACCACACCCACACCGCCGCCACAGTCTGCCGATACACCGCCGTCAATCTCCTGGCACACCACACCCTCACCGCCGCCACAGTCTGCCGATACACCGCCGTCACCCTCCTGACACACCACACCCACACCGCCGCCACAGTCTGCCGATACACCGCCGTCAGTCTCCTGACACACCACACCCACACCGCCGCCACAGTCTGCCGATACACCGCCTTCAGTCTCCTGACACACGCCACACACACCACACCACCGTCACAGTCTGCCGACGAACCACAACGCCGTCACTCTCCCGACACACCACACCCACACCGCCGTCAGTCTTCTGGCACATCACACCACACCGTCCGTCGGTCTCTGGACACACCACATCACATCTCCGTCCGCCTCCCGGAACATCCATACCGTCATCAATCTGCCTGTGCATCTTCGGCTATCAGCTCGGCTCCACCGTGACCTATCGAGAGACCATAGCGGCGCGACAGGGCCTATTTCAAGCAGATTGCAACCCTTTTCCCCATCAAGAGGACCTCTCCTTTTCTAACGCAACGCCTTCCGTATTTCCAAGATGCCGTCGTTATCATAAAAGCAATGCCGTCTGTCAATGAAGTGGCCTGCCAGGCGCTGTCCGTCTCTGTCGTGCACTGTCCATAAACCCTCACGCTGCGGTCTCTCGAGGCCACTGCCACTCCCCCCGGGAGCCCGCCCTTCCACACATCATTTGAATTTCCGCCGCTGGCCCGCTGACCCGGCCACGGCACGGCCCTGCCGGCCTGGAAGACGCCTGCCTCAGACGGCGGCTCTGCTCCGTTGAGAACCAGTCCAGTGAGCGTGAGCGCGCGCCGCGTGCCACCTCGCAGTCCACGGCGAGCGTCGCGCGCGTAGCCGGCGGCGACGAGTAGCGTACTCGGCCGCGGCCGCCGCCGCCGCCGGGCGTAATCAGCGCTTCCGCTGCCGCGTGCGTCCACGAGGCGGTCATGCAGTTCTTGGAACGTCGCCGCCGGACGGGCGCCGCCGCCTCCTCTCAACGCGTAAGCCGCAGGCTCACGCACTGCGCCGGCCGCTGGCGAGAGGTCCCCACCCCGGCCGGCCGAGATTTCTCCCGGACGCGGAAGCTGCTTACCTTAACTCTTTTGAAGTAGCTCTCCTTCTGTGGGTCTTCGACCGCGTCCGCGTCGGGTTGCTTCTCCTTCCTCGCGAAGCTTTTCATCACGCTGTTGAATCGATCCTGGATGCCGTTCATTTTGGCACTGAGACGCTTGCACCGGGCAGCGCGTCTCACCAGCCCTCACCGCACCACCGACCGTTCTCTCACTGCCTCGGCAGCGGCGCTCTGCCGCGCTGCTCCGGCTCAACAGGTAACCAATGACGTCACAACTCCCAGGTGCCCAGGTGCTGAGGCTTTGTCAACCGCAGCGACATCTGTTTTGTGAAATTGGAAACCAAGCTTTATAATCAAAGCGCTTGGCATGAAAAGTGAAGGGAAGTCAAAGTGTTACCATAAAACAGAAATATGGCAGTAATCACGAAAACCAAAATCACCGCGCTTTCTTCAAAGTCACTGCGCTCTGCTTGCTGTTTGGGTGACGGGTGTGATCCACATACGATCCTGGCTGAAAATGTCTTGATTTTGGCGAAAACAAGAGCATTGTTTGGGTATGGGTACGGGTTTACATAGTCTTGGGTATGGATATGGGTGTAGTGGATGTGCCAGTCTGTGGTATGGTCATGGGTAATTGTCTCCTGTCTTACCATAAAAGAGATCTTTTTTTATTTTTGTTTTGAGGCCATGCTTTTCGATGACCACAATTGGTCCTCAATACAGCCACATAAGAAAGCTTTTCCAGGTTAGCAGTTATAAACAAGTTTAACAAGTTTCCAAGTTAACAAGTGGGGCTTATCCATGCTAATGCATATTGCAGCAGCCAGGAGGTTTAGTTTGTACAAAGGTTGGGAAAGTTGTTTTTGGTGTTGAAGAACACCAAAAGACATGTGCTCCAAAAACATTTAATACTCCAAAAGTTTGGTCTTGTGCCTCCATCAGAAAGCTGCATTATAATCATGTTGACAAATTTCTAACTCCACAAGCTTCAAACAGAACTGTCTCCAATGGGTAAAAGCAGGTATGGTGTGAAAGAAAACCAACACACAACAACGCGCGCAAAAGGAAGCGTTTTTAAAAAACAACAACATAACACGGAGCTCATTTTTTTTTTTTTTTTTTTTTTTTTTCCTTTTTAAAGGATTACCTGATGTCACAGCTGACTTACACCAAGAATGCCAAGTTAAATCTCAAATACTCTGCAAAATTTTGTGCTCTAAGAACAAAGTTATTATCAAGAGCAAAAGCCAAATTACCAACCCTGGTTTGTACCTTATGTGGCTGTTTTATCAGGCCAAAATTGTCTGCCCATTTTTGTATTTCACAATATGTCTTGCTAGGCCATTAATGAGCTCAGACATTGGGGCATTCAAAGCTAGGGGAAATTGAAGGCATAAGTTTTTTGAACATTAGTACATGTAATGAGAATTACTGCTGAGTAATGACAGTTTGGAAGGGAAAGCATCTCCCACATTACCCCTTGGCAACAGCCATGCATAGCTGGTATTTTGGTGTGTTATTGGTCAATGCTAAATCTAGGAGATTTGCTATGTAGTGCTGGTTCCTTAATGGTTTGCAGAAATTGGAATCCAATAGATCAGCCAGATCATTAATCCAAATGTTAAATGGGCTAGACTGTCATCTTTTGCAACATTGTCCACCACTGGCCAAAAGGCTGTTGGAGTAGAGCCAGTGCCATGTGGTCCTGCCTTCTGGTACCCCATGACAGTTATTTAATCCTACACAGCATAGCTAATGGAAAAATGTTGTGGATTACAGAAAATGTTTTGCATGGAGGCCAATGAAAATGTTTGTTGGTTAAGACCCTGCAATGGCCATAGCAGAAGTGATGTATGTAGAACAAAACCTGTTTCTACCTCCTGATACATGATCCTGATTCCAGCCACCAGAGTGTATTTCAGGTGTAGTGTGATGACATGTGATGTGCTCATGGTCATGTCAGTACCATGTTTTTTTTATTTTAATAAATGGAATAAACTTATTGTTAACATGTTTTGTATATGTACAGTCATGTAACACAGAGTTGTAGATTTGTCAGCATAGAAGAATAATGCAGTATATGATTTCTATGTATTATGGTACCATATCATATAATATGCATAACTGTGTATGTAATATAATTTATGTACCATTATGATGTTTGAGAAGCCTCCACATTTTGTCACTATCTACCTGGAATCTGACATGCCTGCATAGTCACCTGGAATTCTGACATTGCTGTTGCATGTGATCAAAAATAGATAATGACACCTGCCCAGAAAGAAATTATGGCTCAGAAGTAAGATTAGTTTGGGTCTGCTAGTCTTCATGAAATGAAATTTATGAAACATTATTCCCATTAAATTCATTTTTGCCTTTCAGTTCCGATGCTCCGCCGAAGAGGTGGCCCTTTCCATGAGGTGGACTCGGACCTGCTGAGTGCCGCCGCCTCCGATGATGAGGATCCCTCCGATAGGATCTCGTGGTCGGAGACCCAGTCGTCGCCGTCGCTGAGCGGCGGCGCCGCTCCGGGCGATGGCCCGGCCGCCGTGGAAGGCGCCGCCCCGCCGGCCGCGGGGGACCGCGCACCGCTCTCGCGGTCCGTCGACAGCTGTCCCGAGGCCGGCGACGCGGCCGCCTCGCCCGTGCTGGGCGTGACGCTTGCGGCCGCGGGCGGTCCGGAAGACCACGGCGCCGGCCGACGCGCCGCTCCTCCCGGACAGCCAGCCGTCGCCGGTGCTGCGCCGCGGCCGCCGGGGGGCGCCGCTGCCGTCCGCGGCCGGCCCCCGGTCCGGGCGGCGTGTCGGGGCAGGGAGCCGCGGCCGGCCTCAGTCCGCCGGCGGTTACGGCTCGCTCCGCTCCCCCGTGCTGGGGCCTGCGCGGCGCCGGAGGGCGGCCGACCGGGCCGACCCGGCGCCGCCGCCGCCCGCTGGCGGCCGGGTCTCGCCCGTGCTCGGCGCGTCTCCCGTCATAGAGCGGCGGTGGTGCGGCCGGCGGCGGCGCGGCGCCGCGGCGGACCGGCCTCCGGCCAGCGGTGGACAGCAGCCGGCCGCGGCCCGCCCGGCGGCGGCAGGCGCCCGGCCCGGGGCCGAGGGCGGGGCCGGTGCGGCGGCTGTTCCCGCTGCCGGAGCCGGTCTGCGGCCAGGGCACGCCGCTGGCCGGCCTCAGCGCGTCCGGGGCGGCAGCCGATGCCGGCCGGCTGCCGCCGTATGAGCCGACCGGACCGGCCAAGCGCCGGCGCGCCCAACCCGACCTGTGCGAGGACCTGCGGCGGCGGCCCGAGCAGGAGAGCGTGCCGACCGTGTCCAGCCAGGAGCGGCGCCGCTGGCTGCGGCACGTCACCGGCGCGCACGACGAGCCGCCGCAGCCGACGGTGCGTGGAAGGGCGGTCATAGTCGGGCAGCTATTAGTAGGGATGTCTGGATTGATTTTTCACGTGCCTTCTTGAACAGGCACTTTGTATCCTGCGCATGAACATACGGAGAAGAGAATTACGCCTTAACACGGCTACAGGCGTGCAATATATGCTAAATACTGTTATATATAGGATATGGTGTGTGTTCCGACTTGTAGGTGTACGGTTTGATCTCCGGGCCGATTCAGTGATTCGGGATGTCTGTGACATTGGCGACGCCAGCGGCCGCCCTTCAGCTCGGATCCTGTTGTCAGGTGGGGGAGCAGCGTGCCTCCGATTGGCTGCGACAGATCCGGCGCACCGAGGTCACGCCGGAGAAGACGGCCGCCGAGCCGGAGGTGCCGCCCTCCGCCAGGAAGGCGCAGCCCAAGCGGTCAGTGGTGGGCGGCGCCACGCCGTCGGTGGACCGACCCGCTGGCAGGGACGGTACTGGCTCTTGCGACACGACCTAGAACTAAAGCTTGTGGAACAGTGCTATGGATCCAGTCGCCCTTGGCGTGTGCCGCTCTCGGTTTTGTGAACGTTGAACCGCAGGCGACCCCGTGGTCTCCTGTCGGCTGCCCTGATGGCCACATGGCGGGTCGTCCTGAGCCACCACCTTCGGTCGTCGTGAGCTGCCACTGTCGGTCATCCACAGCCACCACTGTCGGTCTTTCCGACTGCTGCCACTGTCGGTCGCCCTGAGCCGCTACTGTCGGTCGTCCCGAGCCGCCACTGTCGGTCGTCCTGAGCCGCCACTGTCGGTCGTCCTGAGCCGCCGCCGTCGGCCGTCCTGAGCCGCCACTGTCGGTCGTCCCGAGCCGCCACCGTCGGTCGCCCTGAACCGCCAGTTAATTGTTTTGAGTTAATCTGCCGACCGTCGTATGTCCCCACTGTCGGCCATCCTCTTAAATCACCGTCTGAGTCTGAGTTCTGAGCTCTGTCGACCACCGTGCGTGCCGCTGTCAGCTGTCGTGTGCTGTAAATGTCGGCCGCCGACAGGCGCGGTCTGGTGCAGAAGCTGCGCCGTCTGCTGAAGCGAAGGGAGGCCTTCGCCCGCATGAGCCGACACACGAGCGGCCCCGGCGCGGACGAGGTAACTGTCCGGGATCTGCCGCCGCTCCTCCGCGTGTCCCGGAGACGGCGGCGGCGGCGGCCAACCCAGCGTAGCTCTATCCCAGGCTTTCTGCCGGCTGTAAACAGCAAGCAGTGAGTCCCGGGCTGTTGAAGTTGACGTAAATGCTGCGTACTAGGTACGGAGCGACAGGCGGCGCTGGTGGTCGTCTGGAGGTCATTTCTGCCGACGGTGGCCTGTTCTGGTGTAGCTCGTTCGTCGCTTGTGTAACCAGTCCGCGCCGATGACAGGCTGGCCTGCTTGCAGGCGACGCTCTGTGTCTGTGCCGAGCGCTGTGAACAGCAGGCCGGCGCTCTGATGGTGCTGGGACGGACGGCCAACCTCGGCCCCGTGCAGGTGGTGCTGTCGAGTGGCTCGACCCACACCGCCGCTTCCCCCGGCGACAGCCTGCTGCTGTACCCGCCCTGGTCAGTCTCTTGCTGTTCTTGTCCTGGTCGGTTTCCTGCTGTACCCGTCTGGGTCATTGCAGTGTCTGCCTTGGTCAGTCTGTTGTACCTCCCCTGGTCGGTCTGCCGTACCTCCTATGCTCAGTCTGGTGTACCTGCCCTGGTCAGTCTGCTGTACCTCCCCTGGTCAGTTTGCTGTGTCTCCCCTCGGGCGCGCCCTCGTCATGCTGCGGTTCTTACTATCGTGAGCATTGTTGGAAAAACTGTCGTTTTCTGATGTCAAGGAGCACCAAAAAATGTATACTCCAAGAAAAATTTTGTACTCCAAATGATCATTTGTCCCCTACCCCCCAAAGACATGGGTATTCCCACTGAACCAGAGTCTGAAGTTGTCTAGCGTCCCCTTTCCCCCTTCAAGTTGATGGTTTATCGTCCATTCTTAGCTGCTGAAGTACACTCCGAACTCACGGTCAGCCGCCTCCCCTCCCCCCCGGTCAACGACTCCGGAGACCTACCATGTAGACCCAGGAAACTGGTTTGCCTCTCAAAGGAGCCACTGGATCCGTCCCTGCTGGCCACATATGCTTGCAAAGCACCTAGTTAGTCCATGTTTCTCATATAAACACATGACATTTTATACTCCAAAAGAGAATTTGTGCTCCGACACCAGCAAGAAAAACCAGGTTTCCAAAACTGATCGTGAGTCTTCTGTACCTGTCCTGACAGTCTTCTGTACCTGCCTTGGACAGCCTGCGGCCCTGGTCTGCTGCCCTACCTACCGTGGCCAGTCTGCCAGCGTGCCCGCCTGGCCCAGGTCGGCTGTGCTGACAGAAGCCTCTGTGTTCGAGCAGGCAGCGGCTGCAGGTGGAGCGCGGGCCGCCGGTGCTGCTCCCTGTAGGAGGAGTCTGCGTTCAGCCAGGACCGGCCCCCGACCCCGTCCCGGCCCGAGTGGTGCTCTTCACCTGCCCCTGCCCGCCAGGTCTGTGGAACTGTCGATAGGCGGGCGTCTTTTGGATTGGGTAGCCAAAACGGGATGTACATGTGGTAGGTGTGCTTTATTTTTTGTGCAGTTATTATGTGTGTACAGTCCATGGCGCGAAGGACATTGCCCTGCGTTTAAGTTACTGCGTCACTTCATGTGATGAGAAGAGTACTGTTGCGATTCCCGACTGAAGAATTGCACGGCCACCCTCAGACGCTCCGCTGCCTCGAGTGTGTCTGAGACCCCTGCCGCAAATGGATCCGAAGCCGGAGGCTTCTACCCAGAGCCATCTAACGACCGTCCGTGAAGCCTCGTTTCCGGGGTGTCCGCCGGATGGCAGCACGGTGCTGGCAGCTCTCGGCTGCGGTGGCGACGTGGTCAGACCCGTGGAGGCGACTGTGCGCCACGTCTGCCAGTATCGGTGGGTCTCCCGTTACAGACTGACCGTCTGACTCCGGATGAGTGCTCTGAAAAGGGAGTGCTGATGTTGGGCTGTGGGATAGTCTTTTACCTCATTTTTACTGACTTAGTACGGGTCTTCTTTCTACAACTGCTCTCCACCGTGCGACTAAGAGCTACTGTGACCACCGTGGTGACTGCCGCCGCCGCCGGGTGACCGATCGGCGGATTGACGCGCGGCGTCCGCGGCCCGCCAGCTGCCCGGCCGACAGCCAGACCTCGGACGGGGCCGAGGACGAGTGGTGCTGGTCGCTGCTGGTGGTGGACGGCGCCGGCACGCTGGCCGAGCTGGTGGTGCCGGCGGCCGTGATGCGGCCTGTGCGCCACCTGTGCAGACCGGACCGGCGGCTGCGGGTCTCTGGTCTGGTGGTCAGGGAGAGGACCACCAGCGACAGGTCAGTCCTGCAGGGAAGGGAACCACCAGTGATGGTTCAGTCCTGCAGGGAGGGGACCACCAGCGACAGGTCAGTTCGGCAGGGAGAGAACCACCAGCGACATGTCAGTGCTGCAGGGAGAGAACCACCAGCGACATGTCAGTGCTGCAGGGAGGGAACCACCAGCGACATGTCAGTGCTGCAGGGAGGGGACCACCAGTGATGGGTCAGTCCTGCAGGGAGTGGACCACCAGTGATGGTTCAGTCCTGCAGGGAGGGGACCACCATTGATTATCTAGTTCTGCAGAAAGGAGACCTTAAAAGTCAACCCTGCAGGGAGAGGTCCTAAACTTTGTAGTGTCCGGAACATTGCAGTCCTTCATTTTGCCTAAATATTGGTACAGAATATGAAGCGGCGATAAATTCTTCTTATGAATATGGTTCTAAATTCTGGTCTACACTGGCAACGGCCTCAGAGATTATTCTTAAATACGAGACAATACGGATTGCACCGTGACGGAAGATCAGTTGTGTTGTTTTGAATTGCTGTGTGGTAGGGTTGTGTGAGATGAGTATTGCATGGTTAGGGCTTGAGAGTCTAACGTTGTTTATAAGGAATAGCATGCGTGTGTGTTCGGTATCGGGGAAATGTGCGCGCCACTAATGTGGAAGATGTATGTAAATGGCGGTCCCTGTGGAATATTTCTGTTCTTGTCCATTGTCATGTGATGTGAAGTGTTTTGTGTTTTGCCACCAGGTGTCCTGCCCTGGCCAGCATGGTGCTGGCCCTGACCGGGGCCGATCCGGGCTTCACCTACGTGCTGCAGGCGCTCCCCGGCGAGACCAGAATAACGTTGCTGCCGGAGGCCGACTGTCCACCTGCGCAGCCCGCGGGCGGCGACCTCCGCTCGACGGCGCCCGACCCGCCATCTGCCGACGGCCGCGTGAACCTCGAGTGCCGCCTGCTGTCGCCGCTGTCCGGGACGGCGCTGGTGCTGACCGCGGATGGCCCGCGGCCCGTGACGCTGGAGCCGGACGCCGGCCTCCTGCTGGCGCCCGGGGAGGACGCCGAGCTGCGCCACGTCTGGCGGCGACAGGGCCGCCTACTGCTGGACAGGTGAGCTGACCGCTACTGCTGGACAGGTGAGCTGACCGCTGCTACTGGACAGGTGAGCTGACCGCTACTGCTGCACAGGTTAGCTGACTGCTGCTGCAGAGGTGAGCTGAACGCTACTGCTGGACAGGTGAGCTGACTGCTGCTGCCGGACAGGTGAGCTGACCGCTACTGCTGGACAGGTGAGCTGACCGCTGCTGCTGGACAGGTGAGCTGACCGCTACTGCTGCACAGGTTAGCTGACTGCTGCTGCAGAGGTGAGCTGAACGCTGCTGCTGGACAGGCGAGCTGACTGCTGCTGCTGGACAGGTGAGCTGACCGCCGCTGGACAGGCGAGCTGACTGCTGCTGTTGAGTAGATGAACTGTCAACCTTATTTCTGTGCGCCAACATGATTTCTTGCTTTACACCATCCAGGCATTGTTGCAAAGCCCGTGTTATGTGCAAGTTTGTAAAATGGGCACTGTTATGGCAGTAAGTCCAGAAAAGTTAAATCCACGATTTTCCACAGAGATCGTAAAAGTTATTTTACATTATTTTACGGATTTTTCGGTCGGTGCCGACTGTGTATGCTAATTTCGGCTTGTACTTATGTACGCAGGGGAATGCAAGAAATCTTTTACTTCAGAAAGCTGTAAGTTTCACCAGAAACTGGGTGACAGATTTGAGTATGATCGAACATTTTGTAATGCCTTGTAACAAGACATAGACGCTAAACGTTATTTATTGCTACAATCATTCCAGTGGCGTTATTTAATCCCATAACAGCCTAGAGAGAGAACTCCCCAGTCACCGTGTGCCATTGCACCATCCCCATCCACATGTGGATCGCAGCTCTTTTGCGACATGTTGTACAACTTTATTTCGAAAGCTGGAGCACCACTGCCCGGAATGGATCTGCCAGGCAAGCTCCATTAGGCTAGATTTGCCAGATTTTTTCCTAGCAAGTGAGCCTTGAGGAAAGTTACCACGACTGCTGTCGTGTTCCTTCGTTTTGCGGGGACATTGTGCGTGGACGTGCAGCACAAGAGCTGTGTGGCCGCACAGGTGGTCGCAGTTCTGGTTTTGCCGCTCTGTCTGGCAGGAGCCGTTTTTAGTGGTCCTGACACCGGCAGATTCACACCACCATCCGTCGCTCCCTGATGTGCGGACCTCTGTCGCCAGGTACAGGATTCCTGAGCGGCGCGGCAGCCTGGTCCTGGTCGTGGTCCCGCCGCCTGCGGTCCCCTGACGTCCGGTCCCCTGTCGCCAGGTACACGGCTCTGGAGCGGCGCGGCAGCCTGGTCCTGGTCCTGCTCCCGCCGCCTGCGGTCCCCTGACGTCCGGTCCCCTGTCGCCAGGTACACGGCTCTGGAGCGGCGCGGCAGCCTGGTCCTGGTCCTGCTCCCGCCGCCTGCGGTCCCCTGACGTCCGGTCCCCTGTCGCCAGGTACACGGCTCTGGAGCGGCGCGGCAGCCTGGTCCTGGTCCTGGTCCTGGTCCCGCCGCCTGCGGTCCCCTGACGTCCGGTCCCCTGTCGCCAGGTACACGGCTCTGGAGCGGCGCGATGACCTGCTCCTGCCGTCGCCGGCCGCGCCGCTGCCGCCCATCACCGACGCGGTCGAGCCGCCGCAGCTGGTCTGTCTGTCAGGTGGGTCACCGCCGCAGCTGGTCTGTCTGTCAGGTGGGTCACCGCTGCAGTTGGTCTGTCTGTTAGGTGGGTCACCGCTGCAGTTGGTCTGTCTGTCAGGTGGGTCACCGCCTCAGCTGGTCTCTCTGTCAGGTGGGTCACCGCTGCAGTTGGTCTGTCTGTCAGGTGGGTCACCGCCGCAGTTGGTCTGTCTCTGAGGTGTGGATAGGGTTTGACTAGCCTGGCTATCGTGCGCGGTCCGACTGGTGTCTTTGTTTGTCTTTGTGACGGAAATAAAGACCCCTGTTTTTTGTTTTTTTTGTGTGGACGAAATGTATATGTTCATGGAGAGGTGACAAAAGCAATCGGAATGACTTCGAACAAGCCGCGTTACGACCAAGGAACGTTTTTCCGTATCAAGGCTGGCGGCCGCCGTCGCCAGATGGGTATCAGCAGATGGAGAGCTTGAGAGCAGAAACCTGTGTATGGCAAGGACGGGCTTTGAGCCGCGCAAGGGGCGCCAGAGACCCGAGACCAAAAGGACGCTGGGCCGACTGTAACAAAGTTTACGTTATGGCTTTAGAGTTCCCTGATCTGGGAATTTTCAAATTTCATTGTTTTTTAAATTTGTCAAGATTTAATGTCTTAAGTAGATCACTCGTGCCGCAGTGCCTCAACGTGATTCATATCCGTAACGTAAAACGATACTCCCTTTCTTCTGAAGCGAAAAGTGCTCTCTTAGCACGGAAAATCAGAACCATTTCATCAGCCACTTTTAAGAATTGCAAGGTGTCCCCACGCTCTCTCATTGGCTAAATCGCGTCATTCTAGAACGTTCGGATTAAACCTCGCGTTCTAATTGGTTAGATATGATATCATAATGATATCATAATTGCACCATATCGTGCAGTCATTTCCATTTGTAGGTAGTATAAAAGCAGCGCCGGTTTTTGCTTAGTATGTTAAGGCTCAAGCTCAGACTCAGTGATATTCTGCGAAGAAGACTGTGGTGTTCGTGGTGTCAGTGTGAGGAGTGACGGTGCACATAGTGTTAGTGCGAAAAGTGGCCGTACATCTAGTGCCGGTGTGCGAAAAAAGGTAATATGGTGATAGTGAGGAGCATGTATCCGTCTCTGATCCGGTGCCGAGTGACTAACTTATGGTAAAGACTGCAAGAACCGAGCCGATAGGAAAGACTAACACAAACGTGGTCGCCATTAGTAAAACTATCACGCAGGCAGTTAGAAATCTGCTACACCAATGCCGAAAGGTTGAAGAAGGACCCGACTGATCACGGGGGTCAAGTGAAATTTTGTGCTGCAAATACAGCAGGTATTTCCGGACATCATCTGACGCGATGTCTACGGCAAGCCATTCATTAAAGAAGAGAACACACGCATACACGCTCGCACGCACGCACTCACATACGCAGGTACGCTTGCACATATGAATGCAAGCACAGGCCTACGCGCACGCGCACTAGGCAGTAAAATTAGGACCCCCGCAACAAGCACTGTTTGGCGTGGCCTGTCATTCCATCACGACTCACTTCCAGGCGACAGGAAAACAAAGTGCAGAAGCAATTATTTCGAAATAATTGGTACTCAATGCGCCCTTTGAGTGCGATGATGTCGATGCGATGGCGAACGGTAAACGGAAGCTGTTGGTGTCTGTTGGATGTCTGTTGACTCCTCAGGTGAGGTCTGCGGTGTGGATGAAGAGTGTGCCTCCATCTGGACGGCCTGCTCCGGCTGCGGCTCGGACGACCTGACTGAGACACCTAGCGGGCATTTCTGCAATTATTGTCTTCTGACTGCGCCGTCAACCGTTACCAAAATGGAACTTAAGGTAATGTTTATCGATGTCAGACAAACGAGATCATGGTGCGAGATCCTGGTTAGGCGGGGCTTTGGGCCCAGTGTCAAAGGGCATTTAAGCTCTCCATTGAGCCATAGTCCGAAGCTATCTCGTCTGCATGGAGCTCTCCTTTGTACACTATCCCTTCAAGCCAGTCGTATGATGTTGTCTATGAGGGTGTGATACGTTTCTGGCGCGTGAAGTTTCGTGAGCGTGTTGCTGTGTAGCGGCAGGGGAGCCTTGTGTGCAGTGTCGTGCCGACGTCTGCGCGAGGCTGGTCTGAATTTTATCCGACGTCCGTCCGGAAATCCTGCTGAAGCCGGTATCACGCTCGTCTGGAGCCTGCGCCACAGCCGCTTGAGTCGGCTTGACGTCCAGTGGGCGGCCGCCAGGTGGCGGTCTCCTCCCCGGCCGTGACGTCCTGCCGGCTGACGGTGGCCCTGCTGCAGAACACGATCGACACGCTGCTGAGTCGCACGTCCGGCGACGCCCAGCAGGTGAGCGCGCCGCCCCCGCTCGGCCACGTGTGGGGTCTGGGCCTCCTCCGTTGGCACCGCGCCCGCTGCCGTGCCGTTAGCGGCGCCTGCCTCTTGCTTGGACTTTTTGAGCTCTGATGAGAATATGAAAACATTTTCGATTTGAGTATTTTTGCTGGTGTTATACAGTCAGATTTCACGTTTGACGGAATGTTTTTGGCCGTTCTGGGATCGTTTGAATGCCTATATACATCGGCTGCTGTTGCATCGGTTTATGTATTTCGATTAGTCCCGTGAAAAGATTGGCATCTTTTTCGGAAAAAAGCGTTTCAGACGTTAGTGGCCTCTTGCAGTGTTGCTTCATTTGGTTCCTTGTGTACATTGCAAACCGCTCTAGCGCCAGAGTCGGCGAACGCTGTCGTCTGCGTGGTCATGCGTTCGTGCGTGCTCACCATGGACGCCCTTGAGTGACGGTCGACTTTAAGCGATCTTCCGTCGCGGCAGGGGTACGAGTCGTCCTCCGTGCTGGGACAGAGCCTGACCGGGCTGAAGTGTGTCGTCACGGCGCGACAACCGGCCAGTATCTCTCTGCACGAGGTCCGGCTATAGCGCACCAGTTGTCCGGCTCTGGTGACCCCAGGGCGCGGCTTTCCTATCCCCGGGGCCCGGCTCTGGTGCCCCCCGGGCCCTGCTGTGGTGCCCCGAGGTCCGGCTGTTGTGCCCCGGTTCCCGGTCCCGGTGTATCCGGGGTCCTGCCGTAGTAGCTGCGGGACGCAGCTGGTGCCATGGGTCTGGCGTCGTTGGAAGGACCAATGGGCGTGCCCGCTGCCGAGCACGGACGGAGCCTCAGTTGGCAGGGATCCGTTGAGTCGCCCGGCCGGCTGGTGCCCAATCCCCTGACCGGGGGCCTCATTTGGTGCCTGGTCCCCTGATCGGGGCTCGAGCTGGTATCAGATGGTACGGCCCGATTAGGACCCCCCCCCTCCTGGCATCATCGTCCATCCTTGCGTGTGCTGAGCCTTAGCTGGCGAATGGCATCGACGGCATCGACAACACCATCAGCGTGATGTTGTTTTGTTACAGCTTGACGCTTGCGTCTTGTTGACTTTGTTCCGGTTTCGTCGTGGTAGTATTTAACTAACGTTGCTCACATAAGCTATGTGGACGTGCCAGAGTTTGTACTTTGAAAATAAACAATGAAATATATCTGGAGGCATTAACGCGACATTCTGATGACGGCAGCATTCAGGTGCAACGGCTTACCGCGTTAAAGCGGGAGCCTTGTGCTTGGTATGGGTGCGCATATTGAGTCAGTTATGGAGCGGCCAGCGGGCGAAAGCCAATAACTATGACCGTGCCAGTCGCCGCCGCACTCCGGGCACGGAGAGTCGACGCCGCGAACGGGGTCGGCCGCGGCGCCCGCGCCGGCCAGCTGGCAGCTGAGCCGAGTCGCGGCGCGCCAGCCGCAGCCGCCGACCGCGCCCGAGTCGCGCGCGCCGACGGCGACTCCGAGTCGGCGGGCGGCGACTCGGAGTCGGCTGAGTCGCGGCCGCCGGCCAGTCTGAGCGCGGTGGCCGCGGCAGCTGCCCGCGTCCGGGTCTGGTGAGAGCGGCGGCGCCGCCCCGTCGGCGGAGGAGCAGAAACGCGCCGGGCCCGGCCGGCCGGGTCCCCCCGCGCAGGTCAGAGGACAAAGACGAAGTCCACGGCGACGTCGACGACGTCAGCGTCGGAGCTAGAACGGAAGTTGGCTTCACAATGTGGGCCGCGAACAATAGTCCGGACCCGACATCGACCTGGAGTATCCCCGAGATTAGCGTTCGATCGTTCACAGTTACAGTCGGATAAGGGATCAAGAAGTGGAAGCCAGCTTGTAGTTTCAATAGCTCTCATTCTCCATGTCGAACTTTTCGTCGGACTTTGCCCTTCACCGTCGTTGTGAAAACGACTATTGAAAAGTGCGTTGTTGACAGTTACGCCATTCCTTCACACTGGGTGCTAAAGGAGTCACACGGACCATAACAGGTCCATGTCGGATGCGTCATTTGTCTCCAGGAAGTGTCTGCCAAGACAACCTGAGCGCAGCGACTTATCAGACACATTATCCCTTGCCGTACGTAAGAATCTCCACCTATCTGGACAAGGGGGTGGTTTCCCGCGGCCCATTTCGCTTCTGATTGCAAGAGCACCGAAACTGAAATGTGCACGTAGCTCGTTCCTTACTGACTTAGGTCAACTGGTGACATCTTAGGTCGCAGCGAAAGAGAGAATCACGCCGTTGGCCGTCTCCTCCGTCATCGTTATTAGTTCTTTAGCGAAAGGTCCCGCAAACCACGTTTTTGTGACGACTCATTTTTAAATTGTATCAATCCTTGTTACTTTGCTAGAACTCGTGAATTGTGCTGCAGCTGCAGAACCCATTCTTTGTGTTGTGCACTGACGTCATTGTGACGCACATCACGCAGGAGAAAATTTGATGGCGTATCTCGGTCAGTGGTCATGCTTTGTTATCTGTAGACGTGAATCATCGGGGTCTGGCGGCAACACAGATCAGCAGTCATGTCGCGGAGGGATTTACAAAAAGGGGCCCGTGATCCTGGTGCCCCTGGCCCTGGGATCCGCCGGCGGCCTCAGGGGACCGTGATATTCTGCGTTCTCTATGCATGAGCTACACTGAACGTCCAAACGCGGTACCTCGCCCAGCGAGCGATGCGAGTGAAGCCGCAGCGACAGGAGGCTGCGGCTATTGCGGCGACGCGGCGCACCGAGCCGTGGCCTCCCTGTCGTCGGCTCGATATCGTATCGCGCCGAGTGGCCACAGTGCCGAGCCGCTTCCGACAGCCGGCGACAGGACCTCGGCCCGCACGCTCCCGGTCGGGTGTTCGAGTCGTCCTTCGCTTATCGGGGGAGGGGTGTTATCGAGAACCGCCAAAGTCTTGAGACCTAACAGAATTACGGAGGTGAGGGTGATCCAGTGGAAAGGTGGTCAAACTTTGCGGAAGAATGAACGTAACATATGTTTTCAATTCCCTTTTGCATATCTACATCGCACGAACATAGCATAAGCACATTATACTATACACCATGAGCACATCAAAACATAACAAACAAGCATAGCATTCATGTCTAGCAGTATCATCCACCTTTAACTCTCCCCCCCCCCACCCACTATCCGCGCCATAGAAAAATAACAGCTAATCCTTCAAAGTGTTACGTCAATCTCACTCCACGTTAAAGCGCACAAGAACTGAACCGGCCCCTTTTCAATTTTGATGAAATCTGGTATGTTCACAGTACATATCAAAACATGATCAGCCAAGCATTTTTAGTCTAGGTTACCTCTGAGGTCAAAGTGACGGGTCATGAAAGGTTACCGATTTTTACAGACATCGCATGATCCAAATGCCCATAACTCGGCGACAGTTTGTCACAAGAAGATGCGATCAGAGCCATTTGAAAGAAAAATGCTCCAGCTTCCATAATTAAGTTCATTTTTTGGAGACCATGGCATGACCTTTGACTTGACTAGGTCACATGGGACATTTTTGGTTTTAACCATGTTTGCCCACTGTGATCTTCGAGAAAATGTAGCACAGTACGTTCCCAAGTGCCTACAAAAAGCATGACAAAAAAATCCGCGCAGATTGAAACTTTTTTGGATACCTTGAATTCAATGTTGCCAAGTGGCACCTGAAAAGCATGCCCTGAGGTTATTTGACGAAGATTGATTTCGTGCTTTTTGTTTGCCCCATCGCTCTACAATGCGGCGTGCATCATGTCCTGCGTGCCTGTTACACATCAGCCTAGTTTTAAACTAGGCTGATGAGAGGTCAAAACAGAGAGGTCAAGGGTCATGACACCCTATCACCAACCGACCATTGCCTTTCAAATATGACATACCCGTTCATCACACTTCCACGGAAGTGATTCTGTTGGGTGTTCTAAGCCGTTTAAGCTAACTTAGGCAATGTTAGTCAAGCATCGGGGCCTTTTGAAGGTCAACCGAGGTCACTGACCTCAGCTGACCTTGGATAACTTGATGGTCTCGCACCGTTCATAGCTTTATTAGGACACTGATTCCGAATTTCACATGCATTGTTGACATATCGGAGTTTCCACGTATCGAAGATTCCATTTAGTCATGTCCATTTGTTCTCCCTTAATTGTTACAATATGCAAGCTGGGATAGTCACGAATGAAATGACAGCTTCGTATAGAAGTATAAGGTGATGATTGAGATACGTGTCAAAAAATCAGAAAATCAAGTTTTTCCGGGACATGGAACGAACATAAATGACTCGATGCGTGCAAAATGGGAGTGAAATTCAAAACTAGTGCCAAAAAATATATAAATGATTCGAGATCAAAATAGGCAATCCAGGGTGAACCGACGTTCGTGACCTCAGCTGACCTTCCAAAGGCCTCGATGCACGGCTAGGATTATCTCAGTTGACTTAAAGGTTTAAGAACACACGACAGATTTTTTCACTTTCTTGGGAATGCCAAGAACGGGTGTGTCATTTGGGTGGCAATGGTCGATTGGTGGTGGGGTGTTATGACCTTTGACCTATCTGGTGAAGCAATTTAAAACTAGGTCGATGTATAGCAGGCACGCATGGCATTATGCACGCCCCATCAGTTAGACAGAATTACTCCCATTTTGTGTGATAGGGGCTGAGGTCTTTATTTTTGATAGTTATAGAGAAATTTTGCTCTGCTGTTTTTGGTATGGAGACGTTGTTTTAAATGTGTCAGGTATGCACTTCCATTGTTGTTCCTTGCATAACATATCAATGTATTTACAAGAATTCGAAATAGTATTGCATTGATGGGCGATTTTCTGATGGAAAGAATCCAGCTTTTTGATGTATTATTATTGTCTGATCGTTACTCTCTTTAGAGAACTAAGAAATGAGTTTTGAAATTAAGTTTTGAACAGTCGTTCAGCGCTCAGATAAATGCACGATCGTCTGTGTACTTACGCCACAGAAAGATCACAGATCGTTTCCTTTCCTATATAAAAAGTTGCCTGTTTTTACCGATTATTCGCATTGTATTATAACGCCCTTAAATAAGTAGATGCAGCACTTATAATTACATCTGAAGAATCTTGCGCTAGCAAACCTATCTCGGTCTCCGTCCACATCCTACGCAGAGCCTATTCAGAATGAACGTATATAGTATGGCTCTGAATCAGCACTTTAGGCCAGTTCAAGGTCAAAAGATAAAACAAGATCATGGTAGGACGTCCAAAATCTGTGGACAATAAAAGCAATTAGGACGGCTTTATGAACTGATCTTGAGTACTGAATAGTCCAAAAAGAGTCAGAAACGTTTTTTTTCCACGCCAAAAAGTAGTTTGTTGCTCCTCAGTTACGTCATGTCAGGTCAACAGATACCGGAGTACCACGCTAATTTTTGTCGAAACTGGCATGTAAGCAAAATTACTTCAAGATCTGTTTTGCAGTTACCATTACGAATGTTTGGTCAGATGTGGCAACCTGCATCAGAAAAAGATTGACACAGGTCACCCTGTCTCATAGGGTCAACTAAAAAAAATCGTTCTAGATGCGCCTCTCCAGATCGGGTAAAGATACGAATGTCAAACAAGCACCATTTCATTGTTATAATCATGCTAGTATGGTCTTGAATGATATGGAAGTTAAGGACCGGCCAGGTCAGCTCAGGTCAAAGACAAAAGCAGACAAAATATATCTGTCTCGTTCGAAAAATCACAAAGACTGAGAGCATCAGAAAAGCCCAAAGTAAACAAGTGCTCTTCCGGTCAATACAGTCATGCAAGGTCATCCTAAAGCAAATGAATAATCGTTTGCATCTCAGAAACGACGAAAAGTAAACGTGTGATACAAACTCTATACGTTGACTTAAAACACTTCATGAAATTCCGCGGTATCCAAGGCTATAAGTGACCTTTGAAATGATAACAGGTCATGTCAGATTACGAAAGATCATGTGAAATGCACACATATCATGCCTCACCAGGAGCAAATGGCAAATGCATCTCATATCCACTTTGTCGTATGTCCGATTTTGTGACCAACTGACCTGACCTTAAGCCACTGATTCCTCACAGGCTGTATGTTCTATTATTCAAAAAGGGTATCAGACTATTTGTAATCAAGACTGTTTGTTTTCTTATCTAAGAACGTCGGCTCAACGGCGTAATTTCTGGCAAAAACAC
Organism: Capitulum mitella; assembly: GCA_030062745.1. Classification (NCBI taxonomy): domain Eukaryota; kingdom Metazoa; phylum Arthropoda; class Thecostraca; order Pollicipedomorpha; family Pollicipedidae; genus Capitulum; species Capitulum mitella. The sequence goes on from CP099846.1 coordinate 22,209,585, forward strand.
CAAAAAGAGTATCTCAGTACGGTTGACCTCAGGTCATGTCAAACAGCTTTACGAAAAACTGGGAATGTGCACGTAATAGAAAATAAGTTGGGGATTTGAAAACCGTTTTTCGTTTGTCCAGTACCTTTTTTTCATAATCACTGGCAATCATAATCACTCATAACCACGGTTCTGACCAAGGCCCTCTATAGGTTCTGACATGCTTCCCGTGAAGGTGAAATAGATCAGTGACCTGAGATGGCCTGATTTTGATTTTGAGATTTTGAAATTTTGTCAAAACATATGAAAATGATGTACTAACAGCTTCTGGAAGTTTCACGTTTCTTTGTTTTTGCGTTATGCCTCGAAAACCTCAGGGCGTGGGCGGGGTTCTAAAGCCCCCTCCCGCTGTGTGAGCGAAGGTTAATCGCGGCCGTAAGTCAGGGGATGATAGGGCTGAGCCTGTATTTCGATAGCGTTCCGATATCCTGACGACATCCAGAGGGAATCGCTCCGGTCTCGACCACCGACTCTGTCTCCGGCCGGCCAGCAGAGAACGCGCACCTCGCCCAGCATCGTGTCACTCGCGACAGATCGACAACTCAGGCAGCCTAGCCTGGCGCACCGGGCCAAATGTCTTCGCCGACGGTAAGGGACCTTGAGCAACTCGCTGCAAAAGGATTGTACGGCCAGACGACGTGGCCGCACATACTGCACCACCTGAATCACCAGGAGGCGATTAGGGGAGGGTGGGTATGGTTCGGACAAATTTTCAAATTCTGGGCATAGTTTGAAAACTGTTAGGTCTTTAGAAAGTCTCCATGTGGTGTAAAATAAGCTGGTCTGTGCTGCACATACTACAGCATAAAAATTAGAGCTACATCGAAATTTGATGACAGTAGGAGTCCAAGAGTCACCCAATGTCAACTGTCCGAACCTACCCCACCCGTGGGGTGAGATCGGGCAGAAGGTGGGGTAAGTTCGGGCGGCCACAGATTGACTGACATGTGACTTTTACGCCATATTTATCCTGATTTCGCGTTTGCCGTCATGCTCCATATTTAAGAACTGTTTATTAATAAGCCTGGGACGAGTTCTCAAAACGAAAGAATCGAAAGACAATGCGTTTTTAGATGCCGGAAAGGTCGTATCCTGTCTCCTTCCTCTCGCTGCTTTCTTTGTTGTTTGTGTTTTTAATGTTAAACATGAATTCGACTCCCACAAAATAACACTTTGAACCAATTGTATTGGTGCGTTAAAGAAAGGAAACAAACTGATAAAACAGTCATTTATTTTTATTAAAAAAAATCACAAGTGAAGTCAGGAATGCACTTTATCTGATGCACTTTGTCATCCGACACGAATCACAGGAAAAAAATCACGAATGAACACTTCACCTGACATAAGCAAGCTGAAATCACTCCTTGATCCTTGTTCGATTTTCGCCACAACTGAGAATGTTCCAGGCGTTGCTTCAACGCATGTTGAGGCCAGAGAAGCTTATTGGGAACCTGAAGTACCCCGCACGGCGCTTGACACTTGTTGCTGCGGCTTTGGCAGCACACCAACTATCTGGTTTTCAGACGCCGAGGCTGAATCGGGGACCTCTGGGAAGATAAACGTGTTCTCCGACATTTTGCTCTTGCTCATGTATGACACCTTGATGTCACCATCGTCTAAGCGGTCCTGTACCATCCCCACGAAGTGACATCGGCGACCCTTTGGAGGATCGAGGGCCACTACTACGAAGTCACCAACCTCAGGGTTTCCTTGCAAGAGACCAGGCACAGCAGCTGTATCGTCGGAGATCTGGCCATCCGATTCAGATGTGTCGTTCAGCTTCATAATATCGTCCTCAGACGTGCTGCTGCTGACCCGCGACAACTTTGCAATATAGGTAGGTATTGGGATCTAGGAGATTAGTGCACTTGCACGTGTGGATAATGCTAAACTTTTTTCGAAGTCTGATTGACCTTAAAAAAAGTAATTTGGGAATTTGACCAGACAAGGCACGCTACATTTTAAGGACGTAAATGAAGGAAACAAAACAAAAGCAAGGATTTGAATGGGACGTGATAAATTTCACGAAATATGTCATTTTACACATGAATACCTTCCTCAGACTACAAACTCTGTGCAGCTTGAGTTAATGGGGATAGTTCGGTCAGTCCGAACCATCCCCTCTCTTCAGTGCCCGAAGTTTCCCCACACACCCCTTCCGTAGACGAAATGCTAGTTGTCAAGACGGCCTGTTTGAGCAAGGTTACTAATGGCACTGTAAGCCCAGGACACTCCACTAAAAGCACTAATGCATAATGAATCCAAACAGCGTAATTAAAAAACTACGGGATGCTTCAATGTGGAAGTCAAAAACTACAACGCGATCCGTGAAAAACGGAAATTAGTGACAGTCACAAAAGTAGCCAACCTTCTTGCAAACAATATGACGTCAACTGAACATGGCCTTGGCGCGCAAAAACACACAGCCGGTGTTATCGCCACCTTCCGGCGTTTTCGAGAAATCACGCTTGCCCGAACTATCCTGCCGTCCGAACCATACCCACCCTCCCCTACCACTTGCGTGAAATTTCATGTTCGAAACAACGTGCCTGGTTTCCATCTAATCCAAGCACTAGCTGTTTTCAAGATATTTCTGAGATGTCTCGGTGGTTGCCAGACAGCTGTAATTATGGCATACGTGAACTTAAGCTGAACAGTATTACTTGTTTGTATTGATTGTTGCATTGATTGTTGCGCCTTGTAACTAAAAAACTTTAAGGTCACACGACTGAAAATGGTTTCCACGTGCAAGTACCGTTTTTATTCTATCGTTTCATTTTGGCCGATGATCTTGTGGATCACATTCATTGAGAAATAACAGGAAGCCTCGTAACCCGAAATCTGACGAAACGCACACCATTGAAAACGGTCTTCAATGAAAGAGCATATTGATATGCATGTAGCCTTTCTGTTGTGGCCTTGAGGCAGTTGACCTTACAGCAAGCGTAGAAGCATCCAGAAAAAGTTTGTATGTATGTGTGCGTGGAGAGGCAAAAACGTCTTTCATCACAGGGCTAATATTAAATCTCCCAAAAGTGGGACCATATTTCCCTGGCCCTTCCCGTTCCTACGACGTTGAGGATCAGATTCAACATAAAATGACTGGAAGCCTCATAACCCAGAACTTGCAGAATGGGTGTGCTTTTCGGCAAATGATTGCGGGTGCCCAAAACGCATATGAGGACATCCAGACATTGCGAATCGGAGGCAGGCACGTTGCCAGGATTTGCCTCAGGGGGGGGGAGCCAAAGGTCAAATTTGCCACATGACACAGGCATATGACGGAATTTGACATTTGCCCCCCCCCCTGAGGAGAATCCTGGCTACGTGCCTGGCCATGGCCCCATGGCCCCCTTGGCTACGTCCCTGATCGAAGGGGAAGGGGTCGTGACAGGCGTCAATGCCTAAAGTTCAGAGAGATGAGTTTGAAAAGGTATTACGCGAGGAATATTATGGAAGGATGACTTCCGTAAATCATAAACTGCTTTATGGCGGCGACATCCTTAAAGAGAATATATCTGATTTTTCCAGTGTCCCTAAAACGCACGCCGTTGAATACTTAAGATTGGTTATGGATTGTCATGGAAATGAAAACTGGACTTTGTTCATCTTAGACCAATATTTCATACATTTTAGTTATTGTGTTTATCGACAGTGATTTTGGTAGGCAAAATATAATACAAAATACTACAGAAAGGAACCAATCGGCGAGCGGAAAATCCGTAGGCAAACGTTGGACGCACCCAATGCGTACCCAACACTCTGCTTGCTGTACCAGATGCAGTTACAAACGACAACGACGATTGTTTTGACAGACAATACTAACGTATTTCGACCTATTCACGTAATACATATCTGCGAGGGAGATTCGAGGACATCAGCGGTACTTGCCTGATTCCGTGTATAACCGTTCTATCAATACCGTGCAGCAAAACTGATCTCTTACAGTGCTTCCGCCGTGGAATTACGCTCATTATTTCACCAGAATAGGGATGATACGTGCGTGCGTTTTTTATCCGTGGCTAGTTTTGTTACGGCAGAGCCATTGACTTTTTGCGCCACCATTTGCCCGGGCCCAATTGCGCCATTAGCACAATCAGGGCAGGACTAGGCAGCGGTGTAGTGATGGTTGTTCCCATGTTTCGCATGACTGTGGGACTCATTTAAAGCGAGAATCACTGGCGGGGGATTTCGGCTGCAGAAGGGACACATTAAGAGTGAGGCAGAAACGTTGCCAGAACTTCCTTGGGAGGGCTGTAGCCGTCAGTCCTCTCCCCCGCTGCGTCCTTTTAGCGCCCGCCGTCCACGACGGCCATGGAAACTTCTGGCGAAACCCACGGAACGATGGCCTAATTTCAATCTTGCCTGTGAACATTTCTCATATTTTAGCCAATTCATTTGGAGAGGTGGGCTGGCCGGTGACCACACACTCTGTACCCTTCGAAACCAAGTTACCTCGCTGTGTTCAGTTCAGTTTAGTTTAGTTTACTTATTTAATGTCATCCGTGCGAGCACAGTTCGTTCAGGACATGACGTCACACAAAAGTACATTAAATGGAACGCCGATAAAGCTCACAAGGCAAAAAAAAAGAAATGCATTAAAACCGAGAAGAAAGTCCACAGATCACACTGAATTCTCAACTTGGGTCCTCCACCTGCGGACTGCCGCCCTATACTCACAGATGCTGGACGAGCCCAGTGCCTCATTGGGCAAACTATTCCACTCCGACGCTGCCCGGTACAAGAAACACCTCTGGGTGCTGACAAGCCGCACTCGCGGCAGGCGGAGCCGTCCCGTGCGCGTCAGGCGTGTATCGTGTACAGCCAGGTCATATCGGCGTGTAAACGTGGTCTGAACGGCCACCGGGGCGTTCACATCGTGGAGAGCGCGGTACACCTTCAGGCAGTCGCGCTGCACGACCAGCTTGCCGGTCCTTGAGTAGCGAAGTGAGTTTGGGGCTGGCGTGATGTGATCGCGGCGTCGTACACTGGTCGCTACTCGAGCCACAAAGTTGATAACTTTTTGGATCCCATGTAATTGTTAGTCGGCTGCTCCACCCCAAACTGGCAAACAGTAGATAATTTGAGGGAAAACAAGGGCCTGAATGATCAGAATGAGAGCTTTGTTAGTAAGGTGACGTCTAATCCATTCAAGGAAAAGAGGATTCCGTAGCACCGGCGCACAACTGTGGAGGTGTGCCGGTCCCAGATCAGTGACTGATCCACGGTCACTCCTAACATTTCGATCGTGTCCAAGGACTAAAATGAGCTGTCAGAAAAACTGAGCCGAAAATGGGATTCTTTTTCTGAAGATTTCTGGTACCAAGAAGAATAAGATCGGTTTTTGACGCGTTCATCTTCAGAGAGTTGTTTTTGAGCCAGTTGTGCACCTATGCCATTGACTCCACAAGGCAGATTTTGAGCTGAAGTAAACTATCACTGTCAGGCAGCGAGCTGTCGAGGAGCTGCGTGTCACCCGCATAGCACAGCAGACGACCGTGGTGAAGAAAGCTCGGGACGTCGGCTACGACGATGCTAAAAAGTATAGGTCCTGTAACAGATCCCTGAGGAACGCCAAAATCCACGGGAAGTGCCTCGGAACCACCCCGAACCTCTGCCCACGGCCGCTGAGGTAGCTATGGAACCATTGGGACGGAATACCGTACCATGCCAGCTTCTGCAGCAGGACGCCGGATCAACACAGTCAAAGGCCTTGCTTAAATCTATCGCCGCCATCGACGCAAACAGGCTGCTGTCGATCTGTCGACTGCCCATGAGACAGCGTCGAGCACGGCGTCCTCCGCAGAATGGCCTCGGCGGTAAGCGTACTGGTAGTCGCTGAGCAAGCGGTTGCCTTAAGTAATCATTTAACTGGGTACAAACGACACGTTCAGCGATTCTGGACATGACTGGGAGCAGTGAGATTGGTCGGTAATTACTTGCCAGGCTGCGGTCACCGGCCTTGTGCAGGGAACCACACTCGCTATCTTCCATCTCTCTGGGAACACACCATTTACGATGGAAATGTTGACAACGGTGCAACAACAACAACGCAAGTGCAACAACGGTGGCCCTATAACATCAAAGCAGCGACGCACCGCCAGGATAGGCACTGCGTCCAATCCGACAGCTCTTGAGCTGCTCATTCGGCGTACGGCAGCTGACAGCTCGGGGAACCCGGCTGGTTTTAGCTCAAAGCTTGCGGCTCACACCACAGGGGGGCGGATCTTTGGTGCAACAATCTGGACGTCAGATCGTTGCTCAGAGGCAAAATGGAACCGACACTGCCAAACTACGCATTGAACATATCGGCCTCTACAGTTCCGAGCGCGTTGTTCGAAGAGCCGGTGTGACCAGCAGGTGCACTTTTGGCGAACTGGGTAAACCAATTCCAATAGCCACGAAAGTGCCTCCGCCCACTGGATGACTTAGTTACCACTGTGGGAATGTGCCCCCCTCGCTGACATGCTAAAACAGACCGTGAAGGGGAGAGTGCACGCTTCTCATACCCCAAAGCCCTTTTGATTTCGGTGACCTTGCTTCGACATTTCAAAAATGCAGGACTGTTTTATTTTCAGGCTTAAGAGGGAAACATTTTCGGATCACAATAGGGGGTATGGGCCCAAAGTTCTACGGATGCGCTTACTGGTCACCTCCATGGGGTCTGCCCAGCATCTTGTCGGGATCCTAGCATCTCTCCACACCTATCGGGGGAAGTATTTGAAGAAGGAATAATAGGTGAAGCTGTCTAGATAGCGTATCAGGTAGTGGTTCATTATATCTTTACCTGATGCAAAAGTATTTGGAACACCGTATCGTTTCTATGGTGGCGCAATTAGGCACATCATGTAGCGCAAATTTGACACGGTTGCCCTAATTGCGAATTCTGCAGCGTCTTGCTAGAAATTAAATAAAAAAATAGTAGGCAAAGACTTAAGTTCTAAAACACTGGATATTCTGGTGGCCAAAAAACCAGAGAACAAGTATGAAAAAGGAATGGAACAATTTTTAGTATATCATAGTCATAGCGACGGTTTTCCGAAAAGACGGCGCAAATTGGGCAGCTTCCCCTATATGTTGCAAAAGCAAACATTATATGTTTTCCTGTGCGTTAAGTATGAGGTAAGCTACATAAAACTGCTGTTTTTTTCTGATAAATTTCGTGATATGGCATTGGCATATGACAAAATTTGACATTTCCCCCCTGAGGAAAATCCTGGTTACGTGCCTGGGGATGTGTGTTGTAGGAGGTGGTAATTGGTGTTGGCTATTGAAGGCTGGTGGCGAGTGTTACAGTAGCGTTGACTGGTGGCGGGTTTCGCAATAGTGTTGACTGACGGTAGGTTTTGCAGGATTCGACACCACCCACTCTGAGCCGTGCTAAGTTGACGTCTCTGCACCTGGAGCTCCTGGAAAGAGAAGCTGAGGCGGAGTGGAATAAAGCTGTACAGCAGCGTGAGGTTTGTGAGCTGCACCAGCTGAATGTCAAGGAGCAGTATTTTGTCTACTGCGGTAGACCGAGGTGGACTCTGCGGTCGGACAACCCCGGGCAGGAGGTGTACCGGCGAGGGTTGAGTGACGGGGATCCCGTGGTAGTGATCTCGGAGAATTACCAGCGCCTCAGGGCAGTTGCGCTGTTCGTCGAGCGGTTCGAGTTGACGCTGGTCCTGGACCGGCATTCCGCGCTAAGCATTGGACAGCGCGTTGACGTCGTAAAGGATATTGAAAATGTGACTGTTCCGCGGATGAAGGCGGCCCTGCAGCGGCTGCGGTCGGGCCTGGCAGAGGCCGGCGCGGCATCTGCAGGCCGCCCTGTTCGCCGAGAGCCCGCCGGAGCCGCCGGCGCCGCTGCTGCCGCCGGAGCTGGCCGACGCCGACGGCCGGCTGCGGCTGATCGACGCTCGCCTGAACGAGTCCCAGCGGCAAGCGGTGGAGTTTGCGCTGCTCCAGCGGCGGCTGGCAGTCATCCACGGTCCGCCCGGCACCGGCAAGACCACCACTGCGGTCGAGGCGATCCTGCAGCACGTGCGACTGGGGAAGCGCGTGCTGGTCTGCGCGCCGTCCAACACGGCCGTGGACGTCATCCTCAAACGACTGCAGTCAGCCGAATTCAAAAACATGATCCGACTGGGCCACCAGGCTCGCATACAGGAAGACCTCCTGGAGTTCTCACTGCAGGTGCAACTGGAGGAGATCTGGAACGAATACAATGGGGCGGAGCGTCGAATGGGCAACTCACGAACGAACCGAAACTCGGCGAATACTGAACTGCGCGGACATCGTGCTGAGCACTCTGATTAGTGCCAGCAAAAAGGGCCCCTTCCAACACCTGGACCGGCCATTTGACCTGGTCGTGATCGACGAGGGCTCGCAGGCGATGGAGGCAGCCTGCTGGGTAGCGATGGAGTCCGCTGGCAAGCTGTTGCTGGTCGGCGACCATCTTCAGCTGCCGCCTACCATCCTGAGCGAGACGGCCGCCCGCCGGGGCCTGGCCGTGTCGCTGATGGAGCGCCTGGTGGCGCTGCACGGCGACGCGGCCGTCCGCATGCTCACCACCCAGTACCGGATGCACGAGCTGATCCAGGACTGGCCGTCGGAGCAGCTGTACAACGGCCAACTGGAGGCGGCACCGGCCGTGCGCAGCCACCGGCTGGCCGAGCTGCAGGGCGTGCGGGAGACGGACGAGACGAAGCCCATCCTGATGCTGGTCGACACGGCCGGCTGCCACCTGACGGAGACAAAGTCGCACAGCAACGAGGGTGAGGCCGACATCGTTGTGGCTCACGCACGTGCTCTGGTGAGGGACGGACTGTCAGAGGATCAGATCGGCATCATCACGCCGTACCAACGGCAGTCTGATCTGATCTTCTACCGTCTGGAACAGGCAGAGCTGTATGTCGAAGTGAACACCGTGGATGGGTTTCAAGGCCGAGAGAAGGAGGCCGTGCTGCTGTCACTGGTGCGCTCTAACGACCGGCGCAAGGTCGGCTTCCTGACCGAACGGCGGCGCATTAACGTTGCCGTGACTCGCGCGCGCCGCCAGCTGTTCGTCGTTTGCGACACGAGCACCGTCTGCAGCAACGAGTTCATTCAGTCGTTGATCGATTACATGACGGAGCACGGTGTGCGGCGCTCAGCCGCCCGGTACTGGGATGACCTGGGGCCGGCCAGCCGGCGCCTGTTCCGCCCGCCGCGCTAGTGCTGGTCTGCACCGGCGCCTGCTCTGCGTCGGCCGCCCGTGGTCGGCTGGCGGCAGCCGCCGGCAGGTGGGGAGCCGGCCATTTCTGGTCCATCAACATCGGCCACATCCGGCGCCCAAACGGATGGTCGCGGCCGTTGGCGGCGCACGTGCTGCAAGACGAGCCCTACTGCCAGCAGTGCCTTCACCTGCCAGGCCGGCCACAGTTCTTCAGCGAGTTAACTAAAAACGAAACTGTCGCCGGGGACCTATGGCTAGGCGTTGTCGCTGACTCAGTCATTATCCAGGCGAACCTGTACTTGTGTACTTTAGTTCCCTGCAGACGTTTTACCGAACAAACCTGCAGACGTTTTACGAACAGATATAAAGCGATTCAAAATCGGATGAGAATGGATTCTGATTTCCAAGCTCTCTTCGTGAATCAGAATCGGAATCGATCCCCTGTTTGAAATCCTTAAGTCAGCCAGCCAAAGTTGGAGTCAGTTTTGGGCCAGGAAGCAAACTGAATCGAATCCCAAAATCGTTGGGAATCGATTCCCTGAATCGACTCGCAAATGCTCCTTCATCTGAAGATTTGTATATGCCTTGTTTACGTAATAAATGGTCTTTCGTTATCAAGGTTTACAGCAATTATCATGATTATCCGGACTGAAAAGAGAATGGGATGAGAACCTGAAATGAAAATTTCAGCACGACACAACGCAGGGGAGGATTCAGGATTTCGCCAAAGGAGAAGAACAAATGGTAAGCTCCCCCTCCCCTTCCGACCGTCCCCATTTTTTCCTCTTCAGATATGAAAAAACGTTGTTTTGCTCCGGTCCAGGCTGAAATATTTAAAAAAAATTGTGTTTTTTGTCACATAAAGCTATCGAGAAAATTCAAGCGCGTCACTTCGTTTAAGAAAATTTCGCGTTTTCTTCCCCTACAAAGTGGCCAAAGTATGACAGCCACGCCGGAATTTTAGGCGGATGCGTCCTTCCTTCTACTTCAAATGTATCTGTATCCGGTCCAGAAGCCCCTCTGCCCCTCCGTAGCTTCTGGAGATTTTTAGCTAACTTTTTGGTGGTCTCGGGCCGTCTGCCGTGTCAGGACCCTATAGTGGTCTCAGGTTCCTTTTTTTAGTTTCACGTGTCCTTTAGGACGTCTCAGGCGCTCCTTTGGCAGTTTCAGGGGCACCTCGGGCAGTGTTATGGACCCATCTGGCGGCTTGAAGGGTACCTAAGCCATCTCGGATTCCCTCCTGTCGTTCCTGGGGAATTTTCGCCGTCTAAGAAACCCCTTAGACGGAAACAAGGGCCCTCTGTAAGTCTCTCTCTGCCGTGACAGAGGTGTCTCTGGCAATGCTCTAGGTCCTATGGTCGTTTCAGGAGCTATCTGAACGTCTCAAACCTTAGTAGTTTCGGGGCCCCTCTGATCATCTCAGTTGGCCCCCTGTTGTTTTTCTGTGCCCCTCTTGTCGTCTCTGGGAAACATTTTTGCCGCCTCAAGAGCCCTCTGACAGTTACAAAAGACCTTTTGGCGATTTCAAAGCCCGTGTGTAGCGTCATGGGCCCCTGGACGTCTCCGGTAGTCTCCATGGACACATCCACTTCCTTTATTACATCGGGTATATCTGGCAGCCTTAAGGCCCATCTAGCCGTATCAGGGACCTTTGTTGGCGTTTCAGGGGCCTTCCCGTATCCTACGAGTAGGCCCGGGAATAAAAACAGGCAGTGAAAGTTTTACGACAATGGACGCTTGCTGCTGCCAAACTTTATTAGTTGCAACTGACTAGCTCTTCTCCGTCGATGATCGCGTCAAAAACAATGTTTTTACTGGGGTCTCCACAGCTGTCCGGGGCCCCTCTGCAGAGCCCCTGATAGCTTTTCTCTAACTGTCGATGATTGCGCCAAAAACAATTTTTTTTTTACCGGGCGTCTCAACAGCCGTCAGAAAGTTCCTCTACACACTAGGGGCCTCTCCAAAGGCCGTAAGCGAGCGCCTCCACAGGCCGGCAGGAGGCCCTAAAGGCGGCGGCAATGGCCCCTGCAAGTCAGCAGGAACCCCTTCATGCCGGCAGGGGACCAGCTATAGGCAACAAGGGGCCCTTTCCGACCGGCAGGAGGTCCTTGCAGGCCGGCAGAGCCCCATAGAACGCCAGGGATCCCTCCACAGGCCAGCAGGGGCCCTCGAAGGTTGGCAGGGCCCACGGGTCAGCATGGAGCCTTAAAGACCGGGAAGAGGTCCCTACAGGCCGGTAGGGACTCAAAAGGCCGGCAGGAGCCCCCCCCCCCCTACAGGCCAGCAGGGGGCTCCTGCAGGCCGGCAGGAATCCCCTGCAAGCCAGCAGAGGGCCCCTGTATGCTAGCAGGGGCCCTACAGACTGGCAGGAGCCCCTACAGGCCGTCAGGGGCCCCCTACAGGCTGGCAGAGGACCCGCATAGGCTGGCAGGGCACTGCAAACCAGCAAGGGGTCCCCTACAGTCCAATAGGGGTCCCTCTATGTGCTTGGATCTCCTTAAGCAGTGTTACGGACATTTTGCCGGGTTGGGACCCCTCTTGCAGTTCCAGGGGCCCTTGAAGAGTTTCAGGGGCCCTTCTATCCATTTTAAAGGCCGTCTTGCTGTCTCAGGGTTTTATTAGCCCTCCCGGAGGCCTTCTGACTGCATCAGGAATCTTCAGCTTTTCACACAGGTCCGTGAGACCCATTCAGGGCCCCTATGCCATTCCAAGGGCCTCTATGCCGTCCTAGGGACTCAGTCGTCACCTTGGCCGTCTCAGGGACCCTGTGGCCTTTATGGAGGACTGAGGGGCAATCTGCCCCATCTGTGGCCTCAGGGGCCATTTGGGAGCCTCTGGGGCCCTTCTACGCATCTCAGGGATCATCTTACCCTCCCAGAGGCCCCCTGAGTACAGCAAGAACCCGCCATGTATTCACTGAGACCACATGAAGCTCATAAGAGACCCCTTTGGAGTCCCTTTTGAGTGTAAGAGGGGCCCTTCTCAGGCCTCAGGAGGGGGCGATCGCCCCCATCGCCCCCCCGGGACCGCGTCTGACGCAACGGACAATGAAGTATTCTCTTCACTGCTGTCATAACTGTTTACTAGGGATGTCAATTTCTGTAAGTGATTGGCTGGGTAAATAAGTGCACGTGGAAAATGCGTATGATTAACTTCTAATGAGAGGCATGTTATATGTTACTGCATAACAACAAAACGTGATTTTTTTCGGTGAATGGTTTTTGTAAGCGTCGATAAACGTTGTTTTACCAGTGATGGTCGAATAATTAAAACCGAAACGTTGACATAACTATGTACTAATTTATGGCCTATTTTGGTCGGATTTTATTTGAAAAAACGGGAGAAGATTAAAAACGTATCCGCTCTTTGTAACATGTCGCTTTCAATATGATGTATATATATATATATGTGTGTGTATATATATATATACATATGTATATATATATATGCGTGTGTGCGTGTGTGTGCGCGCGCGCGTGAATATACATTTATTAGGGTGGTTCCCAATACTACGGATGGATTACGATAAAGACTTCCAGACTCTTTTTTTCATTAATCGATGCGTCTTTGGGAGGAAAGCCTGCCGGAGAAATATGGCCTTAATCCAACAGTTTTAACCACTGTTAAAGATGGTTGAATGCCACTAATTCATACCGTGTGCGACGTGAAACTATTTGCTAAATTTTATTTTGATTTTGGTGGCAATGTCGCGGAATTTTCTGCATTCCGAGCCCAATGAAGTCAAAGAAGACCTTTCTGTCCCGAGCAAGAAATTCATTCTCCATGAATTCGTAATCACTGGGGGCTTCGACCATAGCAAGATCAAAAGTTTAAAATAGCTCCAAACATGCATTTTGTGCTCCAATTATTTAAACCATGAATGCGATGTGCATCAAATGCACATCAATGTCCTCTCATTGGCACACTGCATTGACAGATATCTTACACGGCCCGTCTCGGGCCATAGGTCATTGACTCTGTCGGCAGCAGTGTGGCTGAGGTGGGAATGACACTGCAGTTCCCTTTGTGGCCTCGAGGTAATAGTGACGATGCCATTCGACGATTTGCAGCAGGTGCTGCTTTTGCCTTTCATCCTTCGTCAGTACCTCGTTGTTCGCTTGGATAAAAGCCGCACCTCGCTCGGCGAAGTCGTTCCCCTCCGCGATCGCGCACAGGATTTCCTCTGCGTCGTTGAAGCCAGGCGCTGTCTCTCAGTCACCGGGATCGGCGGCAAGGAAGGCCGTGCTGATCCAGTAGGATCCTTCAGAATTCCCAGCGACTCTGCCGTGATGTCAGCGATGGTCTTTCTAGCGAGAACCTCCTTTGCCGCGAGGTCCATCTGCGTTCGCTGTAGCGGACTCTTCGATCCCTGTTCATGCGCTGCCGCGACCATCCTCCTCTTCATTTCACACGGCACGTCCTCGTCGAAGAATAACGGACCAACCCGTTCTTCGTTGAGGTACCAGAGGTGATTCCAGACACGTAGCCAGGATTTTGCTCAGGGGGGCCAAATGTCAAATTTTCATATACCACTGGCACATCGCGAAGTTTATAGGAAAAGAAAACAGGAATTTTACTTAACTGACCTCATTTTAACCCGCAGGAATACATATAATGTTTGTTTTGCAACATATATATGATCACTATTTGGTATTGCTCCGAAATTGCGATATATCTAATGTAGACCGTTAGGTTCAGGGTGGGGGGCCACGGCCCCATGGCCCCTCCTACTTGGCTACGTCCTTGGGTGAGTGGCGAATTTCTTGGAGCTTGTCTTCGAGATTGCAGCCTCCGAGTACCTGATTAAGCTCTACAGGAAAGCCACGTCGTGCTCGGAAGCTTTGACCGTCCATGGTGCGCATAGCATGCCCTGACGTACAGGACAATGCTGAAAGAGATGAAACGCTTGAGTGGCGCCAGTTTGCTGAGGGTTAGGGAGAACTGGTCGCGAAGCAAGATGTTGATCCAATAGATTATGCGTCCCATCCATCTGGCACGGAGGAAAGCACCTGATTCGAGAAACTTGGCTCTCCCGTTCGCCGGAGGAATATAGTGAGTTCTAAAAATTCACGGCAATCGAGTGACTGCATTTTGGCCAGCTTCTCACGGCAGAAGGCAATGAAGCGACCCTCGGAGGACAGAAACGTCGCGGCCACTGCTGGCTCCAGCTCTTCACGCATCATGGGTTCAAACTTGCTCCGATCAATGCGCCTTCATCCGTTCCTTCTGTTGAAAGAGCGATCATGCTCCCAGCACTCTGACGCAGCTGTCGCTGCACCAGTGTTTGCGAACTTCGGAACAACGAGGAGTTGGACTCATTCACTCATTCACTCATCACTCAGGACTCACTCCCCATTCCTGGACCGGTTACAGTGACAGGGAGTCGATCCACCTTGTCCTTTCTATCGTCGGGTGAGTTTGCCGTCCCAGAGGACCACCAGGTTGGGTGTGGAGGAAAATGCCGGATTTCCTCCGCAATGGCTCTTCCCTGAAATCTTCGCGACCGCCTGGTCGAGCTTCTGTTGATCGCCAGTTCAGAGGAGCCGTGGCTGGGGGCCGAGGCCGTCGCCGATCGGAGGTGGACTGCAAAGCAATCACTGAACTTGGTCCGATCGAGGGCTACTGTCAGAACAACAGTGGCGACGTTCTTGGCTCTCCTGCGGGACCACTTCGAAGGAGAGGGCATGGCGAAGGGCTGCGGGCCATCCTCATCCGTCAGCTGTGTGCTGTCGGTAGACGAGGATTCCGAATGGGCACTTGCCTTCTACTCAGCTTGCTCTTCAGTCTGATAGCGGACCCTGTCCGCGGCCTGCTGTTGTCGCTGAAGTGAATTCTCCTTCCCAGAAAAAAAATTCGACTTCCCCTTTGAAGCTTCGGCGGCCTGGCTCCCATCGGGCCTGAAGGAAGTCTTTGTCCGCTTAGATTTGAATGATCTTTATGGCGCCGATATGGGCAATGTCAAAGAGGTCCTTGATGCTGTTCTGCTTTTTCATTTGCGGGGTGGACCTCTTGAAGTTGCCTTTGAGGACAGCCCGGTACTAGTCAGGCTTTCTGTCGAGCTTCGTTACCACGTTCCGTCCCGATGAAATGGGAATCCGAGTTAGTTCCATACCCTCATCACTTCGCGGACGGTCTGTTTTTCGGCCTTCCTGTTGGGAAGCTCATCCACGCAGTGAAGCTCAAAATATCGCTGCGACACTTCTCGCCACGTAGGCAGCTTGTTTCCTGGCACTGAGCGCTGATCGGAGCACCGATCAACCAAATTTCGCCATAATGTCACACGCTTCCGCTATAAAATGTGCTTTCTGCCTTGACGCAGGTCACCCGCGGACGGTCCTTATATCCCACCGTCTAAGAACGCTCGGGAAATCACCAGACTGGCACTTCATGAGCGCGCGCGCGACGCACTCAGCCGCCAGTCCTGCCTTCGCGCGCCTTCTGGAAAATCGCGAGGGAGCCGGCCGCCCTCACGAGTTCCCGGCGGCGCCGGCCGACGCAACACATTCCAAACGAGCCCGAGGCGAGTGGGAGTGGAGTGGGGAATGAGCCCGGACCCGGAGTGCTGTTCCTCACAATAGTTCACATCGGTGCTGGGAAAAGGGAGGTCTAATTTAGCGTAATGTTCCTTTTTCAAACAAGCAGGACCCTTGCAGGCCACAGATACGAGCAGGCATGTCGGTCAGCTCAGTCAGGTGCCATGTGAAATGATCAAAATTTGCGTAATTTTGCACAGATCGTATGTTCAATGCATCTAACATAGATATACAAAAACACTCCTAAAAAGGCCATCAAACTATATGAGCACCACCCTACCACTCCCACACACACACACATATATATATATATATATATATATATATATATATATAGAGAGAGAGAGAGAGAGAGAGAGAGAGAGAGAGAGAGAGAGTTAAAAGCGAATGTAGCATCGATTTTTACCAGTTTCCTGATCGTGGACGATGGAGCGGGCTGTCATTTTAAGTTCGGTCGTTAATCGGGTTATCAGGGTCACGAAAACACCCATTTGTTGACGTTTCGGGAGGGTTCATTTTCATGTTCCGAAAGTGTTAACAAAAGACATTCATTACGACGCTACACCTTTGCATTTTAACAGTTACCAACGGGGTCATGCGTCTCAAATACAAAAAGCATTTCCGTTGCTAATATTCCCCAAGAATGAAAATTCTGCTCTGAAAATTCTGCATCAGCAGGCTAGCCAAAAGTCAAATCTATGCAATCTAAATTGCATAAACTACGTCCTGCCTGTCACTGTTTTTTTTTCTATAATCCCACTGTCACACACGACTTAATCTGAACGTTAACCCGGTACCGCCTGGCGTGTTTTTGTACCCGCGACCGCCTGAGGGTTGTGGAAAATGGCACCCCGTGCTTTCTCAGGATCTAACCGTCGGATCTGAACCAGTCTACCACCACTGGATAACCCTGAGTTTTGTAATTCAGAAAATACTATGTTAGCCCTGGTCACGCGACTGGTGACGTCACAGGCCACGTAAAACACATAGCACGACGTCGGAAACACTGACATCAGTTTGTACCTCATATCACTGGTAACAGTGGTCTTCGAGCTTCAGTTGGGTATCAAGCAAAACGTTGCGATCTTCTGCATGAAATGCGTGCCAAAATGTTCAAAAATGCCAGATCAAGGTCAGCCTAGGTCAGGCAAAATACTCGTCTTACTTTTCCTGCCAAAGATCGATATTTACTTGCAGTCGTTCTGATCTACGTGACAGAAAGGGAGAAAGTAAAACTTCCTTATGATCATTTTCGTATTATCTGCGTTTCATCCAGTCAAGGTCGGTCTAGGTCAGGTCAGATAAGGTTGCATTGCTATTTCCAACAAAAAAGAGTAATTATCCCTAAAGATTCTTAACTGCGTCAAGTGCAGAACAAATGACATCTCGTGATAATTAAAATGCTCTGTCTGTTCTGTAGCGTGTCAAGGTCAAGCCAGGTCAGGACAAATAGTCACTTTTATTTTTCTGACTGGGAACAGTTATTGTTGTCTGCTGCTACGGAACGATCTTCCACAGATAATGATGTATTTCATTTCGTTTTGACATCTGCCTATGACGTGATCTGACCTGACATGACCTCACACTGCATTTGGTGAGCTTTGCTAAGAAACACATATAGATTTGCTTGTCTGTCTTGGACGATTGGGAAAGTCAGCGGCAGCAACTTCTATCAGCCACAATGCGAATCAATCCAATTGCCATCATGCATGTGATCTAACATGATCTCTAATGATAACATGCCAAGATTGTATATCCTTTTGGGGACTGTGTCCTATACAAATCCAAATAATCCATGCATAATACTCGCGAATATTTTCAAAAAGAAGAAACATGTTCGCGCCACCGCCTGAACAGGCAAAACCGAGCATGCAAGGGCTCACTGATAACGTCATATCTCCATGACCTGACCTAGCTTGGAAATGGTTGTGATGTCAAAATATGTAGAACTGATTGCCGAAGAGGCGCTGAAAATTGATTGGGTTGACTAACGGCTCGGAAGTTATTCAACAAAAACCGAGGGGTGCCCTGTTTGATTTCTGGGAGGTAAACTGTTGTCCTGGACGAACTCCTGTCGTAGATGAACTTACATCCTATACGGTCTTTTATTGGACGAACTTTTGTCCTACACGAGCTTCTGTCCTGTACCGACTTTAGCGGGACAAACTTTTGTCCTAGACGAACTTTTGTTCTGGACAAACATTGTCCATACGGACTTTCGCGAGACGAACCCTCGCCCTAGACGAACTTTTGTCCGACGAACTTTTGTCCTTACAAACTATTACCCGACGAACTATTGCCCTGCAAATTTAAGTCCAACGAACTTCTGCTCGAAAACCGTAAAATGTCTTTTATCACATTTCCGTCCGTTTTGTAGGCTGGTGTCATGGAGCCGAATCCGGAGAAAACTTCGTATCGCATTTCATCGTACGCAAAGCTTCGTAAGCAAATCTTAGTATCTCATTTCTTCGTACGCAAAGCTTTGTAAGGAAATCTTCGTATCGCATTTCTTCGTACGCAGATCTTCGTACCGAAATCCTCGTACTCAGATCTTCATACGAAAAAATTCGCACGCGCAAAACTTCGTATACGCAAAACTTTATGTACGCATTTCTGCGTATCCGCAAAACTTCGTATTCGCATTTCTCCGTATACGCATTTTTGGTACCGCATTTCACCGTACACACAAGTCTTCGTATCGTATTTTTTCTTATACGCAGAACTTCGTATCTCGTATTTTGCGAGGAAGGGGATACTCAAAACTTGCCGTCGTGCGTCATACGAAATCGATCATACGATAGGCTTCAGTTGAATTTTTTTCTCATCGCGGCTTTAAACATGAGGTGACTGTTCTGATGACACAGTGACACTTCATAGCCACCAGAGGACTCATCAGCCGAAAAGTTTTTGGAACAATATCGTCATTTTCCTGCATGTTAGTCGGAATAATTATTGCGCTTGTCACGATAAGATTCCTTAGATGCCAGGAATTTATTTGCCATCCTCGTGGTCGAGGGCGTAAGAACGTTGACTCTGGTCCCGATGGCGCCGGCTTCGAGTCCAGAAACAACGAACCGGAGCCCGAACTGTTTGGCCCGACCATTCATAGCGTAGTTAATTGGTAACTAACCAAAGAGGGTAAACCCGGCACAGGAAGGCCGTTTCGCAACATTGTGCGGCACGAAAAAGACCCCTTCGCGGTCCTCTCTGGCCGGACGTTGAACTGGAAGTGTGTTCCTGGATGCTGGGTTCAAGATACAGGCAATAAGCTTTGCTTAGCATGTGGGTTCTCTGAGCCAAAAGCCGTCCATGCAAATTGTTCGGGAAAAAAAGAGAGAAAAGGGGCTCAAATCTTTCTGTAAAACGACGCAGAAAACTTTTCTTTGCATCCGCAAAAATTCGCATACGGAGATATTCGCATCGCATAGGGAAGGGGGGAGAAGAGACGTTCCCTCTGTAGGACTAGTGTTAAATTTCCCAAAAAGTGGGGGTGGGGCGCGGCCTCCCCTCTCCCTGTTCCCACGCCTGTGGTCTGGTGCATCACTGCCATGGAGTCCAATCTACGTACACAAAAAGGTAGCCTGCTGAGCGGTAATGTGGGCTCTTGCTGATCTGAAACGGGAGCTCCGTGCAGGCATGCAAATATTAGGATTTGCTTCATTTTGTACATCTTCAATCAACCTTTACATTCAATCAATAGTAATCACACAGATATGCATACAGAGAAATACGATACGAAGATATACGGTACGAAGGTCTGAGTACGAAATTTTGCTTACGGCGAAATGCGGTACAAAGTTCTGCCATGGAACCGTCATGGAGCTCATGCCCAGCACCCACGACAGGTGCATGACGAAACTCTGGCTTCATAGACACTGACAGGCAAAACGACGATATTCATGACGTGCAGTGACCGCACACATCTCTATGTACACGAGGCCGTATTTAAATATATATATATATACGTATATATATATATATATATATATATATATATACACACATATATATGTATATATTTATTTATTTAAGCCGATGCTTAACGTCCAGATTAAATTGTGTGTGGCACTGGGATTATGGAAAAACCAGCGACTGGCAGGACTTGGTTTATGAAATTTAGATTGCATAGACTTGACGTCTAGCTAGCTTGCCAGTGCAGAATTTTGAGAACACAGTTTTTACAGCCGGGAAATATCAACAATAAAAATACATTTTATATGTGAGACGCACGACTCCGTCGGTCATTGTCAAAACGCAAACGTGGAGCGTTATGGCGAATGTCTTTTTGTAACACATGTTTAAGGTGGAAAATGTGATTTTTCGAAACGTCAAGGAATGGGTATTTTTATGACCCTGATATTCCAATTAACGACGAAAGTTAAGACAACAGTTTTCTCCATCGAAAAACGACAACAAAGCTGGTAAAAACTAACGTTGCAGTCGCATTTAATAAGATATGCCTCAAAAGAAACGTCCCACCGCAATATACGAACATAGGCACACACACATATATATATATATATATATATATATATATATATATATATATATACGTGTATATATGCTGGTATATATGCGTGTATATATGTATATGAATATACCGGTATATATATATATATATATATATATATATATATATACCGGTCGTTCCACAATTACATACTACATTTTCGATGTCAATAACTTTCGTATTTATTAAAGTAAAAAAATGAAATTACCATGCAATGAAATTATAACAACACTGCACCCACGACGAGCTATCTCAGGAGCGGAAGAGGAAGGGATGCCGACGCCAGCGGAGCAGCGGAACAAGCCAAAGAAGGCAAGAGGTCAGAAGAAAAGAGGCGCCTGTGGGACACGTTCCTGGCTACCCACCACTTACTACCCACTTACTACCACTTACCACTTACTACCCACAGTGACCCGGCTCGGAGCTGCTGCGGGGCTTAAAGCAGGCGTCCGTCGCAAACCATCAGGAAATCCTCCCCCGGACTATTGCCCTTTTCTGTCTTTTCTACAACTAACAAAACCGGCTTAAGCCTATCAGTGTCACTTCCCCTCCTTCGGGCCGTTTCGGCCAGGGCAGAAAGGCCCCTGGGCTAGCGCCTAGATTGAGGAATCAACGGAACTGGTGTTTCTTTTCCAGGGGCCCCTAGCGTCCGCACTCTACTACCAATCACCGCCCGCCGAGGACGGCTCTTTCGTCGTCGGCACATACACAGACTCCAGCCACGGCATCGCCAAGACGTCGACATCGGCGTTCGCACTCACCAAAACACTTCAGCACCACCTGCAGCACAACGCCTCACAGTTACTTGACACCACGAGCACGTCCGGGTGCTCACCATGACCGTCAAGGCCACCGAAGAGCTGCTAACACGTACAACTTTTAACTCACAGAAATACAGCTTCGCCGCACGCAGCACGCTGAGCAACAGTCGTGGCACCGTTAACAGTTTGCAAATCAACACGTAAAGCCAAGACGACGTTGCCGCCGCCCTCCAGGAAGCAGGTGCCACCTTGTCCTCTGTCTCCAGCCGTTGGAAACACACGGCAATCCTTACACTCTGCTTTACGACAAAGACTCGACCCACTCACGTCACCATAAACCACATCCGATACCTCGTGCATCTACTCATCACATCTTCACTCCGCTACCACCGCCGTCAGCGCTATGCTTCCACAACGATCAGCCCTGCGCGGCGTCCAGCGCGTGCTGCGCGCGGTGCGCAGACCCCCACCCCACATCCTCTTGCGCCTCCACAGTCCGCAGGTGCGCAGCCTGCGGTGATGCATATCCTTCCACTGAGTCCCGATGTCCCGTGTGGGTGCGAGAGAGCGAGATACGCGAACTCGCAGCCGTAGGCGACGTATCCCACACGTCCGCGGCGGCCGCTCGTTCCCGGGCGTCTGTCGTCGTCACTGTCGCGGCCCGCCCGACGCTGGACCGTACTGCCTTCCCCCCGGCAACCCCCAGGGGACGGCCAGGGGACGCCGTCCCCCCTCCTCGGGCGTCATACGTCCGGTTTTCCCGCCCCGTCCCCTGCCCAGTCACCCCTCCCTGCCTCGGCGCTGCGAGAGGGAGGCGAGGCCTCCTCCCCCGTCCCACCTTCGCCACGGCTCTTCGCGCCGGCGTCGCAGGGCCTTGTCCCCCATCCTCCCCATTCCTAGTCCGTTCAACGACGCCTTTTCCTTAGCCCCCTCCCGGTTTCCCGCAGGCCTGACGACGCGCACCCGACGCAAAACCAGGCCCATCCCCCTCCCCCGGGTTTTCCGGAAAATTCATCTCCTTAGCTCCCTCCCCTCCCGGCTTCGATGAGATACGACGTGATGCGTCCCTTGCGCAAAACCAGGCCTACTCCCCCATCCTCCCCGTTTGCTTCAACCCTCCGCCGGCCATCCAGCGTGGCCATACCCCTTCCCGGCGATCACACTCTCCCGTCCAGTCCACCCGACTCCTGGCCTCCGACTCCTCTCAGCCGCCCCGTACCCTCGTCTCCCACCCCCAGGGCCTAAACCCCTCCCCCATCGACTCCCACCCAAGCCAAAGCCATCCAAATCCACCCAGACCGTCACTCCCACCAAATTCATCCGCCGGGACCCAGACCGAGAGGCCATCCAGCCTCAGCGCAGCCTGCCAGGCCGAGTTCCCGGCCCCTCCCTCAGCCGGACCACTGGCCCGTTCCACGGCGGCCCACACCTCCTCTTCCCCCTCCCGGCACGTGGCTCGACCCGTCACCACACGACATCGAAACTGTAAGGCCCTAACCCTGGCGGATTCCGGCTCGGACACCCCACCGACACGCCGCATCCGACCCACCCCGTTACAAGATCCTAAAAACACGGGTCACTTTCTCTAATGGAATGTGGGCCGCATTCCATCAAGAGTCATTGAATTTGAAACAGAACTAACACAGCATAAAAACCCTGCATTGGCCGCACTCCAGGAGACTCATCTGCGGGATTCAGATTTCAGCCAGACCGGCGTCCCAAATTTTACACGGCACGTTGGTGATCTCAACGGGCCAGTCAGCAGAGCGGGTGCTGCCATTCTCGTTGCAAACAGCACCCCCACGGCTGAATCAACTTAAACAGCAAATTCAGGTACGCCACAGCACAAGCCAAAATGAACAACATACAAACTATCACAATTTCTACATACAATCCACCCTCAGACCCGGACCTCACATCCCAAGATCTTACGAATATTACCAATATTGTTTCGTAAGTACCATGCCCAGTCCTCATCATGGGCGACGTCAACGCATACCACCGTAACCGGGGGCGTCACAAAAGGAATGCCAGTGACCACGCCATAAACATATTCACTGCACATCAAAATCTTGCAATACTCAACACCGGGACCGTCATCAGACGCAATCCTAGACTAGGGTCTTTCGACAGCGCCATTGATATCTCGTGCCCCGTTCCGCGCATCAGCCACCTTTTTGAATGGTCCGTAGAGGACGACATCGGACTAAGCGATTACTACCCACTCCAGTTTAAACTCAGCTTCGGTGAAATCCACCATCCACAGTTCCACGCTCCTATCTGGAATCTGAAAATCTAGCTGTACTTGCACGATCAGTTCAGCGGAAACGATAGAGCATCGCACAATTCCGTTTCACCACAAAATGCCAAGAACTGTCTCCAGATTTTGAACGTCCGCTCCAAACTGCTGGCCCTTCCCACCACTGTCCATCCCATGAAACCCTCGGACGACCTGGATGGGCGTCCCCGAGAGTTCATTCGGGTGCCCCTTGTAGTCCCAAGGGCTAGAAGGACGGGCCCTGAATAATCCGCCCCCGACTGGGGTCGGTTGACCGCCCCCCTGAGGTGTTTCTAGGATTGCGAGAGAACGAACAAACACAGCGTCACGAAACTTCGTGTACCTTTTCCCTGATCATTTTTGCACCTTGTGTCAAAGTTTTGACCTCAGGTCAGGTCAGGTCAGGTGTCTGACCTAAGTCAGGTCAAGCGGATCTATGTCCTAAAAAGTTTAGCGCCCTGTAACTTTTTCGCAAAACAAGATATCACAGTAATACTTTTAGGGATTAGTAATCTTGAGAGATGCAATGAATCTGCTGCCTCAGATTTTTCGGAATTTTCTGGGCATTGACCTAAGGTCAAGCCCACTTTTAAGACATGTCGTTTTTTCGGAAATTGGCAGAATTTTTTTGTAACATTTTTGGTGTGAAGTGAAGCAGACATCTAGTTACCGTCAATGGGCAAAGTATCAATGGCTTCAAGCCATTGACCTGAGGCCAGGCCACGAATAACTGTTCTGAGCCAAAATGTACCACCATCAAAATATGCGATGAATTACTCAGAATGGGTAGAAAATGGCACAACTGGCTTGCACAGACGTAGGTAATACCAGAAACCTCAAAAAGTTTAAAAAATGACACATTTTGGAAATCAATAGGCTCTCGCGAATAAAGCCCGCCAATTGTGTACGTTGGTAACTAATGAATTTTTCCCAAATTTGAGCATGAGAAACCATCACAAAAAAACACTAAGATCAATAAAATTTACATGGATAGGCTTATGTCACGAAAATAAAGGAACGCTAAACTTAGTTCCCGTTAATTTCTCACTGCGTACGGCTGCGGCGCCCGCCGACAACCGGCGTGCAAACTGCCGTGTCTTTAACTCAACGTTTCGGCGTATATATTGAACAAATCTGAGAAATTAGATGTGTATCGGCATCTGGCGGACCTTTACTTGTGCGTTGGTGCCTTGACCTATGAGTTATTAGTCACAGCTCTTGAGATTCAGGCCGTTTCTCGGTCTCATGCAGTCGGCTGTTGGAAAACATATATAGGACGTAAATTACTTACATATTATCTAAAACTAAAAATGAGACCAGTTTCGAGCTCTACCGTCACAAGCTTTCCAATGGTGTGTTTATTTTTATCGTGCGACCAACTGCTCGTGAGTCAGAGGGAATCATCAATCAATCGGCTATCACGCCCCTCCCCAGTCGGGCGTGATAGCCGCCGACCCACCGTCGTGCGCGGGATAATAAAACGGCGCCCCAACCACTGGATGGGCGCTCCTGATGGCTCAGGTGGCGGCCTGAGTGATTCAAAGGGGGCCCCAAGTGTTCTAAAGGGCACCCCTGAGGTCGGAAGATATGTTCCGATGTCTAGATGGTCTAGAAGAAAAACAATGTTTCTCTATTTTTTGGAGTCTTCTTCTTCTAGACCTTTGGAATCTAGACATCGGAAGGTATATTCATACCTCAGGGGTGCCCTTTAGAACCCTTGGGGCCCCTAGGTGTGGCCCTCAGAGAGTTGCTTGAGCCATCAGGAGCGCCCCTCCAGTGGTTGGGGCGCCGTTTTATTATTCAGGGCCCGTTCTTTTAGCCCTTGGGACAAAGACTACAGGGGCACCCGCATGAACTATCGGGGGCGCCCCTCCAGGTCGTCCGAGGGCTTGGGACGCCCTTTCATTCTTCAGGGTGTCTTTCCAGACGTCGGGACACATTTTCAGACAACATGGGCGCTCTTTCAGCCCTTGGCGGTGCCTCTCCAGGGGCGCCCTTTTATTCTCTAGGATATCCTTTTCGTCATAGGAATGTTTTCAGACCTCAGGGACGCCCTTTGAACTCTCGGGGAGGGGGCGTTTCTCCGCAGAAAACAAACAAACAAACCCCACGAGTCGCCCTTAATCCTATTTCCAGCAGGGAGGCTGAATCCACCCCTCGAGTTTTTTGCTTGACAATTCCAGGGTTTTTGACACAGCTTCACGAAACTTGTTGACTTTTCGTGGCAATGATTTCTACGTACTGTGACAAAATTTCGCTTTTTTTTGCTCATTGGTGGAGCCAGGTAACGTTTTTGGGAGGCACCTCTGGTCATTTTTGGCCCTGTTGAGGGTAAAAGGAAAATGACTGTCAAAGTAGCATTTTTAAGATAAAACTTAAAACTCTACATGGATGCATAGCTAAATAGTTGGGCAAGATACAGACACAATTTTGTTTAACTGAGGTGACTTTACAAGGTCAGGCCAAAGTCAAAAATCAAAATTTGGTTTTATAGCAAATGTTTTGGTGCTATTTTTCAAATGCCAAGCCCGGAATACATATGACGTAGAAGGGTGCTCTCTAGTTGCACACCAAGTTTCATCTCGATATTAAGTCGGGTCACGGAGCTATGATGTAAAATGTCAGTGCGCGTACCCTATAAGTATCACAACAGCCGTAAAATGAAATTTCACAGAGTAAAGTCAAATCATTGGAAACGTTTTCAGATAATGCTAAATGCGCACGAGATCATTTCGAGTGATTCTTCAGTCACTGGAGGTCATTTAGGGTCAAAGGCCATAAGTTGATCTGAAGAACATGTGACCATGACAGTCCCCCCCTTTTTCATGTCCCTGGCATCGCCCATGCTGACATTATACAAACATTGTGATACGATTTGCACCTCTTCAGCATAACATGACTAGCAGAAGCCAAAAAGTGCTTTTAACTTTTTTGTTAATTCATTTTTTGGAAAACTAATCCTGCTGTTTTTGAAATCCCGTAAACGCCTGTGAATCTTAATAAAATTTCTAATGTATGGACTAATGGAAAAACTCCCATCCATCATCTCTCGATTCATGTCAATTTCACCAAAATCGGTTCATAAACAACGGATTATAAAATGTCCAAAAATATCCCTCATCTTGACTATTTTGCACCGCTGTACCCCTTACAAAATTTTCAAGACTTTTTTTTATAAGAATGTAGTTTTCGTCGTGGCAAATCGATTGCCGTTTGTTGCGATGAAAGCGGACGAGTAGTTCTCGAGATCTCAAAGGTGCCGAATCCGTCCTCCTGCCGGGAACTGGCCGTACCGCTAGCCCTTCGGGAATAGGGTTAAAGGCCTCTAGAGCATAACTTGTTCCTTCGGCGCCATTTTAGCTACTTAACGGCATTTCCCACAGGGGCGTCTTGGGCGTCCAAGAGGGATGCCATGGCCTCATAGCATTCCCCCATATACCCCCTGGTTGCGACCATTGTGCCAAGCAAGTTTTATCCGTTGTCCAGTAAACCTACATTGTTCAAAATTGACGTTTGTAAGAAATGTTCACCAAATGTGGCACACACATAAACATCGGGAGGAATATAGCTAATTTACCATATCAGTTGTATTATCTCACAGATCCTTCTCTTCACCTCTTAAATACTATTCTATGCACCCTCAGTCTCGTTTATCTTGTATGCACAGCAATGGCCATCACCCCAAAGTCACAAAAGCCGGCACCCTTTGGGCCACGCTTTTGGGTTTTGCGAAGGACATGTGCCATCTATGGGTTGTACCAAGCGCAGTGTCAGTGAATGTTTTCCCCTAATGACACCTTTATTCACCTGAGGCATATTTAGTCGATGATTAAGCAAGTCTGAAAGAGATACTGTATGCCGGCATTGCGGGCAAACAGGTAATGTGTTGAATTCTAATGTGTTATGTATCTCATACCGTGCATATCGTGGTATCATGTGAAACATGCATTATCCCTGGTACGAAAATCATGCGTTTTGAAAATTGCTCATTCCTCTTTCACTTTGTCATTACTGAGACCTTTACCAGGTATTAAAATGCCACTTTTGTATTTTCTTTAAAGCACTGTCATTCACTTATCACATGTCGTGACAGTATGCATTACATCTTCTATACAGTGGTACATCTATGTTACGCAAGCAGTTAGCAAGGAGCATCAGTGCAACAGTTTTGCTGCAGCTCAGAAAAGGAATGTTTTCTCTAAGAGGCAGTATAGCATACTTCTTGCATGTTGTTTACCACAAAGTTTTTACTGGAGCAATCATTTTGGTTGGACTGCTCTCCTATAGGTGTTGCCATGATTTTCTCTTCATAGATAGAAAAAAGTATGGACTCCAGCACATGTGAATCTGTCAGGTCTCGGGTCACAAATGGGAGCACAGGACTGGGCGTCTGGGATGCAGCGGGCGGCTCCTTTCTTCCAGGTGGCAGTGAACGTATACTGCGTGAGCTTTTTGTGCAATCGCTGCGGTCGTGCGTTTCCAATCCCGAGAGCTGGTAGGAATTAAGAACTGGGGACAATGGTCCACCACGAGTTCGAAATGCAGGAGGCCGGCCAGGTACACGCGGCATTTCCGGCGCGTCAGACACTCCAGCTCGATCATTGCGCAGCGTGACTTCGTGAGGAAACACTCCACCCCCCACTCGGTGAGGAAGCGGGAGCCGCACTGCACTATCTTTCAGTGTCTCCTTGTCGCAGCAGCAATGCGAACCCCAGCCCACAGTTCGGGTGGCGTCCGTCTGGAGCGCGATAGGCAGGCGCGGGTCGAAGGACGCCAGTATAGGTGGCGCCACCACCGCGTCCTTGACGTCCTACGTCTCCTCGTGCTGCGCAGTCCGGTTCCAGACATTGTGCTGCTTCAGCAGGCCGCGGAGAAGCCGAGCAGCGCTGGCGGTGTCCGGCGGGAACCCGCTGAGTTGGGTTGTCAGGTGTTTACTCCAACCAGCGGTCGCGTGTGTTAGCAGGCCAGTCGCACGACACACCAACCAAGCACAAGCCTACTGCACCGGGCGAAGCGCCAGACTTCATTCAACCCTATGGTCGGATCAGATTACCGTATTTTGAGCTACCGTATTCGAGGAAGGCTGGCGGGGCCTAGTTGTGACGAAGCATGGCATATGTATGACGTCATCAACTGCTTGAAGACCTCTGTCGGTTTCATCAAGTAGCCCAATACAACATTGAGCTGCCCAACCCAGGTCAGGGTGATCAGCCCAGCATGGTAAGGGTACTTAAACCCTTTCTGGGGACTAATAATTTAGCAGCCTCTGAAGCCATATCACGAGATTTTCAAAAGAAATCCCTTAATTAAAAGAATTATTTAAATTAATTGATTAAATCAATAATTAATTAAATAAATTAATTAATTAAAAGAAATTCAAATTCCTTAAATTACATTGATGTATATTCATAATAATATGGTTATAAGCAGCCGACATATATGTCAGCTGTCGCAAGACGCGGTCGTCCCACGGTCACGGCAGGCAAAAACGCTCGTGTAAACTGGCCTTAATGCTGAGCTTACACGAGCGGTTTAGCCCGCCGCGGCGACAGGACGACCACGGCCTGCAACAGCTGACGGTGGTGGTGAAATGTGTGGCTGCGCCAGCCTGCCTCGAGCACGGTAATTCAAAACACGTTATCCGGTACGACTACGGTCAATCGTAATTTTGCGTTTCGCGGAATGTAATAGGCTTTGGTCTGGTTGATCTGTCGCGCGACAGGCCTCCTAGTCGAAGCAATCACTGATCAGCGTAAATGCCATGAATAAGTCATAAAATATCATAAAACGTCGTAGTTGTCACCAGTCGGCAGTCGCGAGACTGAGAGGAGCGTTCGAACGATAGAATCGCGCGCAGACGAGCGTTTTCAACGGTCGTGTAAATTGGACCTAAGGCAAAAGATACACAGGTTTTGCCTGCCGCGGTGGCAAGGCGACCGCGTCTTGGCAACAGGTCGTCACGCGATTCCTTATATAATACATACGTCATACTTCGTCATAACTATGGCCCCGCCAACCTGACCCGAAAACGGTAATTCCAAATGTGTAATCCGATCCGGCTACGTTTTTTTCTGACAATCACCCAAGATCAGGTGAACTGAAATTTTGTGTTCCGCCCAGTGGAAAGCGATCGGTTATTGGTGTACAGTGTAAATACAGTGATGTGTAATAAAATGTCTTAACCCTCACCGTATAGGGGGTTGACGCGCACGTCTGGGGGGACGTGGGGTACGACCCGGTCGTTTCCACACCGTGCATCCTAGAGCGTCGCGGAGGAAAGCAGCGCGTACCGCGTGACGAGATCTCGTGACTGGTATCATTTTTAAGGTCTCAGGTCGACGGATGACTTTCCATTTCGGGCCAAAAGTCAAAAATTGGCAGAAAGTGGTACTTTTTCGAGTTTAGGCAGAAATGAACGCCAGAGACCAAATGATGAAACGAAATGAATATCATTATGTTCGTCAATCAATTATGAGTCTATTCCTATCACACATGGCTGTATTTTGCCCATGGAGTCCGATCTAGGTCATGTCAGGTCAATCCTTGTCAAACAGGGTCGTCGGCCTAAATGCCTTCTCGGAGCTGCAGAAACACTTTCGTGGATAATAAAAGACGCTTTAGTCAAATGTAGCATCTCACTTAACAAGCACTATTGTCGAATAACATAACAAGGTCATCTTTGGTCATCCAAGGTCATCTGGAGCCAGTGGCCTAGAATGACCTCAGATTAGCTAAGAATCTCAATTTAGATGTCTTAAAAGCGTTTTTAGGGTTGATAACTAACATAAAATAAAATTTTAGGCATGCCGTGTTATTGTAGACCCATCACTCCGCGGCCGACGCCGCTCCGCCCGTCGGAGCAAAAGTCAGGCGTTCGCTGCATTGCGCTCTCTCGATGAAATAAAATATAAATTGCACGAAATCCATATCATTCGATTCCCTACACTTCAAGCGATCCGAATATACAGGTTGTTTTGCGATAGTTATTTCCTATCGCATTCTCAGAGGTAAAAGTAACGTGTTTTCCACCGTGTAAACTGATGACCTCAGTTACACCCTCGATAATCCCGGCAGTAAGCATAAGCCTACTAAATCTGTGTAAAGTCTTATAGAAAATGCAATCTGGATTCGATTGATGTATATTTCTTTGTATTTGTGCACTCCAACCGTCTTACAGTGAGACAAAACTGAGACCGTTGTAAACCGGCCGCATCGGAGCGCGAAGACGACTGACCTGGTTCCCGTTATGACGTCATAACTCGTTACCACGGCAACAAGGAAGAAAACTTTCGTCATAAGATGCGGAAAGGACGCCTCAGAAGGTATATCAAATTTCAGATGGATCAAACAGACTGTTCGGTAGTTGTTCTCGGAAAACCTCACGGGGGATTGCATCACGGGTGATGGTTAAAATGTCGTCAGTCATCCTCAATGGCCAGTCGCCGGACTTGCGTGGCGTTCGATCGGCAGAGCCGCGTGTAAACGCGTGTTATTGCCGTTCGTGGTAAGCTGGGCTTAAGCTGGTCTTCAGACCGGTCAGGCTGGTTCAAAACAATTCCGAGTCAGCTGATGACTGGTCTTTCATTCCGTAGTACTCAAGAAACAGGCGTGGAACAGATGAAAGCAAGAAAGCAGAGAAATAAAAACGGAACGTTACGACATTTAAAAACTGAATGGGGATAAAGACTACTTCTAAGACCCGACCACACAATACTCGGGAAATGGCGCAGAAAACGAGACAAGTTGCTGCGTTAGCATGTCGTCGGTTATTCACCCGGTTTCAGCCAAAACCTCCCATTCCCCAAGCACTGCCTTCAGCTGGCCTGGCCGCGGACTCGACACGAGTCCCATGGATGCCATGATACATTGCTGCCAGCTTTTTTGAATCTCAGAAAGTGAATGGTGCATAAACTCTTGATATAATCAAAACCGTTATCTTATTTACCACCAAGTTCCGATGGCGAGCAGTATTTTGTAAAATTCTTTCACGTTTTAAAGATAAAATTTTATCCAGGTGACACATCAGATACCCATTGCCCTGTGGTACTGAGCAGGGACCGACTCACCTAGCTAGTGAGTTATCTTGCTTTAGAAGCCATGCTCCGCAAGCGTTCTTTGGCACTGGCGGATCCAGGGGGATCTCGGCCATGGCCCCCAACCGCGACCAGGGGGCAAATAACCATTTGTCCCTCCCTCCAAAAAACATGGGTATTACAAACAACCAGTTTGGAGTCGCTGGACACTCCACACCACTGGCCAGCGTCTTCCACCTCCCCCGTCGCTGACTCACTGACATACTGTTCATACCCAAAAAATTTTTGTTTGCCCCCCCAAAACCGGGCCGCTAGATCCGCCCCTGCTCCTTGGCACGCTCCGATCCAGCGGCCAGCAGCCGGAAGAGCGATCACGTGACCTGGCGCCGTGCCAACCACGACACGCGGCGCAGTGCCTGGTGCACCACTGGCGGGAAAAGACTAGCGTTTCGTCTTGGTATTTCGGTCCTGTTGGACCATTTCAGAAAAGATAAACCGTACGACGATAACTGCAGGCAATCCCATGCTCCCAGCCTTTTCGACCGATTCCCTTCAAATCTTCACCAATCGACGTCGATCAATAAATTCCCCGTCCTTCTAGCATTTCATGGTCCTAGCCTTGGAAGACTAAAACATCAGCTGGCTGAGACGATTGAAACCATGTTGGAAATTATAGGTCGTCCGTCGTCCATTCAAACTGGACTGCAAAGCCCTGACGCAGGTTCCGACGTCAAATCGCGAATTAATTTAGGCAAATACAGAGAAAGGACGCAAGCAACAGAAGAAGAAAAGCCATGGGCTGAAAGCAAACTCAAGCCAGCTTAAGAAAAAGAACAGCACAGTGACTAGCTACGTATGGTTTGGGCCCGGGCGGGCGTGTAAGAAACGGGAAAAAAGACTGAACAAGAGAGAAAGAGAACGAAAAGTTAAATTTGGGCTGGGGACCTGAGTGCCACGGTACGTCCACCCGCGTCCGCTGCGGTTGTCAAAGGTTGGCGGAATAACCCCAAAAGCGATTACCAAAGACGGACCGAAGGAGTCGCTGACAAACGTCAGTAAGCAAACCTCGTAGAATGTACGGAATAAATGAATCACAGAGCGGGTCGTGGGTCAGAATGCAGAACGCGAGGGTATGACGGGAGCAAACCGGCCAAACGTCGGTTTTCCGATACTAGGACATACTTTGAACGTCATGAGTTCAAGGACCAAAGTTAAAGATAAATATCATGGTGTCGGTGTTCTTCGGTGAGCGGCACTTTCGGCCACTTCATGGCAGTGAGCTTGCTCATCGTCTGCATGACGCCTAACATCCGTTTTACAAGTGTCTCATTCAGTCATACATATGTTTGCGTTGTCCTTTACCTGTGTGCGGCGTATTGTATTTAGCAGTCCCCTAGTCAGTAGCTTCACACATCACTGCTTGTCGATTTCCGAACAAAAGCCGCAATAGTCACATACTTGGTTATTTATCCTCCCTCTCGTCCTCGTTTCGCAGTCCTAATCTTTTAAACATGTCCTAGCCGACAAATCTAAGAGACACTTTTCCCTATTCATTCAGCCCCTAACTCCACAATGATCTGACGGGTCGAAGGAGTTCTAACCAAATACCCAAGCCATTGCGCGCTTTTTTCCTCTGTAATCCCGATCCTTATCCTCAAAACCTTTCCGGCACAATTGGAGGGCCACTTAAACCAACCTATCTCCTTCATCCTGTGGTTCTGAAAAATCACAGTTGGTTAAAGGAACTCTGTTCACAACCATTCCAAACCAAAACGCGTTCTATGGTCAGCTAGAAACTACAATCTCTCTCAACGCCGCTGTTCTGTTGAGCATCCCCAAGCTGACTGCGCCCCACCGTAACACCTAATGCACACCCAGCCATTCTTGCAGTACATCAGCTGTTATCACAGCTCGCCGCACGTCAGGACCGTCGAAGATCAGAAGGCACGAGACCTGCGAAGAGAACGCGCCGAACATCCTTCCCTCCGGATCGATCCGCGGCAGAGCATGTCCGTCAAGTGGGCTCTGAACACCGTTCTCCTGTGCGGAACGGGCTGGCACCCTTCCACAAGGGGCTTGACGTCACGGGCCGTACTCCTCGGTGCCGCAAGCGTCCGTCCCATCAAGCCAGACGTCATCACCACGCTCCAGGCACACGGGGGGCAGGAATATTCGGCCCGCAATCATTTCAATGTCACCAAAAAGAGGGACCGGACAGCGGCACGCGTTCTACCGCGCTGAATTATATGTCGAATTCTCGTCATTTCAAAATCCAGCTTTTGGGTCGTTCCACGTGAGGTCAACCACGGGATAACACATCATAGTCTCAAATTGCGATGAAATTTTGTCCAGGGGTAATCTGTGGCTGAGATGTCAGATTTTCACTGTTAGCTTTGTCGGACAAGCGGTTTTTGCGCTAGAGCAATTTGAAGTTCTGAAATTCGATGATTTTTGGCCAAACCTTTGATGAAGTAATATGTGTTATTTCAGTAACTAATGATCTTATTTTCAAAAACTAGATGTGATCAAGATGAAATACTGCAACGTTCTGCTATTCGCCTTTTCCGATATTCCGTCTGTTTTTTTCTTGACGATAAAACCGCTTTAGAGTCAAATTTGGAAGATGTGACCAGTGATTCCGATTAAAAGCGGGCATGGATAAAATGTTTTTTCACAGCTCTTATTCGTTTTAAGTCAAGAAAGTGCCTCATTGTTGTGCTAAACCCTATTCACACACGTATAATTCGCAACGGTTTTGCTGCAAATATCCTCGTTTGGCATTGTCGTCTAGTACAGGCGGAAAATAGTATAAGACTACAGGTATAAACTGTTTATGGTATGCGTGCCACTTTTTCACCTGATGCTGTTCTGAATAAAACAGCAAATAGCCCCACTATTGTCAACAGCATCACTATCACCGCCATCGTCGTCTTCACATTCGTCACCATCAGCAACATCTATATAGCTGGATGGGTATAAAAAAACGTCCGTGCTGAGAAATCAAAATCGTTGAGGGATTAGTAGGTTCACAGTTACAAGAAACACTCTACAAAGAAAAACTTCATCTTATCACTGAGATGTTCTTGGCAAGTATACATGTCCACTGCCGTCAAAAACTGGCGCACTTGAACCCTCTGCAGGCTAGCACGAGCAGCTGCTCGTTTGACAGTTACACCTATGCCATCACAAACATTTTTGCCTGGGCAGTTGCAAAGAAGTTCCACTCCGCATCAATCCCGCTCATCCTTGTGATGGCAATGTCTACAAAATTTTTTTACCTATTTTTGCATTGGCCGGAGCATCCATCCGAACGGTACACTGTCTTGTTTACGCCGGGCAGCATGACTCTAATACGTGGCACGAGAACTCGCTGAAAGGCAAAGACCACTGTAGTGTTTTGCGCTGTTGTACCGGACAGGCAGCAAAAACTGACATGAGCAAGTTTTGAACTTCCTCTGTAGTAAACGACAAACGGATGCACAGTGCACTGCAGACTACTCGAATGCATTCCCTGACTAGCGTCCTGTACAATGCACGAACAGTTTTCGGCGAAGTCTCCAAGAACAGCTGCGTCACTCGCGAGCAGTTTCTTTAAGCGATGCTGTAAACTCGGCCTGCTTGACAAATATGTAATGATGAACGGTCAGATCGTGCAGTGCTTTGCATAGTGTCGGAGCGAAATCATCAACAGACTGAACTAGTTCCATCAAATTACACCTGTCGGTGGATACCCACTGTTTATATCGTACTTCTGACATATAGTCCATTTCATCGAGACTTTCCAAGAAATCTCTTACGCCCTGCTTTCCTGGGCACGACTCACACTTATGTATCATGCACTCCTTGTTTTCAGTGCTACAAACTGCTCTAGCCATCATCTTTTTATAGCTGAGCCCACTTACACCCAGAGCGTCTAATAACAGTTCCGGGTTCCGGTGGTGCAAACAAACGCAGACAGAATGGGTGCCCCCTGCTCCGGCCAACACACAGTGTCACGGTCGCAATGATGCCGATGTTAAAAACCCGATCACTGGATTACCGTCATCTTTTTAAAACAGGTGATAAAGTACAGCTGTTTTTGGACAGTTACTTTTTGCCCACTCTCATCGCGTACCTTAAGACAGTCCTTTTTACCAGGGCACATTCTGGACAACTTATCAGACTCACAAAACGTTCTAACACTACGCTTTTCGTCCTCACTTACCATCTTTCCCTGATTTATGCTTGGCACCGATGGGAAAATACCCCGCTGGCGTTTCAGACGCATGTTTGTTTTCCCCATGTAGCTGGACGTCCCGAAGAATGCAGCAGTTTCAACGACAACGTCAAAACTCGAAACTTACGTCCATGGTTCACTGATGAGTCGGAGACGTTTTTGAGCTCTGCCATCATTCTCTCGTACCTGGAGAAATTCTGATAAGATGTGATGTGGTTAGAATACTGCTATTGGTTATTACCCGATAGGCGATTCGCTCACCGTTCTTTCAAGCTGTGACTGTCGAAAAGCTGTCAGGGTAGCTCAGGTGTCTGGCAAGCTCCCGGTCTTGACCGAAGACCGGGAGCTTGTATTCTGGCTGTGTCGTCCGACATACCCCAAAATGACTCGACACGAAATTGTTAATCCGTGATGGCCAATTGAGCTATATATGGCTGTGGACGTGAAGTTTCGTTGTTGCTCTGCACTTCGCCCACAGGGCGTCTTTAGAGAATGATCCCAAAGAAGGATATCCACATCTGAGAATCACTACCTGAAGGTGTGC
Organism: Capitulum mitella; assembly: GCA_030062745.1. Taxonomy (NCBI): domain Eukaryota; kingdom Metazoa; phylum Arthropoda; class Thecostraca; order Pollicipedomorpha; family Pollicipedidae; genus Capitulum; species Capitulum mitella. The sequence continues at coordinate 22,245,698 of CP099846.1, forward strand.
TCTTGTTCTTGAGACCATTTTAGGCGTGCGGCCATGTGGACGGGAATACGCTATCATAGATTAACTTACGCAGCATGTCGACAATTACAGCAAGCTTTCCAACGATTTATTTTGACACGACACTCAACATTTCCCTCTCCTAATACATTTAAGTGGATTAATTGGATGTTCCAGAATAAGGTATTCTGGTGCGTACATTACAGGCATTTATAGCTTCCTACTGTTTTATGGAGATCATGCGATTTTACTTATTCTTCCAAGCGGTCATCTTTGGCTTGTTTTGAAGTTGGAGGCCCGGGTGAATCTGGAGGTATCTGATAAGTGCTCTTGAATTATCTTTTCAGATTTTGTGACACACGCTTGAACCTCATTCTTCCTTTGTTTTAGCGCTGACTCGCATTCATGCCACCTGCAGCACGGTTTTATTACTTATTTTGATTATGGTTGTGGCAACAGGGAACAGATGGCGGTTTCTGTGCAGTGGGTAGCGGCGGTTACAGTGACAGTGCCTCAGAAACTGTACGTACCTAGCGTGTGACGAATACTCTAATCAATGATTTCCCGTTCCTTCCAAAAGTTAGATCTGAGAGAGGTTGGGAGAGGCTATCGCCCCCTCCCCTGGCATCATTCAATGCCCACCCACTCCCGTGCTAGGCCACCCAAAGCGGTGCCCTTCAGGGCGTTGGCGCAACCTGACCTAACAGAAGTCGTTGGCTCTGAATATGTCGCCCCGTACTCCCCGCCGCCCATTGGGAATCCCTCCCTCCCACACACAAAAAAAAGAAATCCTGGATTCGGTCCTGTCTCTTCCTTGTGTTTAAGTGATTTTTCTGCTTTCGCAACAAACAGGATATGACATCTCCCATCCAAGTCGCGCTACAATGACACCTCGATGCAGATCTTCCGCACTTGTATGATATAAAAGTAATACAAGAAAATGAAATCGTAATAAGTGCAAGGTGCAAACTCGCCGATTCTCACTGGAGTTTCATCCAAGAGCGGCAAAACATCGCCAATAACTGTTGCTGCTACACCCCTTGCTGGCGCTGATGGCAACGCGTAGTGCCGAGCGCCACCGGAATCTTGTGAGGCGTCCCCAGCACATTCTTCTGCGGAAACCGACGAGCTTTCTGATTTCTGGTAGCTTTGCTCCACACCTCGCCGTCTTAGCTTTTAAAGGCAAGAACGACATGCCTGGTATTCCGTTTTGCCGCCCTTAGCAGCACTAAGAAGCCTTTTTTGTGCGTCGTCATTGGGTCACGGCAAGACAGTCGCTGCGATCTCGGCATATTGATCAGACTGCTCGGTAACCACACGCCCACCGGCACTGACCATCTTCGCACGACATGCTGCAGCTCCCAGACTCGTTCCCCCTTGTCTCATGGTTTCAACCGGCTGCGCACTTAGCGCTTGACCGCCTCCGCGACGCATTTCCCTGAAACATGTTATGTGGGCCATGGCTATGCGGCGCGGCTGTCTATCATCGAAAAAAATGACTACATCTTCGCAGCGGCAGACACATGACATTAAACACGATACGATTGCGTAATGTGTGACATATAAATGAAAGAAAGCAATGACCTAGGATGTTCAAAACTATTTTCCCTGGTCGTTCATCATACTTTTTGCCAGTCCAGGTCGGAGACCCCTGACAAGGACGTGTTCGGTGAAAACATCGTAAGTTTGACTTGCAATGTGTGACACTGAAAACCAAAATGGCGACATTTTCTCGATTTAAAACGAATTAGAATCCTTTGGAGATAATTTTACCTCTTAAAAGTTTCAATGGGAATCACTGGCCACATATTCAAAATTTGACCTTGAAAACATGTTTCAAGGTCAAATAAAAGCAAAAGATGTCTGGAAAAATACGAATAGCAGGAAGATGCAGTATTTGATTCTCATCATTATGGTACCCAGGTTGTGAAAATGGGTTCATTGGTTACTGAAATGATACGCATTATTCCACCACCAGTTTAGCCAAAAATCACCAGTTTATAAATTCCAAATTGCTTCAACATAAAAACCGCTCGTCAGAGTGAGCTGAAAGGCGAAAATCCAAAGTCCCAGCCACAGGTTACCCATGGGACCAAATTTCATCGAACTTTGAGACTATGTCGCGTTAATTTCGGTAGGTGCCTGGTCGACATGTCCTGGAACGTCCCTTCTAGAACATCGCAAATGGTGCACTACTTGTCTGTCAAAACGCCATATTGTTGTTCGATTTAAAGTCGTTTGCAAAATCACTCGCTCCAATCATCATCACGTGCATTTGCACCTTATCCACACAAGTACGGCTTTCCGTAAGCGCGCGTGTCCAACAATAACAGCAGAAACATCGAAGGTAAAAATACAGTCATGCAAGACAACAGACATGTACACTCTTAACAGAGGTGTGGTTTCCTATCTCTTTGTGGGTGCCCCGGCACCCACAAAGTGGAAATGGGCGCCCACATTACGACTTGGGCACCCACAGCTTAAAGTATGTTTCAATATTCAAATGTAATTATATTCTCAGGCCCATGACGTTAACCACCTAAAAAAGCTTCATCAGTAATCACTGGAACCTATTTACTCCATTGTCGCCTACCAACTGCTTTTTTCCACCACCCTCCAAATAAAACTGTGTCAAGCTGGTTCCTGGAGCAAGGTTCTCCATTAAGAGGAGCGTACCTACTCAAATCGTGGCTTTAACTATACACTTGCAAATGAAGAGGACATGTTTATGAATCGAAGCGTAGATGCCATTTATTCTTGCCAACTCGCTCTCTTTGGTCCATATTTTGTTTGGGTGAGCACGCTGGCTGCCAGCCCAATTTTGATCTATTTACCCCAACTTCTTGTCAACATAAAGATCACCGATAAAACGTGCTAGAGTCAAGCACGTAGCCAGAAATTCCCGGGGGGGGGGGGCAAATGTCAGATGTTGTCATATGCCACTGGAGTATGACGAAATTTGTAGGAAAACGCAAAAATCTGACGCAGTTAACCTCAAATTTAACGTACAGCAAGGGCATATAATGCTTGCTTTTGCAGTACATATGACCGCTATTCCTTATTCATGCGAAATTGCTAAATATCTAGTGTAGACCGCTTGGCTAAGGGGGAAAAGAAGGCAAGGTCCCATGCCCCCGGCTTCTTGGCTACGTGCCTCGTTGGTGTATCGTTAGCCTCAGCAATGTCCAAGCTGACAGTAGCCAACGAACTCCAAAATTATGAAGGCGGCCTTCATGAATTCAGGTACGTACCGTTACAGTTCCACGAACTTCCCCGCAGGTATGCATTACATGAACAGATCAAAATACGCCGGTGTTGTCTGTCAAAAAACGATCGTCCCTCCAATACTGTGTTGTATTTCGCGTACCGATAACACTGTCAACGAAAACGACAGCTAAAATGCGTGAAATACTGGTCTAAGATTACCAAAATGCACTGTTCATTCACATGATAATTTAGGACCAACCTTAAATATTCCTCACAGTGTGTTTTCGGCTTACCGGCATAACCAGAAACATTCCTGTTTCCACGATTTACGTAACACATCCTTCTGTAATTTACCTCTCGTAATACCTTTTTTTTAAAATCATTTCTCTGAACTTAGGCATAAACGCCTGTTACACCCCCCCCCCCAAACGCAGTGCATTGATGTCCCCATAGCCTTTTGGGCACCGATAATCATTTTACAAAAAACACAGCCATGACTCTTATAAATCATTACAAAGACGCTGCATGAGCTCAGACTTAAATTGCGGCACAGTCGAATTGTGAAGTTTCCGGAGCATCTTATCGAATTCCTTAGCAGCAGCACAGGACGACACTTTCCGGTGTTCGTGTTTGGTTTCGGCGATTTCAACTGTAATGTTGCGTTTCGCCGATGTGGAACAAAGAACTTAGCCCGCCCAAAAACGTCAGAGTGTAGGTTTTGAAGTTCGGGTTTGTCACCCTGATGGAAATCGAACACAACTGTACAGCCAACCGCGCTCTCTTAGGATTCGAAGCGCTATTTTTTTTTGTTGAAGTATGTGATAGAAAGAGACACATTTTAGGTGTCGTACCAAGGCCAAATAAATCACACGAAAGGATTTCCGGGAGAGTTGCGTTTTAATTTTGGTTTGGGATTTTTATCATGTAAGTGGTATGTCACCATTTGCCACCACTTCTTATTTATGAAGACATACAACCATTGCATTACGATGACGTTAAAATATTCAACTTATGTGCATTGTCATCACGGAGTGCATGGTTCAATTTTGCTGCGCAAACCACTAAGAATTATATTCATTGCCTTCCTCAATCGTCGCCGTTTCCGCCATTTCCGTTACCTCCACCATCTCAGTCTCCTCCGTTACCGCCATCGCCGCAATCGCCGCCATCGTAACAGTCGCCGTCATCGCCGCCATCGTAGCAGTCGCCGCCATCACCGCAGTCGCCGCCTTCGCCAAAGCAACCTCCACCGCCGTCCGAGGCTGATTCGTCACACTCGCAAAGGCAGCACCACGCACAGTCGTCCTCAGTCGTTGCCTCAGGGTAGTAGCTGTCGGCCCCCGGCTTTGCCTTGTTTTTCTTCTTTCGTTCCAGAGAATCATCCTGCGACAGCTGCGCCAAGCTCCCAGGCTGTTGGTCGACTACAGGTGGCACTTCATCTTGGCCATGCAGGGATGCCGGCGGAACGCCCACGTCTTCCATGATCTGAGGCAGACAGACGCCGTGAATTACCGCGATAAATGATCGGACGCCTTTGAATGTCTTACTTCACCCTCGATGCCCGGGGCAGTCCGCGATTATCGACATGATTCACTCAAACGTGACCCATCACAAGAGGGAGTGGAAAGGACTGCTCGGCAGGCTTCCCCAGGTAAACACAGAGATTGACCCAGCTGGCCCCGATGCTCACTCGCGGCCCTTGGACGGCACAAAGCACCCATGGTGCGTGCAAAAACTGCCAGGAACAGTGGACAAAAGCTGGGAAGAAAGTAACAAATATGAAAAGTAAACAAAGGAAGGGAAACGGGACGAAACAAAATGTGGTGTTGCCTAACGCAACAGGCGCCAGAGCGGCTTAAAACGCGGAGGGCTAAGACGATAGAAGTGACGCTGACTTCCGAACAAAATGCGGCAATTCAGATGCCGATGAAACGAAACAAGGAAGGGAAGATGCGGCGCCGCTGCCAGCAGGACTCCTAAAAAATACCATTTTCGGGTTAACTACCAAATAATCGGAAAAATGCATGCTTGCTTAAATGCATTCTTAAAGAAAAACTGCAAATTGGTATATGGAACACTAGAAACGCATCGATATCGGAGGTACAAAGATCAGTTTTGCCAAAATAAGTTTCCAGTTGGGTTTTGAGGTGAATGGCAGACAAGGATCGTGCCCTGGCGGGTGAGAGTAACGGTAACCGGTGCCTCTTGCCTCTTCTATGCCATTGTAATCATATGGGTGACGTGTACATCCTATCCATCGCATATCACTGGCCCTGCATGTCACTGTCAAATCTGTGTCGCATCAGTTTACATTTATTATATACGCCACTATCTTCCTGGACTTTTTTGGTTTCGCTTTAGAGAATGCAGCCGTTGTGTGTCGAGAAAGTATTCTTCACTTTGTAGAACTACTGAGGTCCAGTGGCCAAAAATAAAAATAAAAAGAAACGTTTACCGTGTACCGTGGATTGGGCTCGACCAGCACAGGGTTTCTCACCCAATTATCATCTGAAAATAATAAACGGGTGTCCTATTTTCCCAACCATCCCTCGACAAAGACACCTGGTAACATGAAAATGAACAGAGGGAAACCAGGGGGAACTGGGAGACAGATGCTGCCTAGCAATGGTTTATCAACCGCCACCTGATGAATACTATTTTTGTTACCAGTACGAGTCCACGCTCATGCAAATACGCTTTCATTTTAAGAGGTGCCATTCTACCACACGTCCGGTGATCAAGCTGAGGACAGATAAAAGATCATGGGAAAACTGGTAACGTTTTAGGGAAAACTGGTAATACCTGATGTTGCTTAGCTGATGTAACGTTGGGTGAGATAGTCTAGGCGCTCACCATAAGGTACCAAACATGGTTATTTCCGACTTATAAGACATGTACACTGGCGGATTGCCAGATATGCATCCCTAACAACCCCACATGTCAATAGTTTTAAAATATTAACATTTTTATAAGTACCTAGAGACGGAAGTGGAGATAGGCTTCCTCTTTCGTTTTGTATTACTTCGGAATGATTTGACCGTTTGAACTTCTCCGCTGTTCAAAAAGATTGTTCAGTACTAAAAAGATTGCCCCAGTTTCTCGCAATAATTGATTGCTCCATTCAAAATGTATTTTGGCTATTTCAGGATACATAACAGATCGAGGTAAAAGTGTGGCCTAGATATGGCGAGCAAAAAAGACATCCAGTAAAAATCCCTTAAAATGGCCCTGGTCTATCATAAAGCAAATCAAGAAAGCGACCAGTCTAGGTCTGCTCGAGCTGAGAGATGCCCCAGACGTCTGGGTCACGGCACCCAAGGCAACTCGTAATTAGTGCTATCCCAGGCGTCTGGTTTGCAGGTTCTGGGTGTGGTGTCGTGTACGTGTCAGTCTCGTAGTAGGTATTGTGCAGTAGAGATGCCGTGAAGGATCTTCAGCCCTTATTAACCCGCGCACGACCGTCGGTCCGTTTCGAACATGGGCAACTGGGGGGGGGGGGCAGTTGGCCGTCCCCCCTCTAACTCACGAACGGTTGGTCGCACGATAAAAATAAGCACACCGTTGGAAAGCTTGTAACGAGTAGAGCTCGAAACTGGTCACATTTTTAGTTTTAGATAATATGTAAGCAATTTACGCCCTATATATGTTTTCTCATAGCCGATTGCATGAGACCAAGAAATGGCCTGAATCTCAAGGGCTGTGACTAAAAACGCTTAGGTAAAGGCACCAGCGCACAAGGAAAGATCCGCGGATGCCGATACACGTCTAATTTCCCAGATGTGTTCAATGTATACACCGAAACGTTGAGTTAAAGACACGGCATTTCTCGCGGTAGCTGTAGGCGTGCGCTGCTGCCGTATGCGTTTTTGTTGACAAATTGACGGGAACTAATTTTAGCGTTCCTTTATTTTCGCGAAAAAACAATCTATGTATATTTGATTGATCATAGAGGTTCTTGTGATGTTTTTTCATGCTTAAACTTTGGAAAAACCCATTAGTTACCAATGTACAAAATTGGCGGAGCTTTATTCGCGAGAGCCTGTTTATTTCTAAATTATGCTATTTTTTCAAACTTTTTGAGGTTTCTGGTATTACTTACGTCTGTGCAAGCTAGTTCTGTCATTTTCTACCCATTCTGAGTAATTCATCGATGATTCTGATGGTGGTGCATTTTGGCTCACTACAGCTATTCGTGACCTGACCTCAGGTCAATGGCTGGAAGTCATTGATACTTTGCCCAATGACGGTAACTAGATGTCTGCTTCACTCCACACTAAAAATGTTATGAAATATTCCGTCAATTTCCGAAAAAAACGACGACATGTCTTAAAAATGGGCTTGACCTTAGGTCAATGACCCGGAAAATTCCGAAAAATCTGAGATAGCAGATTTGTTGCATCTATCGCGATCACTAATCCCTGAAAGTATTATTGAGATATCTTGTTTTGCGGAAAAGTTAGAGGGCGCTAAACTTTCTTGGACATAGGTCCGTTTGACCTGACTTAGGTCAGGCACCTGATCTGATCTGAGATCAAAATTTTGACACGAGATGTAAAACTGATGAAGCAAAAGGTACACAAAGTTTCGTGACTCTGTGTTTGTTGGTTCTCTCGCAATCCCAGAAAAACCCCAGGGGGAGGCAGTCAACTGCCCCCCCCAGTCGGGGACGGGTTAAACGGCGAAGACCACGCCATGACCACGCTGCGATTACCCGAACCCGAACGTCACCAACCCCACGCAAGGTTACCCGAATTCAAGGTGCGGTGACTCGTGAGGGTAACTGGCGTCACTAAATCACTGCCAGAATCACGACGCGACACTGGGGCTCTTCGGGCTGAGAAGTGGCCCAGGCATCCGGGGTACAGGATCCGGGGCTGAGCAGAACTCCCGAACCCGGGAGGACGCGGCGACAGCTGGCCCAGCTGGGGACTGCAGCGCGGGCACTGCGCTCTGGCGTCAGACACATGCTGAATGGAAGGCGATAATAAGCATACGGCACACAGTGCTCCGCAGTCAACCGCTGCGGTCACTCTGACGTCTCGCTCAAAGCAAGGGCTCAGCAAAGCGTAAAGGAGCTCGCCCCCCTTCACCGACAATCCGTGATGATCAAAAGATCATGATCAAAAGATCAAACCTTTACAAGCACACCGAAAAAGCTTATCGAAATGCCTGAAACAGGACTCACTTGAATCTTAAATATCTAATGTGTACGGAGAGGTCTACGTTCATGGGAACCTGGGGCGCGCCGCTCGTATAACTTGGACAAAGTCCAAAGGCAAAGACAAAGGGGACAGTCCCTCTGTACGTACGTCAGCAGTCCCTGTCCACTGCGTCCGGCCGCAAATGCGCGCCGAGAAGCGGGCCAGGCTTCCGTCACAGGCAGACGCTCCTGTCGACCACGCCTGCAAGCGCCGGCGGGACGTAGGCAGCCGCCCGCGACACACGCACGCCAGTCTGGCGCCCTCGACTGCACCGCTGCGGTCCTCCCGACTTAACTGACGACCGACGCTCAGGGACGCTACGCCCGCCGGCACGCTCTGCACCGCCGCTCAAGGCCGCCAGGCTCGGCGGCACGCGGCGAGAGCAACCAGTCGTCTGCCCGTTCAGTGAAGTCAGCTCTCGCGTCATGGCACGCGAAGGCCAAGCTGTCAGAAAGCGAGGAATCCCCGCAGTGCAGGACGTCGCCTGGACAATCTCGAACTCTCTCAAACTGTCCTTGATTGGACACTATGATCGAACACATGGTTCCGCGGAATAAAACATCTGGTACCACGTGCGTCCCCCAGATCACATTCACAATTCGTCAAGACACATATGAAAGCCGAGGTGACTGAGATTATTCACGCAAGATGCGTAGCTTTTCTTCCCACTTATCGTGTGGTAACCACATAGTCTTGGCCTCAGATCAAAACATCGTATATCGTTTGTCACCCTCAGTACAGTGTCAAGTTGTTGCGAACCACAGATATGAAAGCTGCAGTGTCGAAAGTCATTCGTGCAGGCATTGAGCCAACAAATTTATTTGATCTTGAACTAAAAAAAAAACAAACTGAAAGGTAACACTGGCGGATCCTAGGACACCATCGGGCCATGACCCTCCCTTTTGTTGGAAAGAGGGTGCCAATATGCCTTTTGCCCCCGTATTCGTATGACGAAGTGTGAGAAGTTATTTTGTTCTTGAAACATTTCTGCAAAAACACAAGACAGTTTTCTCAAATGGCAAACGAAGGTGGCCAAACTCCGAGGCGGAATCACCATTCCGGGCTAGATTAGTTACCCGCATGAAAATTCCTCCCTTCCTTAGCACGTGGCCTTGATCCGCGGGACACGCCCTTGTGAAGTCGAAATATCTGATACTGTCCTATGCTGTGATCACAACATTTGCGAATAGCCACGACGCACTGGCAGCAAAGCCTTGGTCCCAAGGACTATATACACGAATGCATTTTCCCCACATGCCATCAAGGCCATGGCCAGCCCCTCCCCCTCTCTCTTTTGTCGGAAATGGGGATGCCAGCATTTTTTGGGGCCCCTCTTCTAACGGTAAAGCGCATTTTTGTTCTCCAAACGTTTTTTGTTTAATACGGGCTAGTTTTCGAATATGGAAAAACAGATACGACGAGCAAAGTTCTCGCAATGACCGCTGAGACGCCCGAAGCGAAGTTGATACAAGGAATCTGGAGGGAGTCTTCTTGTGCTTTGTGGTAATAAAGCTTTTATAGGCGACAGAGTCGTTGTTTGGCCTTTTGACAGGCAGTCCACACTGGCAAAAGTTTCCGAGTCGCTGGCAGGGAGCAGTAACGCAGCTGAGATTAATACTGGGTCCCAAGGTTAAAAGCGAGTCTGAGTCAAGCGCCCAGACGACTGAAACAAGCATTGGAAAAGCGAGACACAAACCAACGGGGACGAAAACGCTACGATAAAAATAGCCGAAATCCGGGACATATCAACACCTCGAGGCAGGTTAGGTCATACGATTGGAGACTCAGATGATAATGGAGATTTGTCCCCCCTCCCATTAACACATGGTCTGGATACGTTCTTGATTTTCCGGGGGGGGGGGGCTGACCTGCTGTCGGGCCGGAAAGATACCAATTAGAAATTCTGAGATGACATCCACCATCACAGAAAGTGTCCAAAGTGTCCAAGTACAACCACTGATCGCCACTCAAACGAAGGCTCTTGTCAAGATAGTTCAATGGATAATGTTCAGGTTCCGTTGCAAACAACGGTCGAACCTTAAACTCAGGCGAAAATCTCCGTTAATATACCAGGCTGCGGTCCCAATTTGTGAGTCACCACGATCGTTGCATGTTCCGAGATTCGTTACGTTGCTGCCCCTTTCCTAACTTCAGTTCCACACGTGCGGTATCCGAAAGAGAGGTATTGGCTGAACGAGAGAGCGGCAATAGGCAACTCTGTTGCAGTTGAGTCTGTTGACCTGTTGCAACCGAGAGTTGCAACAGGTCATAGCCAGCAAAAGGCCCCTCACAAACGCCATGCATGCAACTGAATATCAAGACATGATCATAGTTTTTCTGTAGTGTTTTTCGTAACAGCTTTACTTTTACATTTACTGTATTTTGCTTTCGAATTTTAAAGTATATATTTTAACCACGTGACTTCGCCTGTCACTGGAGGTAACTCCGTTGGAGATCAGGCGAATAAACAATAGATAAACAAGCAATAACAGAAAAACATTCTTATAAAAAAAGAAACAATCATCCTAACCAACCGGGCGCATTGAATCGCACCAATGTAGTGAATCAGTTTGCATACCTGTGCGCACTTCGCAAAATTCGTCCCTTCCACCATATCGATGGTCACCACAGCATTTCGTCGACGTCTTCCGTTGCATCCACGTCAATCAGAGCCTGCTCAACATATACGCAGCACACATGATTGATTATGCAAAACAACAGCTGAACGACAGTACGATCATAGAACATGTGATGACGTCAAGGCAACTACAATTTTTTGAAGTTGCATAGATAGGCGGCCTCTCCCCAATTGTGAAAAGGGAAGCCAAATTTTGTGCAGCCCTGACACTCTAGGTGGGATGGGGTGGGCTAAAGGCCCAAAGAAATTCTAACAACGGTTGTCCTGGGAAGTTAGTTTTGCGTTCATGTGCCATGAATGGGACCAACATGACGCTTTATGAAATGCGTGACGATCGCGGCCTACTGCGCTTCTCTTCGACTTCGGAAGTGATGTTTTGAAACATTTGTTGTTGGATGAAGTTGGTTTCCTTTTATACATCTTCGAATCAAAACGGATATTTAAGGATATATTTCGACATTTGGAATCGAAAAATTGATTTAAATGTCAAGAGTTCTCATGGTAGAATTAGCTGTCGTTGCTGAACGGTGAAAAATAGTGAAAAATGAGTGACTAAAGAAACCTTAGCCCCGGAAGAGTTATAAGGAAACGGAGTTCGTTAAGAGCATATGCTTTAAATACAACTGGTGAACAAACTTGAAGGGTCATCTGGATTAGCCGTTCGTGTAAACAAGGACTTCTTCCTGGTGTCACTGTTTGAGAGCTGTTACAGGACGGTTGAAATCAGTGCCAATGTATCACAGTTGTCCTTGTGATTGAGGAATGTGTGGAAGACGTGGATAATTGGGCGAATGAATGAGCGGCTTGAGAAGAAGAAGGGGAGGCAAGGAGGAAACAACGGCATAATGCGGGTTTGGTTTCAGAACAGACCCGTCGATATTTTACCACGACGGAATCTGTAGAGAATAACATTTTCGATTGTCCAAGCACACGATGTTCGTGATTGTGGACGTGACAGAGGGGTAATACCATATGACACGAAAAAGGACTCCGCCTTTTCTAATCAGCTGCAGGTCCTCATTGCTACCCGCTACTGAGCAACGGGCACGGTCCAAAGGCTGCTGCACCAACATAACGATCACATGCCCACCTAGGATGGATGCTAAGCGGCCCAGTGTACCCATATGGATTTCATGTTACTGAAGGGGAAGCCCGTGCTCTGAAAACTGCAAAGTTACAAGACTGAAGGATATGGAACAATGCAAGCAGACCAGCGAACATTTTTTGGCGCCCGATACTTATGCGCGGGCCAACTGGTAACTGACAAAATAGGGTTTCGCCGCCCGCAGACACGGTGATGGACTATGTAGATCGGACGTCGCACCCTGGACGACACGTTAAACTTTTTAATATCTTGAAGAATAGCTCCTAAATATTCCTGGTTTTTAGACACTGTATACATGCAATTAACAAAAGACCTGCATTATACCAGGAGACACTGCATTGTTACACAAATCAGTAACAGACCAAAAATGCATTAGACTCCAATATACTTTTGATCTGTCACTGATTTATATAATAGCACAGTGGTGTCTCCTGGTATAATGAAGGTCGTTGGTTAATTGCATGCATAAATCGTTAAACTTTTCCCACCAACAACTCTGGATTCATGCCGGTGGCGGCGGAACACAGAAAGGAAAAAAAACACCCTGGTGTCAATTGCAGCACCTTATAATGGTGTCGCACAGATACAGAAGGGTGCTTGCAACGGAGGATCATTAAAATTTAGGTGTAATGGACACCCATGGGGGACACCGACTATGTTCTGGCATCTTCAATTTATCTTGATGCATTCGACACCCGATTCAGGTTTCACAGATTACGACGTGGCCGGTGCCTCGTTTAACTAGATGACACCCCGTTCAGGTGTCGCAGAAATGTGCGACACCTTAACCGACACCCCGTCCGACACCCCAAAACAATCGGGAATGCCATGGGCGTCTCCACGGGTAAGGCTCAAAATTCCAGAAATTTGAGGGACTTCATGACATGAACTATATGCATTTGTGACTTCAAGGCCGACTAGGATGCTTATCCAATTTAGTGATATGTATCTGCGAATACACCATAAACACGATAAACCATGTTTTCTACGCGCATCCTTTTTTACCCACTGCGGCAATTCTGTAGAGGATTCACACGCCTATGTAAAAACGCGCCACACTTCCGCCGTTGTTCCTCCTGCGTGTCTCGACGACAGACGATCGCATGCGCAGCAAGCCATCTCGACTGCTGTTACGAGGTAAGTTACCTGTTATTTCGTTCATCAATGTGCGTTTAAACTGGCTGCTATTTTAGACAGCATTAATTTATAAGCAGCACTGTTCATTGATTGTCATTCGCTTGAACTCGTGATATAAACGAGGAGCGAAGAAGTTGCATATCGGACCCACGTGCCAGCATACCATGCAGACGACATTGACCATTGGTGGCTCTGCTATTGAGGCGCTTCAGGTACGGCCGTACCAAATTCCAAAGCCCTCTTCAGCATCCTTTTTAACCCCATTCCCGGTAGGGGGGCTAAATCCGCCCCCCCCTCGGGTTTTTTGCTTGCCAATTCCAGGCTTTTTAACGCAGCCTCACGAAACTTGGTGACTTTTTCTAGCTGTTTTTTCTACGCGCTGCGACAAAATTTCACAATTATACTTTGCTCAGGAGCGGAGACAGGCAACGTTTTTGGGAGGCACCTCAGGCCATTTTTGGCCATGTTGAGGGTAAAAGGAAAATGTCTGCCAAAAACAGAGTTTTTAAGATAGAACTTAAAACTTAAAATGGATGTATAACTAAATAGCTGGGCAATGTGCACACAAAATTTTGTTTATCTGAGGTCACTTTGCAAGGTGAGGTCAAGGTCAAAAGTCAACATTTGTTTTTTTGCAATAATTTTGGCGCCGTTTTTCTCAAATGCCACATTCGGAATATATATGACGTAGAACGGTGTCCTCTACTTGTGTATCAAGTTTCAGCTTGATATCAGGTCGGGTCACGGAGCTATGACATAAGATGTCAGTGCGGTTACCCTATATCGCAATAGCCATAAAATGAAATTTTTGAAATAGAGTGAATTCAGATGATTGATAACGTTTACAGATAATATCAAATGCACACGAGATCATTCCAGGTGACCCCAAGGTCACTAAAGGTTATTTAAGGTGAAAGGCCACAAGTTGATCTGAAGAACGTGTGACCATGACAGTTCCCCCTTTTCATGTCCCTGGCACCGCCTATGCTAACATTATGCAAACATTGTAATGCGATTTTTACTTCTTTAGCATAGCATGACTAGCAGAAGCCAAAAAAGTGTTTTTACCTTTTTTGTTCATTCATTTGTTAGAAAACTAATCCTCCTGTTCTTGAAACCCCGTGAACGTCCATGAATTTTTCAAAATTTCAGATTTGTGTACCCACGGTAAAAGCCCTATTCATAATCTCTTGATTCATGGCAGTTTCATCGAAATCAGTCCATAAGCAACGGAGTTATAAGAAGTCCAAAAGTACTCCCCATTTTGACATTTTTGCCCCCCTGTATCCACAAATTTTAAAATTTTGAAAATTTCTTTTTATAAAATGTAGTTCACGTCACGGCAAATCGATTGCCGTTTGTTGCGATGAAATCGGACGAGTAGTTGTCGAGATCTCGGGGGGGGGCCGAATCCGCCCCCCCTGCCGGGAATCGACTATACCGTCTAGCCCTCCGGGAATAGGGTTAAAGTGTTTTAAAACCGCAGACTGAGGAAAACGTCAATCAGAAGGTTTTTAAAGGATGTATACACATAACCATATCGCACGTGTGTGCCTTTAGGACAGAAGCTTCCTTAGAGCTTTTTGATAATGGCTTATCCCGTTTTCCACCCCATGACCAAAGATACCTGTTCATCGTCTGCACTCAAGTGCCCGGCCCCGAGCCCCGACCTACCGGTAATCTCTACTAAGTAAACTCTGTATGGCCGGAATCCATGGTTTTTAGAAAGACTGTACAGCAATGATCATGCCAATGATCGTGACGTCAAAAAAGTCGAAATACAAGTTTCAGTGGTTTTCTAAAACAATTTTCTCCATAGTTAAGTGGCGTCATTTTAGCAATGGTGCAAATTGCAAAGGTCACTAGAATTATTTTCCAAAAACCGCTCTAGGAACATGCGAGATCCCAGCGTTCGGTTGACCCTAGTTTCACTCCAGGGTTCACACCATTCCATTTTCCACCTGATTGTCCTTCTCCCGATTTGCTTGTTGGTTTGCCTTCATGGTAGTAGCAGCGTTTGAGATAGGGCAATGATAAGCACTGAAGGTATTTTTACTTTTTATTATATCGGCATTTCATTTCAGTTGTATTTTCATAGATTGGAGTGCTTCATGTTTAATTGCTTTCCTAACACCATTTCCCCCATTGCCATAGCGCGTTCAGTCCTTAACCCGCGCACGACCGTCGGTCCGTTTCGAACATGGGCGACTGGGGGGGGGGCAATTGGCCGCCCCCTCTCTAACTCACGAACGGTTGGTCGCACGATAAAAATAAGAATACCGTTGGAAAGGTTGGGACGAGTAGAACTCAAAACTGGTCTCATTTTTAGTTTTAGATAATATGTAAGCAACTTACGCCCTGTATATATGTTTTCTCATAGCCAACTACATGAGACCGAGAAAAGACCTGAATCTCAAGGGCTGTGCCTAAAAACGCTTAGGTAACGGCACCGGCACACAAGTAAAGGTCCGCGGATGCCGATACACGTCTAATTTGTCAGATTTGTTCAATATATACGCCGAAACGTTGAATTAAAGGCACTGCATTTCTCGCGGCAGCTTTAGGCGTGCGCTGCTGCCGTATGCAGTGACAAATTGACGGGAACTAATTTTAGCGTTCCTTTATTTTTGCGAAAAAAGACAATCTCTGTATATTTCATTGATCTTACAGGTTCTTGTGATGGTTTTTCATGTTTAAAGTTGGGAAAAAATAATTAGTTACCAATCTACACAATTGGCGGAGCTTTATTCGCGAGAGCCTGTTTATTTCCAAAATATGTTATTTTTTCAAACTTCTTTAGGTTCCTGGTATTACTTATGTCTGTGCAAGCTAGTTCTGCCATTTTCTACCCATTCTGAGTAATTCATCGATGATTTCGACGGTGATACATTTTGGCTCACTACAGTTATTCGTGACCTGACCTCAGGTCAATGGCTGGAAGTCATTGATGCTTTGCCCAATGACGGTAACTAGATGTCTGCTTCACTCCACACTAAAAGGTTATGAAATATTCGGTCAATTTCCGAAAAAAAACGACGACATGTGTTAAAAATGGGCTTGACCTTAGGTCAATGACCCGGAAAATTCCGAAAAATCTAAGATAGTAGATTTGTTGCATCTATCACGATCACTAATACCTGAAAGTATTATTGAGATATCTTGTTTTGCGAAAAAGTTAGAGGGCGCTAAACTTTTTTTTGACATAGGTCTGTTTAACCTGACTTAGGCCAAGCACCAGACCCGACCTGAGGTCAAAATTTTGACACGAGATGTAAATCTGATGAAGCAAAAGGTACACAAAGTTTCGTGACTCTGTGTTTGTTCGTTTTCTCGCAATCCTAGAAAAACCTCAGGGGGGCAGTCAACTGCCCTACCCCAGTCGGTGACGGGTTAATATAGCAAGACGGGCCTATGCCACACTCAGGCACGTAGCCAGGAGTTTCCTCGGGGGCAAGGGGAATGTCAGATCTTGTCATATGCCATTGTCATTTGACGAGACTTGTAGGAAAAAGCAGCAATTTTATGTAATCTACGTGGCATTTAACACACAGGGAAAGATATAATGTTTGCTTTCGCAACATATGCATGATCACTATTCCGTATTCCTGCGAAATCGCCATACGTCTAGTATAGACCGCTTGGCTGAGGGGGAGCCATGCCCCCATGCCCACTCCTTGGCTAAGTCCCTGGCCACACTAGTCTTGGCCCTTTTGATCCGACATGACCATCACAGGTTACACTTGTCGATGTCCACTATTTCCCATCTGATTCAGCTTGTTAAGGGCTGTGCAACCCTTGTTTAGTTCCTCAGATAGCGAAATGAGCCTATAATGTACAAGTTTGACCCCTGTAACCTGATTGGACCAGCTAAACGTCACATTCAGCATTGTTCAGTCACGCCCTCCCTGATGTACTTTGACGAGAGCTTTTCAATGACGTTTTCTCCGTGGCTGTAGTTTGCTTCGTTTTCAAGATAGCAGGCGAAGGCTCTAAACTCTCCCCCCCCCCCACTTCCGTTGGGTGAAGGTGGAAAAACTTGCAGGGCGAGAGTTAATTACAGTCGACTCATCTTTTAAATTCCTGGAGCATATTTGGCCTTTGGTGCAAGTTTTCACTGAAACGGCATGGGCAAATGAATGCGCCATTATAGTATAGCTTTTCGCATCACTTATTGTTTTCATAGTGATATATGCAGTATGCACGGGCAGAAGTCTGGATTAGTGCGGGGTAAATCTACCTCGGGTAGCATGTTGAAAAGTCCTTTTAGAGAAGCGTCATTGTTTTAGTAACGACCGTAAATGACTGTGTCCTAGCGGGGGAAGGAAAAGAAGATAGATGATAAAAATATTCATCTCAAGGCCTAAATCATTTTCAGCGTGATTTCAGCTTCGAACGCCAAGTCTGCTAGTCGTTTTTTTTCGTCTCATTCTTGTCCCGTTTTCCTTTCCGGTTTGACTGTGACGAAGAAACACAAAACGACTTCCTGTTTGCACTGTATTGCCATAAAGTTAGAATGAGGTGCAAGCGCTGCTATACGTATTCGTTGCCGCTATCACGTTTGTTTGCGAGACATGTCCATTTAAACAACATGATTGGTTCATTTTCACGAAGCATAATCGCCTTGCTCATGAGCGTGACAAAGGTTTCTACATGAAGTGCCACCTCTGCGGCAAGCTTTTCTTCAAAACACGGAACTTTCCCAAGCACATACGGCACCATCAAGCTAAACAGACTCAACAACCGACTCATCAACGGACAGACAAATCGTTGAATTCAGACTCAGACCAAACTGCACACGATCGTCCTGACAGCATTCATGATCCGACTCATCAAGGCGAGCCACCCTCTTCGCGTCCAGGACTTATCAAGTTGTTGGTGATGTTCTCAGGCTGAAGTATGAACATAATGTTCCTGGCAACGTTTGCTCAGTTTAAGCAATTGAATACGTGATGTCATTTCCAGCATTACCGAAGATGCAAACTGTTTTTCAGCGATACGGGAGCGTCAGAAGAGTATCGTGGTCGCCTGTCAAACGTTTCGATCGCCTCACAAACTGTCAAAATACCGTAGGCGTCGGTACGGTCACATAGAGCACGAAACTGTCACATTAGGCGCGTTTATACGGGCATTTGGAAAGCTGCCAGATTCCCGGCCAGATTGGCCGGATTCATCAGCTTTAAAATAAAGGCTGATTTAAACTACAGTTGGTTCTGGAAAGGCGTGCTTTAACACTGAGGGACAGAATGAATGGATGGCAATGCAGACAAGCTTGAAATAAAAGGAGGAGAAACCTTGGCTTTCTGTACTACACGTCATGCATAGTAATTTCCTCGCGTGTTCTGCGGTTTATTCTGGCTTCTGGCCAGCCTGGCCGCGTCTCGCCTGTGCGGCCGCCGGCCAAATCCAGTGGTTCACAAAGGCTATGTACCTTGACAAGGCTGAAAGCTTTTACAACGAAAAACGCTGATTTACAACGTGGCGCGAGCACTGGCCGCTAGTTAATATAAATTTTCAGACATCGAACACTCATCACGTGCAAAGCCGACCACAACATCTCGCCGATCACAATGACAGTTTAGCAGGAGGCTGGCGGCAAACATGAACAAATGACCGGCATGAACAACAAAAAATCATGAAAAATATACCCAGCGATAACACGTGCGCGTGTTACACAGCTACCGCTGCTGGCGAATCCACTTCACATTAACCGGACAATGTTATATCACACACAGGCACACATACGCACGCACACGCAAACGCGCGCGTGCCAACCTGAAAGCTGATTGTCGGCAGCCCAGCAGGTACAATGTTGCAGGGGCGCAACGGCGTGCTACCTGATGGCGGCGGCGGCGGCGGCGGCGGCGGAGGTGATAGCGATAGTGGATTCCTGTTATGTATCTTAACCCTTGACCAACAATTGCTCATTTACACATCGCTCATTGAACACACAGTAGCAAAATACATAAACTTGACTGAAACGTTCAGTCCATGTTTATATATGTATATATATATATATATATATATATATATATATATATATATATATATATATATATATATATATATATATATATATATATATATATATATATGTATGTGCGTATGTGTGTGTGTGCGTGCATGCGTGCGTGCGTGCGTACCTGCGTGTGTGTGTGTGTGTTACATTCCTTCTCCCATGGTTATGAAAGAAACAACCTTCTGGTGGCAACTGGACAGAAAGTGTAACGGCCCTTCAGATTTAACGAAAACATGACAGATAAAGAACTGATATTTGTATTGCCCCAGCAGTTTCGGGAGTTTTCGGAAATCGAAAAACCCATTCATTATAGCTGATAACGGAATATTTACGTTTCTTTATTTCATTGAAGACATCTGACGACAGTATCTCCAAAATTTTCCAATGAAAACGTATTCGAAGTATGCGAAGAGAGGCAATTACCAAAAAGTTTGATTCCGCAGTTTATGAGGGAACATATAACGATTCTGACACCGTCTTATTTTGCGTTCACTGGTAAAGTGTCGGATGTGAAGAATTTTGCAACGAATGTCACTTGAAATTTAGTTCGTACTCAGTGCCGCGTGAATGATTAATATTTTCAAAAATGGTTCATCAAAACTTCCAGTTTTTGGATTCGGAATGTTTCCAATTAATAAACTATCTTCAGTATACCAGGAAGCATATGCTGTGATACAAATCAGTTGTAACTGAAGGAGAATATTAGACTCAGCAAGGTGCGCGAGAAATTCTTAACAGTTTGGGGTGGGTGGACGGGAGGTTCGCAAAGAAGTGCTTGGGGTCAGTTCTTTTCAGTTAACGCCCAAACGTTCAATATTAAACCTCAAAAAAGTTGTGGAAGCAGCTGCCCTCTCCCCCCTCCCCGTCCCGCCCTACCCTGCCTACCCGCTTCCCCCACCCTCGGACTCCACGTTTCGGCCGGAGGCCATCATCAGGAGAAATCTAGAGCATGAAGTCAGAATTCAACGGCACTAGTCAAAAGACGTGTGACAAACAGAAAAGCTACCTCATCACGGAACACACCCAAAAGCAACGAATACAGTATTAGCCTTCACACACTTACCCAATTTTCGCCGTGGGCCTCTGGCAATCTACCAAGGCCTGAGATTTGTAAATGCACAAAGTATCCAGAACTCTGATCTGCCCTATCTCTCTCCGCACTGCAGGCTCTACACACCTTGCACACACCCGCACTTTTCTAGAAAAGGCGATCTGACCCCTTCATTTTTAAGGCATTAAATTCGCATTTCCCATTGGCTGCACAATTCCTTCAATTTTCAAATCTAATAAACGTGATATGAACCGCACTTTGTCATGCCACACCTGAAAAAGGAATTTTTACCCCCGGCCTACCTATTCTTGGTGGATTGCACTGGAGTACCTTCATTTACAAATCGGGTTCTCAGTGCAACCCCAGGCTTTCAAAATGCAACCTCAGTGGTTCCAAGTGCAATCCCATCAGAGGAAATGCTGAACTGGTGTCTGGACGTGCACATGACTTGCTGCTGATACTTTTGACCGATGGCGAGGTTTGTATGTACTGGGTCTGGCGAGAGCTTGAGAATCAGCAGCAGTGCTTAGCGTTTATGGACGCGTCCAGAAGCAGTTTCTTCGTGCGCTTCCAGCGGATTTCCCCTTTGTCCTGTTAACCCTTGTCCTCCGGCACCCTGACGTGGCGGCTACAGTCGACGGGAGGCGTTTCGACCTCGTCCCCCGCCTCTCTCTCGCTAACGGAACGTCGGAAAAAATGGACCTTACGTCATCAGAAAGCTCGCCATGAGTAAGCTCCAAATCGCTCAAAAAATTTAGAAGATTCCAAAAATAATTCACTCTCCTCCTATTTATGTGAAAAGTATGACTTTCCAGGAAGAGTTCTATCTCCGTCCGTAGCACAGTTAGAGTAATTCTGAGGAAGTCAGTGGAAAGTTTATTCATTACGAGGAAGTCAGTGAATAGCATGTACATTACGGCGGCATGTAACTTACAGCATCTAAAAAATCGCATCGTAGCTGGCGACTAGTGGTCCATGTATGCTTTCAGAACAGTAGGAATGGTTTGCACTAAAATTCTTTGATTTATTCTGACAGACCAGAACGCTCATGACCCGACGTACCTGGCCTAAGATACAGCCATTTTCTTTGATTTATTTCGTGTCCTGTCGAGGACCAATAACAATGCAAAGAAAAGGACGAGGAGTACCCTTGGACTGAAAAACCTTGGGTGCTACAACCGTAATCAGTAGGGTGCTATATAAGGTAGGTCATATGATCTGACCTGACGGAGGATCATGACCTGATTTGAAACGTGCTTGGACTTCATCTTTTTATGCTTAGATTTACCATTGCCTCATGCAACAAATCGGAAGGACAAAGCTGGACATCCGGAAACAAACTCAGCTTCTACCACGGCGACCTTGCATGACCCCAGTTTACATAAGATCATTTCACAGCTAGGAAGCGTCTTGGTGTAATATTGAACTACAAAGTCGACTTCGGGACATATTTTTATTTGAGGGACCATCAGAACGGGGTTTAACCTCCTTTTTGCTAGTCCACCCGAAATGTGACCTTCCCTGGTCTCATCATCCTATATGGGAGTCAACATTATTTGTCGCGTTTAGTGAATTTCTTGGGCCATGAATGCATCTCAGGCACCAGGAAGCGGAAGAAACGAATCAAAATTGTTGGAAATGGGAAAATAGGGTGGAATCTGAGTTGACCTCAGGTCACTGCCCTTAATGTTTCGGTGCAACATCGGACTCCAAAATCGACTTCAGTGCCTATTTTTACACCAGGGATCATCAGAACGGGACTTAAGACTACCTGTTGCTAGTTCACTCCAAATGTGGCCTAATCTTACCTCGTGACCCTTCTTGTGGATCAACATTGTTGGTCGTGTTTAGTGACTTCCTTCCACGGGAATACATTTCACGCACCAACAAATTGAGGAAAAGGTTCAAAACCGTTAAGGGCGAAAATTGAGCTGACCCCAGCTCCATGACCTTAACTTTGACCAAATGTTAAAGGTGGCTCAATTCTTAAAAATGTCCTTGACTGAAACTTTCAGGTCGATCAGTCCCACTGTGCAGTTTGTAGAAGACTTAAATCGATGGTTGGCCTCTTTTACGTGGAGCAGGTCAGTGGCCTGACATGACCAGAAGTTAAAAACTGAACAGGACATATTGAAAGGATGTGGAACAGGTACCGAAAATTTAATCGCGCTACGCGCACTGCTTTCGTTTTTTTGTTTTTTTTTCTATCACCAAAACTTCTTGCGGGACGTCAAAACTCCCGCTTTCCACCTCGTTGGGCGGGGTTAGATTGTGTCTCGTTGTCAGCTGTCGAGCAGCGTTTTGAGCGGGATCAGGCCCATCTCATTTCAGAAAGCAGTTTCCGAGTATTTGTAGTTTTAGTTGGGACACGAACGTTGTCAGTAACACTTTTTCAGTTTGTACGCGTGCACAACGCGACTTTCTGGCTTGTGATCTCGCTTTTGCAGTGCTGACGCCCCAGGGCATCTTTTAACATACTGGTTGGTGGGCAGTTTGCCCAGAGGCCCTCAGTCGTGCCCACCAGTCATCCGTCCAGTGCCCGCCAGTCAAATGTTCGTTTTTTAACCCGCTCCGTACCAGGGATGGGATGTTTGAGCAACTCCCTGATGTTTTTTTCCGCCATAGCAGGAAAACGAAAAATCACGGAGCCGCCGAATATACAGTCCTTTTTCCACCGTTCATTACCAAATATCACGCCAAAAATCCAACTGCGGATCATGTTAGTTTACTGTGCTAGATTAGGTCAAAGCGGTCAGCCTCCAAAACACTTTGACCCCCTATAAGTGTTCAGGGATTAACACGCGCACTGGAAGGGGGGTCTTTTTGTGTCACTCCACCTGTTTTTCGTATCTCGAAAACGGATCGGAGGTGGTTGCTGCTACTTTATGAGATTTATGGCAACTGAATAAATCGTCGATTGACGAAGAAAATCCGAACCGGCCGGGAATTTTCGAGGTTTTAAGTGTTTTAAATCGAACAAACGTAACGAAAATAACCGTTGTCGCTGACAAATGGAAACTTTGTGAAAGAACTAGCGTTCTACGATTACCGTTTGATTACCATTTGAACACAATCAGCCGACATCATTCGGGCATAAGTGATGGATGTACCAAGACCAAAGCCAGAGTCAGTAAGGGTCAAGGTCTCCAAAAGCCAAGGTCAACCAGTCTGTGACTTGATCCAGATTTGTGTTGCAACATGTCGTTTTGTATGAAATATACATTTAAAGACCCTAATAAAAACATGTATGCGTACACTGATACGCTAACATATACCAGGGTCAGTTAAGGTCAAGGTCATCAAAAGTCAGGGTCAAATATTTGATGATCTGGTCCGGATTTGCTGTGCAACATGTCGATTTCTATGAAATATACATTCGAAGACCCCAATAAAAACACGTGTGCGCGCATTGATACGCTTCTGAATACCGTGGTAAATGCAGTTCAAGGCCATAAAAAGTGAAGGGCAAATATTTTCTGACCTGGTCCAGATTTGCTTTGCAATATGTCGATCTGTATGAAATATGCATTCAAAGGCCCTACTAAAATTGCGTTTGGAACATTAATAGCCATATATATATATATATATATATATATATATATATATATATATATATATATATATATAGGTTATATATATGTCTGTCAATGACTATCAACATATATATATATATACATATATATATATATATATATATGCATACATACGTTTACATACGTATATAATTAAATATAGATTTACGTATAAATAAACAATTTTTGCGTTTCGCAACACTCAAACCGTGTAAATGGGTTCATTATAACGAAACAACTTGAGCGCAGACAGTTAACATAAAACTTACTTTTGGTAATAAAACCTCATCCAAGGTCAATGACCTCGCTTTACTTTTTTTGGCCTTGCGAAGGTTAGCCGACTCCTGAAGTGATCAAATGTACCGATTTTGGCTGGCTTCAATAAAAATACTCCAAAGGAGAAATACGCCCTTATTTAAACTCAAGCTATTTCGTGTTGCTCGAAATCTGATCTACAAAAGATGAAAAAATGACGCCATAAGTAAATGACCTGATATGAACTTGACCCAGGGCCTATTTTAACATGTTAACTGGGGGGGGCAAATGCCCCCCAGTCAGACGCTTTGCCCCCCCAGTCAAGATCCTTTGCCCATGCAAAGAAAAAAACAGCCAGGTGTACTAGCGTACCCAGGAAGGTATTCCATGAAGCGCTGCGCTCGCAAAGCAGCATCTTATCGACGAAGCATGTGTTGAATCACTGAGTAATGTGGGAGCACACTTAGAAGCATCACTTTATGATACGTATTGCAGGCACACCTAGTGACCGCTGGCGAGCGTTTTTCGTAATTAGTACGCCGGCACCCGATGCTGCGATTGTCTGGTGGGCGGCCAAGGCGTTTCATTGCATCGTAAGCACGTTAAAAATGATGATGACCATCTTTGATGTGTTCAAGCGCAAGAAAACTGAAGGGCGAGCTGGTGCGCAGGGCGGTTTCGCTATGGCGAGATAAGGTTTATATGAATGCGGTAACAGTCCAGCAGTGCTGTAGTCATCACCAATCATCCTGATCCGAAAACCCTGCTAAAATCCCAGTACTTGATTGGTAGAACTTCATTGAACTAGGCGGTTAAACCCGAGTTTTACGCGAGGAAAACGGAAAATTAATTAGTCATATATTAAAACCGTCAATCTTGCTGCTCCTAGTGCATGGGTTTGTGCATCCCATGAGCATGCTTCATCTGCTTAACGAACATGGCATGGCCCAGACTGCAGATAATGACGAATGTTGATGATATCTCACTGAGGCGGGCCCAAGGCGAATATTTCAATCTGAGGTGACTTTTTTATTTTGGGGCCGATAACCTGGAAATGGAGAAGTTCGTTCTACCTGTCGGGGACAGCTTTTACACTTCTGCGCAGTTTTGAAAAGCATATGGCCAAAATTCGGTGAGAAAATGTATTTTGGGGATAGATTAGCTCAACAGAAACTATCCCGGACAGGCAACCTACTGTCTCATTTAGGGAAGAATCGAAACTGCCGCAACATCTCGCCAATATTCTGGCCATCGTTTGCAGACTGCGATTTATATATTTGAAGTACCACGCCTTGCCATGCCACGGTAACCCACCGTGCCGGTCTGGCAATTTCCCGCGGGTTCTTAGACGTCAGGATATTTAAGGAACACCTGCGTCAATGCGGAAAGTACCTCTTATAACGGAAGTCTGTGCCACTATGGCTGCACCACGAGAAAAAAGCCGAATTTTGGTTGACCGGTGCTCTGAACTGCCTTCGCAGGGAGAAGTGCTGCAGCAATATTTTCAGTCCCACCGTGTGGATAGGCTTACCCAGAGGTAAGTCAAAACACAGATCGTCCGCGAAATGATGAAGGTGTGGAACAAAGCCCGTATTCTCACTGCACCGGAGCGGAACGTGATAAAGAAGCTCAACAGGAAGCTTGACCAGTACCAAAGGCAAATTCTGGAGGTGCACCCCGGAAATTGACAAGAAGAATGGATTTAGGGACAACCTTAGCAATCTTTTTGACCTTGCCCTTGTCGGCACCATTAAGATCATCAAAACCAAGAGGATAAAGACATTCTCTAGGCCCAAAGGGAGCCAGGTCGCCGAGGCGTCATGGTGGTATTCGATAAGTTCTCTTCTGAGAAGGAGGAGCGAGCTCTTCAACAACAGTAGGCCGAAGCTTTAAAGGGCCCGCCGTTAGATTAAACAGCAGACCGAGCATGAGGCAACTGCCCAGCTGGAACACTCGCCTACCGACAATACACAACTGACAGATCAGGATGACCCGCAGCCCTTGGCCATGCCTTCGAAGCGGCCCTGCAGGAGAGCCAAGAACATCGCCACTCCTGGTCAGGCAGCAGCCTTCGATCGGACCAAGCTCAATGATCGCTCTGCAATTCACTTCCTATCGGCGACGGCTTCGGTCCTCGGCCACGACTCCTCTGAACTGGCGATCACAGAAGCTCGGGCAGGCGCGCACGTAGATCGCAGAGGAAAGCCATTGCGGACGAAATCTAGCATTCTTTCTCCGCGTCACCCAACCTGGTGGTCCACTGGGACGGCAAACTGTTACTGACGATGGAAAGGAAAAGGTGGATCGACTCTGTCATTGTAACCGGTCCAAGAAGTGCCGCCAAGCTCTTCGGTGTTTGGAAGTTGCAAGTAGAGCCCGAGCAACGCCAGCCGACGTTGTCACGCTTTGTCTGGAAGACTGGGACGTTTCGGACAATGTCGTCGGCATGAGCTTCGACACCACCTCCAGCAATACTGGACAAGTTGTGGGAGCAAACACGCTTCTTCAGCAGAAGCTTGAGTGACGGCCTATTCACTGTGCTTGTCGTCATCATATCGTCGAACTGATGGCAGAGGCGGCTTTCTCCACGCGCTTCGGTCCGTCCTCGGGACCGGGATCTCCTTGTTCAAGAGCTTCAAGAAGAGATGGAGGCTCATTGATTGGAACAAGTTTGAACCTATGGTGTATGAAGACCTGGAGCCAGCAGTGACCGAGAGGTTTTTCTCTTCCAATGATCGCATCGTCGCCTTCTGCCGTGAAAAACTCGCCGAAATCCAGCCTAGCGATGATTATCGTTGGTTCTTTGAGGTCTCGATTATCCCCTTTGGTCAAGAGCCTCCACGGGGAATCAAGTTCCCCAGCCAGGTGCTCTCCAGCGTGCCAGATAGATGGTTCCATCGCGCCAGATGGATGGGGCGCATAATCTTCGGGATCAAGATCTTCTTGCTTTGCCATCAGTTCTCCGTGACTCTCAGTGAATTGGGAGCACTCAAGCGCTTCGTCTCTTTCATGGTTGTTTTGTAAGTCAGTGCATGGTTCTGCTCTTCATCGGCGGTCAGCGCTTCCGTGCACAACCTGGCCGTTCTGCAAAGCCTGATGTGAATGCTGAAATTTCGAAGGGGATCTCCAAGGAGTTTGCCGATCACCTATTATCTATTATGACATTATAGTCGACATACGATTTATTATAACAGTCACCTATTATGGTGCCCCAACGAAGAACTGGCTGGTGTGTTGTTCTTCGACGAGGGCGTGCCGTGTGAGATGAAGACGAGGATGATCGTGGCACTCCAGGAACAGGGATCGGAGAGTCCTCCCAGCGAACGCAGGTGGTTCTCGCAGAAAAGGAGGTTCTCGTCCCAGGAAGATCATCGTCGACTTCATCACCGCAAAGTCGGTGGGCAACCTGAAAGCCTACGGCATCAACATGGACTTCCTTGCCGCCGATCCCGCTGATTGGGAGACAGCACCTGGCTTCACGGACGCTAAGGAAGTCCTGTGCGGGATCGTGGTAGTTAGCGACTTCGCCGAACGAGATGTGGCTCTTATCCAAGTATACAACAAGGTACTGACGAAGGATGAAGGGCAAAAACAGTACCTGCTGCAAGTCGTCGAATAGCATTGTCGCCAGAACCCCGAGACCACTAAGAGGACTGAAGTATCATTCCCACCTAAGCCACACTGCTGCCGACAGGGCCAGTGACCTATGACCTGAGACAGAATGCGAAGTGTCTTTCGATCCAGTGTGTCAAAAGGAGTATTATGATGTGCATTTTATGCATATCGTGCGCTGGGTTTAAAAAAACTGAAGCACAAAACACGTTTGGGGGCATTTCAGACATATCTCTCCCTGAGCGAATCTCCCAGGGATCACAAGTCCATGGAGAATGAGTTCTTGCTGGGGATAAATGAAATGGTGTTCTTTGAATTTAATGGGGTCGGAATGCACAAAAGCCGGCGCGAATTTCATCGAAATAAAATAAAATCCAGCACAAGCGACATACAGTCTTCGTGTGAAAGTGCTTAAGAGTGCTGGACCAAGGCCATATTTTGCACACATGATTTCCTTCAAAAGACATATCAGTTAATGACAGAGCACTGTGAAAGTGTTCATCGTAATTCGCCCTTATATATATATATATATATATATATATATATATATATATATATATATGCATATATATATGCATATATATATATATATATATATATATATATATATATATATATACATGCCTTCCTTAGGAAAGCATTTATATATATATACTTTGTCTAGGAATATATATATATATATATATATATATGAAGTGGACAAAATTCAATAAGGAGAACACAAATGCCCGGGGGGTGGTCTCAGCCAATGCGTCTTGTTCGCAGAATTGCCCCCGCAGTCATTTTTCCTTAAAATAGGCCCTGACTTGATCTGAAACCCTCATTCAAGACGCCAAATAAATGGAAATTGTCGTACTTTGCGTTTCAATACTCAAGCAAACACCCTTTTCCCTTTTCGCTCAAAAAGTCATACAGAGTGGCATGTACGACCCGAGAAAATGTCCGAAGTT
This sequence comes from Capitulum mitella, assembly GCA_030062745.1. Taxonomy (NCBI): domain Eukaryota; kingdom Metazoa; phylum Arthropoda; class Thecostraca; order Pollicipedomorpha; family Pollicipedidae; genus Capitulum; species Capitulum mitella. The sequence goes on from CP099846.1 coordinate 22,274,439, forward strand.
CACTTTCTCGGCCCCATCTGACCTTGAACATATTGACCTGGGGTCATGAAAATTGCACACAATGTAAATTGTTGAAGCCCGACTATATCCATAAGACTTCATGTCTCTAGCTCTTTCCATTTCGGAGATGAGGGGGAGCTTTTGTGTCCCTTTTTCAGTGCGCGTCAGCACAAAACCCTCTTCCACTGAGCGTGGTAAACCGAGTTCTCTGAAAGTTGCAGAAGTCATGGCATATGGTAGAAGGTGCAATTTATATCCGTCAGATTTTTCGGAAAAATCTAGGGCAGTGACGTGAGGTTAGCCCCCTTTTGAAACTTTGTCTAAACTTGAACGGATTTTTACGGGATTGCGATGTTTACATACTAACGGTAACTCCACTCCTCTCATACGCTATCTTTATGTCTACAGAGTACCCGTGACTTTGACTTAGGATAATGATCTACCGATATTGGAACATGTTATAAACCCAAACGGTTTTCCCAGAATTAGTCAACTGTAGCTCCATAGGATTAAAACATATACTGAATTCGAGTTTATGCACCAAAGTAATCCTACCCCGCATTGTACGAAAGAACGAGGTCACCAGAGATCACCCGAGGTCAAACCACTTTAATTTCAGTTCCATCCAAAAACAAAAGGAATCGTCCCAGTTTGTAGCGGGTGTAAAATTGCGTTGTTTCGAAGTACTTTGCCTTATATCTTTCTGGAATATCTATTTCATTCACCTTACGTTACGGTTCATTCATCCATTCATTCATCATTCACATTAAGATTAAATTATGAAAAAGCTTGGCAGAGGTTAGGCACCACTGCAGGCTGGTTGGCACTGCTTGATAGCTAGCAGCTCGAGGGGCACCAAATTGTACTCACGATGGAGTTTAACATTTCGAAGTGTTTAGGTGTGTGTCCGTGTGTGTGTTCAAGCTCCAGAACCTCTAGCGCCCGAACACGCCGGCCGATCGCGACAAAAAAATGGCACCATCGTGGTGACACGTCGACTCGTTGGACAGGTTAGGGTAGTGGTTTCGAAGCGATGCGTCATGTGCGGCACGTGCCACGTAGCACGAGCCGGACCTCTGCAGAATTCAGTTAATCGCGGTTGCAGGTCAAACGACGAGTGCTCTTGACACAAGACTTGGTCACAACATGGACCCCATTTGCGGATGCGTCCTTTTGTGGTCGACACCCACGTGCGATCCACTTGGTGATCCTCTGGCACGGGTTTCGATTGGGATTGGGGGACCTCCGAGTGCCGTCAGGAGTGACCAGAGCGGCTGGACTTTGGTTGGTAGATGGACCAGCACTAGGGCTATTCAGCGGTATGCCACAAAATGAGCAGGGTGCAACAGGTCATGTGCGAGGCGCGTGTGCCTCTTTTACACCCCTGCGTTTCTTATGGGCCCATTTTCGGGACGCAAACGGCGCAGTTTGGTGTGATGATGGCCTGGAAATGGGGACGGGCAGCTGGACGATCAGTTCCGATGATTTCAGGCCAAAACGGGAGTACAATTTGCACGTGAAACGTGAGGTGCCCAAGATTAACACCCCTCCGTCATTGCCGCAAAACTACAACCGCTTGGATGCTGAAAATCGGCGGCCAGGATCACGTTACGCGTGGCAGCTGATACATGAGGTTAATTTGCATATTTATCTATTTATTATTTATTTTGCGTCCTGGGCCCATCCCCGATACAAGGCCAAAGCTAACAGAGCTATTCGTGGACCCGAAGTCAAAGAAAGGGAATATGCACAATGGGTAAAACATACGCCCACACACTTTATGCGTAGCCTATGAACAGGCGGAGTCAGCAAGAAAAAAACTGAAAAAATGTTACGGCATTTAAATCGTAGTCAAAGCGAGTGGTAGAGGTCGTGTTTCAAGTCGATGTCAATGACAAGTGTCGTTTCAGGACGCATCTGATCTGACACAGTGACATAGCGGTGAGTTCAGGCGGTAGAGATTTGATTGATTGATTGGCCGTATGGCAGGCGAACTGCCTTTTTCCGACCGCAGTGCCACGGATAAAAGGCAGGCTAAGGAGGTGATCCTGGAGCGTGCTCCGCTCGTCATTGGGACGCTATTTATTAGTACAAAACCTGACGGCTAGTGACTCGGGCTCACCCGTGGTGCGGACTTTGTGCAGAAATGTGACGGCTTGATGGATGAACATGCGGTGAGAGTCCAGCTAACCCAGGCTTCCACGCACGCCAGAGATGTGGCCGAGTTTTTGCTTCCCAGAGATAATTCTAGCGGCAAAGTTAATAATTTTTTGAACGGCAGCCTCCTGCCATGCTCGTGGCAGAAACATTGCCGTACACAAAGTTTAACGCTTCCTGCATTAATGGTTCCCAAAACAAAAGGCCCGAATAGCAAACGAGCGTCCCGCACAAGCCAGGCTAAAGCTTCTGGTAACTACATATAAGTAGTTTCAGCCTTGTTTGTGCGAGACGTAAGTGATGGAGTGCACTCGTCTGCCATTAAGGCCTTTTATTTGGAAGCCACTGATGCAGGAGGCGCCAAACTTTGTGGAGGGCTACAAAGTCACAAACGTCATCAAGGACAAACAAGACTTAAGGCATCAGTGGCAAGATACCATGCTTGTGAGCGTGCAAAGTGGTCGATTTGGGATCCTCCGTCTGAGGTAAAGTGCACGAATCATTTTTACCTGCATTATGAGTACGGCAGGTGCCATTTCAAATGGGTAATGCTAGGATTAAGCGGGTGCACAGGTCTAAGTGCGATACGAAGCTTTCATTCTGGTCCCAAACCAGTCGTGTAACGCGTTTTTTGCCGCTAGTCCAAATGGAAAGTGGTAAAAGTGTGCTTTGCACGTTTTTAGCGAATTGAAATTTCATACATGACGGTCGATCGGAAAAGTTCAAATCGAGATGTTTCTCAGTATCTTCATGCTTCCGAGCCACTGGCGGCCAAACGCGCCAGCTAATCGTGACACAGGTGGCACCATCGGGTGCGCCGACTCGACGGACAGATTATGGTTTGGGTTTCGAAGCGATTCGTGGCGTGTGGTACATGCAACGTGGCGCGAGGCGGACCTCTGACGAATTCAATTAATAAACGGTACAGGCCAAACCACGGGTGCTGTTGACTCAAGCTTGGGTGGCAGTGTGGGCCCCACTTGCCGATGCGTGCTTTTGTTGTCAGCACCTACGTGTGACCAACGTGGCGATCAACAGGCACGGGTCTCGTTTTGGACTCGGCGACCTCCGAGTGCCGTCCACAGTGACCTAGGCGAATGAAATTAGGTGCGTAGATAGACCAGCACTAACGCTATCCAACGGCACTTCATATAACGGGCAGCGTGCAACGGGTCACGCACAGCGCACATGTGCCTCTTTTACAGCCTTGTGTATCTTACGGAGCAATGCCCGGGACACAAACGACGCCGTTTGGTTTCAGAATGGCTTAGAAAGGCGAACGGGCAGCTGAATGGTAAATTTCGGTGGATTCAGGTCGAAACGGGGTGCGGCCTGCACGTGTAACGCCGGCCGACGCACTCCAGCAGACTCGGCAGCGACGGCGTCTCACGGTCGATGGTGGACCGACGTATCCAGGAACTAGCGGGGATCAATGCCATTCACGTTCTTGTTTCTATTGACTGATGCTGAAGTGCGCACAAGCTATCTGGACAGTTTTTCTCTTGAGATAATGAAAAACCGCTGTCGGTCACGGCACTAAATGGTGTTCTGTAGAAGATGACATTGATCCTACAGCTACCTGGGAGCCGCTGTGCCATAAGCGTAGAAGTCAGGCGGTTGCCTCTGCAGCGTTCCACTCGCGCAGGCTCATTGCTACACCTCGCACCATCTTGCTGTAATCTTGTTTTACGAGGCTGATCGGGTCTCCGGCGCCTGATGACCGGTGACTACGTGTGCACTGGGAATCATAACCTTCCACTTGTTTTCCATGTGTGGGCAGGGAAATCGGGACTGAAATGTTCATAACGACAGTGATCTCGCTGGCGGCCGTTCCAGCAACCATAAATGGGACGACAGACGTCTCTCGTTCCAGCGTGCCAATAGGAGTCACTCCCGACCAAGAGAGGCAACATAACGTTTTCTGTCTTGTCTTCCAGGTCAAGCATAGACTTATCCATACCAGTGGCGGCTCGTCATTCGAGGCAAGTGAGGCAGCGTCTCATCAAAAAATATCGGGAAGTGCGAAATTAAAATCATGGGCCGTCAGTGTGCAGTAACGCCGCTGATAAAATTGCAAGCATTATTCAAATGAAATAATGTCCTCATTTTGCTCCTGCATTTCTTAACTCGGCACCGCCTCGGGGGTATCAAATAAGGCACCCCCTCACTTTTTGTTCAATAACTTCTTAAGTGTTAGAGTCAACCCAACCAGATTTTTCAATACCTGTTCATCAACTAATTTTTCATATTCTAACATCAAAACTATTTCCATGGTAGGTCAGGTCAGGCAGATGTGGCGTCATAAGTGAACTCTTGCATGCATGTTTTCCCTTCTTCAAAAGGTGGTGTGAACATGCTTGTTTTTTTTTATAATACTGGCGCCTATATCGCATGAATTATTTTGATTTCCGTAAGACACGGTACGCAAAGGGATATACAACCGTTTCACGTCAAGATTAGAGGTGTTGCTAGATCACATGCATGATGACAACTGGACTGATTTGCATTGTGCGTAATAGAAGTGATTGCCGCTGACCTTCCCCATTGTTCAAGCCAAACAAGTAAATCTATATGCGTCTTTTAGCAAAGTTCACCAAAAGCGACGTAAGGTCATGTCAGGTCACGTCATACGTAGATGTCAAAACGAAATAAAATACATCATTGTGGAAGATCTCGGTGTCGGTAGCAGCAGACAGCAATTATTGTTCCGAGTCGGAAGAAGAAAAATTACTATCTTTCCTGACCTGGCTCGACCTTAACCTCATAAAGAACAGACAGAGCTGATTTAATTATCACGATACTTCATTTCAGTTCTGCACTCGATGCACTTCAGAATCCCAACGAGTACTTATTACTCTTTGTCACGAGGAGTAATGAAGCCTTATCTCAGCTGACCTAAACTGGCCTTGACCGGATGAAAACCAGGTAATGCAAAACTGAACATTAAGAGGTTTCACTTCCGCCTTTTTGACTCGTGGATCAAAAAAGGCTGCGGGTAAGTATCGATCTGTTGCATGTGAAATAAGACCAGTATTTCAACTGACCTATGTTGACCGTGACCAGACATTTCTTAATACTTTGGCATGCTCCTGATGCAGAAGATCGTAACCTTTCGTTTCATACCCAGATGATTGCTCTTAGGCATTGTTAATAATATGATGCATGAACCGATGATGATTTTGTCCGGCATTGTGTCGTGCGTTTTACCTGACCTGTGGCGTCATCATTCATGTAACCTGTGCTAAAATAGTATTTTCCGAATCGCAAGACTCAGGGCTGTCGATTGGTGGTATACTGGCTCAGATCCAAGGGTAAGATCCTGAGACAGCAGGGGTAGCCGTTTTTGACACCCCTCAGACGGCCACGGATACAAAAATACGCCAAGCGGTGCAGGGTTACCATAGCAGGGAACATGTCCGCAAAGACACCCCATGCCGCGCCGCATCCCCACCACCGCTACTCCCGCAAGCATACGGCGCAAGGCGGCCGTAGATGCAGCCAGCTTACCCGCCTCAGCCAACGCCCAACGCTGAAATCGTATGTAATACATCGTCCCTGGTGAGCGTACGGAAAACTGCACGTCGGCCGCCGCCAACGCAGCTAACAGGAATTATGACCATGGTGCTCTGCAGCTTGACCAGGTCCGCGGGCATTTCGGCATTGCATCGGCACATAGCTTATCACAACGCCTGTGGCGAAGCCAGTCAGACAAGTTGAACCCTAGGGGCAAGGTTGGTGCTTTGCAGTTTATTTCCATTGTGTTCCATTTATTAATACATTGCAAAGGCCAAGGTCTAGGGTCCATTGTGTCTAGGGCACTCAACGAAATGACTTGGTGATTTCGGTCATTTTCGTTCTGAAATTGATCTTAGGCCAGGCTGGGGTTTGTTTTTTTTTATTTAGAAATCTCGTTTCGTCAACAAATCGACCTGGTAATTTTAGTCACTTCCGTTCCGAAATTGGTATTGGATTAGTCGGGGGCTGATTTGGATCTAGTTATCTAGTTTCGCCAACATTTACTACAAAGCTGGTCGAGTTCTCAGTTAGTTTTGTCACCACGCGTTACTTGTCATAGCAAAAAAATTCGATTAGATGTGCTTGTTAATTGAAGTCATCTCGCCCCGGAAAGAGCCTGGTCAGGCAAGGGTTTATGATTAGGCGCTGAACAACTCGTTTCGCCGATATTCACGTCATGGCTGGACAAAATTTTCCATTGCGACTGAACTCCTCAAATTGTTTGAGTTTATCAGTTCTAGAAGATTGGATTACTAGCGGCACGGAATATTAGAGAACCGCTCCTGCACAACGCATCACTTGGGTAGCAACCAGATTAAGAATTGTCCGCATCTTCTCAAAAGGAATTAGACAACTCGTGGCCCCCGCAGCAAAGAATGCCAGGGGTCGCTGCTCTACCTTCAGGTATAGACCGCTGCACAACGGTCTGGTGGCGATTACTATCGTCATATAGTGTCTGTATTTGCACTTGGGATATCATGTGCATAACTGCGGGCCGGTGCAGTTGTCTGCTGCGGAGACGCCTTGAGGGGCTGAAGCCATCGTCTTATGGTTTCCCCTTAACCAATGTTGGACATCGGTCTTGTTGATGTTGGACAATGTCTGAATGTCGCATTTTGCATGTTTTTTTTTCGTCTATTCCGATTAAAAACTAGCTTATCTTGTTCTTAACTAATATTTGGATTGGAGGCAGACCAATGAACGCCATATGAATGTCATATGAATGTTTGCCCTGTGAATGTCAGGGCTGCCAGCCAGTCAGGTTCAGAGGCCTAATGCATGAGTTGGCAGCCCACCACAAAATTTGGTGCCGCCAGAATCAACGGTTCCCAAGCCAAAGACCTGCGTTCCAGACGAGTACACTCAGCACGTGAGTCCCGCATGCACCAGGCTGAAGCTACTGCCATGCAAAAGAGCCATATATATTGGCCGCCACGTATGACGTATTCCTGCCCGCCAATTTTCAGCATTCCAGTGAGTGTAGACCGGCGGAAATGAAGGAGGCCTGTTAATCTTGGGCACCTCACCGGCACCGGGCGGTCAGTGGGGACAGCAGCCCGCAGCTGGGAACGAATCCGAAGAACCGACCGATTCTGAGCAATACGCCAACGAATCGTCAAAAGGTGATGAGACGGCGCCTGAAACGACATTGGACGAGGAGAAGGCGAACCCCGCTGCAGAACCCGAAATTAGTCCAGGGAACAGCGCTCCGAGCGACATTAAATGCTGAACCGGAGCCGGAATACGAGCAGGAGACGAAACCGAAGCCGGAGTCTGACGCGAAACCAGAGCCAGAGACGAAACCGGAACGGGAGCCAGGGACTAGAAGCCAGAGCCGGAGATAAATCCGGACATGAGCACACCGGAGGCGACCGCCAAGACGGTCTCTTCGACGCCCCCCGGCGGAGACAAGGCAGGCGTCGCCACGCGCCGGGGCACCATGCACGTTCACTGCACGCACTGGTTTTAATGCCCCTGCATTTCGTGCAATGTGCTGCCACTGGTATGAGGGAAATGTCTGTAAAAAGTTGCCAGCAGTTTTCCACAAACGAATGCTTTATAAGAGTGATTATTTGTATTAGAGTTTCTCACCGGGCCTTGACTTGAAGTGAGTGAAAAGTTTATTTGTGGGGGACACCGAAAAAGCGGTATGTCTTTCAGCGTTCCGTTTTCAACGCTTCTCCGCACGGGGAACCGTGGAACACCTGGGAACGTTGCACTTCAGACTGACATTTTTGTGTTGTATGGTACTTGTTGGAATTGTTGTTTTTAAATGTTCTCTGTCAGGAAGGACGTGCCACGCATTTCCCATTCTGATTACATTTACGACTGTAATTGTCTGTCGTTGTTTTGAGGAGTTCCACAGATGCTGAAGCAAGTCTGGCATTCGATGAACGGTCAAGCCATGCATGTCAGCTCAGGCGCGTGAACTCGCATAGGTAATGGTATGCTGTTGCAGGCAGGGTTCAATAGAAAAAGCCATTTATCTCCTATGTCTCGTATTTTGGCTCCACTTGCTGTATCTACTCCAAAGGAAATAATCCTCCCTTACAAAAAAGTCTGAAAGTACCGGCCAACAGGCATAGAATCTGAGACTAGCCCCGGCTATCCCCAGCTTTACATCACCTGACCCCCTCCCCCCCCCTATGTCATGCTCACCAAGTTGCTGAGCCGGATAGGCCACAACTCAGCCTTGAGCTGACCGCTGGCCGCTCCGACGAACACACAAGGAATACTGGCCGCCGTAGTCATTGGTCCCTGCAGTGCCACCGGCTGCCACCGTGCAAACGTGACAGAGGGCTTGTCATGGTTTCTGTAACATGCGGAACGTGCACAGGACGTTTGCGTTGTCTCCTACGTCGTAACCGTGCCGCCGTTCGAAAGTCCAATACCATCTCCGGCAGACATAAACCAAACCGTTCCGACTGTATTATGCGAGCCGAGCGAAGAAATAATTGAAGTCAAACGACGATACACATATATCTACATAATTAACATGAATTCAACCTGATATAGGGGAGAGTGGGGTAAGGCGCCCACTTGGGTAAAGCGCCCACCACCATCTAGCGGCGAAACTAAACGTCGTACCCCCATTTTAGAATTATTGGTAAGCAGAGGCCTTTCGGAAAGGCGGCGGGGTGGATTTTGGTGCACCTGGTGAGTTCGAGCTGGTTACGGCGAAGCGACGTTTGTTTTCGTACGTTACGATGTAAAAAATACAGACGTTAAGATTACATTTGTGTATATCTGGCCGTCAGCTGACGCATAGCAACATATGGTGGCAAAAAGCCTTGTGTAAGAGCATGTGTATGGTATGATCTATTTGCGTCGTGATTGTCTCGTCATCCTGATACGTTTGAAATAGTTGCAAATGGCGCCTGTGGACAAAGCGCCCACCCCCAGGGTCGGGGTACAGCGCCCAGTGGGCGTTTTAACCGCACTTAGATGGGCGCTTTACCCCACATTCATGCAAATAAAAAAACATCCTTGCATATATGCATTCCGGAAGTCAAGAGTTAGAATCGGTGCTTGGTTGGCAGTGGAGCGAAAGTAACTATGACAAAACTGACCGAGGGGTAGAAGGTCAGTACACTGTTTCCCCCTCTCCCCGCTTCAAAGTATGATCTTGTTTTTTACTAATAAAATAATGCATGACGTGACGCAGACTGGTGAGAGCTATCACCTTCACCCTAGTACAGGATGATACAGCCCCTCCCCTCGCATATAATGATACGCATAAGGGCTGCGCTGATTTGTACTGATGCATCAGTACAAATCAGTGATGCCAGGGGTATACTGTTGTAGATATCATGCCTCGAAAATACGTAAGGAAGACTAAGTGGGCAAGCTATAGTACTAAAAGTCTACAAGCTGCGTTGACTGCTCTAGGAAATGGTGAAAAGCTGAAAAGCGTGTCGACCCGATACAGCATCCCCCGCAGGACGCTCCGCCGCCATAGAGACAAGGTTGTCCAGGACGTCCGAAGCTGGGACGTTTCAGGCCAGACATCAATGCAGCATTTGAGGAGAAGCTTAAAAATTACATTTTGGACATGGAGAAGGCATTCTTTGGCCTAACGACTACCGATGTCCGGCGCCTTGCTTACGAGCTCGCCCAGATGGAAGGCATCACTCACCGATTTAACATGGAGCAGAAGATGGCCGGGCGAGACTGGCTACGTTGTGTCTTTCAACGCCATCCTGATCTCTCTATCCGGAAGCCTGAGGTGACCAGTTTGGCTCGAGCTGTGTGATTCAACCTCCCACAAGTGAAACGTTTCTTTGACATCTACGGAGAACAGCTCGACGCGTGCAAGGCGAACCCGATGCGAATATGGAACGCTGATGAGACAGGACTGACGACGGTACAGCAGACTCTGTGTTGGCTACTAGGGGACAACTCCTAGTGGGCAAGGTAACTAGCGCAGAGAAAGGTAGGACGGTGACAGTCATGTGCGCCGTCAATGCGTGCGGCCAGTACGTCCCACCAATGCTGATTTATCAGCTCAAGAGGATGGTAGAAACACTCTCAAAAGGTGCTCCGCCTGGTTCACTAGCCACAGTAACACCCTCCTGCTGGATGGATTGCGATTCGTTCTTGATGTGGCTCAAGCACTTCGCAAGCGTCGTGAAACCCAGTGAAGAGGAAAAACACATCATCATTATAGATGGACACCAGAGCCACAAGTCACTGGCCGCTGTCGACTATGCCAGAGAGCACGGAATCGTAATGATTACTCTTCCGCCTCACTGCACCCATCGCATGCAGCCATTGAACGCAAGTATCTACAAGGCACTGAAAAGTGCCTACGACACTGCTGCAGACTGTTGGATGCACTGTCATCCTGGCAAGCGCATTACGGACTACCAGGTCGCGGAAATCTTCTGCGCTGCCTACAGCAAAGCTGCCACCATCGAGAAAGCTATCAACGGGTTCCGGTGTACGGGTTTGTGGCCTCTGGACACTAGCATCTTCACCGACGAAGACTTCGCTCCGTCCATGCTAACTGAAGAGGAAGATCCCCCCCAGTCCAGATGGTCCCACGGGTGTCTGTGAGCAGCAAACTAGGACGTCCTCTGCGTCCAGACAGAGCAGGACGCTTTCAGCAGCACCAATTTTATCGTCTTAGGACAGCAAGCGGAGGCAACAGCGCATGCCGTGCAAGACTCGGCGACTACGAGCAGTGCAGAGAAGAGGACCTGTGAGCAGGCCCCGGGGTTCTGCGAGTCAACGGCTATGCCAAGTACCTCAGCTTCAGGCTTAGTTGACATCTTTTCGCCAGTCAAAGCAGCGGTCAGAACGAGAACGAGGAAGGCGGAGAAGTCCGAACTCCTCACGTCTTCATCATACAAGAGGCGTCTCGAGGAGAAGAAGAAAGTGCCAGTAGTGAAGAAGAAAGCCAAGAAAAGCACACTGCGCAGCGATAAGAGTGACGATATCACTTGCTTCGTCTGTGGCATGCTCTTTAGGCGTTCTTGTGAGCGCTGGATCCAATGCACGGAGTGCAGCTCCTGGGCTTGCGAGCCGTGCACAGATGCAGACGAAAAGCAGAAGTCGTATGTCTGTGACTTCTGCCGTTAAACCTGCAAAAACAGCTGTAACCACCAGTGGAAGTCACTCGTGCAAACAGCAGGGTCGATTTTGTTCTAAAACTTAACATTTCTTCGTTCTATATGACAGTCCTTCTTCGGTGATATACGATTGTAGACTGGCGGATGGCAGTGGGAAGCCACGATTCTGTTTGGTAGATACGTTGGTACATTTCTGAGGAACGCGATATTGAGTTCTTGTCCTCGCCGGTTGTAGCGAGCGAAGAGCCTTTGGGCATTCCGTTTCTGCAGGTGGAGGGTACAGGCCTTGTTTCTACGTGCACGTATGTATTCTAGGAAGTTTACTTTGCAAGAAATGCCTGCTGATAGACCTTTTTTCAAAGAATACACACTGTTACGTTTGCATGACTTAAAGGCATGCAATGTTGCCAACACAGACCAAGTTTGTCTTTCTTGTGTTGCCAACGCGGCGTCGATAACAGTGAATTTTGCAGTCAAAATAAAACCATAGCTAAATTCTCCGGCTTTCGATATCGAAGAGGTCCAAGTTAGATGAGCTTTCCGTTTTCAGATGCCTAGAGTTACTGATGTGCTACTGCTTACGCATCGGGTTCATAACTTCTTTGTTTTGCTGGCAAACGTGTGCTTGGAATAACAACACAGATGGTGACTGCTCATTCACCCTTTTGAAGAAATAATATCGGGGTAAGGTACAGAATCTCGCGGTTATGGCGGAGCTTTGGTTGGGGGCGTTTTGCCCCACACCAGCGGGCGCTTTACCCCATATAGGGGGTAAAGCGCCATTTTAAACGGCTTTGGGAAAAACGATTTAAATCTATTTTAGAATCATTCCTTCAAAACAGGTATTTCAAAACAGTTAGCCAATTTATCAGAGTTTCTTACCATACCCTTCATTCTTTTGCAGCACTGCGACCACATATGATATTGCCGTTTTTCCTTAAGGTGTGCGCTTTGCCCCACTCTCCCCTACGGCCTTGGACTTAACATTTCATCGACAGACTGTCTTCAGAAGTGAGCAAAAACTAAGATACAAAATTTAAGAAGCCAAAGCACGCTTTGGTCAAAAAACCGACCTCGCTATTGCAGACACCAACATGAACAGGTAAATACAAAGAGACATCAATTACACCAATGCTAATCGACACCACCAAGTTTTCTCTATTTTTCCTCTCCATAATTAAGGGAATGAAGAGTTATTGTGCATCACACATACGAACCAGGACAGTGCACCACAGATTGAGAACAGTGCCATTCTACGCAATCCAGGGCCTATTATGTATTTTTACAACATAATTTATTAGCAGTTATTTTTCAGACATCGAACACGCATCACCCGCGAAGCCGATCACAACATCTCGCCAGTCACGATGACATCGTCTGACAGGAGGTTGGCCTCAAACATGAACGCATGATCGGTATGAACTACAACAAATCATCACAACAAATCCGCAGCGATAATAGGTGCAACGTCTATTACACAGCCACCCAGGGCCTGTTTCAGCATGTTGTCTGGGGGGGGAGTGAAAATCATCACCGTCCAGAGCGTCGTTAAATAACCCAATAACCAACCAAACCTTTGAGGGGGTCTTCAGTACCTTCCAGGGGCCCACATTCAGGAACGGAGTTTTAAGCCGGACGAGGGAATGTTTGTGGGTCCTCTAAAAAAACCAAAGGCGTTCTGGAAAACCTTTTTTTGACATCTACCCATGACGTGGCCTGACATGACCTCGCGTTGCATTTACTGAACCTTGCTAAGAGGCGGATATAAATTTGCTTGTCTGGCTTCAATGTTATGGGGAAGGTCTGCGGCAACCACTTCTTTCACCCACAATGCAGATCAGTTCAACTGTCGTCATGCATGTGACCTAGTATGACCACTGACGTTGACGCGGCACGGTTATATATCTTCTGGGGACAGTCTCTTCTGTAAATCCAGATAATTTATGCATATACCCCTGGTTGTTTTAAAACAAAGAAGGATGTTCGCTCCACCATCCGAAGAGGCGAAAACACGCATGGAAAGGTTTATTGATGACGCCATATGTCCATGAACCTTACCTAGCATGGAAGTGCTAAATGATGTTAGAGTATGTAAAACTGATTGATTAATACGTGCTGAGATTATGGTTGGAGTGACTCTAACAGCTCAGAAATTATTTTTTTAAAAAAATCGAGGGTTGCCCTATCTGACATCCCCCAGGCTGTGCCGCGTTAATTGCATTACAAAGGGACTTTAATGACGCGGTGGATAAAGGCGAGTAAGAACTCCTCACCCCCCTTGGAACAACCCGCCATAAAAATGGGTGATGGGCACCCAATTTCAAATTGAGGCCCCTTCAGTTTTGCCCCCATCACATCCACAAAACGACACCCCTAAGTGTATATAAACAAAATATATGTTTAGACATATATTCATGAAAACAACCCAAGTATCTCCTATAAATCGATTTTTAGAACATTTCCCGTCGTGTATATATATATATATATATATATATATATATATATATATATATGACATCATAAATATAACATATAAATATAACATCATAACCCGTCCCCGACTGGGGGGCCGCCAACTGCTCCCCACAGTCGCCGATGTTCGAAACGGACCGACGGTCGTGCGCGGGTTAAAAAGATGTCCTCCGATTCCTCACCCATGTATTATTTCGGGTTTGCTACCTGATATTCTTCTGATTCATCTTCCAGCTTCTTAAGAAACTTGAAGGTATAATAGGGTCTGCGTTCCTTTTGCCACGAACTCAGTTTACAGAAATCTACGTGGCTAGGCGTGTTATATTGCGCCATCTTGTTTTGCAACGGTTGGAACTTATTATCAAGGGGGTGTCGGCACCATGCATCGATTGGTATCGATGACCTTCAGCGGAACATTGTTGAGAAACGCTTGCGGACGAGAGGCTTGGTATATTACAGCGCCAACGAAAAGGGTCTGGCGCATGACCGGACAAAACTTTATATCACATTTCTTCGTACGCAGAACTTCGCACGCAAATCTTCCGTATCATATATGTCATATCATATCATATCATATATTTCTTCGCACGCAAACCTTCGTGCACAAATCTTCTCACGCAATTCTTCGTACCGCAAATTCTCGTACGCAAATCTTTGTACGCAAATATTCGTACGCGCACAACTTCGTTTACGCAAAACTCCGTATACGTATTTCTTCGTATCCGCAAACTTCGTTTACGCATTTTTTTCGTATCGCATGTCTTCGCATAAGCAAATTCTCGTATCGCATTTCTTCGTGTACGCAGAACTTCGTATCCCATATTTTTGGGGAGGGGGTACTCAAAATCTGCCGTCATGCTAATGGCCAAACAAAAGGCTTCATGTTGAATTTTTCCGCATCGCGGCTTCAAACAAGACATGACTATTCTGGTGACGCAATGACACGAGATGGCCGCCAGAGGACTCAGCAGCCGAAAAGTTATTTGAATGGCATTGTTATTTTCTTGCATATTAGTCTGAACAATTATTGCCCTTGCCACGATAAAATGCTTTAGAGGCTAAGAATTTATTCGCCGTCCCCGCGTCCGACGGAGTAAGGACGTTGACTCTGGTCCCGATGGCGTCGGGTTCGAGTCCCAGAAACAACGAACCAGGACTCGAACTGTCTGGCCCGACTATGAGTAGTGTAGTCAGTTAGTAACTGACCAGAGAGGGAAACCCAGCACGGGCGGCCGTTTCGCAAAAAGATTCCTCCGCGGTCGTCTCTGGCTTAAAAAACCGGACGCAAAAATATGCGTTGAACTGGAATTGTTTTACTGGGCGATGGGTTCAGGGTACCGGCAACGAGCTCTCCTTAACATGTAGGTGCTCTGAACCAAGAGCCATTCATTTCAAACTGTTGGGGGAAAATTTCTAAAAGAGCAGAAAGCCCACCTTATTGTCACATTATTATTATTACATTATTATTATTACTGCTATTTTTATATTCGTATACAGCGATATTCGTATCGCATACAGGGGAGGCAGAGACGTTTTCCGCCATAGGACTAACGTTAGATTTCCCAAGAAGTGGGTGGGAGCATGGCCTCCCAGCTCCCTGTTCCTACGCCCATGGTCGGATGCATCACTGTCACGAAATCCAATCTTCGTACACAAAAAGGTACCCTGCTGGCCTGTAAAGCGGACTCTTGCTGATCTGAAACTGTTGCTCCGTGCTGAAATACAGGTATTAGGATTTGCTTCATTTTATACTTTTCAGTCCACCAAAGCAGACACTAAGGTGATGCTTGGAAAGAATGGCCCGAAAACGATTTTGCTCGTTTGCTTTTGGGCATTCCTGCACCCGTGTCTTACCTGTGCCCACCGATCGAAATGCACTGTCTCATTCGCAATATACGCATGACCAAACCAGTGAATGTAATTTACCTTGCTAAAAAGAAGGAAGACATGCAAACGTCGTTGTTCGCAGAAATAGAGATGCTGCAGGCGCGAGGTGCAATGCGAAGATACGCGATACAAAGTCCTGTCATGGGACCAGGATGAACAAAATTTTAGCGCTCCAGCGCCATAGCAGCGAACGTTACGTACAAAAAAAGGATTATGGGTTGGCAATGTTAGTTTGCCCCCAACAGTGCCACAGATTCAATGTTTTGATATTACAAGAGCATGGTAAGATATGGTGGGGAAAATCAGAGTTGTGTTCCTGGCGAGTAGAGGACAATTATGCCGCGGTTTAAGGCAACTACTCATGGGACTTACTGCCTGGTGCTGACCATGTGGCAGTGGAGTTGGATGTAATGGTTGACTTGTAGAATTATCAGGGTGAGTACTTCTTATATGGTCGTGGTTAAAAATAATGAAAATGCTGAGCGTACTTTTGCATGGGTATTTCACACAAAAAAGTACAAATGGCCAGAAATGAGTCTTGTTAGTATTCCGATTACCAGATACAGCAGTATGCCAGACAGGCATGTAGCCAAGGGGGGCCATGGGCACCATGGCGCCCCCTGAGCCAAGTGGTCTATGCTACAGATATGGCAGTTCCACAGGAATATGGAATAGTGTTCATACATATATTGCAAAAGGAAACATTATTTGTTTTCCAGTGGATTAGATATGAAGTAAATTACATGAAATTGCTGTTTTTTTCTTCAAATTGTGCCAAATCCCAAAGGCATATGAAAAAATTGACATTTGGCTCTCCCCCCAGGAAAATCCTGGCTAAATGCGTGATGCCAGAACTGAACCTTGTCAATTTGCTGGTTTGTGAAAAGTGTGAACTGATGCAGGGATTTGCTAAATTGATGCAGGGATTTACTGAACTGATGGCAGAGGAGACCCTAGTTATTGTCATGGGATTCATTTTGTGCTAGGATAGCAGAACAAAAAATTCAGGCCAAAAAAGATCATGTGAGTTCAAAATTGAGGCCAGGGTTTTCTGAAGGGAGCCCAGAGCTCAGGGAGGACCAAAAACAGGTGAGCATGGCCCTTGGCAAAGATCATGTGCAGTAGGTTTTGTTAACAAAACTGCTGTTGGTCACCTGTATGCATTCCCATCAAGGGAGTATGTCAAGACACTTTGTGCAATGTGTTCATGCTGTTAGAAAAAAATGCTGGCCTAAGGGAGGGGGTTGGGCCTGCAGGCCCCACTCTAGCTTTGCTGGTGATTGAAGATCAGAAGCAGTGAAAAACTTAAGTTCCCAATTATTTAAAATGTGCCCACTTGTCTATGCCATGCAAAATTAAGATATACATGTAATGATTAAAATGCTTACAGTTAATGAAACAGCAAATGAGGACTGAGTTTGTCTTCAACTAAGACCTGGTTTTCAGGTCAGTAGCAAGCTAACTTTGCATGGATGGCCAGCTGGCTTGCCAGTTTTATGAGTAGATGGCTCATGACTAATGCAGGGTCCCAGGACTTAGTTTTACTTTTGGGTGCAGAAGGAAAAACC
This sequence comes from Capitulum mitella, assembly GCA_030062745.1. Lineage (NCBI taxonomy): Eukaryota > Metazoa > Arthropoda > Thecostraca > Pollicipedomorpha > Pollicipedidae > Capitulum > Capitulum mitella. The sequence continues at coordinate 22,291,609 of CP099846.1, forward strand.
CATCCCCATTGTTTCCAGTTAAACTGGATCAGTGTAAGCTTGTCCCAAGATCCCAGGAAAAAAACTGGTTTTCCAAGATGGTTTGGTCTGAGCTGCTGGATGCTATTGAAGTGTTAATGTGTGATTAAGAGATGAAAATACACTGATGTTATCAGTTAAGCACATGTAGGAATTTGTAATTGTGGCTGAATGGTGAATGGAAGAGACTTATGCACCACATATCCATGGTTCAAATCCTGCTCCATGCATTTTTAACAGCCTCCCTTATGCCATAGGCATAACTTGTGAGGGATGGGGGCCATGCCCCCTCCAATTGAGATAGAATGGACTTTTGTTCCTCTCCCAATGTTGGTTGGAAAGTGGATGTTTTTTTGCAGTGCCTGGTTGAAAAAATGGATACCTTGGGTCAGGCTGCTCCCTGGATTCTGTTGTTTTCCTTCCCCCAATGCCTAGGACACAGCCACATCCATACCTCCCATGGCCAGCTAGCTGGGATGGCCTTGTGATATGGTATAATATAATATACCTATATATAATAGGCCTGTTATATATAATAGATGATACACGTATATAATAGACCTTTTGCGACTATCCAATTAGTCGATGGCTAGCCATAACCCAACTTTCATAATCCATTTCCCTGAAGTGGAATCAAGCCCAAGGCTGCTCATTACTTAACTCAGTATGCATTATTGCATTTCTTGACCCCGCACGACCGGTCGGCGACGATCACGCTCGACCGGGAGGGGGAAGGGGTTGACCGCCCTCCTCTAGCTTAGGAACGGTTGGCCGCACGATAAAAAATAAGCACACCGTTGGAAAGCTTGTGACGAGTAGAGCTAGAAACTGGCGTCATTTTTAGTTTTAGATAATATGTAAGCAATGTACACCCTATTTATGTTTTCTCATAGCCGACTGCATGAGACCAAGAAACGGTCTGAATCTCAAGGGCTGTGACCAGTAACGCACAGGTAGAGGCACCAACGCACAAGTAAAGGTCCGCAGATGCCGATACACGTCTGATTTCTCAATTTCTCAGATTTGTTCAATATATATGCCAAAACGTTGAGTTAAAGACAGGGCAATTTTCACGCGGGTTGTCGACGGGCGCCGCAGCTGTACGCAGTAAGAAATTAACGTGAACTAATTTTAGCGTTCCTTTATTTCCGCGACGTAAGCCTATCCACGTAAATTTTATTGATCATGGTGGTTCTAGTGATGGGCTTCTCATGCTTAAATTTTGGAAAAATTCATTAGTTACCAATCTACAGAATTGGCGGAGCTTTATTCGCGATAGTCTGTTTATTTCCAACGTATGCAAATTTTCACAACTTTTTGGTATGACGTCTGTGCAAGCCAGTTCTGCCATTTTCTACCCATTCTGAGTAAATCGTCGCTGGTTTTGACGGTGGTTTGTTGGTGGTAACTGTTATGTGCATTTTGGCTCACAACAGTTATTCGTGACCTGACCTCAGGTCAATTGCTGGAAGTCATTGTTACTTTGCCTGTTGACGGCAACTAGATGTCTTCTTCACTCCACATTGGAAATGTTTTGAAAAATTCCGCCAAATTCCGAGAAAAACGGAGGACATGTGTTAAAAATGGGCTTCACCTTACATCAGTGACACAGAAAATTCCGAAAAATCTGAGATAGCAGATTTGTTGCATCTATCGAAATCCGTAATCCCTGAAAGTATTACTGTGATATCTTGTTTTGTAAAAAAGTTACAGGGCGCTAAACTTTTTTTGGAAATAGGTCCGTTTGACGTTATTTAGGTCAGACACCTGACTTGACCTGGGGTCAAAACTTTGACACAAGGTGTAAAAATAATCCAGCAAAAGGTGCACGAAGTTTTGTGGCGCTGTGTTTGTTTGATCTCTCGCAACCCAGAAAAACCTCGGGGGGGGGGGGTCAACTGCCCCCCCCCCATCTGGGGCGGGTTAACATGCAGCTGCGTTGGCCAGTTGTCTGTAGTTTCTATTTGTAATGGACATAAAAGTAGAGCTGTGGTAATTCTTCATTTCTGAAAATGCAGTCACAGAGTTCACTGACTAATTTCCTCTTTTCAGTTGCTTTCAACTTAATTTTTCTCAGTCTGGCAATATTTTGTCTTGAATTTTGTCCTGTTGATACTCTGGCTTAAATGGGACACTAGACTGCTGCCAGAACAGGCCTGTTGGACGTAACAACGGGTATTCCATTTTGAGCACCAACTTTGCATTAACCATTTCCTATCAGTAGTTGAAAGCAAAATGTCGACTAAATTAATTAAATGTTTACAAACAGTAACTGATGTTGATAATCACCATTAAGTGGTCAGTGAGCTCATTTGCTTTAGTGTGGAAACAAGCGCGTGCGCGTTTGCTCCGCTTCGCGCTGGTTCATTATCAACTGCAGTGCTGTACGTGGCCGTGGCTTTGGCCTTATGTTGCCCCGCGTCTGCCACGAACTCTGCGCCTCGGTCTTTTCGCATCACGCGCTGTTTGGGATATGTCCAGTGCTTCCTGCTTGTCGGTTTATCTGCAGCTCATGTGGCGGCGCCACAAAGATGCGTATGGTTTAGTGCAGCGCTGCGTTTTGCTGAGCCGCCCGGTGCAGCTCCTCGCGCTCCTCGCGGTGGCGATCGGCGTCAGCGGCACGCTTGGCGTCGCGTTTCTGTCGTCCTCCTGCCGGGGAGCGGCAGTGCGGGCGGCATGCTGCGAGAGCCACTGCTGACGCTACGGCGACGCCTCCTGCTCTTGTCGGGCAGCGGCCATGCGCGCCAAGCCGTTTTCATCGTTCGTTTTTGGTCTCCCTGGCCCTCGCCGTCCTGTTCTTGGGCAACCTCTTGGGAGACTATTCGACGCCGATTTTCTTCAGCGGTCGCAGACGTCACAGACAGACGTCACAGACACGTCTTCCTGCCGCCCGGACTCGGAAGACAGGTCCAGTGAGACGTTATCGGCGGTTTTGGTTGAATGGTAGGTAACATGAAATTTGACTTATATTTATTTCGGTATGAGCAAGCGCATGCGCGCTTGCTCCGCCGCGCGCTGGTGCAATACGGGCTGCAATGCTGTACGTGGCCGGTGACATTCGTCTGATGTTGCCCCGCCCCTACAACGAACTCTCCGCCTCTGTCTGTCCGCATCAGCCAATGTTTGTGATCTGTCCAGTGCTGCTGCCATTCGGCGTGAGCCACTGCTGCGAGAGCCACTGCTGCCGCAGCTCAGGAACCACCTCAAAGATGCGTCTGGTATAGTGCAGCACTATCTTTTATGGCGCCGCCCTGTGCAGCTCCACGCGCTCCTCGCGGTGGCGCTCAGCGTCTGCGGTACGCCTAGGCTTCACGCTGTTCCCCCTCCCCTTGCCGGGCAGAGGCCATGTCGGCGGCATGCTGCGATAGCTGCTGCTGCCGGTGCTGCGACGCCTGCTGTTGTCGCGTGGCGGCCATGCAGGCGGCATTCTGCGACATCTGCTGCTGACGCTGCGGCAATGCCTCGTATTATCGGCCCCCAAGCGCGCCGAGTTCGAGGAGAGCCGTCTCCGTTGTTCCTTTTTTGGTCTCCCTGGCCCTGTCCGCCCTCTTCCCGGCGGGCCCTGCGGAGACTTCTCGACGTCGCTTTGCTCCAGAGCGGCTGCAGACGCCACGGACAGACGGTCACAGACGCGTCGCCCGAACTCGGGAGATACAGGTCCAGTGAGGCGATTTCGGCGGTGTTGGTGGAGTGGTCCAACCGTGGTCCATTTCACCACAATCCGGCATTTCATCATTTTGACCTGGACCCCGCAAACATAATTGGAACTTCGGTACTTTGGGCTAACAACTTGTTTTGACCTGCGAAAATCGCCTCACATTTGATGTACATGGAAGCCAAGGGAAAGCGTACTCCGGTCATCGCCAGTTTAATGCGTGAGCTGGGCGGGATGTCAATTTGCATCGCTAATTTGCGTTCTGCCTGGCGTTTCTGCATCGCTCGGTCTCGGTTTCGTAGCAAGTTGTACAACTGAAATTGTTTTGATTGGATGGCTTCACCCGAGATATGACATTGACGTAAACCACCGATCTTCTGAACTGGAGGAACCTTGATCCATCGCTTCCCGATGGATGGAAGCTGTTTGTTGAGTTTGAACAGTTAACAGTTAAGTTTTTTTCCACAAACAAACCTGACGGAATGTACCATAGGCTTCTGTGTTGACAAAAACTTGTCTCGCGCGCCACGTGCTCACGGTGCAACGTGAGCCGCACGGTGCACCGCAAGCCCGAGCAAAGGAGTGCAGTGCCACATGACACTGCGCTCCTTTGGGCCCGTGCCTGCGTCCTGCGAAAACTTCCAGCCTCCAACTCCCGACAGTTTGACCTGGGGGCGTGACAAATGTTTTCGAACACACACACAGGTCCTGCTTTAGTATAGATCAGTTCACAATGTCAGTAATCATTATCCTATAGATGGCGCGCCAGTCGTAGCATTCCTGTGCGGCTGCACGATGCTTGCTTGTATTGAGTGATATGTGGTGGTCGTGGCAGGTGGTGAGATGCTGTGTGGTGGCCGCTTTTTTTACAAGGATTGGGACATGATGAAGTAGGTTGGCGAGCAACAGCAATGTTGGCAGAAGGATGAGGCAGCTCCCAAGGCTGGCCATGTAGAGTGTAGTGTTCCTGAGAGAACAGAGAAAGAGAAATGGAGATCCTTGCCTTGCATGTTCAGATGCCTAACAAGGTCATGGTTAAGCTTTGCAAGAAAGGTGGTATTTCAGTAGTGTGCGATTTCAAGGTATGAATGTTTTCTGCCCTCCCCCTCCCCGCTTGCAATAAGAAGAGAAAAATGGGGTGAATTCTTTCAGTTAATTCATTTTGTGCACAACAAAGTGCAGTTTTCCCCAGCAGTCAACACTAGCTTAGGTTTTGAAGGCACTTTTCATTCGTGATGTGCCATAGAACATCATGGAGGAAGACCAGGTTGGTGCATGAACCTTTAATGTTGCATTGCAGAAGGTGAACAGGTATTGATAAAAATGAAGCCTTTTACAGCTGGAGCAGTAGATAAGGGGAACAGGTCACAAGTTGTCCTGCCTAAAAAGTCATTTCATAGTAGGTTTATGGGTGGTGCATGGAAGGTACCACCTGAAATGTAATGTACCCAAACATTTTTTTTGTAACATGTATCACTTGTCCTAATCTTGCACTTTCTGTGGCAAGATTTAAGAGATCATACACTATCATGTCACTATGCAAACCAGGTGCTGGGCTGTGACATGAGAATCTGCCTGTGATAACCAAAGCTTATGGTGTGTGCTACAACTCTAATGCAGGGCACCTTTAATGTATGCGTGCAGCCTTAGCCTTGCTTAGGTAAAGTCATTATCAAAAGTTATTTACTCTTTTCAGCAGAATCTTTTCCGGTGAAATGTTTGGAGCACGTTCGTGGCTTTTTTGCGTTGTTTTTTTTCATACGAAACAAGCATCTTCGTTGCTCTGCCAGAGGTTTGTTTGCCTGGAACAAATGAAAACTCAGCGGTGTATCCCGTGTATGATATGAGTTGCACTGCGAAACACAGCAGTTTGGGCGAGACTGCTTGTGCCAAGGAGCTCTCTGGAATTTGTTCGCACTCTCTACCGACTTTCCTTGCTTCCTAAAAAAAACAAATCAACCCAAATACAGGCATCTTCTGCCGCAACTCACCGCCTCAACGTTAAGGTGGCGCTGACTGTCACTGCCTGAGCATGGTAGCCGAATGGCCGCTAGAGGCGCCAGTGTCGACTGAAATGGCGAATAGCCATGCTGCAGTTTCCCTGCATGCATTTAGGGTCACCTCCCCAGTGCGTCAGTGTGACACGATCTTCCCGCACCCGCTGCCAGCCACTGATCAACGGAACCCCCCCCCAGGTGCCAACGATGGCCGGCATGGAGCTACTCTCGGAGCAGGGGCTGCGCGTGGACGGCCGGCGCGCGCACGAGCTGCGCAACATCGAGTGCCGGCTGGGCGTGTTGGGCCGCGCTGACGGCAGCGCCTACCTGGAGCAGGGCAACACGAAGGCGCTGGCGGCCGTCTACGGGCCGCACGAGGCGCGCGCCTCGCAGCGCCGCCACGACGCGGCCGCCATCAACTGCCAGTACAGCCAGGCGGTGTTCAGCGGCTGGGAGCGGCAGCGGCGCGCCGGCGGCGGCGGCGACCGCCGCTCGCAGGAGCTCACGGCGCTGCTGCAGAACACGCTCGAGAGCGTCGTCCAGGTGGAGCTGTACCCGCGCTCGCAGATCGACGTCTACGTCCAGGTGCTGCAGGTGCGTGTCGGGCGCGCCGGCCGGCCGCCGCGGTGGTCTGCTCTGGTGAGAGCGGTCTGGTAGTCTGTTGGTTCGGGGGGTGTTCTGTCTCTGGCGGTCCAGCGTAGTGCTGCCTGGCATGAGCATTTGTGAATTCTGTGGGAAAATGACTGCCGTGATATTCGATTGATAACTAGAAGTCTTTACTTGCAGACGCAACGAAGTGCGTGACGACGTCGTTTTCACTGTTGTCCTAGTTCCGTCTCTGAGGTGACCCCGAAAAATGGCGCGTCCGCTACCCCGAAAAATGGCGCGTCCGTTCTGCCCGGGCAACCTCCACCAGTCGCCGCTCACCGCACCTTCCGCTCGGCCCGCAGGCGGACGGCGGCCACTACGCCACATGCGTGAACGCGGCCACGCTGGCGCTGATCGACGCCGGCGTGGCGCTGCGCGACTACGTGTGCGCGTGCTCGGCGTCGGTGCTGCGCGACCGGCCGCTGGTGGACCTCGGCTCGGCGGAGACGGCCGGCGCGGCCGAGCTGACCGCCGCCCTGCTGCCGCGCTCCGGCCGCCTGCCGCTGCTCGAGATGAGCCAGCGGTTCCACGTCGACAAGCTGCCCGAGCTGCTGGACGTGGCCGAGACGGCGTGCCGCGACGTGCACGCCATCCTTAGTCGCGCCGTGCGCCGCCACGTGAGCGCGCGCGCCGCCGACACGTGACGTGCGGCGACACGTGGGTGTGCGCTTGATGCGTGGCAGACGAGGCGGGCGGGGTTGTGGGCGAGGGGGAGCGTCGACGTGGGGTTATTTCGTGTACGCTGATTGACGGCGTGAGTGGGGTACGCGATCACTTTACAAGACAAGGATTGCGAGCGGATGGAAAGCCCAGCACATTGTGAGGCGTGCCATTGCACGTGTCGTCAGTCTTTGGGACCAAATATACGCGTCGCTTTCTGTACTTACTGTTTTCCGGAACGAGAAAAGAAAGGCGTCTGATAGGGACTGCATGTTGGCTTTTTAATTCGACCCGCATTCTTTGCTAGTGTCGTGTTTTCAAACACAGCAAGCACTTACTAGATCTCGCTGCATTTACCCAGAACCCAACGCCCGATCGTGCAATGCCATGTAACTGTAACATTGTGGCGCAAACGTGGCGCGCCGTGAAAGATACAACACCACCGTAGGGTAGTCGGAGTGCCTCTGTGTTAGCCAGCTGCCAGCTGACCCTGCAGTCCAAAAATCAAACGTCGAAGTGACTCGAACTCGTCCAACCGGGACGAGGCGACTAAAAATCTCGCTTGAACCAACGATCTCAGCCCTCGCGTCAGACATCAAACAGGTGTGGCTGCCACGGCCTCGGCGTAGCGCAGTGGCATATATGTGTTTGTGTGTGTGTGTGTGTGTGTGTCCCAGAGACTGTATGTGCGCAGCTGAGATAGCCCGCGTGCCGGCCACGTGACCGTACTGACCCAGCTCCGCCCCGGGCCGACCGCGAAACGCGAGGACAATCGACACAACCGAGACGGAATGGAACTAACTTTCGGTTCTAAGGCGTTTGGTGGATGTAAAGCCCTTGGCCACTGCGTTTGTTGCTCCACGGACGGAATATACCCCAGGAATGGCACGTCTAACATCAACAGAGGCATGAATGGCATTGTTTGGCACACAAAGCCAGTAGTTCCTGAACGGCTTCTGTTAAACTCTGTCAGTGGCGTCTGAGAAACTGAATGTGGGGACATGCGCTTTTCGGAACTTCGCATTTCGGTAAACAAAGATGACTGATTACCTGACTTCGGTAAACAAAGCCGTCATGTTACCAAGAAAAGATGACTCAGTCTCAGGAAAAACATTGAACTGGGAAGGAGGCGCTAATTATAAATCTTAACAATATAGCCAGTAACAGGTTTGTTCATGTCCGGGCGTAGTTCGCGAATGAGCAACGACTCGTTTAGCTTTTTGCTGACGTGGTCGTAACATTTTTTGACAGTCTTAGAGGTCACAGGCGTTTCCAGCAGCACGTCCAATGAATGACACGCCTGGAAAAGTATCCCAACAGGATCTTGTCTTTCCTGAAAGCCGTTCTTCGGTGCTCCATGTAGCAGTCCTTAATTGGTCTGATGTATTCACCAACGTAGGCAGCGCTGCGTAAAGTGCAGGTTATCTCGTAAACCATATTACCAACCTCACATTTACACTTAACGTGGTTCATGTGGTTTGGTTAATGGTGATGTGGGAAGTGAATGCATCAGAGTAAGGTGGCTAAATTCAGCCAGCTGGGTGTCAAGAATGTAGATATTTATTCATGCCACTGGATCGCTCTGCTGTTAGGCTTTCTGGCAGCTGTATCGCTCCTCCCCTTATCTGAGAGCAACCAATGAGCACTGTGCAGAGGACGCTGCCGAGCTGTTTCCGACTGCCAAAGGCAATACAAGTCGGACGGGCAGTTCTGGATGCGCGAAGGGTGCAAAAGTCAATGGAGAGACGGCCAATAACCAGCGGCGGCGATTCAGAGCTATGGCAGGAACAAGTCTGACAGCATGAATTTCAATCTACATTCTTGACACCTGACTGACTGGATTTAGCCACACTGCATCAGAGCAACTAGGGACCGCCTGATGAAGGCGATCCCTTTCGCCTCGGAAAGCGGGCTTCAGGAAAGACGACTTGAAAGAAGAAGAGAAAGAGGAAAGTCTTGCCGGGATGCATTTCAAGACGTCTTATACATTAGACGTCCTGCCTGAAATTCCTGCGACCCGTAAGATTATCAAAAGATGTCACGACCACCTCAGCAGGAAGCTAACCGAGACGCTGACTAAGACTAAGGCTAAGACGAGACACTCGCGACCTATACCCGAAGGTGAACAAACATCTGACTAGCCTCATTACAGAAGTATTTGACTTTAAGTGGTATCTTTCTACTCACAAGACCTACGATCTAAACGCACGGTGTCTTTGAACTATTTTCCTTGTTTCAGCTCTGTCATGATTCTCTCTGTCAGTGGCGTTGCATGTTTTTGTATCTGACGTGGGCCTAGTTATCGAAATGTATTTCTCATAGAGGGCTGATCTTTAATCGAAACTGTCTTGGCCAAATGAAATATGCATGTGTCTGCACGTAAAACTTCTGATAAAATTGGTAAAATCTGGTTAGACGCAGTTACGCCACGCAGGTTTAGAAATAGAGTGCGTGGAACCGCGAACGAATTGCTGATGAGCTGCTCTTTGAAAAGAACAGTCATCTGACTCAGGATAATGTAGCTTTGTAGTCCCATTGTCGCCGATTTCACAGCACTTCTCTGTATCTTTAGTTCAGTGGCCATTTTTGAAGTCATGGTAGACGTGTTACGTCTATGATTATACAGTTCATGTGATTCGAGAGGCAGTCGTACGTTCAGAGAAGAATGTTACCAGGAAGTAGAATGGAAAACGGATGTCACATTCCTTGGCTAGTTTTGCACAGGATCCCTTTCATCTTGGTTAAACTAATTACGGCAAGCTTTCGCGGTGCACTGTATTCACCCAACGAGCAGTGGGTCCTTTCAAAGAATAGATCCAGTTGCTACACGAAAATTTTTCCCGGCAGGCTACCCTTTTCAGGGCGGAAACTGAGGGCCGTCTGTCTTGAGAAAACGTAACTTTGAGGCCAATGGAAGCTTCGCTCGTAACGAACTTCCGTCCACCTTTCCCAAACACAGGTTAAAGTTACATGCCTGTTCAGTATGCGTGGTTTAGAAAAAAACGCACTAACAGACGAGTTAAGTCTCCAGCACATGAGTTCTAATCTAGCTAAAACGTTTGCTTTCCGCCACTTGTTTTGCGGAATCTCCTTCCCACAAAGGAACTATCTTGTTCGGTGGTGTGAATGCGCCGCGCTTCTCTCACTGGAAAGACCCGGCTGCTACCGGAAAGCGTTTCAGGCCGGTAAACGTCGCACCAGCGAGGCGGGTATCCACAGCGCGACGCGAGCCGTCTCCTCGACAGGGACCGCCGGCCGGGCGCCGAGCGTTAGTACCGCCGCGACTGCGGCCTGGCGGCGGCCGCCGACTATCGGTGCGAGCCGAGCGGGCGGGCGGAGCTGCCGCTCCGCGTCAGTACCGGCTCGGAGGGGGTCGGGTGGACACAGTGGGCGAGCGCCAGACGGCCGCCAGTACGCGAGCGCTGCCAGCGCTGCAGCCGCCGCCACCTGCGACGGGCACGGTGTCCTGTGGCTATCGGGGTCTAGGAGAACGCGTGAACGTGGGGCCAGACGAAGGCGTCGGTCGCGGCCGCGGCTGGACGGGTGTTTTTGTGACGCCGCGGGTGCCAGGTTTCAGGTGAGTCACGCCCCTGGACGGCGGGGAGACAGAGTGGGTGGGGTCCAGCTGGCAGCGGCGCCGGCCGGCCGCACCGGACGCTCCAAGCGTCCACCGATGGTGGCTGGAATGCTTCGTTCCCAAGAGAGACACCGCGCTTCGTTGATGGCGCTATGCGTCATCCGCACGTGGTGGTCGCATGTCAAAACAATAATATCGTACTGCGTGAACGCGTGCTGATGATAATGCGCCTTTCTGCCGAGTGGACAAAATCGCATTTATAGGTTGCGCCTTGATCAAGCAAGCCTGCTTCGATTGAGGAAGCAGGCAGCAGACCAGGTGTAATGATTGTTTCCGCCGTTGAATTGGAGGCACGTCAAAACATCGCCGCCGGCGCTGCCCGCGCCGACGACCTTCTTTGGACGTCGTCGCTTGCCTCGCGCCGTCTTTGGACCGTCGTGACCGCGTGTTTTTACACGAGACGGCGCCGGCCAGTCCGTTTTTCTTCGCAGTCACCTCCATCACACACCTGCTTCGCGGAACAGCGCTGCGTCCCAAACGGCTCCCCCCCCTCCCCGAGCCGCCGCCAGCTGCGCGGTACCGGTTCCGCCGGTCCAGATCGCCATGACGTCACCTCGGCGTGACGTCACGGCCGTTGTCACCTGGCGAGCCGTTCCCGGGAACGGGCCCTCTCCCGCGCGGGCCGCCGGCTGCGCGGCTGCCGGCGGCCGCTCATCCTCCACCCGATCGTTGTCGGCGATGTTTTCCAGTTTCCCCTCCCCCCGCCCGCGCGGGCGGCGGTGGCCTATCGAGAGACGAAAACATCAGGCCCCGGGCGGCGTGCGGGCGGACCGGGCTGCCAGTGCACGGCCGGCCACCGCCCCGGCGGGAGATGAACGGTGCACGGGCCTGCAGCGCGGGCGTGCACGCTGCACTGGCGCGGCCAGGCGGGCGCTGCGGCCGCCGGCGGCGTGGCTGCGTGACGCAGTCCCGGGTGCGTGGGTGTCGATCGGTCGCCGAGGACGGCCTCCGAGCCGCCCCCGGCGCCTGACGGGACGGCGCCCGCCAGCCCTGCTAATGAGCGGCGAGCGTGGGCGGCGGCGGCAGCGGCGGCTTCTCCGTGGGAGGCCAGGAACGGAGACGGGCCGTCTACGCGGGCCGTTCCACCGGCCCGGCTTGACGGCGCTTGCAAACGCCCTGTTATTATCCAGGGCGGAGGAGGCAGCGTGAGCGAGCGTCAGCATGACCGTTAGAAATAGAAGGTAAAAATAAAGGCAGGGAGGGAGCGGGGGAAAGAGAGAGGGGGAGGATGAGAGATAGATTAGGGGAGAGCGAGGGAGGAGACAGAGACAGACAAAGATGATTTGAGCTGGTCGCCAGCGATGACCATTTTTCAACCAACTCGCGGAGAGAGCACGCTTTCTGGGAACGGGCAGCCGTCCGTGCAATGTCCGGCACAGCCATCTGGCTCTCGTCACAGGCGGCGCCGAGGGGTCTAGCGAGCGTGCAAGTCTTCGCCTCCTGGCTCCCAAAGCTCTTCCTGCGCCGCATCCTGTCAACACCTGCTCTGGTCCCAAAACCGCCCAAAACACGATCATGATGCCCCTGAGCCCGGCGTTGCCCACGGGAACCCGCCAGCTGCGCTGGCGTCATGGCTGCGGCCGAGCTGCGGCCGGCGGACGGCGGCCGGCGCTGGAAGCCCGTAGCTCGCCGCCGGCCGACCCGGCCCGGTGACTCACGGCCGAGCGTTCCACGCGGCCGGCCACGCCTGCACGCGCCGTCTGGCGGCCGCCGCGCCCGGCGAGCGGCCTCCCGCCGCTCGTGTCCGTGCCGCTCGTCGACGACCTCCGACAGGCCGCTCTGTGTCCCGGAGCGGCCCGGCGCGCCGCCGCTCTTCCAAACGGGCACGGCTGTGAGCGGCTTCACGTTCGCGGACTGCTCCGCGGCGACTGTCTGACGACTGTTAGCGAGCTGTGAGCTGCTTCCCGGTAAGCACCGCGCTGTCCTTTGTCGTCTGTCGGCCGCCGGCCGGCTCTGCGTGTGCGTTGCCGCTCGGCGGAGTGAGGATGCGGCCAGCAGCCACTTGTCGTGGCTGGCTGCGGCTGCCGGCTGCAGCGCGGCGGCTGGTGCTGCCGGTCGATAGTCGGCCGGCCGGCGGACCCGCGACCTGCAGCCGCTCCCCGCGGCTGACCGCCCCGATCGACCGCGGCCGGTTCGAGTCACGTGCGGTCGCCGGAGGGGACGAGTAGAGCCGGTCCGGGACCGGCTCTGGGCGTGCAGGGGTCTGTGTCGCGGGAACCGCCCGAGGCGGAATGGTCACCTCTCTGAGTCACGCCACGGACGATTTGTATTGATCGACCTCGCGGCAGATTGGGGTCATCGACTGACGCTTGATAGATGTGCGTCCAGCTTGAACGGAAAAAATGCTCGTGTCGCCAATCAAAATCTAGGTGGTTTGGGTAGCAATGGACACAAAGAGAAGCACAAAGCATTTCTGTCTACTAAGGTTCCAACTAAAATTTGTGGAGTTATCTAGTACATCACCTAACTGCACCCTGTCGCCAAGCACAAGGCAGTAATGTGCCGTGGAACGGGTTCTCGGTAAAAATGCCTCGCGTTTCACATCAGACTAGCGTCTTGCTCAATTCCGCAGTGAGAACTTTCCACCGAAGAGAACTCGACATTGGCATTACCTGCGAAGATGCTCCTTAGTGTAGTGCAGCGCGCTGAACTGCGGTTAAACAACGTGTTAACGGGAACAAAGAGATCCTTTTCAACCAGACTAGAAGTTTAGCGCCTTTTTCGTGGGACAGCCGCATGGCTGCTCACCACACGTTACCGTTCACGCGAACGACGAAACTTTCACTTTTTTCACTGGTTTTCCTGCTGTTAAATGTTGAAGAAAGATCACTGTCGTTAAGGGTCTTGAAGCTACAAGGTAAGCCTCAAAACGGATAAGCAACCGAAACGACTCTAACAATGAACAAGTAAAACTGGACATAACGAGGTCATTCCAAGCAGAGCAAAGGCTTCCGCGAAGGGAACCCAAGCACTTCATTCGTGTCTGGCCTGCACAGCATTCCTGTGTGGGCGTCAGAAGTGTGCGCTGATCCCTGGTCCTTGCCGCAGGGTCGCACATTCGCATTTCGCGACCGCATAAAAAGACAGCACGCTGATGGAGCTCATTTTATTCCCCTCGCCATTGGAAAGTGACTAACGTTTGCTGTCTGTAGGTCTTCCGGAATGATACTCTCTAAACTGAACATATCCGACCCCATGGGCGACGTTAGTCGGTACGCTACACGCAAGGTTGGCGATCCCGGGAGAGGGTTTGGGGAGTCTGGACCCCCCATTTTTCAGGAATGGCAGTGACTGGAAAGGAACGGTCTGAAATCCTATGTGGATCCCCTCAATATTTTTCAGAAATCGCCAGCCATGGCCACACGCCATCTCCAGTAACGCCCAAAGACCTGTCGGAGCGCGTTACGCAATCGTGAAACGGTTCACAACTTTTACTCAACTTGAGGAAATATTTCAAGCAGAAACTGTGTCCTTGCCCATAATTAGATGGAATGGCTTCCAGGAGATACCAAAAGCATGAAGTATTTTCCTCTTCTGTTTTATGTTATGGATTTCGTCTGAAGTATCAATACTCTCATGTTTCATCATGGTGTCACGTCCTTCCTTTTCCTATGTACGTCTTGTTTTTTTGTGCTGCTGTTCTTATAGAAAAATATTAAATATCATGGTAGCGAACCAGAAATTAGACATCAAGAAAGGAAGCAACACGATCACGGCGAATACGTGCCATATGTCCGCATTCGTAGCTACGAATGTAGGTGCAAAATAGGCGATGTTGACTGTACCATGGCGATGGACTATGGATGCTGAACCCCACAATTCCCGTTAGGCGAAGATAAATATTTTGTTCGCAATAACGATGGATTAAGGATACTGAACCCCGCAATTTTATCAGCCGAAGAAAAATATTTTCCCCTTAGTTTTTTTTAATGTTTTTCGGGACATTGAGCTCTTTACGCAGAATGCTTGCAGATGCCCTTTAGCTCACGGCGGTTCATGCATGTTAAAATCTGCCGCATGGTTTCGTCCGTACATTGAGTGCCGCCTAACGGGAGGGTCGCCATGCGAGTCGCCATGAGAAGTCGCCACCGGAGAGTTGCTGCGGTCAGGAGAAGCCTGATGGATTGTTGATCTGCGCACCCGAAGCTTCAGCAGCTTCCCGACGGACGCGTGATAAAGGGCTCCCAGTTCCGCTCGCTCAAGAATGCCTCAGCCGCCTGGTGGAAGCTACCTGTTCGGAAGGAATGGAAAAGTGCATGTGCTGAGATGTTCCCAGCGTTCTGCGAAAGGGACAGTGTTGATGCTTTGGAAGGTTTTAGCGGTAAATGACATCTAAGCCGATTATGGCGCGATTAGCGTTTCGGTGAAAGGCAGCGTGGGGATTCGTTTGCTTGTTTTCGTTTGACCGCTGATTCCGACAAAGAGTTGGAACGTGGTTTTGAAACTTCATCGCTTACTTTTCGACAGTCACATCTGTCCTTGTCAGGTGTGAGAAGAACTAGGGAAATTTCACATAACACGGCGTCCATCTATTTCAGACGCTGCCTGGCTTCCTCTGTATCTATAAAGGTGCAAAGGGCTTGAGTATGCTTCTGCCATGCGCGTGATGAGCGCGCACCTGACGCGGGAGCAGACTTTCAGCCGGCCCTCTTTCGACAGGAGCCCGACTCTTCCCCGGCCGTGACCCGACCGGGGTCGCCCTCCCAGTCGCGATGGTCGTCTCCGAGAACCAGATCAACAACATCATGGGCGGCATGCAGCAGAGCTCAGCGGTGCGGCTCAACAACCACAAGCACAAGCTCCGGCACAGGTATGCGGGACGACCGAGCGTCTCGAGAGCCGCCGCCGTGGCTCGGCCTGTCTGCTGGGGGGTCCGGATCGGTCCAGGATGGGGACGGGTGTGCGCTGTGCTCCCGTGTGGAATACGCTATAGAGTCCCCATACTGATATGTTTTCGTTCGCATCGGCCGATCTGTCAGGCAGAAAGTCAGGCAGAAAGCCCACTTCGGTGGAGCCACCATGGATTTACATTGCCATCGTTCTTGAGACTGCGCACCAGTGCATTGGTGCGTATGACAAGAAAAAGTGCTGACGGACGCTGACGTAAGCGCAGCCTTCATTAAACTACGCGAAATGGCAGCCTGCAGTCTTTGCGTGGCTCATCCTTTAAACCGCTTCTCGACCGACAAGCCTCCCCGAATCGCTCGCCGCACGACCGGCGCTCTTGTCACACTGACCGACTGCGAAATCCCGTTACCACGGTGTCGCTACGAACCAGAACGGAGCCAAAACAAAAATCGACGCAGCTCTCCTTTTTTGGTGCACGGGTGTGTTTCATGACGGCCGGCAGTTTGCATCAGTGTGAAAATGTCATTGTTTGAAGTGATTCCTCTGATAGGAGCACTAGCAGATTTCGTATTGCATCATTTGAACTCGGACGTTGTACCAGGGGAAAATGTAAGCCCGGTGACATGACGTGCAGGTCGAATTGAAATCGATCCCACTGTTCCACGGAGAGGCCATTGTCTGAAGACAAATCCTGCTTCTCAAGTTCACATTTTCACATGAAACTGTGGCAATTTGTGTCGTGTATCGATTCCAGTAAGGCAACCTTGAAATACTTCAGGGGTTGACTGATCTTTAAAATGCAAGCGCCGTGCCACCAAACGAGCGCGCAAAATCAATCTCCCCTCGCACGTTACGTTTCTTGGAGCCCGCCAATCTGTCACAATCGCCAACGTCAATCGGCCGCCCTCCTTGGGCGGCAGTCACGCCCGACCCGAGCCCGCGTAGACCGCTGCTCACTCGCCGCAAACTACAACCCGAGCCGACGCGCCGCGACCGCGTGTTGTTCTTGGTGTGACCCCAATGTAACCAGTGCTGAGGACGCGGCGCGCCGCCGCCGCGAGCGCGCCGCGAACGCCGCGGCCGACGGTCGGCGTTTTTGCGCGCCCGCGGCCCGCGGCGCGAAAGTGGGGCGCGTTGTTCGCGGCTGTTTACACTGGGCCGCGCGCCGCGCTGTGTCCGATCGTGTAAACAGCGAGACGGGGTGACGGTGTGCGTGTGTGTGGGTGCCGACGTGGACGGCGGTGGTTAAGAAACTGATATGCTTGCGCAGGGGAGTGCTTTGGGACGTTCAGTGATGATGTGCATACAGAAGTATTGAAGATACGTTGCATGCGCTGCGTCGTGTCATGCTGTACCCTGTCCTCTGTTGTGTTAGCTGTGCATGTTTGCAAGGGTGCGTTCCGTGCATTCAGCAGGTTGGAATTTGTGGACGTACATTACTGAAGCTGGCTCATTATAGCAGCGTATAGAACGCGTGAATGTGCTGCTTGAAACTTTGATAGAAAGCTGCTGCGCGTCCGTATAATCAAGAAAATTTCGGATTGATATCGAGAATTGTTGGCTTTTTCGACCATCCGAAGCCTTTATTAATTTTTTAGAGTTCTAAACATGCAATTTTCGACAGGAATATCCGTTATCTTCTGCTCTGACTCAGTGACCTAAATTTTACCATTTGTAATGAGATGACCGCGAAAAAGACCGTGGCATCAGAATTTCATCCCGTGAAATTGACGTAGCTCCCTAGAAACCAGTGTCGGATCGAATCACTCAGTCTTTAAAACGCAGCAGCCCTCATCGCATATTTCACGTGGGGCTTCTGCCAGTCTTTGTAGGATGTGCGTCGCGCGCCCGGGCGAGATGAGCTCGAAAATTCCTACTCAGTGTCGTTGCCCGCTCGCGGCCGCGCTGAAACGTCAGACTTAGCGGCGGCGTGCCACCCCATCCCTCACTGTCAGTGCCGGCCGGCCAGTCCGCGGTGCCAAGTTCATCCGCCGGTGACATGGCGGCCGGCACGGCCAACGAATCCGCTGTCGATTTTCCTGCAGTACCCGCCGCCATGTCCGCCGTGTCTGCCGTCATGTTCGCCCGTTCAGCAGCCCTCTGTTCGCGCCTGCGTTCACCGTCGTATCTGCAACGTGCCCTCCGCCGTTCGTAGTCATGACCGTAGTCCTCCTCACCGCCCAGACCGCCTCCCTGTCCGCCCGTTGTCCGCCCGTTGTCCGCCCCATGTCCGCCTTCACGTCCGCTGCCATGTCCTGGTCCGTGTGGAGCCCCCTTGTCCGCCGCGGCCATCGTGTTGGCCGCCGAGCCGGCTGGCGTCTGTCCGTGGAGTCCGGCTGTTTGCCGCCTCTCGTCGGCTCCCGGCCCGCCAGGACTCAGTGGCGTCAGACTCGCCGGGCGTCGCTGGCGACGGCCGGTCGACGTCGGCGTCTGTCGGAGTCCGTCGGCGGGGCTGTCTGGCCTCCGGTCGGACCGCCTGGGGCGCAGCAAAGCCGAGCGTCTCGCTGGGGAGGGGGGGGGGGGGTGGCGACGAGGCGGGACAGCTTCGTCATCGACGCACGTAATGGCGATCGTTAGTGTCGCAAGCCGGCTGGACGCACGCCAAAGGCGTCGTTTCGCAAGACCGTGATTCAGGCTGTGTTGTGTTGCGGTGGGGTTGGTGACGAGTGCCCGGGTTTCTCATAAGAATCGTAAAAGACGTGTCCTTTCTTGCTTGTTTGTAAGCTCCGTATTCACTGTAAGATTCCGCAGTATCGTTTGCTTGTTTGTAAGCCCGTGTTCACTTTAAGATTCTGCGGTATCGCTGCTTAGTTGAAAGTTGTTTTGCATAGGTTTAAGGAAAATTGTAAAACATGACGTTGCTCGTCTTCCTTAGGAGATCAAGGGACACCGAATTCCTTATCCCGCAAATCGGTGAGCCGCGGCTGGGCTTTGCAACGCCGCAGTTTTCCGCGTTTCACCTCAAGCGGCCGTCTGGGCGCTGGTCTCGGCTGGCCTGCCCGGAGGGCGTCCTTCCAGAGAGCGGCGCTGAGTCAGCCCGCGCCTGGGCGAGTCATAGCGGCCACGTGTTCCCTGGCACGGCGCTCTGGGCCCTCGCCAGCCCCCCCCCCCCGGCACGCGCCGTGACCTTAACTCTGCGTGGACGTCGTACGCGACGATGCGCGGGCGTCGGCGCGACGGCCGGCGTCCCTGCGGGGACGTTGACAGCGCGAAAGACAGCCCACACGTGGCACGTGGCGCGTGATGTGAGGTTATGAGTCAGGCGGAAAGTGTCGTGCCGTGTGCAGGTAAGACCACCGCCACGGGCATCGGGAATTCCGCTGATCCTCATCGATTGAGACTGGGAAGGGACCGGTCGATGCGTCATCGCGGGCAGTAATGAGCCGTTTGAAATTCGGGGGCTCTGCTGTCGGTTGCCAATGGACGCGGCAGCCTCCGGCGGCGCATCGGCACCTGGAAGACATTACGCAATGTAGGTGGGAGTTGACGCGACAGCTGGGCGTCTTCTGCTGTGCCGCGGCGGACTGAGTCAAGGTCAGGCGCCGCGAGCTGCCAGGTCGGCGTCAGGGGTCCTGTTTGGAGGGCTTTGAAGCTCCGATCGCGCCGGGAAAAGGTCGTCCAGCTGAGGTCGGCTCTGGCTGGAAAGGCGAGGCAGAGCAGCGCTCTGGCTCCGAGGCAGCAGACCTAGTAAAGACTCACCCCAGAGGAAAGAAACGCCAGTGTGCCTCAGACTGAGACGACCGTTGAGGTGGCCCTTGGTTCGTCTAGCGAACGGGGTCAGGGTCATGCTGCGAAGAGCCGGAGGAAGAACACCGAGCCAAGACGTGGAGACTGGGTCTCCAGAGGAGAAGACGGGGTCAGGGTCGGTGGCTCTCCTAGATCTGGCATGCGGCGCTGGCGGGATGGAAAGATCTGGGACGCGTCTAGAAATAGACCAGACAGACTAGACGTGGCCCAGACGGTACCGGGGATGCACCGCGCAACGTTCCAAAACAGGCCGGCTAACGCAACGGTATCAGACGACATTAGAGATGATAGTCCAGTCAAATGAAAAAGGTTGAAAAGTATTGCTAACTAGTGTTGAAAATAGGTGGGCGGTGCCCACGTGATAAATAACTTGGCGAATTGACTTTAATTGTAACCACTTGACATTCGACAGACTGAAAACTAAATTAACATGATTAACGCGCGGAAGATCTCCCAGAAGAATCCCTTGTCTCGACAGACGAAGGACAGTGAAATCGTGAATACCAGACAGAAAAAGCGCGAAGCGACACACGACACAAGACCGATCCAAAACAGCGGACATGTCGCAGCGCATTCCTGGCTTGTCCAAGCCTGAATGATGAATATTCATGAAGCTCTTTGTGAATATGATTGTCATGCTTCGATTAGAATGAACGATGATGCGTCGGAACTATTTATGACATTTTCATTGTTTGAACGACTAGCACTGGTTTGCTGTATCTACGAATGAAAATAATATTAGGCAGAAATGTTACGCATCAGCACAGTTTTGAAGCAAATCGGCATCGGATGCGCACCAGACTTTGAAGCAGAACAGAAGCAGCAAGCTGCATTGTGCAGCAGTGCGCTCGTTTTGCCACTGCGGTGTTCATCCTCAAACGCTGACATATGCACAACGTGCGGAGAAAAGACGCTGTTTTTGCGTGCAAAACATACATTTAAGTTATTCCCTGTACACAGGGATGATGTTCGCTTTTCTTCTGTTTACAGGTTTGATATTGTGAAGAAATTGGGTCAGGGAACTTATGGCAAGGTTCAGCTGGCAATCAACAAGGAGACTGGGCAGGATGTAAGTACCGTTTTTCAGAGTGCGGTTCCGACAATTTATTTCCTTGGCTTGCTTCCTGCGGACGTGCTGAAGCACCGGTTTCTTACTAGCTAATGTGCTCGCACTTTGCAGGCGCATTGTGCTCACTATTATGACACTGGTTTTTCAGCAAGAACATATGTTTTTGTGATGCAGCTTTCAGAACATTTCAGACAGCAGGTGGTGTTTGTTTTCCCTGCAACACCGTCAAAATGTGAGCCGGACAGGATTGTTCGGAGGTTAAGTAGTTGGATCTGCTGAATAAGAATGAACTCGTCGCCTTCAGCCTGCCTGTAAACTAGGCCATTGTGAGCTGTGATGTTTGTTCGATGCAGGCAGCTTAAACTGAAGTAGAATACTGGGGCACTCTAAATTGATTGCCTTCATCGTCTTCAGGAAGTGACTGCACTGTTCTCGGAATCCGGTTCGCAGAACTCTACTTCTCTGGGCTGCCTGTGTTTGATTTGATTGACCGAGACGATGAATCCTCTGTGTCCGAATGCACAAGCCAGAGCTGAACTCTAGTTGGGTGTACGTCATCGCCAAACGTGATATGGAAATACCATTCTTAAACATTTTCAGTCATTGCATGAGTCAAAATCACGAAAAGACGACATGAATGGCCGAAATCCGCAGATAAATCGGTATTTGGGAATGCGTTTGGGTACTCGTGGGAGACGTGCCCTTGCCTGTCGTCTGGATCCCATATACGTTCAGTATGTTTCGGGACCTCACGTGATGTGGCTAGCCTGAAGGGATGCCATTGAAAGAGACCGTCCTGGTGCCGGGCCAGCGGAAGGGAAAGTCCTTGGCATTCGGCGTATTTGTTATCATTGGAAGCACCAGAAATAGACGGTGCAGAAAACCTTGGCGATAACTTTTCGCTACAACTGCTCTCGAGGCTTCTTGATTTCCATACTATGCGTCGTTTCAAAATCCAGCGGCCATGGACGTTGCATAACAAACAACAGTTCTCGGAGCCGCTGGTGGGCGAAGCGTTTCCGTTTTGTGTGCACACAGTGTTGCTGTATTTCTGGAGTGCGCATTAGACAGAAGAGAGAAAAATGATTCTGGAAAGAATATGCCCGATTTGCACTACGCATTTAGCATGGCAGAAGTCTGATAGAAAGGTATGCTGGGCATTCGTATGCCTGTCAGTGCATGCCATTGGTCACTGAGATGAAGATGGGCTGTGCTCCCCGAAGTCAAATTTGCTCTGGAAATCTCAAATGTTTCTTCAGGCAATACATAACTGCGCGCTCAACGTAATAAAACATTGTCCGTCTAGCTCGTACTTAAATGCAGCGGAATCTGTGCGCCGCATTCGTCATCTTCTGTTTGCCCATGTATACCTCCACCAAGCTGTTGACCTCTTACTTTGACTTCATGCCCGTCAAGAGCTTGCCAAACCCGGGTAACTCATTTCAATAAAAGCCGTGCCACCTTATCAGTAATGCTGACGACGGCCCCGGCACCTGAGCAGAGCCCGCCGCCCGGCCGCCGTCACGACCGGCTATCTCGCATGCCTCATCTGTTTTCCGGCAGCTCCCCGGCCATTGTGCAGTGTGCCGGCCGCGGCTCGTTCATGCAGCTGGGGCGGCAATCGGCGCCGGGTAGCGCTCGCTGGAGTGGCCACGACGCCCCGAGCCGGGGGCCGGCTCCACCCGGTGCGGTCCACTTGTCATTCACGCGGTGCGCTCCGCCGGACACGTGCGGGTTGACTTGTGGGAGAGGTGAACGGGCAAGAAGCGGGCCGTCATGGAACGTGCCTCGAGGCCTACTCGGCTCACGACGTGTCGAGAAGTCCATTCTGGTTCGCCTCTATTTTGGTCCGCGACTCCCCCCCCCCGTCTCCGCGCCCTCGCCAGGCGCGGCCCGGCGAGCGGAGGGGCACGGACGACGCCAGGGTCGGCTCGGCCCGATAGTGCCCGACAGCTTAGTACCGCTGAACGGTGGCCGGCGGATCCGCTATCTTGTTAAATTATGCCATAATGGAATTACGCTGGGTTAATCTTCGATGGAGCGGTAGCCATGCGTTCTGCGGTTATTTTACGTCTGCTGCGGACAATTACACAATACGTTTACGTTGAACGATAAGAGATGAAGGCACCGGCGTAGTCAAAAGCGGGTCCGGAGGGCACGCCCCACCCCCTAGGCCCGCGTTTTTTGTGAAAATCATTGCACATCGTCTTCCAGCAGGCAGTTTCCGTGTTTCAGTTTACACTGAGCATTGCACTCCTTCCTCCCCCCTTAGGAAAATCCTGGCTGCGCCCCTGGATGACACCGAATGAATCATTTAGCATCGCACTGGTATAACTGTGTGGGCGAATGACAATGGTTACGCGTAGACTGAGCTGGTTTTAATGTGGTCGCACGCTTCGTCACTACCTATCAACCGTCCTCTTCACAGATGTCCTCTTTATCAAATGTCTCTCCCTGGCCCATTCGCCGCTACTGGAGCCGAGTCGATATGCCTTCAGTTCACCCTCGGTCAGCAGCTGATCGCGGAATTCACATTTTATGTCTAGATTTTGGCAAGGAGGGTCTGGGAGCGCTTCAGTATGTAAAGTTCAAGGATAGCAAAGGCTGGTCTTGGCTCCACTGGAGAGAAGCAGAGGCGGGATGGCCAGCGCTCTGGGCCAGGATATACATAGCTACACCAATCGTCCGGACTTTCGGTTTGTGTCCATGTTCAGCGCAAACCACTGGGGCCAGAGACATGATTATAGGCCCCTCAGAAAGTGCGTAAAACTAGGACTTCACCAACTGTATACTGCAAAGGAAAAGCCCGGGTTTCACCTCGGTTTTGGGCCTCTTCATTCGCTTCACAGCGACTCATGCTCTCTTCCACCGCAGGTCGCGATCAAGACGATCAAGAAGGCGAAGATCGAGACTGAGAAAGACCTGGTTCGAATCCGGAGAGAGATTCAAATTATGTCCTCCGTCACGCACCCGCATATTATTCACATATTCGAGGGTAAGTTCGCTCTAGTCTTGGCGCAATCACACGATGTTATTCATAATGTTTGATGGGGACAAGGGCCAAGTGTATAACCGGGACCATAAAGCTTCAGTTTCAATCGAGCTAGTCGCATAAAAAGCACGGATCCAACTACAGCAACGACAGACGTGGCCTGTACATGTTATACGCACGTACAACGATTCAATGTGGTGTTAAATAACACAACAACCTTAATAACGAGAAATCCCATAAACTTATTCGATTTGCCTCTGGCCTTTCCGGGATATTAGGTGACAACGCTGCTCAGGCGTCTTTTATCCTTATCCGAGCAAAATGCATGTAACACATTGGCTGCGTTGTCGTTTTTCACGATCGAGACATTTCAACATTGTCATTTCTTTGCTGTCGCTGTTCGTAAGCTCTGTCGTGCTTCTAGCTCACATTTTTCTCATTTATCGATCGAAAGTACCATGCAGCATAGACCGCAATCCTTATTTATTTCACTCTATCGATCTTTCGAAACGACGCCGGCAACTCACTGAGACAGCGATCCAGGACCGCAGCGTTCTTTCTAGCTGCTGCTGTCCGAATGCCATTTCGAGTAGCTCGGCACGGCATACCGGTTTCAGCTACTGCACATTCACGATTTCGGCCAGGGTGCAGCCGGCCGGCCGCTTATGGTACCGTCAGGTGCGCTTGTGATCTTTGTAAACAGTCTGCAGCTGGCGGGGCACTGCTTGCCCACCACCTCCGTCTGTCGTCTCCAGAATATTGATGAGGTCGTGACGCAGCAGCCCGCCAAGTTCCCATCTTACATCGGCGGTTTAAACAGCGCATGTCTGCCCTGGTTTATTCATCAGCTGTGCCTGTTGTTTATCTCCTGGTTGATTGCAAGGGATATCTTCTACGGAACTGGCATGTGAGCCCAATGGTTTTCCGATTTTATGTATACGATAATTTCTTGCTCCTTAAGTTTTGAAAGCGATCTCGTGCCGTGTTTAGGTAAGAAGGGGAATGCACCATTTCCCTCGCCTTCGGCCGCTTGTGTCAAGTAACTTTTCCTGAACACTCGTTGTTTTCGCGTGTGATAGAATCCTGCCTTCTTCATAGCTTTTACGTTGTAAAATACTCGCACTTAACCTTTTCACTCTGATACGCTAGGATTCATTTCTTTTTCTTTCCTGTGCAGTGTTAGCATTTTTTCGAAGTAACGTTACCCACGAAAGTCACGTGTTGGCAATACTACTCACAAGTCCGTTCGAAGTTATTTCCTGACACGGGCTCTTCCGCGAATCCCGAACCCTCAGTACCGCCGTCCTCTGGTCTGAGTTTCGTCTATTGGCCGCAGTGTTCGAAAACCGCGACAAGATGGTGCTGGTGATGGAGTACGCGGCTGGTGGCGAGCTGTACGACTACCTGAGCGAGAAGAAGGTGCTCTCCGAGAGTGACGCTCGGCGCATCTTCCGCCAGGTGGCCAGCGCCTGCTACTACTGCCACAAGGTAGGCCTGCTCCCGTGGCCGTCACCCTCACGACCCTGACGGCCATTGATGTTACACGACGTTAGGCGTTTAAGTGAACACCGGTAGAAGATGTGTATGCACGTGCTAAGCATTATTTTTTTCATCGCGGGTTCTGCGGTGGTGTGTAAAAAGAGAAACATTTTAGTGTTCACAACATTCGGAATCCAGAGTCGAATTCAGGCGAGTAAAAAGTACCACCAGCAGCAATAGCACCTGAGAAACCTAACTCCATGTTTGAAGGAGTGGTACTCACGTGCAGGAATGAGGCCCAAGCTTGAGTTACATCATCTGCTCCTCACGGACCGGTATATCACTTGGATGGGCCTCACTGTGGCCGTCAACCATTGCAGATTAATACCCCTGATAATCATGCCGTCCGAAGTAGTTTTGAACACGCCGAACACACGCAAGCCCGCCTGAGCCATCAAGATACGAACACGAGTGATGCGCCGCGCCCACACTGATCACCGTGCGCGTTTCTAAGCATCGATCCCTGTCTTTCAGCACAAAATTTGCCACCGCGATCTCAAGCTGGAAAACATCCTGCTCGACGAGTATGGGAACGCCAAGGTAAAGATGCTATCGTCGGAGCCGTAGTCGCCGGTCGCTGAACTTGACAGACATGGGGCCAGGAAGAGGCTTGGCCGGCTGACACGGGTCTTTGGTAGCTCACGCTCACGTAACATGCTTTCGCAGCACTTGGCCGCACCCAGCAAGTGTGTTTTTGCCATAGCTTTGGGTTGCTTTCGTATTGCGTGCCGAGGGTGGATTAGTGCAGGTTTTGGGCTTTGAGTGCAGGAACACATTTCATTTTTCATGTGTTGTGGTAAAGGTTGCTGCGTGCCTCGTGACGCTTGTTTTATGTGCGTTGTTATTGCGTTCTTTACCTCGTTCCTATCCGTTTCTTATTCCTTGCTTTCTGAGCTTTCCCAATCTTATTTCTTTTTCTCTTCATCCTTCCCCCTCCCTTCATGCTGTTAATCCATCTGTACCACTCCCACCTTTCGAGATCCCAGATTTCGTTTGTATCTTCTGCCGCTTTCACTGTCAGGCCATCGACGTAGGAATTTTTAATTATTCGAAAGATTGGTAGGACCGCCACCCTGCGCACGCTGTGGACTGCCATGCTTCCCCTTGTGCTGTCATGACATCTGCAGCCCACTCTCATCTCCCCTGGCGTCGAACTTCACTTGCATCCCTCGCTCCCTTCTCCCCTTCTCTCTAAGCTACCACCCATCTACAGCCCCTTCCCTCTCCCCAGATCGCCGATTTCGGACTCAGCAACGTGTTCGACGACTCGCGGCTGCTGTCGACGTACTGCGGCTCGCCGCTGTACGCCTCGCCGGAGATCGTGCGCGGCACGCCTTACGTCGGGCCCGAGGTCGACTGCTGGTCGCTCGGCGTGCTGCTCTACACGCTCGTCTACGGCGCCATGCCCTTCGACGGCTCCAACTTTAAGAAGCTGGTCAAGCAGATTACCGCTGGTGACTTCTACGAGCCCAGCAAGAAGTCCCGTAAGCTGCGCTCTGCGAAGTTGGGATGGCTTTTCCGTTTGCGTTTTTGCGTTTTTCCGTTAATGCGTTTTTCATTGCGTCGGCAGTGACGTCATGCTTAGGCATGGAGTCGTAGTCGCTTTTCATCGATTAATACGGCACTGGTGTAAAATGGTCTCGACCCATCATTTTTTCGTTTCATCTAATATTGGTGTATGTTTGTCATCTAATCTTGGTGTATGTTTCCAAACATTATTAGCGCATCCCAGAATGCTTACGTAAAGGTCACTTGGATGTGAGGCCTGAAAGCTTGGTTTACAGCCAGTCTGCCAAGCGCTGGCAGCCTGCCCTCCGTACCCCTGTCTATGACGTCATCATGCTGCCTAATTGTCGATGGACTCGTAGATCAGAACCATTGTTGGAACCTGTCCCAGGCTTTGGTTTCCTGCTGCCCTTGTGCGGATATTTTTGCTGGAGGCGTGCCAGGGTATTTCCCGACCGCTATGAATTTGTTGAAATCGGTAAAACAGAGTGGCGAATGTAGGGCTCATCACGGAGAGTTATTATAGCTTGCGGATATGAGGTTGAGATGTTCATGATATTTTGGGGAACATTTGCAGCCATTGCATGTAAAAACATGAAAAGCTACGCGGGCGTTTACTACTACCTGTTGAACGATTACAGAGTTAAAGGAAATGCTTTATCTTAACACGTGCTTTGAACTGAGCTGACCAACTTTAAGCCTTCATTCTTAGCAGCCAATCTGTGTTATACATCATGCCTCAAAACCCTGCACGTACAGAGGTTCGAAGCGATTTCCCATTGAGTTGCCATTTTGTTTGAGATTTATAGGTCTGTTACGTTCCGGAGCCGGAGACTTGTATTGTAAGTTCTTCGGAGAAGACGTCAGCAGACGCTAAAGCACGTGTTTTAAACCACAACACCGTCAAGTAACGTCGGAAACATACGAACAACCCTCTCCCCAAAGATCTCACAACCACCTGGATCTGAGCCAGCGGCCTTCACGTACTGATCACTGGCCATTTCCGAACGCCTCCCTTGCGGTGTCTGCTATACCGTCGCGCCGCCTCTGGCCGGGCTAACCCCCTCCCCCCTCCTGCGTCGGCAGCGGCTTCCGAGCTGATCCACGCGCTGCTGACGGCCGCGCCAGACCGGCGCGCCACCATGGTGGACGTGTGCGGCCACTGGTGGGTCAACCAGGGCGAGGAGCTGCCGTGCCTGGAGGCCGCGGAGGAGCTGGCCAACCAGACGCCGGTGCGGCTCGACCTGCTGCTGTCGCTGGCGCCGCAGGGCGACAAGGAGCACGTGCTGGTGCCGCTGCCGGACGAGGTGGGTTCCGGCGGTCCAGCCGTGGAGTTGGCGGGACGTGCCGTGGTCGACGCTGTGGAATGTTCAAGGAGGGGGCTTGTGACGTTCTGAGGTGCCCGAAATAGATGTGAGCTGAGTTAAGCCCGTTGAAGTGCATTGATTTTGCAAGGTGTAGTTTGCGCGGCGTGTTATTGATGTTACATGGAATGGATTTTGATTTGTGTTTGCTTGAGGCAATATCCTTGCGTGCACAAAGGATTTCTGGTAAGCTTAAAGTAGGACATTGTGTGCTTTCCACGAACATTGCCAGTAGCGTTTTAGCGCGAAGTGATGCTGTGATTGTGAAACAACGCGTCCGTAAGGCCACACCGAAGGGGGCATCAAGCCGCCCTGCTCACGCCCTGCACGTTCGCAGGTGATCGCTCCCCTCGTGCCGGGCAAGGAGCCGACACAATTCGGCGCCTCCGACTCGCTGTCGCTGGGCAGCGCCATAGAGCTGGATCCGGCCTCGAGCCAGGCGGTGGCGCCGACGCCGGGCCAGGCGGCGCCGACCGAGCAGGCGGAGCCGGGCGCCGACAAGGCCGCCAAGCGGACGCTGGACGAGTCGGAGGAGCCGGCGGCGCCCGCCAAGAAGACGGACAAGGCGAAGAAGAGAGTCGCGGAGAAGAAGAAGAAGAAGCCGGCCGCGTCGTCGGCCCCCGCGCCGGCGCCGGAGGACGTGCCGATGAAGGACGTCGTGGCCGCAGGCCAGGAGACCGAGGCGCCTGCGACGGGAGGCAGGGTGGAGCCGCAGGAAGTTGGGCCCGCTGGGACGGGAGAGATGGAGGTAATGCCGGCGGCGGAGGAGCGTCCCCCGCCACCGGCAGAGGCCGCTCCTCGGCCGGTCGAGGCACAGCCGACCCCTGTAAGACCGGCGGAAGAGGAGAAGGTCGCGCCCGCTGTGGACGACGCCGGGGGGAAGGAGCAGGGAGGCCAAGCCGTGGGGGCTCAGGATGTGCCGTCTCCGGCTGGAGACGTGGAGACCGCGTCCCGGTCGGAGGGTGACGATGAGGCGTCTGCACCAGCCGCAGACGTCCAATCTGAGGGTAAAAGCAAGGGTGACGAAAAATCCGCCGATTCAGAGCAGCTGATTGTTCCTCCGCCTCCGTCGGAAGACGTCACAGCCAAGTCTCGCTCACCCTCTGCGGACCGTCGTAGTATAACACCGTCTGAAGATAAACTGCGCGAGGCTGCGGTGCGAGAAGAAAAAACCATAGGAGCTAGTCCTGAGGCTGATGAAAGTAAAGACGTCCCCAAGCCTAGTGAACCCAAACCCAGGGACGCAAAAGAGGCTGTATTTGACAAAGAAAAAGAGGACAGGAAACAAGACGTCAGCATTTCCGTGGCCGAAATGAAGAAAGACACTGACATTGTTCCCCGGGATTTAAAGTCTCCACAAAAAGAATCTTTGCCTTCCAAAACAGAAATCGTTGTTGTGAGTGAGGACGATGAAGGTATTGCGGATAAACCAAAAGAAAGTGCCGAACTGCCTGAGCATAGACGAAAACAGTCCTCACCAAAACATGAAGGTGAAGCTGCTGCAAGTCCCAAAAAGAGTAGAATTCCTGTGAAAGATGCCAAATCTGCGGAAAGTATAGCAAAGAACAAAGTTTCACAAGCCACTGACGATGTCCAAGCCCCATCTCGTCTTTCGCCTGCAGCCGATGCCAAAAAGACAGTTGCCTCAAAGTCGAAAGACAAGGTGCCAGCCGTTCCAAAGCCGGAGAAGGCCGCTGATGTAAAACGGGACGTACAGCCCGAGGCAAAGAAACAGACAGTCGAACAAGACAAGGATACGCGGACTCCTGAAAAGCCAGGAGATAAGAAAACTCCGCCCCAAGAGAAACCAAAGCACAAGGAAGAAAAACCAGAGGAAAAAGTGAAGGCCACACCGGCCAAGGCTGAAGAAAAAACAAAAGAAAAGCTCGCCAAGCCCGAAGAGAAGCCAAGCGACAAGCTCGCCAAGCCCAAGCCCAGCCTGAAGATGCCGGAGCGGAGGTCGCCGGCGCGGAGCTCGGCCGACAGTCTGCCGTCGTCGATCCGGACCGCCCCGGCCGACGAGCGGCCGCTGCCGACGGCGCCCCAGCCGGCGCCCGCCGCCAAGGCCCGCCTGAACCGGGTCTTCAGCGACGGCGAACGGCAGGAGCCGCCGGCGGCGCCGGCCGCACCGCAGCCGGAGCGCTCGCAGAGCCTGCCGCCGCGCCGCGCCGCCAGCAAGGAGTTCATCATCCCCATACGGCTGGCCGACGGCGAGGAGGTGAAACCGGCCAGCCCCGCGCCGGCGGCGGCGGCTCCGGCGGCGCCGGCGCCGGCAGCGCCGACCGCGCCAGCTGCGCGCGCCGCGCCGGCGCCGCGCCGGCCCTCCAAGCCGGTGGCGCCCACGACGTCGCTGCGCTCGCTGCCCGAGTCGTCGAGCGAGGGCGAGGAGGAGCCTGCGCGGCCGTCGCCGCCGCGCGAGGCGATCCGCAAGTCGCCGCGCGAGTTCATCATCCCGATCGCGCTGGAGGGCGGCGGCACGATGACGCCGCCAGCGCGGCCGCAGTCGGAGGACGCCGAGCGCGCCGAGGGCAGCGGCCTGTTCCGCTCGCACCAGCTGTCCGGCCAGCGCCGGCTCGGGTGAGTGGGGTCGCGGGCCGGCGGCCGACGACGGCGTCGGCAGGCGAGGTGTCGGCGTCGCTCGGCTTGGGCGGCCGTCGGACCGTGTTTAGATCTGGCTGCTTGTCTCCCGACCCTCTCGTGGAGATCCGTGGGATGGTTGTTTTGTCTGTGACGCTTTTTAGAGACAGTTTGCAGTGTTAGGTATAATTTTCCCCGAACACAAAAATTGGCGCAAAACTTTGATGCAGCAGTGGCCGCCTGGGCTCGGCGAACATTTTGTCGTCGTGAAGTTCGTGAAGTTCATGGTAAAGATAACTTAAAGCTTGAAATGCATTGTTTCAAACGTAAAAATTAAATTATTTTAGTCTTTCATCTCATTAACGTGTTAATGAAGCATTTGTTTCGGTGCACATTGAAGAAACTGAATTACCACGTTGGACTTTGCATGTCATGACTGTAACTCTTCACGCATGTCCCTTGTTGTATAACCACGTAATATTTTTACTTTTCGAGTTGACGGCTGTCCATTTTTAAGTCGTTACTATTTCGTTGGCATGCGCTCCAACAAAGCCACGTTGATTTCGTGCCGTGTGCGCGCCGGCCACTCCCTCGCGCAGGGCCTGCGTGCCCCGACCTGGCCCGGGCCCGGCTTCGAGTGACTAACGATGCCGCCGGGACTGGCAGAAGCCTGCTGGGGGAGCGGGCGGCCGGGGAGCAGGACTGGGACGCGCCCTGGGGCCTGCGCCGGCTCACCTCGATGCGGTGCTTCGACGACAGACGGCTGCCGAGTTTGGGAGACTGGCCGGCCAGTCGGAGGTAACGTTCGCTGACGGCGCTCGTGCCGGGGAAGCCGTGACGGCTGTCCCAGGTGTGGCTGGCGCTGCCTGCCGCCGGAATGGGAAGGGCGATACAAGAGGGAACCGTGGGGCAGGCTGAAGCGGCTTTGGTGGCTGTTTGGTCTGTTTGACTCTGTTGTCAAGTCTGAGGCAACATCGTGGGGTTATTGTGGTCTAGGATACTAGGTTAGGTACGAATGATGATTGGTCATGACACAAGCATACATATACACGTGCAGCTGCGCAAAACAGAAGAATTTGCACCATGCGTGGCTTGTGAATGCCAGCCTTCCTAGATATCGTTCCAAATAACGCATTTTGTTGAAACGTGACCGTTTTGCTGTGCTTCCGTACAACATTGCACTTCTCCCCACGAAAACTGAAAGCACCGAGTTTGTTTCCTGCCACCACATTTGATACTGTAAACGCAATTTCTTCACAGCATTCTTCCTAGAAGTTCTTTAGAACAGCTGGGCTAGACCCGCGTAACAGAAAGTTGCTTTGGCTGAAACCGTAGAACTACTAGGAGATTTCCTGGCAACGTCACTAACCGAGTGGCTGTCTGGCTAGCACACGCAATGGACGCAAAAACGACGTACCAAACCAGCTCCATCGTGTTTCGGTTGAAATCGCATGCAAGGACATTAAAATATTGAAGCTAATTCCGCTAAGCATGTTTCATAACTTTACATCATTTCGCGCAACGCTTGAAACCATTTCTGTCGCATGTCTTTGTTTCGGTACTGCCAATGAATAGCGCTAATGCTGCAAGCCCATTTTTGTGCGCGTTCATGGCGATGCGATGCGTGAGTTTGTTGAAGTTGTGGATTTCTTTTTGTGAATCAAATAGTTCACGAGCTGCCAAGTAAGGGGTAGTAAGTTTACGAGCTGCTAAATAAGAGGTAGTAAATTTACGAGTCACCAAGTAAGAGCTAGTATGTTTACAAGCTGCCAGCTGCTTCGATATGACTCTCAATCGGCACGGGACGCGAAACGTCGCCTCCTTTACTGTGACGCCATTTTGCGACAGGATGTCCCGTCCCAAGATGGCGTCGTCGTCGGAGCGCGCCGACAGCCTGAGCTCGGGCGGCGAGGAGGACGACGAGGACGACCAGTTCGAGATCTTTACGGCCGAGTCGCTGTTCGGCTCGTTGATGGACCGCGTCAAGAACCTGTCCAAGCGGATGGACGTGAACGACTCGCCCGGGAAGGTGGGTGGCCTATCTGCGACCGTTCGGGCCGCAGGCCTGGGGCGAACCACCGGTTGATGCAGACATTGTGGCAGCCCCCATGTGGCACTGGTTTCGGGGAATTGTGGTGTCGCATTAACGGTTTTTTGGTCTTAGCGGTGGATGCTCGTTTTCGACTATGCCAGGTCAGAGTTTGCAGTCATGTACGATGCCCTTGTTAGATGGTCTCATTTAGCCTTCTGCACGATCTAACTGGCGAGAGCAAAGATAATTTCAACGGCTTTTGGTTGTGCCGTATGCTACATTTGTGCACATGGACTTCTTATCTTTAAATTCTCGGAACTGATAAAACCCGCAAACGCTTCCGACTTGCCTCCGTGAAAAGTCTGTGACCAACTGCAGCCTTTTACTATGACTTACTACTTGGTGTGCCTGATGAACCAATGGCTCACCACCCTACAACTCTTGATCTGCACATGACATGTCATGTCTTACAAACTCCAAAAACCTGTCAGCGGCACGTTTCGACCTTGTTTCTTGACCTCCCGGTTGGCTCATGTACCGGGGACGAAGCCCGGCAGCAGGTTCCAGGCATCACCCCACCCCACCACCCCACCCCCAAAACGGCGCTGACCCGGTCGGACACGCTGACCGGTCGCCGTGCCGCCGGCAGCGCTGCCTCCTGCTGTCGGACCCGCTGCGGCTGAGCCAGTCGGGGCCGCAGCGCCAGCGCATGCCCGGCCTCTGGGGCGTGCACGGCCAGGTGCGGTCGCTGTTCGACAAGCCGATGACGTTCCCGCACGGCTCGCTGTTCGACCAGCCGGCGTTCGCCAGGTGAGTGGCCGCCGCCCGCCGGTGCGCGGCGTGACGGACCCCCCCCCCTCTTCCCCCCACACGGCGGTATGGCTGTTGTCAGGGTTCTCTGTTGTCGGCATGCGTACGGGTCATGTGGAGGGACGTCCGTCAATAACGGAGCATCACGGTCACGCTGTGACTGGTTTTGAATTCAAATTTGTGCTCATTCAGCTCTGAACTTGGAATCATTTGATATGATGGTTCATTTCGAGTACAGGTATGAGTTCCTAACAGGACTGAGCATGCTGAATGTTGGTGTATCGGCAGTGAGACGTCGAAGATGTTATGATGGTCTGGTATGAACCCATAGCCTTGCTATAGTTGGACCCTTGCTAGTTGTTTAGTGTCGTAACGCAACTACCGTAGCAAACTGAATCATGACTCGGTATCCAGAAACCAAGGTATTATTTCTTTCGTACTCGCTGCGATGCCCTTTCTTTCTTATGCTGCTGATAGGCATCGGATTTTCCACTTCTATCAGTAAGTAGGTATTCTGTCCTGCATGCGCGGGCGTGGGATATGTTCTGATCAGCTGCGATCAGCTTGATGTGAAGGTGCAATTTTGTCCTGCTCCATTATTGTGTTACGCTGTTTCGTAGCATCGCCGTTTCCGTCAGTGATGCTTATCGTTTTTCACCTGGTTTCTTGAAAACAAAACGTAATCGTCAGCTGCATCTAAGTGGTTACCAGACATCATCTACACATCATTTCTCGTCCCGAAGTGATGCATATATTCGTAAATGGTGGCACTTCTCTTTATTTTATTTTTTGCACTTGAATGAACCGCATGGCTACTCCATGTAGCCTGCCTGTCTAGAGCAGGTGTTCGCTGCTTTTTTGTGAGACCTGCAAGGTTTTTCTTTTTGATTGTCGCTTTGTACTGTCTGCCAGTGAGTTTTTCCCGTTAAATCTACACCGCATGATTTGAACCCGACTTGTTTTTCTTGGATTTTTTAGCCGCTTATGTCCAACAAGGAAATGCGATACACATGCGCCTCTGTTTCTAGGCATTCGTCCTTCGGGTCGCAACCGGCGGCCGAGAGCTCGGACAGCGGCAGCCAGCAAGAAGACAGCGGCACCACGACAGAGACCAGAACCAAAACCAGAGTAAAGAAAACCTCCACGCCGCCAAAAAGTGAGCTAGCTTGCTCATCGATTGCCGTATGAGTATGAGAGCCGTCATCTCATAATGTCATACGTGTATAACTCGAGTGTTTTACGGCAAAGCAACAGAAAACAGCTCCGCAGTTTCATCATTCCAAAGTACCTTTCAAAGATGACTTGATATGTGTCTGCGGCCGGTGTCTATTCCTTGTAAAGTTTAAGACGCATCAGAACCCGCCTGAGACGGTCATGGGTTATTCCCTCAACTTTCGAACGCGAAGCTCCAAGCTTCCACTCAGTCCTTTGCTTCCACGGGCGTTTGCAATGTGCCACGGGGCTTTGGCTCCTGCAGTTGCCCCAACCGGCTACTTCAGCTGCAGTTACAGCCTACAACCAGCGCGGAAGACGGTGTTGCGTGACGCCGTGTAGCGTTGGCGCGGAGACCTCGGACGCTTTCACTCGTTGCGCCCCCCGTTTCTCCAGCGCACGTGGGTCTTTGGGCCGCGCCATAGCCGGCCTGACCAATTTGACGGCCGCGTTTGTTGCAGCTCGGCTCGCCACCATTTCGTTCAAGATTAAGCCGAGGAGCGACCAGTAGGCCGCCTCGTACGTTTGTCGGTGTTTGGCACAGCGCTCCGTCTGAGTGGCTTTCGTTTCGTGCGCTTTTAGTTCCACATACGCGCTTTTCAGCGGTGTGCAAAGGCAGTACGGCCCTCACCAATATTTGGCTTTGTTTTGGGGTTCCGTTGTCAACTGTGTGCTTGGAGTATTGCTATGCCTGTTGGAAGCATTGCGAAATTTGAACGTTCACCCTTCACGGAGCGAGGTAGTCGCACCACAAGTGAAATATGTGTCATCCTCCACGAGGGTTATTTCTAGTGGCTTTGTTCTCAGTAAGATCAGATACCATTGCGGTCGTTTTCGTATGTCCACCGCTCCTCTGCAGTATGGTTGAGTAGGTTTTTGAGCAAGTGAAGATGTGCTGTCGCTGCTGCGTTACGGCTTATCATGACGAGCAGTCAGCATCCATCGGTGGTCAGCATCAAGACTAGTATGTTTCAGACGCTTTATTTCAGCATGGCCGAACGCTGAGATAACTAAGAAAACTAGGGATCACTCCGTCTTTGTGAATTTTTTTCTATGTTAATGGGAGTCCGGGCACCTACAAAACTAATATCAACACCCGACTGTATTGCTCGATGGTCACAGCCACGCGAAGTTTTGAGGAAATAAACAGATACCTTTGACGAAATTCGGGAAAATGCTAATATGTCGGGGAAAGCAATAGCCGTTAGTACGGTTTTGTTTAGAATTACCCTAAACTTAATTCGACACGCCCCTTAATCATCCACAACAGTTCTTCAAAAGCTCCGCTCTTGTCCGTTCACACGCGATGTTCAGCACTAACTGCGCGGTGCTGCTCTGAGCAGCCTTGTGTGCGCGCGCTGGCACCTGTGACGCGACGCCCCCGCTTACTAACCGTGGCCGCGCGTGGCGTGCCGTGCCGCTAACCCGGACAACTGGCCACTGTTCCAGAGCCCGGCGAGTACTTTTGGCGCCCGACGTTCGACAGCCTGTTTTGACCCGGGCGGCTGCCGACGGTAGGTGCTGGCCGGTCGTCGGCCCCGACGCTGTGTGCTGGCATGGCGGTCGATGTGCCCCCCACGCACCCACCGCGCCCACCTGGTTTGTGTATGTTTGCGCTGGGACCCCCGGTTTTGTGGCAAAGTTGAGCCAGTAGTAAAACCAATGCCCATTCAAATGAATTTCTTCCTAGAATTACCCGCTTCCAGTTTTTCCATGAAGCATATTGGTCTGATCTTACACGAAGTTTCTCAATAGCGGTGGGACACATATGTTGCTGGTTGTTGCTGCCCATCCTTTCGCCGGCTGCCCCATTGTCTCGGCCGGTAGTTGCAGCTAGCATAAATCGTTAATGGCATCCCGAAAACCGTCTCCCTGCACAAGACTCGCATAACAGTTGAACGCTATCACACTTATGTTTTCGAATAGTGTGTTCAGGACCACGTTCAAGAACTGACAGGCGCGTGTGTCTTGCAGGGAAGGTAGCACTCGCCTGGTCCCAGGCCTTCTGCAGCCGACCCAGGACAGCCAGAGGGGTGCTTACTCAGCGAGCGATGCTTCCGCTCGGCCGTGATCTGCCCCGCCCTCCCGCGCGGCTTCACCAGTGAACCTGGCGCTTCGCGGCCGGCGGCGAAGCTCCGCTCGATGGACCGAAGCCCGGGCTACCCCGCGGCTCACACCCGTGGTCGAGCGTGACTCGGGGCCGTCGGTCAGAGAGCTGCGTCGGCCCCACTAACCTGAAGCGGAGGCCGGCAGGAGGCGGCGGCGGCGGGCCGCAGTGGCGCCATCTGGCCGGGCATGGGATGGAATGCCGTTCGCCAGGAGGCGAGCGGCTCCAGCGACGTCTGGTGCCGTGAGAGTGTGTGAATCTCAATGGATGGTGACCGCGCGATCAGGCCCCTGGTGCCGCAGCGGAACCGGCTGTGAAGGCTTGAGTTTTTCACAGTCCAGAGCGGTGGTAGCCGTCGCCGAGGCCGTCTAGTCCACTGATAGGCTCTTTTTATACGCGTACTGTCATTTCTTCTTCCCACGGACGCTTTGGATTCTTGGGTGACGCAGAATACCGGAATGATTTTAGAACATCTCGAATCTTAGCGTTTCCAATGATCTATTGCCCCCTCAAGCCTCTTCTGGACGCACCGTTCGTGTGCTTTATGTAGCTCTAAGGTCTACAGATATCTCAGAGCTGGGAGTAGAGGACAAAACAATATGGTCTGCGCAGCCCATCGCCGTCTAACCTTGTTAATTTGAAGCAATATTTGCATTATGCGAGTGTCTGTGATTACACTGATGTGCTGCATAAGCATTTCCCTGAGTGGAGAACAATAACCATGCCGCGGGCGCGTTGGTATGCCGTGCCATGTTGTTACATACAATTATGAGCCCTTAGATGTGAGCAGTCTGCCGTCTGAGGGCAAAGCAACTTTGTAGTCGGTTATCATGGGCTATTATGTTTGATGTATACGTGAATGAATAAGAGCGCGTGTTTAACCCGTCTGTTCGTTGACTTTGAAATAAAGACATTGTATGTTACGATGTAAACGATTTTCCTGCGGACAAAGCTGGATGGGCGTGCCTGTAATCAATATTTTCCGGTTGGCAAAATACCAAGAAAGTCTATTATTAGTGGTAAAAATACTCCAGATGTGCAAGCTGTCAGTTACGAGTGACTGTTATTAGGATACCATTGCTAAGGCGACCCAAGCAACGACAGCAGCACGCAAACTAACACGGTCAGAGCCTGATGACCATGGTCAAGGCGTATCAGCTGCTTTGAGTCATGAAACAGATGCACGGCTCAATGTAATTCGTAAAAAATGGCAAAAGTAGTCATGGCAGTGCCGATCGTAGGGTTGTTTGGCCACAAAGCCACCGGAGGCCCTTGGCCTGAGACCGGTAGTCATGGCAACAGCCGGCGTTGTCGTTGCCTGCGGCGGCTTTGGGTCGGCAGCAGTGGCCGTCAGGGCGGGCCAGGTACGGTGTCGGAGCCCGCGCTGGAGGCAGCGGAGCACAGGTACACGCGTATATATTAAGGTACACGCGCACGCGTGGACACGGCCATGGCGGGCAGCGGGTAGTGTTGCTCTACAGCATGCTTCATGTAGTCATTGGCTTTGGTTTCCCGCTTTGACGATGATTGCCTCTCGCACGTCGGATGGTGCAAAGAAGCCTGCGTATTAGTCCTGGTCCCCTTTATGGGATATCTGCTGCAGTTGTTTCGTTATTGCAGCAAACTTGGGGGTTTCGTAAGCAGTTGCGTAAATGCTTCCACAACATTTGTTTCTTTTAAGTGGATTCAAAGAGGTGTGAAAATGCAGTGACCTTCTTATATCAGAGCATGGGCCTTTCGGGGAAACATTGAAGTTATATGCTGCTGTAATCTGTGTGATGTGTTGTGGTAGCCAGAAACCTTGAGTCCGCTTGAAGTCAGTGTTACCAATTTTGATTCTGGACATGTAGACGGACAGAGTCAAACCTACTCATTTTACAGCA
Source organism: Capitulum mitella (assembly GCA_030062745.1). Classification (NCBI taxonomy): domain Eukaryota; kingdom Metazoa; phylum Arthropoda; class Thecostraca; order Pollicipedomorpha; family Pollicipedidae; genus Capitulum; species Capitulum mitella. Next base: position 22,329,910 of record CP099846.1, read on the forward strand.
GTCATTGTTCATTTCTTCATGTATTTCATGGCCAAACGAACAATCCGCTAAATTTTCTAGCCATCTTTATTGCCCGGGGGCTCAGGACCAAAGAACGAAGCAAGTTGCTCCTTGACTTAGAAAGCCGTTGATCATTTCACTCTGACGCCTGTTGGTAGGTAACATTTTAGGGCCAGAGATGGGTGCGCGAACTATCAATTATTCCGAATATCCACATGAAAGTACTCAAGTTTCGGTGAGCTTTCCGATTCGTGGAGTAAAAACCGTTGTTCTGGGACTCCGCGAGCGTATCCTGAACTGCCTCGGGCTGCCTGCAATATAATGCTAAACCAGCAACGCTTGCTCGATTTCAAGGGAAGTTGCTCAAATTGCGCCACTTTTTCGGAAAATGACATTATGATTATGATATGGGAGAAATTGTTTTATTTCTTTCTCATATACTTTCCCTGGTCTTTTGGGCATCATAATCCCCAGTGTTTTAAAACTTGTGTTTTTGCCTACTATTTGTTATTCTGTCTCTAGCAAGGCGCTTAAAAAGCGCAAGAGGGCAACCCTGCCATACTTGCGCCACACGATGTGCCCAACTGCGCCACTATAGAAATGGCATGGAGGTCCAGGTACTTTGCGGCGGCAAAAGGTATAATGAACCACTTTCTGGTATATTATGAACAGTTTCACTGTTATTCTTTTGCCAATATTTGCAAACACGTGGGGAGAAGCGCTCAGATCCAGACAAGATGCTGAGCAGCCACATGGAGGTGGTTACATGGCCGCAACCAGTGACTTTGGGGTTCATACCCCACTTGTAATCCGAAAATGTTCCCCTCTTTAACCCGAAAATGAAAAAGTCGTGTACTTCCTAAACGTTGGAGTAAGGCCACAGAAATCAAATGGGTTTTGCGATATGAAAAGGGTGCATTCTCATCCTTCAGGGTCGATTTTAGCATGTCAGAGAGCAGATTTCTGCTGTGGCAGGTAAATCCCCGGATGGAAAAGGTCATAGCGAGGTCACCTGGTTCCTAAGGGCACAGTGAGTGTGGTCAGCGGCGAGCCACCCCCTCGAAATGAATTGGCTAAATTATGAAACACATTTATCTGCAAGACTGATAGGAGGTCCTCGTGCCTGTGGTATTGCCAGAATTCTTGGATTGGGGGCTGTCTGCGAGACTTGGGGCCCGATTACTTAGTGAATGAGAAAAATGATGTTTTTCATTAGTTTCCGCGGCCAATGGACGGGGCGGGGCTGAACAGGATCCTCGGGGGAGCACTAAAGGCTGCAGCCCTTCCAAAAAGGCTCTGGCGACATTTCTGCTTCACTCTCAAGGTGTTCCCTCTGCAGCTGAAATCCTCCACCCGTGATTATCGCTCTGAATGGGTCCCACACACGTGCGAAATACTAGAGCAACCATCATGACTAGAGCGACCATCAGCACACCGTTAGCTAGTCCTTCCCCGATTGCGCTCCTGGCGCAATAAGGCCCGGCAAATGGTGGCGCAAAAGGGCAATGGTTCTACCACAACAAAATCAGTCGCGGATAAAAAAAAAAACGCGCGAACGTATCACCTCCATTTTGATCAAAATGGAAGCGTAATTCCACAATGGTGACCCTGTGTAGCATCAGTTTTGCTTCACGGTGTTAACAGTACAATTATACACGGGTAACACAAGGCAGGAAACTGTTTCAAACTTGTACTGAAGCTTCACGGACCCACCACACGTCTGTACCGTTCACAGAGAGGAAGAGGAAGGGATCGAATCTGCAACCATGCTGTCTCTTTCAGAAAATATTCTTTGTTCGCCAATCATCCGTCTCAGTTAGGAGATAACGAGGGATGGCGCAATTAGGCAGGGTGGTGCCCATTGAACAGCTTCCATATATCATGCCGTAATGGTGTTTGGTTTTTACATGCAAAGCTATAAAGCCATCATGTCGTCTGAAGGCATTTTGTCCTATACATGCCCTTCTGTTCGTGGTAATAGGGCACCAGATGAGGAGAAAGAGGTGTTCGAAAATTATCTTTGAAAAATGAAATGATATGTATATATAATTATTAAAATGATAACTAATGATTCTGTAGAAACGAGTAAGTTCATTGCAAGGGCGTAGAAAAGGGGAGCCAAGGAAACCATGCTCCCATTGGGTTCCAAAATTTATCGTTCTTTTACGCGCCAAGAATGGAAACGAGAATTCCCAGAACTCGAAAATAAGGTGGCCGAAATCCGAAGAATTTTCAGTTCTGAGGGGGTTTAGGTGTACCCTAGCCCCAGCCCCAGCGAAGTCCTGGCTGGGTTTCTGGTTCAGTTCAACACCGATATCCTTTTTTAATTTACAAGAACTCCGATTCATGTCCGTAATACAGGCCCGCACACCAGTGCGAGTTGAGCCGTCACAAAACACCAGGTGTGATACCCTGGAGCCACTTTTCCTGTTCCAGCACTTTTGTTTGATGTTTCATCGAGTTTGCAAGGTCATTTGCATTGCTAAGTTGCTGAAGCGAGAAAAAATTCTTAGTACACGTAAAACCTCACTCATTGTATTACTTTGATGAAGCATATTTCACATTTCGTATTTAATACACATGCGCATCATCGTTAAATCGGGGCCATTAAGCACACAGAAAATTAAATCGCGTTCATGATACGTCAATGGCAAATATGTCAACCCAGTGTCAATCCATAACAAAAAAAGAAAATTAATCGCGTTCTTGACACGTCAAAGGCAAATATGTCAACCCAGTGTATCACAACGGATGCTCAGCCGAACATCGCTTTTTGTAAAGCGTTGCGCGCAGGCGTGGGACGTTTGCTGAAAGAGAGATGACCATAGGGATATTAAATAAGTTTACTGCAGATGACTGCAAAAGCTCCAGTCCTGCACGATGTCCCAATTTTCCATCTCTCGTCTCAATCCCATCGCAAGTGACAGAAGCGGATCATTGACTTTGCCAAGTGAGACCGTGCGGGGTTAAATGTTGTTACATGGGACCCATGCATAGGCTGAGACCCCTCGAAAGTCCAGGGATCCATGTGTGATTTACTGAATGTGCTTTCTCAGAATCTACTATCCCCTGACATCCACAGCGAATAGAATGTGACCCGCATGAGCCCGTACAATACGTGTGCTCTTGCAACAGCTACATGGTGTTTTTGTAGCTCTCAGTCCACTTTCTTCAGTCGTGTTCTCAAATGTGTCAGCCGGCCCTTTACTCCGATGAGGCCGTCCTCCCGCTGAAAGAGGTGGTCCTTATCAACCTGCCGTCACCGTGGCGCAGCGCGCAACGTCGGGTCCCCAGCAAAACCATCGCCGCGTGTTAAGTATCACCATGTCAGCTGCGCGGATCACCGGGGAATACGGAACAGGAAAAGGGGAGCCAAATTGCTTCAGTCTGAAGAAATGCGTGGTGGGCAGTGGGTTCCAGTCCCAGAACGGGCATTTGTATTTGTCCCGAGACCAAAGGGGTCAGCCAGGCTCGGGCGGCCGTGTCGTGGGCCTGTGCGGCACGATAAAGATCCTCTACCGTTAGCTGGTTTAACACCAAAACTTGGCAAAAAACTGCTTCATATTTGGGAACACTTGGGTGGCGGTGTCAGGGTTCAGCAACAAGATCATCCTACCATGGACTGTGATCCTAAGGCCACCAACTTTAACACGTATGGACCAAGTTTATTTTCAAAAATGTATTGCGAACCATGCTCAAGAGATCACTTTACTGTTTTTCATCCGAACTCAGAAAACCAAGGAAAAAGCTGAAATGAATATGACGAACAAAATTGAATGTAAAAACGATGAAGGAAAATTAAGAGAACAATAAAGGCCACCAAGCCCCTGCCTGCTTGCAAGCCCTCGAGAAAAACACCATGGCTCCTATTCCCATTCTCCTATTCTCTTTTTATTTCATTTCATGTTTTACTTAGAATTTACGTTATTTTGAATTAACCCCAGTTCATATTTAGCATCGTGGCCTACTATGCCTGCTTGCCCGCCTCTCGAGGCCTATCATAAACTGGCGTCAGTAGCGTCAGTGGCAGATTTAGAAAAAAAAATAGCGGGGTGTGGTGCGACCCGAAGTGATTCTCGAAGTGATGTGGAAAGAATGGCATTCAGCGTCATTGCGTGACGCGGCATGGAATGGCACTCCTGCCTACCCATTAAAGTGTAAGGAAAAGGAAGACATATTTTGGTGAGCCTAGCATAAAGTGGTAATATTTTTTTCAAAACATGCAGAAAGAACTTACACTCTTTCGGTACCTTTTACATGCATCTTTCTGCATCAGCTGCTGTATATTCCAGGATTTTGACGCTGGACTGTACGCTGGCAGCCTCAGAAAACTTCACGGGGGAGATGGGTGGTAACCAGCCTTTCGCACGGCAAGGGTTAAACTGAAACATAAAACTCGTTTCGACCGTTCAAAGTATATCTAATCGCTTGCTAATCGAGTGGTGTGTATTGCTTTCGTGTGTAACGTGTCTACTGACGTATTGCTGTTTGCGTCTAGTCTAGAGTCCTGGCTTGCAGGTAGATGAGGTAACATGGTGTTGACATGTCGTTTACACGACATTAACATGGCATTAGACATGTTATTTCCGAAATAACGCGGACCTTCACTTTCCAAAGCCCCTTATGTTGTCCAGGACTGTATCAGGAAGGACTGAATCGTGCCAAGCGGCGCGTCATTTGTAACATCAATTCAAAAGCTTCCCCGTTACGCCGGATTCCGGATTTGAGGGGTCTCTTCAGCCGAATCGTTTTAGCCAACGAGCTAAATATAGTGATGATGAATGATAGCCAGATAATGCAGTCATATTTTAGTCAGCATTTAAAATTTATATCCGTAGGCCAAGGCACAGCCTTATTTAATCGATAGCGCGGCACGAACCTCAGCATCAGGGTATTTAATCGATGCAACTGGCGCATAATGACCGCCGGAGACACTGTTCCCTCGCTGAGGAAAGGCCTCTTCAGGCATTCCGAAAATATCCGGACAAGGCAAGAATGTCTTTGTTCGCCTCTTGTTCGGCCTCATTCCTTCGCATGCAGAAGATATCGGTCTAAGTAAATTGGCGAAATCCTGTTTTTCAAAGTTCATTACACTACATTACTGATTACAGAGTAAAACAATGTTCGTGGTACGCATGACGCATGTTTTTCTTGACGACAAAAAAAATGTAAGCGGTGCTCGAGGCGGCTGTGGCAAACAGCGCGGTAAATCTGTATTCCTGCTGAGCGCTGCTTAGCAATGATGTTCGCGTCCAACAGCGAAGAATCGGCGAGCTGCAGCGATGATTAAGCTCAAAGCACCAAAGCATCGTTTGTGATAGCAATCGTTGTCACCATTTAAGCTCTTTAAATGTCAACAAGCACCCAAATTTGACAGTCTAATAGTGATAATTATGAAGGGTTGTCAAAGTCTGGTCGATTCGCACGAAACCGAGATCCATTAGACATCTTTTGTGGTCCGTACTACTTACTGTTTTTTTCCAATAAGGTGCGTGCTGTGCAGCTCATTACTACCAGAAGACTTTGTACAATGCGTTCAGTACTGTTTAAAGCCAAGAACGCGCTCTTTGCCAGGCTCGCTTTGGATAGACGCAATTCGACTTGTTTTGTTTCTTTTTTAATGAAAAGAGGTAGTTGTAACCATGGAAGAAAACACATTGTTCACTCCGGGGGAGGCGTTTTTTGTTTGTAAAACATGCATTCCTCTTAAGCCCATTATTCTAACCGACAGAGTAACCAGTTTTGAAAGAGGTTTCAAAATTTGCAGTTTCTCCTGAGCTAAAGGTCACCTCTGGGTCTGTTGTTTACGGCCCAGCAGTCACGTCTAACGCATCGAAGTGGGCATCAGAACTTTGTTGAGGTATTGCCACAAGTAACGACTGTGACTCAAACTGTCATCTCAATGTGCTGTAACCGAGAGAATAAAAATTGCACTTTTTGTCTAATTATTTTTGAATGGTTACAGTTATCCCCGCGAAACTACTGGCTTTTATGGATAGCGCCCCAATTTGCGTTTTCCGGTGTTCCTTTTTTGGGGTGTTTTTTTGGGGGGGAGGGTAACAAGGAGAAGAGAACTAATGGTGTTAACTTTACACAAAACCCGTAATGCATCGGGTCATAATGCACCGGTTTTTGTCGGGGAATCACTTTCATACCGGGAAACTCTGGTTTTGGAAAACATAGCCACGCACGTCGGGAAGCCCGCTTTGTTTATCACTACATCGTCCGCCTCTTGTTCCGTTCCCAGTCAGTCTTCAGGCAGTGGCTGTACTAGTTAGGTTTGGCGCGTTCCAAATGATGCAACGCTCTACCTACCACCACCAAAACTTTCTGTATGACTGCAACGGAGTCCACTGATCTGCCAGCTTCTGAAACATCTCTAACTTGCCGGTAATTTCATTGCCACGGGAACCTTAACGCGGATGAATAGAAGAACACAGAGTGGGCTTAGCATGACATCGCCGTGTGTCTGCATAACACCGGACGAACTACATGTGTCATGTGTCTGCATGCGCTGACCTCCGTAACCTTTCGGAAACAGAAGGGCCTCTATTCTCTATGCAGGCCATTCCTCTCCTCTCTGCCGTATTGAGAAGAAAAAGTACCTTGCAGTCGGATCCTGATCTGGATGGAACTAAGCGAAACATTGCTGAATCAGATTCTCTACGCCAGATAAAGCAACCTCCCTCATTCAGGACGTGACAAGCTCTACCCTTACCGCTCTCAGGTCATCGGACATTCGCCAGATCGCTTCGAGCCTTGGCGTTGTGGCGTCCTCAGAATTTAAACGGTTAAATACCCCAAAAAAGTTGTGATTTGTTTCAGAGAACCCAGGCGGCTTGTTTCGTCCATCGCAACACCTTCTACTGGCTCTTGCTTCCTGTGCGTTTGCACCGGAGAAAAGTTTTTTCACACGGCCTGAGATGGGCGAAGCTTACGTTGAAGACAATGAGCTACTTGTCTGTCACAGCTGAAAAAAGAACACCAACCGCTGCAAAAAAAAAAAACAAACTACAATCAGTAAACGTCATCTGCGCTGGGATGAGTTGTCTAAACGAAGTCACATTTCCTTTTTCTTTCGCGTTTTTTCCTTCAGCCTGGCTGCCGCCAGGGATGTTATCGTCTGGCGTCCCGAAAATAAACCGCCGTCTGGTGTCCAGATTGGCGACGAATGAACCAGCAGCCTGGTGCCCGCAGGCGATGTGACCTGATGACCCCAAGGCGATGCCCGCCCTAGGATGGGTCAGCTGCAGAGCAGAGGCTCGGCCTGGAAAGACCCGGGGGCCGCGCTTGATCACGTGATCTCGCAGTCCCATGAGGAAGGACAGTGTCTGCTCTACAAGCTGGCCAACTACAAGAAAGGTAATCGATGTGTTGACGCGCCCGCCCGCGGAATGATGAAGCTGTGTTTTTCATTGTCTTCGGAGGTCGTGTAGAGTTGCGATGTAGTTTGCCGTCATATGTTTAGGATCGGTTGACCAGTAAATAAAAAAAAAAACGTTGCCGCGCAGAGACGAAGCGCATCCAGCTGCCTTTCGCAGCCGAGCAACGCGGAGAAAAATCTTGCTACAGTTTGAAGCTTGGTTAACTCTCATGGACTACAGTGTTCGCAATGGCTGGTATGTCCGACCAGAGGCCAATATTACAAACGTTAACGTCGGCGACGGTATTTTTCTTCTGGTTTGCCGTCACCCGTTATCATAAACCACCTAGGCCAAAAAGTTTACGACATGAAAAGACGACACTGAAAAGCCGTCATTGAGGGCGGATTGGTCATCATAAAACTTCGCTTGCGGCATGTATTGGTGCCTGGCTGCGCCGTAAATGTAAAGAGATGACAAATTTGACCTGTTGTGTGTTTATTATAATACTAGGAAGTGTGTCGTTATTTTCGCTCCCGTAACGTTGTTTTCATTCGCCGGCGGTGATGGTAATTTTTATAATATTGAGTTTAGTTTTTTCCTTGAGAAAAGCGGTAGTAAAATGCTGTATGTTACTGGTTATGTTTACATGCAATGAACAGAATTAAGTGCGTCATAATTTGCCATTCCTTGGACAAACGGATGCATTGCACACACGCTGAACGCAGGCAAAGAGACTGTACATGGCCCGCTACAACACTGGCGATACATCACACTCCAGCAGCCGATTTTTTTAATTTGATCCGAATGGTTGATGGGGTGATGTTAGGAATCGGAGGCAGCGGTATGCATAGCTTGTTGCACAGACTCCGACCCCTGCACTGGATCGAACAACGCCAGATAACGGACAGCTGATTTTGTGCCGAATTTTGGTACCGATCTGTCTGCAGGAGGCGAACTGTTAGACGCATACAAGATCGGCGGTGGTCGTGAGGTGGAGAAGCTGATCATGGACCAGTTCTCCGTCTTCATGTACAACGACGGGCGGGGAAAGGAAATTACACGCACAGAGTACCTGAAGTGGAAGCTGCGAGGCAAAACGCGAGACGAGGTAGGCGCAGTGCTGATCACTTAGCTCTTCCTAAGCTGCACGAGTTTTGGGTTGGTAGATCTGACACGTCGGCGCTTACATTGTGCTATGGGCATTTGTATTACATTTAGATATAAAGTACCAAAACATGCTGGCGTCCCATCAAACCTTTACGACCGGTTGCATCTGTGCGATATCAGAAGTAATTCAGTCGCCATTGTCTGAGTATGACATTTTAAGAATGATTGAGCAACTAGCCGTTGTCAAAGAAAAGCTAACACGATCAGGATTTCAGCGTCCTGTGCGTTGAAATGTCGCGAGTGTGATGCGTGCAACAGAAGGCGATTCTTTTCGTCTGAAATGTCGTGTTTGCCTGACCTAATCCTTTCCGGAGTTTCTCACCTTCATAATCGCACAGTCACGCTATCCACGGGTTTTTCGTGGTTGGGAAAAAACAACGGTTTTCACCTGTGGACTTTTGACTGGCGGCGGGCCTGGTACACGCATAACGTGATTTGAAGTCAGTCTTTTTTTGGCTTAGTTCGGTGTCAGTGGCATCGATTCACCTAGCGGTGAAGGTCACAACGCTGTGCTTAAGAGGTCTCAGGGGTTATGAAATATCGGTTTCGTATTAAACCGGGAGTGTAGCGGTATGGCTATCGCCACCTGCATTGCCTCTGAAAAAATCCGGTGAAGATTGTACTACATCTCGTCAGATTTGGCCCAAACACTTCGTGAACTGAAGGGCAAGTCAGTATTGAATGGGATGTAGCAAACGTTGTTCCACAGCAAACTGTGCCCCGACATAAATTGCTTTTTTTATCGGGAACCGAGCAGATGTCCTGCCGTTAAGCTGTCACATCTCTCATGCCCAGCGTGTTCTGTTCCTTAAATCGGACCGCAGTCTCTGCCATATTCCATTTAATCTGAACGTGAGAGCATAGTCATGGTACCAATATATTAGCTTTTCCAAACATCGATAAATTTTAAGCGGTTAACGCATTCAGTAAGCTTAACACACTTCGCATAAATCACGACGAATTAGTTCTAAATACTCATTTGCTAAATTCACTTTTCACGAAGTGAAAATTGTACCGCGAAAATGGCATGAAGTTAAAGGAAATAGCTGCGCTTTCCCTCCAAACGTGTTTCTAAAAGGAGTCCCCAATTGCTAGTCTCCTAAGCACAAACTTAGCCAGGACAAGATGCTCTTCTATTTGTTTCTTAGTTCCTTCGTTGGTGATTTTCTTTGCACTCACAATATCATTGCTTGCCCACCGATTTCACTGGCCATCCTTCGCTGTTTTCGCTCGGTTCAGCTAAGCTAAGAATTGGTGGAACTGTGTTTATAGGCGCTGACATTTCAATAAACGAAAAAAGAATGAACGGAGGCTGGAGATGTCTTTGCATAGCAGCCATACTGCATGCATACAGCCACATTGTTGCATGTATCCATAGCCCGTACCGAGCTGTTTTGGACTTATCCCAACGGCGTTGGAAGGCTTCGCATTGGCTTGTTTTGTACGTAACCCTGTTTATGGGTGTGTTATCTTCATGAACGCAGAGGAAATCGCTACGTGGTGAGACAGCACTCCCGTCGTTTGTTTCACGTCTCGGTGTAAGTTCTCGCACCGAGACGTTGGTCCTGGAGTCGAAATCGACGCTTTCGTGACAGTGGCCCGGGCCCACGCCCCGGGTCGAGCCGCTGTCCTATCCTGCGCCGTGGCGTGGGTCCTGGGCCGGCCCGCCGCCAGCTGCGTGACCCGGCAGCCTTTTGTGCGGCGCTGCGGCCGTGCCAGTCGGTGCCGGGCCGCCCGGGGCTGGCCACGTGCAGATCCAGCTTTACGGCGAGTCCGACTGTGGACGGCGGACAGTCCGAGCAACGCATAAAACAGCCCGCCCCTCTCTCTCTCTCTGCCTTCCTCCCTCTCTCTCTCTCTCTCTCTCTCTCTCTCTCTCTCTGTCTTTGTTTAGCCTCTTTCTTTTCTCTGCCTTTTCTTTCTCGTTTTCTTTTTCCGCTTTCCCGCTTTTTTGAACTGCTTGAACCACAAAAGACACCCTGCGATTTGCTTGGTCAGCGGCGTTTTGGAATGACGGCGCCGTGTTTTTAACATTTTCAGTCAGTCCCAGAATCGGACACCGGGACCTGTTTCCCTTTACAAATCACGCCACGCGCAGTCTGTTCCGAGCGACACTGGGCAGATCTGACCATCGTACGGCGTCGGTCCGTTTGCCGTCCGACGTGCGAGCCTCGGCCTGACAGCCTGGCCTATGTCGGCAGTGTGCACTGAACATGGAGCCGGGAGAGAAGAGCCGCTTCGACCCGCTCAACTTCTGGCAAGACCACGAGGCCTGCTGGCAGATGCAGTACCGCGGCAACCTGGGCGAGACCCTGCTGCACGTGCTCATCATCTGCAACACGCGTGCGCACTCCCGCATCGCCAAAATACTGCTCAAGTGCTTCCCCAAACTGGCTGTAGATGTTGTAGAGGGCCAGGAATACTTAGGTAAGGGTGCAATAGGTAGGTGGAGACCGATTATTTACATTGGATGGATACATGGTGGCTTCGTGATTCCGTTTGTATTTCATTGTATTTAAAAACAGTATAAACTGCAAAACGAGAATTCTGAGCCAGCAAAGACAGAGAGACGCTTTCGAGCACGAAGATAGGTCGCGTTCGGCGTAAAAATAGGGGTCATCGTATCCTGCCATTTCAAACGAACTGTTGATCCTTAGTTTTGTTTCCATTGACCGTAAAGTAAACTGTATGAAAACGTTCCTACAAACATTTTGGGTGCTTTCATAGGAAGAATCATTGATAATTAAAGTCGGAGACTGATATTCTTTAATCGAAAATATGTTGTTTTTTTTCATTAGTACATACGCAGTTAGTGAAGGTGAATTGTACCATGAATTAAGTACAGTATTATCCTCCTAACTGTATTTACAGAGCGGCAATATTGCGTTTCCAGGTGCTAGTGCCCTTCATTTAGCGATAGCGTATAATAACAACGAGGTTGCAACGCAGCTGATCGAGGCAAACGCCAGAGTAGACCAGAGAGCTATAGGTGAGCACTGCCGACGTGTGGTCGCGCAGGTAAGAAATGTTGCTACGATGCGTGCTTCACTAATGTATTCGTCACAGAGCCCATTCACATTCGTAACAGTGAAATACCAACATTACCTTATTCAAGTCACGCAAAATCACACGGCGCAGTGCATACATGGTCTTCCGAATTTCCTACCTTGCCGACTAGTCTTTTCACGTTTTTTGTCTGTGCGGCCTAGATGACGAAAAAACGCTAACAACATTGGCACCGCCGTTACAGACTTCTATGCCCTTTCGCAAGTGACCAAAATCGACGAACTCCAACCTTGGAGTTATCCTACTTCTGCAGCCATTGCACGCGTGTTTAGGGTTCGTACTTACCATCGCTGCGTCGAACGCTCCGCGTGCGCCGGCAGGAAGCTTCTTCCTGCCCCGGGACCAGCAGCGCGAGGTGCCCCGCTCCCAGACCGACTACGAGGGCCTGGCCTACATGGGCGAGACTCTGCTGAACTGGGCCGCCTGCTGCAACAACGAGACCTGCTACAACATGCTGGTGGACCGCGACGCCGACCCCAACGCGCAGGACTCGTTCGGCAACATGGTGCTGCACATGATCGTCGTTTGCGACAAGCAGGTGATGGCCGCAGCTGTGGCAACACCGAACGCGTATTTTGCCGCTTGTTTCTGCTGTCTCTGCTCTGCAAAAAGGAATATTGGCATCTTGGCATGGAGAGGTCTCATCATCGTATTGGTGCGTTTGAGCAATACAGATTTTGTCAGCATATGTTGTCAGAGGTAAGGCTCTCAGCTGCATGTTGAATTAAGCGGCCGAACTCCATCTTTGCTGTTAGACGCCAGAGAATCAAGATTGATAAATGCTAAACCTTCTCGGCGACTGAACTTAGGTCAATGATAAAAAGGCTGTAATCGCAAAAGCACGCGTAAGAATGAGTGTGAGCTTCTTAAAGTCCCGGCGATTGTGCGCATCACGGTCTCGGAACCAAAGCCGTGACATGTTGTTGACCGTGCGTGCGCGTCGCAGGGCGAGGGCCAATCGGAGGAGATGTTCGGCTACGCGCTGCGCCACCCGAAGCGGCCGGCCAAGAACGGCATCCTGAACAGCGTCGGCCTGACGCCGCTGACACTCGCCTGCCGGCTGGCGCGCTCCGAGATCTTCCGCGAGATGCTCGAGCTCACGTGCATCGAGTTCTGGCGCTACTCGAACATCACCTGCTCGGCGTACCCGCTCAACGCGCTCGACACCATCGGACCGGACGGCAAGACCAGTGAGCACGGCCGATACAGAGAGAGAGAGAGGGAGAGAGAGACGGGGACGGGCAGGGAAAAGCTTCCGTGTTCCGCGTGATGTGCGGCATACGAGACTGGACGTTTTTGACCAAAAACGGCGGTTTGGATTAAATAATTGAGCGATATGATGTTGTGAAACGCGTGCCCTGGCTGAAGCCCAGTTTCTGTCGCGCCTCTGATCTTCTCTAGCAATTAGATTCACGTTGCTGGATGCGGGATCATTTTGCTGCCGAGTCCCAGAACCCAGACTAATTAGCAGTCTTGGCACCTTCCACAGACTGGAACTCGGCACTCATGATGATCCTAAACGGCAAGAAAGACGAGCATTTGGACATGTTGGAAGGAGGCATCATTCAGCGGCTTCTGGAAGAGAAATGGCAATGTTTCGCCAGGGTCAGTTTCTCGCCAATGCGAGCCGAATCCATCGGGTCACTGAGGCTAACCCGCAGCTCGGCCATGGCAAAAGTTGTGCGGTGACTGGCTGATGCAACATTCACGGTACAATGTCGAGCGCTTCCCTTAGTTCTTGGATATAGAGCACGACATGGCCAAAACGTGCGAATTTGAATCCTGTCAATGTATGTGCCTGATGAAAACGAGAGGATAAGTGAGGTGCGGCAAAGCAGAAGGCGGTACCGATCGAACACGCTGTCCGAAATGATTGGACTATTCACACTAAGCGCGAGAACATCCGCAATAAGTGGTTCAAGGTCGCTAGCTTAAGTGACTTAAATGGGCTTGACTGTGCAATTGTCGCTTATTATGACGTCCCACACGCGAAGTACAACGTGTTAGAATAATTACGGACGAAAATAGCTTTGCGTTTGAAATGTACCGTGACATGAGAAAACTGCTACGGTCGAAATCGCTAGTTCGGCCTTTGAAGCACAGTGACTGCCTCATTCTCTATCGCTTCACCTCGTGCGGGCAGGCCGAATTTCTACGAAAGCTGATGATCATGATGCTGCACCTGGTGTCCATTTCGGTCGCCATGTACCTGCGTCCCGACATCGACAAAACTTTGCTGGGCACTAGTCCCAAGGACATCGCCCGTTACTGCTTCGAGGCCACCACGCTGCTCGGCTGTCTGTACTACCTGGTGGTGCAGTCGGGCAGCGAGATTAAAAACCAAGGCCTGGTGCCGTTCGTCATTCAGCTGGTAACCACCACAGCGTTCGAGAAGCAGCCGGCGTATGGCGCTGTCCGATTTATTTCGCGAACTGTGGAAACCGATGAAAAAGACCGTCCTGATGACAGCTTCTGTTGACCGTGCCATGATTCGTTTACATGACGTAATGTTGATATGGTGTAATTATAATTATGATTGCACAGAATATGCATCCTACTTCGAACACCGTTCACGATGTAACTGAGCCAAACAGTGGTTGCAATAACACACTCGGAAAACGTCCGATCACTACGATGCCCCTCGGCGAGCACGTTCCCCCTACCGCTGCTCGAGCCTGTGTTGACCGCGCCGTCTCTCGCCCCGCACCAGTTTCACGACCCCATTCAGCTGACGTTCAACATTTCCAACGTCGCGCTGGTGGGCTGCGTGCTGCTGCGCGCGTTCGAATTGCGCGCCGTCGAGGAGCTGGTGCTGACGGTGGCCGTGCCCGGCTCCTGGTTTCACCTCATGTTCTTCGCCGGGTGAGTGTCTGAGTCCGAGGTTGCTATTCGTGGCAGCGAAGACACCTGGTCGTTGCAGCGTCTGATTTGAGCGCTATACGTTGGTGAACAACTTAACGGTGTGCGATCCGCGTAAAGGTTTTGCCTTGACGAGCGCCTGTGGGTTCAGTCTTTGAGCCATTTTGAGTTTGTCATCATTGAGTTGCATTTGTCATTGAGTCATAGTATCACTGAGTCATACAGTCATCAGTTGTACAGTCTTCGGTGATTCTCTGGATGCCTTTGGATTTGTCTCATGCTCGAACTCAGAACATTAACAAGTAGTGATGACTTCCCGAAAAAGAGACAAAATGGTTTCCATGGATGACATTCTGCTTCTCACTGAATGGTGCGTTAAGTATGTGTATACAATATACATATGTTTTATGCATATATACAACGACTTAGTATCTTTCTTTTCGTAAGGGCTCTCCTCGAAAGCGAATATTTATTGCATCACCGTAATGAACGATGAAACCAAGGACACCATGACAGCATTTCCTGTTGCCCGCGAATGTTTTTGTTTTTAGCCCGCTGCGTTGCCGTAACGTTACTTCAACTGTGTAGAGTGAGTGAGACAATGCATGCATACGATCAGTTGAAACAAATATTTTATGATTACTAACTGCGTGTCTGCGTTTCATTCCAGAGCTATACAACTTACTGGGCCATTTGTCACAATGGTCTTTAAGATCATCACGAATGACATGGTCACCTTCTTCATCATCTACTCCATTTTCCTCCTGTCCTTCACCCAAGCGTTTTTCTTCCTCTACAAGGGAGCACCTAATCGAGCCACGTCCAAGTTTGTCACGTACATCGACACTTGGATGGGCCTCTTTCATATGACGCTCGGCGATTACGATGTAAGTAGTAGTAGCTCTTGTACGGAGGACGTACGGACGAAGTACTTAACACACGCTTGTAAATGCATGATGCCACCAAGTGACCACGTGGAAACAAAACGATAAAATGCCATTCATGCACTGCTGTAACTGCGTCAATCGTCAGTTTAATACTGCATTGCAACAATAATCTGTAAGTTGTATGTAACTATGGACTTAGATTCGAGCCGCCTTTTGTTGTCGGGCGACGTCCCAACTTGTTTCCTGATCCTCGTCGCTCCTGTTCTTGTTGCAGTTCGGCGAGTTGTCAAGGAGCGCCTACGCCCCGCTGACGCTGATCACATTCGTCCTGTTCATGGTGCTATTGCCGATTCTGCTGCTGAACATGCTAATCGCCATGATGGGCAACACCTATGCCACTGTGGTTCAGCAGAGCGAAAAGGAATGGGTCAAACAGGTAACAAAGCCGCCCCTGGCCGGCGTTTATGGACGAAGTCAAGAGAATGGGGCATCGTCTTGCATACAAGGGCTATCAAACGGTTGCCCCCTTTGGCAGTAAATTCCCCTTGAGCAATATGTAAATACTGCGTTGCTGCAGTCGAGACGAACCGCGGGATAGACGCTGTGGAGTTCACGAAAGCCAGCGCGTTACTTTTCAGCCTCCGGCGCAACCAAAGGGGAGGGGGGTGGTCCGCCCGCAATTTTTTGTGAAAACCATTGCATATCGTCTTCCCAGCGGGCGGTTTTGGTATACGGGCCTCCCTCCTTTTACGAAAATCCTGACTGCGCCCCTGTTTCTGCGTTCGAAGTTGACAGTGACACGAAGCATATCCGGCTACGTTAATCTTGCGTATTTTCAAATATGGCCGCAGCTCACGTTGCTGCATCGTCGCAAAACTGGATATGGACGCTGCGGAGTTCACCCAATGCAATTCACCGTTTTTTTTCAGCGTTCCAAATTGATAGCGACACGGAACATATACGGTTACGTTGCTCTTGCGTGTCCCACATTATGGCCACAGCTTCGTTCCTTCACCTTGCTCTTCTCATCGACGCTAAAAATGAGACTGAGAGAAACATATAATAACTCTTGACGTTTCCGTTACACACACCATTACACAGCGCCTGTTGTGCTGCTCGTATGCCTTAATGAGAGGCTCATATTACCGGTTTTTCGGAGGCTTCACAGCCGGTACATATCCGCACCATTACGTGACGCCAGTACCGGCGTTCGCCGCGCGCGAGCGACCGTGACACCCCGGAGGGTCACAAATGCCCCAGGGCGCCGCGTGACCGCACCAGGCCATCGCCGACCTGGGCAACAGACGGAGGTCACGAAACCGACCCGGCCACGGCCAGCGACGCATCAAATTTTCAGTGCCGGCCGCCGCGCAGGCAGAGGCTCCTGAATGAGAACCGTTGTTGGAGCCTCTGCGTGGAGCGAACTCATGGAAAGGCCGACGAAGTTTGCTCGCGTGCCGGCGGCCGATTGTCGCGCGTGAGAACTGCGGAACCTGCCCGCGGCTCATGCAAGCAGGTCCCTTGTACTCAAGCGGATACGTGATTCATTCCGTACCTCACGTCAATGGGCCTGAATTAGAGGGCGCTGACATAATCAGGCCAAGATTTTCCTGGGGGGGGGGGGGGCAAATGTCCAGTGCTGTCATATGCTAATGGCCATGACACAATTTACTGGAAAAACATCATTTTTTAACTCGAATCATATTTCACGATTAGGAAGAACACACAATGTTCGCTTTTGCAGCATATAAATGGTAACTATTTCGTATTCCCGCGAAATCGCTAAATATCTTGTGTAGACCCTATGGCTCGGGGGGGGGGCACGGCCCCCTGCCCCCTGGCTACGTCCCTGGACGTAATATGCATATGTAGCGGGTAGTAAATCGTGCGTGCACAATATGGTCTCGGACGGGGGGATTAAAGATGGTCTACGGGAGTTGAAAGAACACGTGCTAAGCGTAGCTAACGTCTTACCTCGGAAGCGATGGCAAAAGGAAATCACGCGGTGTATGCAAATAAATGAAACAATAAAGTCAAAATGAGGGACATAAAAATAAAAATGGAGGTCAATGGTGGAGGGAAATGCTCACGAAACGGCGACAGAAATGAGAATGGCTGGAACGAAACTGACCCTAGCTGCCGTAAAACAACCGGAATGGCGGTACGGTTCGGTGCGACTAATCCAATCAAATTACCCGCTTCCAATGCACACTTTCGCGAGGGGCCTTCACATTGGTCTTGCCCCAGTGGGCCAACATCGTCATCACCCTGGAGCGCGGCATCGGCAGCGACAAGTGCAAGTCCAACCTGGAGGCGTATTCGCTGCCCCTGCCCGGTGGCGATGCCCGGAGGGGGGTGGTCGTCATCAAGTCCAAGGCCAAGACGCGAGCCAGGCAGCGCAAGGGCGCGCTCACCAACTGGAAGGTGGGCGGGCGAGCGCGTGCCGGCGGCCCGGGGGCATGATCTCCAGACCGCTCACGGCAGTCGGGTGCTGTGGCACGAGCTTTGGAATTCCCGTTTGATTGGCTTTCCTGGCTGGCAAGAACGTAGCCGTTTGTCCATAGCACTGTTTTAAAGTGTAAAAGTATTGCGTTTGGAATGCCTGCTGCATGACGAGTTTTTCACTAGATAAATATCCAACCAATTTCTGCGCGTGTGTTCATGTTGCAAAAGAAAATGACCACTCTTACTCTCGGTTAATGAGCTCTTCCAGCTGATCCCATAGGCCTTGTCAAGGCCAAACTTATTAACGCATTAAAGCTCCCTGGAGACAGTCAAATGTGTCCTCCTGTTGCCACAGAGGGTTGGCCGGGTCACACTGAAAGCGTTGAAGCGGCGCAGAATCACCGGGGATGCGCTGCGCAAGGAGATGTGGGGTCTCGAGTCCGTGCACACGACGCCCATCAAAAAGTGAGTCCCGCCAGCTGTGAGCGTGGATAAACGCCGCTTCGCTTGAGTAATATTGTAGGGATCAAGGCAGCAGCATGTCCCGAAGTTGAACTGTCGTTCGGATGCCGGTGGGCTTCAATGTAAGTTCGGTTGACAAGGATTAGACTTTTCTTGTTGTCATTCACCACTGCTGGCCCGCCAGAGGTACCACAAACCACCGCTGAAAGCACCGACCCATGTTGCAGCGCGAAAGGCCGCAGGAGTCGGCCGGCCGCCACTGCGGGGGTGCCTTCGGGCGACGCCAGGTCGCTGCTTGCACTGACGGGCGAGGCCGCGCCGGCCAACGGCGGGCTGACGTCGGCCCTGGACCAGCTGGCGCTGGCGCGACCGGTGCTCTCCGACGCGCCGCCGCCGCTGGGGCCGGCCAGCAACGGCGCCGGCCCGTCGCCGGCGGCGGCCGCCGCGGGCCACGTCGCGGCGCTGCTGGCGTCGGCCTCGCTGGCGCCCGGCGGCGGCCACGAGAACGCCGCGTTCGCGCCGGACGCCAGCTCCGAGGACGAGCTGCCGGCGCTGTTCGCGCGCGAGCCGGGCCGCGCCCCGCCGCGGCCGCCGCCGCGCGCGCCCGACAGGCTCGCCGTGCCCGACGACCCGTTCGACGGCCAGGTGCTGGAGAGCTACCGGCAGCTGCGCTCGGAGCGGCGCGGCGCCGTGCGGCTGCCTCCCATCGGGCAGCCGCCCGGCCGGCCGGCGCTGGTCGAGGAGCCGCCGCCGGCGCCGCTGCGCCCGGAGGCGGTCGCCGCGCTCGGCCTAGAGCCGACCAGCCTGCGCGTGCCGCCACCGCCGCCGCCGCCAGCCGCTGAGCTGGCCGCCCAGCCAGCTCCGCCCGACCCGCCGCCCACCATCGCCATCCAGGGCGAGGAGGTGAGGTGGGCGCAGGGCGCGCCGCCGCCGCCGCCGCCGGATGCTGAGCAGGCACGGCCGAAGAAGCAGGCACGGCCGCGCACGGCGGCGTTCGACCGCGACCGGGGCCGCGTGCGCAACATCAACGCCATCGTGCCCTGGGAGGACGAGAAGCTGTAGTGGCCGCGCGCTGCCGCTGGCCGAGGAGGCAGAACCGGCCCTGTGATCGTGCTCCGTCCTAGTCCGGACGGGAGCCGGTCTGATGCTGCACGGGACGGCTCGGGCGGGGTGGCGTGCCGATCCGTGAGAAACCGTAAAACGCAGAGTCGGCCGGCGACCAGAGTATTCAGCGACGGCGTCTGCTCTTCCGGAACGTTTGCGGGATTCCTATCGGTCTCGCCATGCTTGTCTTGTCTGCAAGACGTGGCGCCAGCTGTCTCCAGTTGTTGCTCCCAACTTCGACATCCTTGACACAACAACATTAGAATATTGATTGCAGGTTCAGACCTGCTTTGGGTTTTTAACGGCAAAAGGTGCGTGTTTAAACGCACATTTTTCTGTAAGTTTATTTCACATGCGTTCGCTTGGTTCTGCTGTAATCTAAGCTATAAGCACATAGTATTTCGGTGGTTTCGACATTATTCTTATGGCGGTGGCATCCGTTCCATTACGAAGCACAATCATAAGAATCACTAGCCATGTGGCACGTCAGCTGGCTTGAGGTCGTCAAGTGTACACCATACGATACTGTTTGAATATGTAATAAATATTACCAGCGCTGTCTATGAAATATTTGCAGATGCATTGAGCATGCAAAAGTTAGGGGAAAGGCATTACAATTTGCCAAAATTCCTCATGTGAAAACGTCCTGAACGCTTGCTTTCTCGTATCATTTCATTGGAATATCATAACGTTTTTCAGTTAATTTCAGTTACAGTTAAGGGCAAGAAATAATTCACAGTACCAGTGGTGTACGTTGGAGTGGGTCTGAGAAGTCCATTAACTTCTCTATTTAACGATTTTTGCCTTTTAAGAAACCCTGGCTGCACCACGCCTACAAAACGGAAAATTACGGACGTAATCCGTGAAATGAAGTCTGAATCCTATATCACTGAATTAAAATTGGCTTTGAAGAGTATCGAACACACACTGCGTGCAGCGTGCCGCGTTTTTATGGAGAAATATCAACATGCAAGCTCGACTACTCTGATTCCTTGCAATGTGCATTGCCTGTCGATTGAACTCAGTACCGTTGTGAAATTGTGAACGAAATTTCATTAAAACCCATGGAATGTCTCAATGCCCAAAGTTGCTCCTGAACTCTTGGCACCAGCATAAAACAACCAAAAGACAAAAATGAAATGATCGCAAAAACTGGTCAAACGTCAAGAGAAAACACAGCGCGCCGGAAGCCGGTCTCGTAACATCGTGGCACCGTGCCAGCAGATAATACAGTGGCGTGCCGCTCTCTTATTGGCCAGGACCTGCTCGCCGGCGGCTAATGTTATGGCGTGTTGAGCTGTTATCGAACAAACGTGGGCCGCGCGAGAAACGGTGTCGACGTTGGGCAAGGGCCGTCGCGGCGCCTTCGTGTCCGTCGAAGGCGCCGAGTTCGCCGAAACGAAATCGGAGCGGACACAGGGGTAGTGGGCAGTGGAACGGTGCGGGACGTCGGCTTGCTGGGCGCCTGGCTTAATGGTGTTTTGCTTTCAAGAACGGTGGTGGAATGCGAACTTCAGGCCTTGAATGCCGACAGAAGAAAGATGACGGTTTGGCATTAATGTCGGCAACGTCACGGAAGTCACGCTAACGGAACGTCAGCGTGACTTCCAGCCAACACCAGACATCTTTTTGACTTTAAGACATCATCTTAAAAATCTGGTCTCGACTTCCACTGCAGCAAACGAAAAAAAGAAAAACGGCTCTCTGGCTTGCAGTCACTGTTTTTTCCGATGTCCTAACAGCCATCTTACTGACTGACTTACTGACTGACAAAAACTGACAGCCAACAAGGAATCCTATTGTCTGGCTTTCCACTTGGTAACACGGCCTGGCGCGCTGCCGGTTCCGCATACAGGTTACTCTTTGGAATTATAGATCGCTGCCAACGGTCGAAAGGCGCCACACAAGGTCGCTCGCCGTTGCTATAGCATAACAGTGAGCCCTGATAACAATATTCTCCGCGTAAAAGTTCCTCTGAAAACGCACTGTAATCCAACCGGCTTTCAAACGCTGTTTAGTTCGCCCACAGAAGTGAGCACACAACGATGCGTGCCCACTCAACGCAGAACTGGAGCCAGACAGAACATCGCACGGGCGGTCCATTATCAGACCCCTCCACAGCAAAGACGGTCCGCTCCAACCACGCCCGCCACGTCAATTCTCGCCGCAGAGCGTCTCCAGGAACTTGAAGTAGCAGAACTTGAGGTCGAACTCCATGTCGTACCAGTAGTTGACGGCCACGCAACCGTGCGACTGGCGCAGGTGGTGGAACCAGAGCGCCGGCAGGTAGAGCAGGTCGCCGGCGCGCAGGCGACAGCGCACGGGATGCAGGCCGGCGGCGGCGGCCGGCCGGCGCGGGTCCCAGTCGGCCCAGGGCACGGCCGCCGCGTCGGCGACCGGCTCCAGCGCGAACCGGCCGTCCACCTCGCGGTACGTGGCCGGCCGGCAGCGGCGGTGCGGCAGCCGCGCGCGGTCCGTCGGCGGGAACAGCAGCAGGTCTTTGTGGCCCGACAGTACGCAGTAGACGTTCTCGTAGTGGTCCTTGTGCACTGTGAACCGACGGCGGTTAGAGCTTGCGTGCGAGGCCGGGTGGGGAAGAACAATGAAACATGGGCAGGGTGGGTTCAGTGATAGAACTCTGTCAATGACCATGAAAATATGTCGTGTCAGTGTTCGAAATTCATACTCCAACGTTCTACAAACAAAACAGTTGCACAGGTACATCCAGTTTCCAAAACAGGGGTAACAAAAATAGACCCTTTCAAAAAAAAGTTAGGTGAATCGCCGCCCGCCTGGACCGGGGGAAATACACTCAGTTTAAAAAGGGTTTCGAGACGGATTGCCTTCCTTTTCTACTCCCACGAAAAATTCAGTGGCTGGGTCGCACTGGACCCAAGGCCTTAGGCCATCACGGCACAGATCTGGGTCTTCCGACAGTTATGCTATAACTTGAGGAGGGATGGGGAATATGACTACCGCTGGGCCAACTGGAAGACCTGGTGACGTCATTAGCGTAATTTTGCCAGAGGAATTACTTCTTTTGTTGCTTCCGATCCGTCAGTCATTGGCTGGCTACGGCTCTGACTGCTGGTTTGCAGAGTAGTGCCCTTCGATCATTAATAGCCTTTTTGGGGCTGTGGGATTAAGGGAGACGCTTGAGTGGCATTTCTGTTAAATACCACAAGCAGCAGTTCCGGAGGTGCCGACAGGAAGTCAGCGAGGATGGGTGGATGGGCAGGTCAGAAAAACCAGTTCAGCCGTATGGTGCGCACATGGAAAACGTTGCATCAGAGAAATGATTCGTATATCCTCCACGTAATAAAAATACTAACGTAAGTCACTCAGTTCGCGCGTTGGGCAGATATTAATCCGCACTATAAGCAGACGCATTTCAAGTTTACAACGTTTCACGACGCTTAAGTCCAGGGCTTACGTGACGTCACCGCCCGACTGTCTCCCATCCAAAAATTGACGGCGTCGGGCGACTTGTTTAGTGCCTCCGTCATCCACGAAATGTCACTAGGCACTCCGTCCAGCAGCTCTGGCAGCTCTTCGGTCAAGTTCGAGTTCTGCTTCTGGATGTAAAATACACCTGGAAAGTAGGCACAGAAAACTGAAAGACTGCAGCAACAGACATGGAATGTCCATGATGACTTACTGACGAATAACAACTCTACAAAAACTTACGTTTTATACGTTAGTTTCATTTCGATTGCATTTACATACAAGGATTACATTTCATTTCATTATACGATCATTTCCATTTCAACGCAAAACGCTGGCAGTTTTACTTAACACCTGTATTGGCCCCGGATAATTTAATCGTGCCAGCATAATAAAAATCATCACAAATCGTGGTTACGACGTTCAATGCATCACTGACAGACCTGCGGTAATGGTGTAGTAAACGGCGAGTGGAAACAAGTGGCTTATCTGGCACTATATTACTGTAATATGCGATAAAATCGACACTAATGTGGCAGCCAGGAAATGAAGTTTGACAAACAAAACGTGCATTCGTGATGGACGCTGGATTTGACAATTTGGAATAGCAAAACAACTGGAATTAAACGCACAAAAAAATTAAAGCATTAATCTGGTGCTAAAAGCACTCAAAGGACATACCAGCGCCAAGCTTCTCCGAGTGCCTTCAAAGAGCATACCTCAGCCAAGTTTCCCCAGACGTCTGTTCAAACGATGCACGTGTTTCTTTACCGTTATACTTATCAGGATCGTCCATGATATCCAAGAACTGAGATACTGTCATTTTCCTTTCTTCTGGCAAGGCCAGAAAGTCTCCATCAATGGCATCAGCATAGCCACTGGGCGTGACAGCAACAGTTACTGTCTTGTCCCCAAACCTCTCTCTGAAACGTGAAGTTCATAGAAGAAAAAAGCACAAAAGGCCTGCCTGATGTAGCATGCCCTGCTATGGACAACAAGTGCTGAAAAAGTAAGATCGTAACGCAACGCAAACAGCAGGATTCTTCGATCCAGAAATTCATTGTATCCATCATCAGACCAACAACAGCAAAATTAAGTCATCTCCTAGAATCCACTTCATCCCATCCAAAATCCTGATACAGTTAATATGCAGAGTACGTTACAGCCAAATCAAACCGTCTCCTGGAATTCACCTCATCCCATCTAAAAGCCCAATACAGTCAATGTGTAAGCTGTAATGTCCTCAAAATCCCACGCCAACGACGTGTTGAACAACACTTCTTTCGCACCAAACAGACCAGTTAATGAAAATACGACCGAGGAGAACATTTCCTTTAAGGAGCTTAGCAAAGCACACACGCTCTTATCCTGTGTCTAATCTGTCCTATATTGTTACAAATGGTAGAGTTTTGCATACTACGCCACTACCTGAAATAGCTGGGCGTCCATCGGTTCACAGCCTCCCAGTGTTTCACAGCTCCTCGAACGACGAATGGCCTGTTCGGCGAGCACCAGTCCCGGAGGAAAGCTAGTGGTGTTGGCACCTCTGGGAGCTCTGGTACTTGCCCATTACCAGGCAGGCACAGGTCTGTCCAGCAAGAACACAATAGCAATAACACCCTGAGGGTAGTTTGCATCATGGTAATTAAAAAAAAACGCTGACAGAAGCAGAGACAATTTTGTATTGGTGATACTCAGCACGTTTTTTTCACAGAATGTGTCTTTCAGCACTACAGACCAATGATTGAAAAGCTGCAATACAAAATATATTGTCCTGAACAATTAAATAATTGGTGTATCTGGAGCTGCTTGAAACAAAGTCTTGATCTCATCATGAGTGCTATATCCTGACCAATTTACCACGTCCATGCACAACCATAAGCAGCTTTACAGAACTGATAAGACCAATGCAAAGGCTAAGCACAAAAAGGTTCATGTCACAGCTCAAGGCATTTATGGAAACGAAACACTGAAATTTGTGCTACACAATATCCATTCATCCCTTACCTGACACGTCCTGACACAGCTGCTCCAGGCATGCCTCTAGCTTTTCAGGATGTTCACACATGACGGGTGCTTTATAACAAACTCACTGCAAGTAGCACCACATGCAGCTTATACCATAAAAACCTGGGGAAGGCAAATGGCATAATGATCTTCACGGACACAGGTAGTGAGAAACACAGTTGGTAGCTTTGTGTGGAACATCCGCGAACTACATCTTGAGCAGTGTTGAAACCTGGTTTTTCTTCCTGGTGTCCGAGTACAAGGTCTCTTTTGGAGTATAAAATGTCATGCGTTTATGTGAGAAACATGGACGAACTAGGTGTTTTGCAAACATATATATGTGGTGAGCAGGGGCGGATCCAGCGGCTCCGTTTGGGGGGAGGGAGAAACCAGTTTCCTGGGTCTACATGGTAGGTCAGCAAAGTCGCTGACCGGGGGGGAGGGGAAGGCGGCTGGCCGTGGGTTCGGAGTGTACTTCAACGGCCGAGCTCGGAGTGCATTTCAATGGCTGAGTATGGATGGTAAACCATCAACTGGGGACGCTGGATTGGAGTACAAAGTTTTTCTTGGAGGACAAATTTTTTGGTGCTCCTTGACACAAGAAAACGACAGTTTTCCGACACTGATCTTGAGTCACTTGAGATGAGGATATATAATGGGATAACATGACAACAGGTACTACTCTGCAATCTTGTTTTCTAAATAAAAGAAAACATAAATTTCACTTCTGTAACAATATACTACAATCGCAAGTTTACATTCATATCCATTTATATTAATTAGCACATCTGTGTATATCATGGGCGAATAACTGGCAATGTACCCATTGCATTCAGGAACACCTTGCTTAAATGCAGACTTCTTATATGATGGCATGAAGTTTATTTTATGACAAAGTGATAAAAAACATTAATCCTCGCCCGTATACGACCTTCTGTATAACGCGGACGTACAGGGAGCCCGGCCATGTCCACAGCGTGCGTCCTAGAGCATCGCAGAAAAAAACAGGGTGTTGCGCTAAACGAGATCTCGCGACTGGTATCTCTTTTTAAGGTCTCAGGTCAACAAATGGCCTTCCAGGTCGGGTCGAAGATCAAAAATTAGCAGAAAGTGGTACTTTTTTAGTTTAAGAGCAAATAAACGTCAAAGAAAAGATGATGATGAAACGAAACGGATATCATAGTTTTCTTCAATCGATTATGAGTGTATCTGTGTACCACACGATTGTATTTTACCCAAGGAGTCCGATCCAGATTATGCTACGCCAATCCTTGTCAGACGGGGTCGTCGGCTTAAATGCGTTCTTGGAGCTCAAGACGCACTTTTGTACACAATAAATGCTGAAGTCAAATGTAGCATCTCAATTAACAAGCACTATTGTCCAATAACATATAAGATCATCTTGGGTTATCTCAGGTCATCTT
This sequence comes from Capitulum mitella, assembly GCA_030062745.1. Taxonomy (NCBI): domain Eukaryota; kingdom Metazoa; phylum Arthropoda; class Thecostraca; order Pollicipedomorpha; family Pollicipedidae; genus Capitulum; species Capitulum mitella. The sequence continues at coordinate 22,356,139 of CP099846.1, forward strand.
AGGTCATCCAATGTTATCTGAGGCCAATAACCTAGAATGAACTCGGATTAGTTAAAAATCGTAACTTAGATGCCTTAAAAGCGTTTTTCGAGACGATATTCAACACAAAATCTAATTTCAGGCATGCTGTGGTACTGAAGACTCATTACGACGCGGCCGGAGCCGCTCAGCCTGTCGGAGCAAAGGTCAGGCATTCGCTGCATTAGGCCTTCTTTTGATGAAATAAAAGATAAATGGCACCAAATTCATATCACTCGATTCATTGCACCTTAAGCAACCCAAACAGATAGGTTGTTTTGCAATACCTATTTCCTATTGCATTCCCAAAGACAAAAGGTAACAGGTTTCCCATCATAGCTCATGTCCTCAGTTTACACCCTCAATAATCCTGGCAGTGAGCATAAGCCTATTAATTCTATGTATAGCTTTACAGAACATGCAACATGGAGTAGAACTGTATGTATATATATATAGAGAGAGAGAGAGAGAGAGAGAGAGAGAGAGAGAGAGAGAGAGAGAGAGAGAGAGAGAGAGAGAGAGAGAGAGAGAGAGAGAGAGAGAGAGAGAGAGAGAGAGAGAGAGAGAGAGAGAGAGAGAGAGAGAGAGAGAGAGAGATGTATATATATTATTGTATTTGTACACTCCAACCCTCTTACAATGCGACAAAACTGAGACTGCTGTGAACTGGCCATGTCAGCAAGCAAAAATGGCTCACATGGTCTCCATTATTACATCAAAGCTCATTACCCTGGCAATGTCAAAGAGAACTTTTCACTGTAAGATGTAATTTGGTGTACCCCAGAAGGTACACCAAATTTCAGATCGATCTAACAAACTGCTCGGTAGTTATCCTCCACCTTTGAGGAATTATTGCATTGATCCTCTCCCCCTATTTGTATAGGGGGAGGGGATCGATGCAATCCCTATTAGAGGAAGGTTAGCAAGGGTTAACAAGCGGTACATGTATATACAATCAATATACGAGATATATATAAAAGCGAGGGTTAACAATGAAGAAAACTACTGGAATTGCACCTTTCTCAGTACTGCCAAGTACACATATTTTAGCATGATGCATGCCAGTACAACTGCTTAGCTTCAAGTATGACTGGATATTCCTGGCTGGAGGCTGGAGGCTGGTGGAGATAAGGAAGAGGGTTGGTACAGGTAAATTACCCATTTTCAGATATTTCAACATTATGCCTAAGGAAATGAATGGAGAAAAGCAGTCTCAATTCACATTCAGACCTCTCTGAAAATTGTTGACAATTTCAGGTAAGACATCAAGGAACACTGACATAATAGTCACATGGTACTCTGAAAGCATCCTTAAACCACAAAAAAGAAATGATCCACATGTATTCAGGTTACAAGTAAAAATAAAAATAGCAAATTTCTTGGGGTATGTGCACTGGAACAGTTAGATGTTACAAACAGGATACACTTGTCCATCAGACAGTATGTTTGCAAGTCTACCATTATGTTTTGTTTTCACTTCAGAAGGAAGTCTATGAGCATGATGATGTTGGTGCACTATAATCATTTCAACAGGTACCAGCCTAGGCAGAAATGGTAGGGCAATGGCAGGAAAAGATACAAGAGATTCCCACATCATTAGATAAAATCATCTGTCAAATCACTAGTCACCTCCAACAAGTCACTGGTTACAGGGGCTGTTTTACCCCCTGCCAAAAGGTATGGGGTACTAGGCTATGCACCTGGAAATAAAGGAGAGAAATGTCACAAAGGTATAGAATATTGGAGGCTGCATGAAGGGTGTAACTGGATTTGGCTCTTTCCAACAGAGTAAGTGTCACACAATGCACAGTATTAGGTCATACCTCACTAGGGACCAAATGTTAGGCTGAGGCTGGCCATACAGTAATAACTTTGATATATACCAAACATAATTATACATTATCACTTTGTACTGTAAAGTTTTTTTAAAGAGTTGGAGAACTATTCCCTCAAAAACGTGATGAAGCAGGGCGAAATGCATTATCATCTGCTCAAGGCTGCACAAAAAAAAATTTCCTAGCACATTTTTCACCAATCTCAGTGTAGGATATGTTCTTAAAGGATGTGTGATCATCTGCAATGCAATGATCATTTCCTACAGGGGATTCTCCTCCAGTGCCACAAACAGTGGTAAGTCATGTTTATGCAATGTCTCACCAAGCAGTCACTCGCCTGCATCGTCAAAGCTTGGTTGGTTGGCTTGGGTTAGGTGATAAGGCTCAGGCATCCTCTGATTTAAGTCCCATTCTCTACCATTTAAGTCCCATTCTCTACCCACTCGGCCCACGAGAAACACGCACAGTCGGATTTATCCATGGTTCTGTGTCGTCGGAGTTCTTGTTCTTGTTCGTGTGGAGTTACGGCGCACAGCCGCTCGGGCTCAAGCGTCCGCGTCGAATCGTCGGAGTTTGTTGGTTTGTTTGTTTGTGAGTTAGGACACACAGCCTCTGGGCTCAAGTGTCCCGAGTCTTAGGTCAGGTCTTGTGTTTAGTCTGGCGTCAGTCAGTCGTCTAAATCGTCGGAGTTTGCAGGCTCCCATGACTATTTTGTCTCAAATGCGCAATAATTGAACCCGAAGGTTAAAGGAAAGCGGTGAGTAAATAAAAATTTGCCTTGTCTTTTTCCCCAAAAGACGAGTTTGGCTGCGTACCTGAGCGAGAACTTGGCATGTACGAATTTGATGGCAGTTGCAGCATGAGACACCAATAATAAAACCTTATGCCGCGCATTTCAACATATTGCTGAGGCTTAAGCTAAAGTTTGAGACTACATTTGCAAACCACCATTCGCAGCGTGTCTTTTTCTTTTACAGTCCTGTAGTCCTGCAGAACCTCTCAACGTATGGGGAGCACCAACCGACACGGACTCAATGAAATTCTTTCCCGAAATACAAAATTAATGAACGGTCAGACTAGGACTGGGATCCAGCCAGAAGTTCCCACAAACAAGTATTACCTTAACGGCAATATGCGTCTTTTCAAGATGTGTAGTAGAACAGTAATATACGTATATTACTGTTCTATTACACATCTTGAAAGTGAGGTGAGTGAGGTGTGAGGGGGATTGCTGGCGAAACACGTATACGTGTTTCGCCAGCAATCCCCCTCACACCTCACTCTCTACCCTCTGCTCTAAATTCGGTCAGCATACGGCGGTCCTTTCGCCAAGAAAAAATTAACCTTCGCCCGTATAGAGAGGATGCTCCCGCCCCCCTCCCCCCTCCCGAAGTTTTCGGAGGTTAACTTCCTAAAGCTTTAGGAAGATAACCTCAGAAACAGAAAACAGAAATGATTTAGTGGTCAGACAAAAGTATGCTCAGAACTCCACATACATTGTATCATTTGCTATTCCAGGGAAAACCCTCGCTACCAGCTTTCTTCGTCGAGTGATGAAGAAAACGCTCCACCAGAAAGAAACTCAGAGAAGAAAGCAGCCTCCGTTCCATCACAGTGTACCCTTCCATCAGTTCCAAGGCAACGTTTAGTTGCCGGTAAGTACCATAAATATATGGAAGTAGATAACTGACACCTTGTTGTTTTCTGTGGAAGGTAATAAATTTATATCTCGTTTTAGAGTGGGATGTAAAATTACCTGTGTAATGTAGATTATAATCTTGCAGCCGTTTGCATATTACGGGTCAGATATTTATCACTTTCACGACTTCAGAATGTACAGAAACTAATTCAAAACGTCGTTATGCAAGCTCAGACATTAACAAAGGGGAAAATACACACTCATGCACTCAAATCAGTAAGACGACCTGTGGGGTGCACGATGAACGAGGCCTTTTTCGTTGCGACTTGCATCATTGTTTTCCCTTTATGAACTGCGCGGTGCAAAAATAAAATCCGTTCTTGTTGATCTTTTTTCAGTGCTTTGCATCCGAGGAATTTAAACTAAATTTAACGCTGGCCCCGTATATTGTTCGCTGCCTCGCCGCCATTGCTGTACAGCTCGCATGCCCAAAAACTCCCCGACAAAAAATAGGCCTTGAAGTCAAGTGAAGATTCCCGACAAGAGTGTCGATTTGTATTCCTTTGAGGGGGCCCTCCCCCGCTTCCCCTGCAGTGTTGATTTGGGCCCTTCTAATGTGGGTTTGGCTCATCAGTATTTTCCGCCGCTTTTAAACGGAAATAATGGGCAATAACAACAAAAAGGAGGGCCTCAATAGGTAACAGATAGGCATAAAATACAGAATAAGGAATAAAGTGATGTATCTCTCCATCTTTCTGCTCTCTCTCTCTCTCCCTCTCTCTCTCTGTATATATATATATATATATATATATATATATATATATGTATATATATATATATATATATATGTATATATATACATAGAGAGAGAGAAAGAGAGAGAGAGAGAGAGAGAGAGAGAGAGAGAGAGAGAGAGAGAGAGAGAGAGAGAGAGAGAGAAAGAGAGAGAGAGACAGAACAGAAAGAGGGATAGATAGGGGAAGGTGGGGTAAGACGGCCCACTGGGGTAAGACGAACCACCAGCCTTCCTGGCTGAACCGCTGCTGCCATCTGCTACACTATACACTAGCTACCTTTGTTTTCCTTCGCGCCAGTCGCCATCTTGGGCTAATGGTTTCAGGACGCACGGATATTGAGTTATTGAGTAAAATGGTCTTTTTCGTCCCGCTGATCTAAGGTAAGAGGTCTAAGAATGATTAAATTTAGACGCGTTTTTTGCATCATTAATTTTTCTTTGTATTTTGCTGTGAAGAGCAATGATAGAAGCACAAGTTAGGGCAGGCAAGTTTTCGCAATGTTGGGCTATTTAGTATCTACGTCATGATGTTTCCAAAATTTAGGTTTGGGGTAAGACGGACCACTAGTGGTCCGTCTTACCCCGTGGTGGTCCATTTTACCCCACAGATACAAAACCTCGCTAAAACACTGTGACTTGTTTAAAGTACCTATGTATCTACAAATTTCAGTAAGCTAATTTTTTAATATTTTTGCAGATGCCGCGCAAGTACGAGTGTAAAACCGATCGTGGAAGTTGGGACGAGGAGAAAATGGCGTTAGCCATTGAAGCTGTGAAATCAAAATCGATGGGTTTTTTTAAAGCTGCCAGAGTATTCAGCGTCCCCAAGACAACCCTGAAGCGAAGGGTGAAAAATCAAAACAAATGTGCCAAGGGGACTGATAAGCTGTTAGGCTCCAGGATGACTGTGTTTAGCCCAGCTCAGGAGAAGGAGCTGGTAAACCACATCCTTATGATGGAGAGCAAGTTTTTTCGGACTAACAACCAAAGACGTGCGATACCTGGCCTTTCATATGGCAGAAAAGAATAACAGAACTCACAACTTCAGCAAGGAGAGCGGTCTCGCCGGAAAAGACTGGTTGGCCGGATTCCAGCGCAGGCATCCGGAGGTGGCGCTTCGTGTGCCTGAGGCGACGTCGGCAGCCCGTGCCAGGGCATTTAATCGAGTGAACGTGGGGAAGTTTTTTTATCTTCCAGAGCATGAGATGGACATAACAAAGTTTCCGACTCACCGCATCTTCAACTGTGACGAGACGGGGCTGACGACTGTCCAGACAAAGTCGACCAAAGTCTTCGCACGCAAAGGGAAGTCTCAGGTCGGCACCCTGACCTCAGCGGAGCGTGGTATCCTCACAACGGCCGTGGTCTGTATGGCTGCAGGAGGCAACTACATCCCACCGTTTCTGACCTTCCCACGGGTTCGGATGAAACCTGAATTGCTGGATGGCTGTCCACCTGGAACCGGACACGCCTGCCATCCGTCGGGCTGGATGCAGACCGACATTTTTACCCAGTGGTTCCGCCATTTCTTAAGCCATGCTAAACCTTCCGAGGAGGATCCGGTTCTCCTGATCCTGGACGGTCACGTGACCCTCGCGAAGAACCTGGATGTCATCGAGCTGGCTAGAGCGAACTACGTGACCATGATCGTGCTGCCCCCGCACTGCACGCACAAGATGCAGCCTCTGGATGTGGGCTTCATGCTTCCACTGAACACATTCTATGGCCAAGCAGTGGAGAAATGGCTCAGAAATAACCCCGGCAGAGTGGTGACTGTTTACCAGGTTGGCCAGTTGTTCGGAGAGGCCTATCGCCGGGCTGCAGTTCCAACGACTGCCATCAACGCATTCCGCCGGACTCGCATCTTTCCGTGCAACCGTGACGTCTTCGGGGAGGAAGATTTCGCTGCGGCAGAAGTCACAGAGAGACTGGATGAGGACGTCGGTCCAGCGACTGCCTTAACCAGTTCAGAGCAGCCGCGCAGCCAACCCCCTGCTGCTGGTCCATCAACGGCTTCAACCAGCTCAGGGCAGCCGCGCAGACAAGCCCCTGCTGCTGGTCCAGCAACGGCTTCAACCAGCTCAGGGCAGCCGCGCAGCCAGCTCCCTGCTGCTAGTCCAGCAACGATTTCAGCCAGCTCAGGGCAGACGCATCACCAGCTCCCTACATCTGAGGCAGAAGACTCATCCAGTAAAGATGAACCCTTGCCAAGCAACAGCCACGAGGGTCTCGCTGTCTCACCTCATCACATCATCCCGGTTTCGAGAGCATCCCGCCAAGCGCAGAACGGCAAAACGAAGAGGCGTCGCATAACGGGAGCATGTGCAGTGCTAACAAGCTCTCCGTACAAAAAGATGCTGCAAGAAGAAAGAGAACAGGCCAAGGCGCCCACGAAAAAGAGGAAAGCACACAGCAAAGAAAAGAAATCCAAAAAAAACCGTAAGCCTAAAGTACGCGACCATGTCTTATCAAGTGACGAGGATGAAGATCCTGACACACTCTGTCTTTACTGCAATGACAGCTTCACGCGCTCAGTATCAGAGGAGGGATGGGTGCGCTGCAGCGTTTGCAAAAAATGGGCGCATGATATGTGTGCGGGAATCGGGGAGGAAGATGAGTGGTTCGCATGTGAACTATGCGTCTAAGTGCTGAGCTGACATGCATTTTATACCAAACGATAGTATCAACACGCACCTTGTTTGTTTTTAGTTCATTTTCTATCACATATCTGAGTACAGAATAAACGTTTATTGTGTTATTTTATCGCTCTTTTTCCTTTGGTTTACAAGAGTATAGAAGTTATACAAACATAAATGGATAGCAGGCACTGCTGGGGTAAGACGGACCACTTGTGGTCCATCTTACCCCGCGTTTTTTCTTGTCGCTGATTTTGACTCGTCCCCCTTTAAGAGCAAGCACCACCTAAATTTCTTGAATTTCAAATCCAGCGTCTGCACGTATCAAAAGAGGAAAGAATCAACATTCAGAAGACTATAAACAATGTGAGGTTGGATAGCATGGTAGCGAGAAATGTGACTTCAAACCTTAGCTGGTCCGTCTTACCCCACCTTCCCCTACATCACTTTATTCTGATGTATTATTATTTCTGTACTTTCTGCCTATCTGTTACCTATTGAGGCCCTCCTTTTCGTTGCTACTGCCCATTTCCCTTTAAAAGCGGCAAAAAATATTGAGGGGGCCAAACCCACATTAGAAGGGCCCAAATCAACACTGCAGGGGGAGGGGTGGGGCCCCCTCAAAAGAATACAAATCGTCACTCTTGTCGGGAGTCTTCACTTGACTTCAAGGCCTATTTTTGTATATATATATACATATACGGGATATATACAATTTTCTGTTTGAGAAATAGTAACGAAAAACTTAAAGATTTCCGTTGATCAAAATGAGGTGAGCCAAATCCGTTGAGAAGCCCACATTTGGGGGAAGTTAGGTTGTCGGCCGTCGGCTTGGCCCCCCAATCATTTACAGAAATCGACACTCCTGACTCCGAGAATAGTTACGTAGAAGGGAGGGTTTAGAAGGTTACGCATTATAAATTAAACTGCAAGAATATAATTTTTCTGGTGAAAATCATCAGTTGGTGCGCAGTGATGGTGAAAACATTAAAACTTCAAGAATTTAACTTTTTCTGGTGAAAATCATCAATTGGTGCGCAGTGATGGTGAAAATATTACCCTTCAGAAACCGGTATGGCCGTCCCGGGCCGGGTTGGACCGGGCCGTTCATTTCGATTTCCCTCTGCCAATGGAAGTAGGACTATCGACTGTCAGCCTCGCTCGCAATAAGTTTGGCACAGGCATGATATGCACAGGCAAATGACAACATGAGTTTTTGTGTTTCTTGATGCACAGGTGTTTTTGACTTGGTTCTGTGTTGTCTAGAACCATAGGTGGGCACTGGTCCGTTACTCCGTTACTCCGTTACTAACGAAGTTACTTTTTTGAGTAAAGGAGTAACGGACCCGTTACTTTTATTTTACTGTAACGGACTGAGTAACGGAAGTTACTTTTGTGGTCCGTTACTCCGTTACTTTGTGGTCCGTTACTCCGTTACTCCGTTACTTTTTAAACTCCTTACAGACACCGCTCGGCTTTATTTGCATCGGCACACGCCATTGGCTACTTGAATAGCCAACACCCAATAGTGTGCGGCGATACAAGCGCGGCTGGGCGCGCACTCAGCTGACAATCGCGGAGTAGACTTGTTGACAATATTCGTCAACTGATAAACGTTGACGGCAAGCTGGCGGCAATGGTTCAGTGTAAAGGCCAGCTGACCTTGGTCTCTTTTGGGACAAAAGTATTGAATTATGCGTAAGTTTGATAAGACTTAAAATTATAAATTAACCAGTCGTCATTTTTCAGGCTAAAAGATATCAAAGTCATTGTCATTTATACTGGAACAGCCAGCAGACGGCAGTTTTCAATGTTGTCTCAAGTTAGTCACGGATTGCTTACCACCGCCACACGGTTCCCCGCCAAGATCACTCAAGGCTGTTGAGCACATGATTACTGCCGCCATGGCCTTGGATCTGTGATGTCCATGGGGCGATGGAGTGGTGATTGATTCTTGACTGGCCTGAAATTTTAACTACCTGACACTAAGATGTCCCATCAAAGCGTCTTTACGCCGCCACTGGAGGTCGAAAACCTTGACTCCGAGTCCGACGGTGCCTCAGCTTCGGAGGCAGATGACGAGCCCGGTCTGGGTCACCCATGGCCACATCTAGCAACGTACTTTGAGTTTAAGGAGG